>ML675626.1:739501-1019469 GCA_007922155.1 Mesoclemmys tuberculata
GGGCAATTGACTCTGGGCTTGCCCGCCCGGCCACGGGCCTGGGCAATTGACTCTGGGCTTGCCCGCCCGGCCACGGGCCGGGGCAATTGACTCTGGGCTTGCCCGCTCTCCCGAGGGCTGGGGAGAAAGGTTACCAGGCTGCTCTCACGACCTGAGGACCCGGGACTAAGCCAGGTAGCGAGACGCTAACGTTCCCCCTTTTTTGGAAGGTGCAGTGGCCTTCCTCCGAGGCTGGGCCTGAGGAGGGGCCACAGCGACCAGCCCGGACTGACTGCCGGGCTACAATGGTGAAAACGAGCCTGGCTGGAAGTGGTAATGCAGGGCTCGGCCTGTGGCTCTTGCTGCAGTCGCTGGTGCTGTGGGGTGAGCCAGGGCTGCAGGAAGGAACCTACCCTTCCTCTGTGTCTGTGGTGCCATGAGGAGCCTGGAGCTCTGTGCTGGTACTTCACCCCATGGCTGCATGGCTCTAGGGTGCCTTCTGCCTGTTGATTGGAGTTGTGTGTGCACATCCAGGGGAGGGGAGAAGCAGCTCCCTTTCTAGTCTTCAGCTGGGAAGAAGCACAGCTTAACCCTTCTGCTGCCGTTGAGGATGCATTTGTGCAGGCAGCAGCTTCAAATGGCAGCCCCTGGAGTGTAACTAGCTCGCCTGTATCTCAGGCCCCCCGTTGGATCCAGACGCATCTGCATACCTGTGGCCTGCAGCAGGGGATCGGTTAATGCAGTGGCAGGGCTCCAGCCTGCCTTCCCACCACAAGGGCATGGTGACCGTGTCCATGTGTGTTTCTTTTCCGGGCTCCTTTATTGTATGGTGGTGTGTGGGGGGAGAAAGGGTGGCGTTGGTTTTGTTTCACTTCACCGCAACCTTCTGGAAAGCCAGATGGACGGTTTGCACTGAGCAACCACGTGTCACAGTCCCCAGAACCCTGAAAAAGAAAGGAGGGGAGGAGATGGTGAAAATTGAAACCCTCGGGAAGATATAATCCTTGTGGTTTGCTCAGGAGATCACAGGCTCAAAATCTAAACCAACAAGACAAGCCTCATGCTACAAGCAAAACGCACTCCTCTTCCCCTCGCCAGTCCTCCTCCCTTTGGAACAGAAGTTCTCTGCTGGCAGGAGTCTGCATGGTCTGTGGTCAGAGAGGGCTAGGCTGGTATCTAATAACCGGAGATCAAATGAACTGCTTTAGATAATATTCCTGCGTTTCATGGGGACTCTGGCAGTTTGTGACCTCCTGGGTCGAACTGGGCGTGTGTTGAGCCTGTTGACTTCTCCTGCCCGGCGAGGTGTGTTTGATCCAGGGTTTGATTCCCTGCTGCACCTGTGACTTCTTGCCTGAAATTCTATCCACGTGGAATCACACCCACATGCTGCACGTACACGCAGTGAGCTGGGCTGCACAGAGCAAGCCGAGGGCTGCTCCTGAACCCAGCCACCTCTTTTCCCTCTCTGGACTCGCTGACTAAAATGGACAGAGTTTGTAGCCCACGGTTTAACACGCCTGGACTCACAATGCTTCAGCGCGGTCCCAGCAACCATCCAAATCCCCAGTAACTGCAGCCTTTTCCCATGTTTCTCACAATCTAAGCTCTTGCCTTTCAAGACACCATCTTCTAGTGGGTGGGGCACTAGATCGCAGTCCAGGAGACCTGGGTTCTAGTCCCAGCTTTGCCACTGGCCTGCTGTATGACCTTGGGAAAGTTTCTTCCCACCCTGTGCTTCAGTTTCCCCTCCCACCTTTTGTCTATCTTGTCTATTTAGACTGTAGGCTCTTTGGAGCAGGGACTGTGGGGCATACGTGCTGGGTTTATGTAGTGGGACCCCATGATTGTGGTTGGGGTCTCTATGCACTGGCATAACATAAACAAACATTTTTTTGTTCGTTTAAATGACTAGCTCTTCCGCCTGTGATGGGGCCTCTCCAGTGTAACTCAACACCCTGCTGACCAAGGCCTTGTTTACGCTCAGAATATTTCCCACGGGTGCCGCAGTGGTGGGGACACGATGTAGGGAAGGAGTGAGCAGCTGCCGGGATTTTAAGGCCTGTTTTGGGCAGATCTGCTCTGAACAGCATTAGATGTCACAGGGCTTGTAATACTGGTGCCCACCTGGCTCGCCATTAGCGCTCTTTTCAGTAGCTTGCTTCATTGCCTTAGATTCCTGCCCTGCTGGGACGGGGGGAAGTGGTTTCTGCATTGCCTCCCTGTGCTCTCCAAGCAGAGCTGTCCCAGCTGTCCCACTTGCCCTGCTGCGTCCAGGCAGTGTCAGTCCTGCCCCAGGAGGAGGGGGAGAGCTGGCACATCCTGTAGGGAGCAGCGGAGGGGGGACCTAATGAGGAAGGGGGCAGAGGAAGGTTTATACCTTTGCAGCAAGCAGGTCTCTTGTGCCAGCATTTTACTCGCTCACGCTGCCTTCTCTGCTGTGTCAAAGGCATTAGGCACGTTGCACCTTTCCTCCCATAGCCCTGGTGCACGCTGCGCTCAGGACAGTGGGAAGGAGAGAGCTCTGGCCAGGCTGAACAGATCGCAGTATGTGGAGCCCTCATTCAGCTGTCTCAGGGCAATCCGATTCTCCTTCCTCAGAGACCAGCGCTATGATGCAGGGTCACATGGTATACCCAGATCTAGAAACTCTAGCCCCCTTGGGTTAATTAGCAACACAAGCAGGAAAACAAATACATGATAATGATGAGATGGAGGGAGTAGTTTTCTGCCCTTCTTAAGGATCTGTGCATAGATCCAGGGAGCAACTGCTCCATCTGGAAGCAAAGTGGAGGAAGTGGAGACTGCACATCTTCCTTAAGCAATACTTTAGATTCTTCCCAGAAGAATGATTCAAGCACTGCTTGGTACCTAGTTGGGTCTAACACCTTGGAAGGCTGCTCCTTTGTTCTGCCCCTTTGGAGCATGATCTTAGTTCTGTAAATCTCTCTTTGAATCCCTCACCATTTCCTTATGGTTTCTGATCCTGGTGTTCTCTGGTAGTAGATATTACTTGGCCAAAAGTGTAGGTGAACTGGCAGTCTTCTCTGTTAATCTCTCCTTGGCTTTTTACCAGGATCAGCTGGTACTAAGACACTATATAAGTGCTACGTATTGTTATTAATGGCTCCTGCCTTTTTCTTGTTGGTTTTCTTGCCCTTAGCAGTTAATCAGGCATTGAGCTATCTAATTTCAGTCCTCAACTAATATCTGCCCTGGGCAACACCTGCTTGATGTTCACAGAGCTCTGAAATATTACCCAGATGTTGGATTACATTGCCTATCCCTTAGCAAGGTGAGATTGACTCAGATCCTAGACTCAGGATTTCTACAGATGTAAACACAATTTTTACTCTCATGGAAGGTTACCAAACATTCAAGCCCACTGCAGCTAGGAGAATAAAAGATTATTTTGCAAGTATCCCACAGATAGAAGAAATAGCTGCACCACATGTATTTTATCTTGTACTGAAATAAGTGGCACCTCAGATGAGGAATAATTGTAATGCAGCCATGCAGTTTTTCTTTTGTGCTATCTCAAAGCATAATAGACGTGACATGTTCACCTCTCTAAGTGCAACCCTAGGTCAGCAGCTTTTCAGGGAAATTGTGTCCAGCTAGACCGCAATCCCTTTCCTCCTGGATTTGTCTCCTGATCGTAGCTCTGGGGTTTGGAGTGCTGCTCACATCCCAAAGCTGGCGATACAGTACAGAGGCAGAAATTCTACCTGATGATTGTCTTTCTGCAGACGTGTTCTCTTCTTTTGCTGTGTCCCTCCCTGTGCTATTTGAGGGCCCTCTTTTAGGGAGTTCTGTTGGCAAGTCACGTGGGTGATACGATTTTCCAAGCTCATATTTGCATACCGGTTCTGGATAACCCACTGTGGAAAAAGCTTGGGAGTAAAATCCTGGCCCCTTGGAGAGTGTTCCTATTGACATCAGTAGAGCCAGGATTTTACTCCGGGTGTTTTAGTTCTTGATCCAAAATCTGTTGAAATCATTGGAAGTCTTTACATTGGCTTCCGTGAGCTTTGGATGTCAGCTTTTTATTTCTGATTCTGAACCTCCAGACCTTACACCTAAACTTATCCACAGCGGTAGGATGCGTTTCCATGGTATCCACTGCAGGTTTCTTCCCAAGTGGCTTACAGGGAATGTGGTCAAGATGGTCACAATTTTAAGTCTTTGGCTGGTAACATTTGGGAACATTGTGGGCCTGATTGTGCATCTCTTACTCACATTTCTAAATGCTCACTTGAGTAGCCCCACTGAAGTCAATAGGCCTACTCAGGTGAGGAGGTGCTCACCAGCCTAAGTGAGGGTGCACAAATGGGTCCTCGCTGCATATGAGCTTGAGTGGCCATTGCTCTGGCTGTATGAATGGGCAGCAAGATGCCTGGGAAGAAAGGAGCAATGGAGGGCACCAAAAATGATGGTTGATAATTGGTACCAGCAGCTGCTTCTGGGGAGGTCAAGAAGGGGAGACCACCCATTGAGAAGTGAGGGGCAGAAAAACAATAACCTGCTTAAACCTGTGTTTTGGTCTGTAAGTTGCTCACTGAAGCATCTGTGGAACAAAGTCTTTTCCTGCTTCACTTGTGCAGGAGTTACCTGCCAATGGCTGCCTGGGATGGAAGATTCTTGCCTGAAGCTAATTGTACGTGTTGCATAGAGTTGGCACCAACACCCCCAGCATCTGGTGCAGGGGGAAAGCTGTGAAAGCCACAGAGCTTTATAGGGATCATCTTCAAAATACTTCCAGATGTTCTGGGTGTCTTGGGAGCATCCGTTCTGAAACTGAACGATGGTGAGGTCTCCCCTGAGCTGAAGAACAAAATCTCAGGCCTCCTTGTACCAACAAAGAAGAGGGTCTGAGTGCTGCTGCTTTCCCTGTCCTCTGGCCCAGCAGCGCCCCCGGCAGCAAGAGTTTATTTCATGACTAAAGCCCCAATTCAGTAAAGCACCTACATGCTGCGCTTTGAGCAAGGGAATAGTCCCCTTGAAGTCACTAGGACTCTGTACGTGCTTACCCATAAGCATGTGCTTTGCTGAATCAGGGCCTCTTCCAAGGAAACACTTATTTCCCCACACAGGTAGGCCAAGAATTGAACCTGGATCTGCAGTGTCTATAGGGTGCCAGGCCACGATTGCTCAGCCTGTTTGTCTGCCTTGACAAGGAGTGGGCAGACGGGAAAGGTCTATGTTGGCAACAGTCTAGGAACCGGAAGCAAATCTTTCGCCATTGGAAAGATAGTGGCACAAGCCTAGCCCCTAAAGCCAGCTAATCCTGGGGAAGAATTTAGAAAGGGTGAGCAGAGGAGGGAAGCTTGTGTTTCTAGGAACAAGTTCAGGGGGATAAAGAGTGGACCATCTGGTCCCACATGTGTGTGTTGGAGGTTGCATTGGGTCTACACCATCTCTACACCTCCGTCACCTCTCCCTAATGGGATGGGCTGTTAATGACAGTACAGAAACCTCTGCCCATGACAGGATGGGATTGAAGGTGTAAGGCCAGGAGCTTCGTCAGAAATGCACAGCATCCCTTCAATGAGCCAGTCACCTTGTAAAAGATGCAGCAGAAAGGAGGCTGAGTGCCAGTGCTAATGTCACAGTGTAAGCCCGGCTTTTGACCCCAGTGTTCAGAAATTGAATTGTGAACGGTCTGCCCCACCCCAGCCCTGCCAGACCCTACAAATTCCAAAAGGGGATCAGTTTTGTCCTCCAAGCCCAGAGTTTCTGGAATTGAACGCACTGCGTTTGCCCATGCACAAAACCAAATGCACTGTAAAATCCACCTGTTCTATTAAATGACCTCGGGTGGGGCTCTGCTTGCTAATTGCTCCCTTGCCTTGGATGAATGAAAGAGCAGAACTGGGATGGTTCTTTGAGTAGCATCACTATAGGTGCTGCACTCCAGGTGTACATGTGCCTGTTGAACTCTGGATGGGAGATTTTCAATTAGCAGTGTCTGTTCAGCCTGTGCATGTTCCCTGTGCCTCCTCCTGCCAGACACCGTGGGGTGCAGAGGCAAATTGCTCTCCATTCCTTCTCAGCCACCTCAGCCTGAGATGGAGCTTGCCTCAGCTTTTCTAATATTTCGATAGTGGTTAAGGTAGTGTAGTGGTAGTTAATTGTTAGTACAAATTAGGTAACATCAGCTAGGTAAGTAGTGAGCAGATTGGTTTTTTCTCCCCTTTTTCTCTGGAGGACTTGTTTTCCTGGCAAGACATGGCTGGCTCTCCGCTGAGAGGGCACAACTGTGAACGACGGCCATTCTAAGTCTGGCTGTTGCTTGGAGGAATCCCCCCATATCTCCCAGACATGAAACTCCCGCCTGACCCTCAAGTTCAGAGCAAGGTAGAATAGGGAGATTAAACTCAGACTGTAATGATGGAACCCTCCCTTCAGCCAGCTTCTCAGTCTGGTCAGGACAGGCCCCACGTACCTCTGTCTCCAGACAGATCCAGCACCCCTGCAACCTCCCACAGTCTTCCCCTAAAAAAGGGAACATTTTGGAGGCTACAAGGAAGGCTTCTAGAAAGGGGAGCTTGGAGTCTCACCTTACGGAGCCAGCTCTGAAAAAGTCCAGGTCCCCGGCATGATCTACGGTCTCCAAAGCCTCAACTTCTTGATTGCAATAGGGCCTTAACATCTTCTACCAGCAAGGAGGCAGACAGGGAGGATTGGCACTGTCAAGTTCAGCCCAGCTGTCGGTACCTATGCATGCAGCACCCTTGGCACTGAGCAAGCAGCGACGCTAGACAGCATCAGCATCTGCTTCGATACGCCCCTCTTAGATGGGACTTTCAACTTGGGTGACTGTGGTCTCAGCTACTGCATCGGTACAACCCCCTATGCGGTACCACAAGAATTTAGATATGCAAAAGACCTCTTGACTCCGGTTCATCCGTTGTACCTGCTCCTCCTGGGTACCACTGTCCTCCTGTACTGCAGGGCTCTCCACTTTGAATGAGACAGGAGAGGATGAAGAAGCCTTCCAGTCTCTGTTTCCGTTCAGGGTCCTCCACTTCAGGAACCCGTTCTCTGACCGTCACAGGGAAGAGTGGTCTCAGTATCATGCATTGGGGAGCCACCCCGCATGTGGTCCCCCACAATGGCCATACTGGGACTCCTGGGCTGCCAATTGGCATAGTTTGCTGGGTACCATTCATAGGGAGGCAAGAGTTGTACAGTCTCCTCCTCCACAACCAGTCCCCACTCGCAGGAGGAGACTTTTGAGGCCCAGGAAGCCAGGGCGGATAAGGAGGCCAACCCTCAAATACCTATTTCATCCTTGTCTATGGCCAAAGCAGTCCATGATCTCTGCTCTGACACTACCGAGGAGGGTATCTGGATGTGTTATTACTTGTTACGATGCTGCGGGGTTCATCCCCTGCAAAGCCCTGCATCTTGTCATTCAACCAGATCACAAACAACACCTTTGGCATTACTGAAGAATGTGCCAGTTTCGAAGATCTGGAGGGCCACCATGTGGGCTTCAGTACATACGTTTTCGAAGCCTTACGCCCTGACCCTGCTATTAGATCCAAAGCGGCGCTTGGTTCTGCAGCATTGTCGTCAGTTCTGGGCTTGACTCCAAAGCTCCTCTGGGGACAGTGCTTGGGAGTGATCTGAAGTGGAGCATGCACAGGGACGCCGCTCGAAGGAGGAGTTTGTGCAGTGACTGTGGCTCTCCGAGGTGTGTGTCCCTAGGGCTGCGCGTCTCCCTGCCCTCCATCCCCCTCCATTTTGGCCTGTTCCTTACGGCACGTCTGGATGGAGAAGGAACTGAGGGTGGTTTGCCTGTGCACCCTTATATAGATTTGGTGTCTGGCACCAGGGGGCATAGGGTGCCTGTGTGGGCCAAAGGGCTGAAGGGCGTGAGCGGTCCATGAGCACCATCAGGACACATCTCAAAGAACTGCAGTCACTGCACAAAGTGAGGGACCCCTTCTTCCAATTCCCAGGTTATTGCCAATACAGACCTTCCCTGTTCACCCCTCTCCCTGCTCCGTTATTTCTGATGGGCAAGTAACTCACCCTTCATTTTTTCTTTTACCACCATTGTGGCTAGATTTATTTTCCCCAGCTGTCAAGGCTCTTTGGAATAGGTACCTTTTGGATCAGGTTCAAAGAGCAAATGAGGTGCCTTCGCTGCGTGACTCATCTTCTCTTAAAGGTGACCTACCAAGAGGAACAAATGCATTTGTGCTGCCGGCTTCATGATGTGTAAAGAAACCTCAGAGATGTATTTCCCAGCACCTTGCCCTGCATATTCTATATATATCTGCTTATATTTACCCTCAGGAATATCAGTTCTTGCATTCCCTTTTTTTGTTGGAGAACTTCTTAGATGATTTAGGAATATCAACTGGGAGCTTTTCCAGTCTTTCATTGAAGGATTGGTAGTGTCAAATCCTTAACAGACAGAGAGAGACAGAGACAAACCTTTTCTCCTGAGTATTTGAGTTCTATAGATGCTAAAAAAAACCCCAAAGGTTTAAGTAGTATCAGTACAAATCCCTTCCCTTTCTTTGTGATGTCATAATCTACTAGTTGTCTACTCACCATAGAGTTCTCCAGGGGTAGACTAGACCAAACTTTCTAATGTAAAGAAGAAAACCACGCATTTGGAGGGAAAAAAAACCTTTCAGGATCTCTTCATACATTGTAACAATGAAACGGATGATTCCCCAGATTCACATAGGAGATAAAAAGTTCTTAAGGATTGGACAGAATTCAAAATGAACAGCTCAACTGCAGGAAAATTCACTCAGGGAGGCCATCTGTTAAACGATTGTCAGAAAACAATGGCATTATCTGCAGAAATGTTTCCTTTCCATAAGGGAAGGGATGGAGTCCAGTGCTCAGAGTTGAGGATTTGGGAGTCTACACTTTTGTATACCAACTTCAGCCCTGCCACTGACGTGTGACCTGGGGCATATCATTTTGCCCCGGGGCATATCATTTTGCCCCATTGTGCCTCAGTTTACTTCTCTTTAAAAGCGGGATCATACTACTGTGTGCAAGCACTCATTCAGGATCTCCAAGGACAGTTTACAACCATTGAAGAGGAAGTCCTCCACGGTGTGCAGTACTTCTCTTGGAAACCCCAAGAGATGGAGTCTTGGTGCCCTGCGCATAATCTCTGTCATGGAGCGCACCTGGCAGCAGCATCTGAAATGTCTAAGGATGCTTGAAGTGCAATTCTGGCCAAATAATTGGCCCTCAGAGATGTTGGACTGGAATTGCTCCCTGTGTTCTTGTGGCAGATAATCAATAAAAGTGTGAATCTGCTATAATTTGTAAAATTATATTTGGCTATGACCGCCTGATAGTTTGCCATCCTGAATTGCAGGATTGCTGACAAATAGGCCTTTCGCCCAGAGAGATCCAGGCTTTTCTGATCTTTGTCGTGTGGGGTTGACTTCGAGAAGTGCAGCCTACCTTGCTCCTTTACGACATCCACCACCAGGGAGTTAGATGGAGTGGGGGAGAACAAAAAGTCAGAATCCTTTGGGGGACATGAAGATTCTTCTTATCCACGTGTTTACAAGTGGGTGAAATAGTGGCCGATGTCTGTCACACCATCTTAGCTGCATCTAGGAGAACCTCGTGGATGGGTAACCCCACCAGGACGGTGTTGCTTACTTTAGGATACCCAACAGTTTGTGTTGTGAATCCTTGACTACCATGTCATAGAATCATAGAAGATGAGAGTTGGAAGGGACCTCAGGAGGTCATCTAGTCCAACCCCCTGCTCAAAGCAGGACTAACATCAGCTAAATCATGTCTCTACATAGGGGGCGTCCGTCCATCTGTCTGTCCTCTCTTATAGGAACAAAGGAATTGCCGGACTGGATCAGACCCATAACCCATCTAACCCAGCATCCTGTCTCTGACAACGGCCAGTATCAGATGTTTCAGAGGAAGGAGCAGGAACCCTGCTGTAGGAAGTTGCTGATGGGTTTGTAAGAATACTGAATGGCCAACCATGTACTTGTAGCCCCCAAAGCGATAGAGGACTGGGTCGTGCCTTGGGGTGCCCGTGTTTGCTCCAGTGTAAAGTATCAAAGCTGTACTAAGCTGTGTAGCTGAGAGTTACTCCTGGCGCATTTGAACCCAGCCTGGTGAACCTCCCTTGCCATCGTACCCTCTAGACCAGTGGTTCTCAACCTGTTCACCATTGTGGGCTGCACGTGCAGCTCTCTGTGTTATGTGGGCCACATCCATGCAAGCTCTACCTGCCTGTTGTGGCTGCCCTGCTGGCATGTGTCTCTCAACACCTGCTCCCAGACAGTCAGGGGCAGAGGTGACCCCACCCACTGAGCCATGGGGGGTCCTAGCTGAGAAGCCGCCTATGGGACAAATTGCCACCCCACACCGGCTCTCCCCTCAGAAGCAGGACTTTCAGGACAGCCTCCTGCTCTGGCCGTGAGCTCCAGGTCTCGACATGGCCAGCAGGGGACGGGCTGGTGGGCGCTGTCTGGGGCAGGCAGCCCAGGGTGTGCTGCAATCTGGGGCGTGCTCAGCCCCCCAGAGGCGACATGTAGCTGTGACTGGGGGAAGTCAGTGTCCTGGAGTTGATGACCTGGCACCTCCCCTGCCTGTGGTAACTGGACTTTTAGTGTCTGGCCGGCAGTGCTGACAGGACACTGCCAGGTTCCTTCTTCGACTGGACTTTCCGGTCGGACTGCTGGCTCAGCTCTTACCTGCCATGGGCTGCTACACCTTCCCTGCCGGCAGGAGCGTGCCAGCCCGGCTGTGTGGCGCTGTCTCCCCCTTAGCTGGCCTTGCCCCTTCTGGGACCCCAGGGGGGCAAACTTGGAGTTATTTTTAGCACACAGCTAGGCGGAGAAACACGGCTCTAGAGCACGCCTCTCCCATACCAGTCTGATTCGTCCATTTCCTGTAGGTGAGCCCTAAAGCCTAAGCTTGTGTTTCTTGAATGTTCTTGAATGTGACAGTGGCCACTTGCCCTGCCGAGGAGAGGGAAGATGTGACCCATCGGGACTTCCCTTCCTGCCCAGTGATCTTTGAAATTGTTGTGGTATGAAGAAGGGAGAGAGCTACCCTAGCTTTCATCCAAACTGGGACCAGAAAGTGCCACCCCAGAATGCCTGGAGTGGAGATTCCTTTCTTTCGACTGCTAGAGCAGTGGGAAGCTGGGGAAATGCTTTTGAACATTTAACTTTACAGTGGTATTGTCTTGCGCTCTTTCTCTGCTGCTTTCATTGTTAATGACCTTCTCTGCCTCTAGTGCTACGCAGGTTGGTTTTTAGGGTCCCACTGCCATCATACACCATCCTTAGCATGTTTGCCAGGACACTTTGCTGCCGTTTGCACTTTTGGCAGCATAGCAGGAGGGCTGTTGCTCCCCCCCACGCCTGTGCCGTCTGTGATCATGTGCTAACTCTGTGCTAATTCTGCATGCAGTCCTCTTAAACCTGCAGGTTTTAGATCTGTATTTATGTCTTTAGCAGCTGCTTGGCCCTGGTTTTATTCTGACATTTTCACATTGGGCTTCATGGCCTTTAGTGGCTCTGCTGGAGGAAACTCACATTATCTCTTGTAAGCACTCAAGAGCCTCGCTCTCTCCCCCGTCCATCGCCATTAAAGACTTTCCCTTTTAGATCCAGCCAGTGGGTTGCTGAGAGATGTTTCACTCCAGATCCCAGTATTTTAAATGTTTTGTTCGTTCTCACTTGCCTGTTGATAACATGGGGGTTTGTGAAAGGTTGTTTTTTTCTGTAAGCTGGTAGGTTAATAAGAATCAATGTGGCAATAAAACAGGATAGCAAGATTTCGCTGCTTAGGATGTTTCAACCCCTGCCGCATACATTGCGCGATGGGCTGCTCCCCAGCCTGGAAATGAAATCAGGGCCCTCTTATTATTGACTGAATTAGATTCTGCTATTTAGGAGGGCAGATTCTGATGCAGGCCATTTAGGGAGTGTAGTGATGTATGGGTTTGTGTTGTGGTGCCTGCGACCCCAGTCAGGGTCAGCACCCCATGACATCAGACAAACAGGCCAAAAAGACAGTCCCTGCCCCAAACAGTGTACAATCTGAGTGTGAGACGAGAGCACAGCTGGCTACCGACAGACGGGGGAGCGCAAGGAAACGGTGAGACCAGGCTGGCATTCCTTCCCGACGCCAGTGGGCAGTTTTGAAGGTGTGTCTACACTGAAAAAAAAAAACCCGAAAAGCCTGAGGCCGTGAGTCTCAGAGCCTGGGTCAACTGACTGAGGCTTGCACTACAGGGCTACTGCTAGAGTGTGGACACACCCTTAGAGCCTGCAGAGCTTTGTAGGAAGAGGACGTGTAGTGAAGAGGGTACAAGGGCACTAAAGAGAGCTGGAGAATAGGGAGGTGCATTTGCAGAGAGGCAGTGGCACTAGCTGCAGGTGTTTTTGGAGAGTCAGGGTGGGTTATGAAATATTGGCGCATCCTGGGGTGTCAAAAGATGGCTCACTTGTTGGACTGCCCATTCCCGTCCATGCGCTGCGTCTGCATTTCAAAGCTGCCACCTCTTGTGGGCAGCTGAAAGGTGGCTTCGCTGGAGAGGGCAGGAGCAGCTTCCACCTGGGTTGAAGTCCCTGTGTGATGGCCCGTGGAAGATGTCTGTGCTGTGCTGTTCGAATGCGGCCTCTGGATGCTCCGACTGTCTCCCCAGGTTCAAATCCTGCGTTCCAAATCCTGGCTGGCTCCTGTGCTTTGAATACGCTGTCAGAACGTCATTCTCAGGTGCCGCTGCTGTGCATTAGCTGCCCTTGCTGCCCTGCAGAGCTTCGTATCAGCTGAGCCCCTCGCTGGTTTTACCGCCTGACCTCTGTGCCAAAGCCACCTCTTTTTTTTATAAGCCAGGAGCAGGTTCTGCCTGCTGGAGGACCGACCCCCAGCCCCGCCGGTTTGCTTTGCGAGAGCATAAGGCTCCTTTGGCGTTCCAGTGCTGACTTGTCGCCAGGGGCTTGGGCTAATCCCTGTGCACTTTGCTGCTTCCAGGAAAGTAGCTGTTTGTTTTCGCAGACAAATTGTAACTCGGTTCAGATGAATGGAGGTGATCTGACAGGGCCCTGTGGGCAGAGGGATGGTTGTGTGACTAATGGCGTATCTGCGCAGCAAGCCAGGCCGAGTGAGTCTCCAGTGCACCAGCTTTGCCACGCGACAGCAGTGTCCTGTACAGACCCAGCTCAGGGCAATGCTTTGTAATCGTACGCCAAGCCATGCTTCGGCACTTCCACTGCGCTGTAGCAGTGGCAACAAGGGACATTATTGTGAGGCAACCTGGGGCACCGTAGATTCATACCCTGGCTTGCTGTGCAGTAGCTCACTATCTAGGCTAGCCCTAAAGTTGGCTTCAGTTCCTGGTTGTGTGATGGGCTCCCTGCTGCCCTTGGGAAAGCCAGCTAATCTTTGCCATCGTTCCTCATCTGTAACCTAAGGATGTTCAGTCTTTTCCTCCACCCGTTGTCTGGCCTGTCTCTTGAGCCTGTGTGCTCCTCAAGGCAGGGGCTGTCCTCTACTCTATACAGTGCCCTGCACAAGGGATCCCCAGTCTCTGGGCCACGCATGCTCGATAATAATGAGTAGTGCAGAGAGAACCTGCAATCAAAACAAAAACGTCATTTTAAAAAAGTGTGTTACATGTAAAATCAGCAGCAGCCACGTCTCTGTTTCCATTTTTCTTTGCTGATCAAGCGAGTCTTTGTCACTCAGTCAGTGGCTCCTCTGACCCGTCAGACTTCCCTGCATCTAGACCACCTGAAGTGCAAGCTGTGAAACACAGAGAGGCATGGAACCATCACCACGGATGTATTTAATTCACTGTGGACATTTTACATGTGTAACACAATTGGGGGAAAAGGAAACAACTATATGAGTGGTCAGCAAGAGTCCCAGCAAGTGGAAATGGCTAGGAGCAGCTTTCACACACATCCTGGTGTCATGGTCTATAACGTTTGAATCATGGGCAGCCTGAATGTCTGGGGTTAGAGTGGTGATAGGATTAACCAGATCTGGTGTTTCCAATTCCCACAAGGATCTTGGCTGCAGGATTACTTAGGGATGATGGAGGACCAAATACATCCAAACTTGCAAAAGCTCACCTATGAAAGCAATGGGTTAGCCTCACATGAGCAGAACTGTGTCCTCGCTGCTACTTGTTTGTAAGCAAGCTGCTTATTCTTGCCTTGCATCTTGTACAGCCGTAGGCAAGGAATGCTTCTGATAATGTCTGTAAGGCGGGGGAAAACTGGAAATAAAATAATTGCTTACGTGTTATTCTTGTACAAACAAAACTCAATTTCCTAGGTAGCAGTTGATGAGATTCAGCAAGGACAAATGCAGAGTCCTGCACTTAGGACGGAAGAATCCCATGCACAGCTACAGACTGGGGACTGACTGGCTAGGCAGTTCTGCAGAAAAGGACCTGGGGGTCACAGCGAGCAAGTAACTGGAACTGAGTCAGCAGTGTGCCCTCATTGGCAAGAAGGCTAATGGCAGATTGGGCTGCGTTAGTAGGAGCATTGCCAGCAGATCGCGGGAAGTGATTATTCCCCTCTGTTCGGCATTGGTGAGACCACATCTGAAGTGCTGTGTCCAGTTTTGGGCCCCCCCACTACAGAAGGGATATGGACAAATTGGAGAGAGTCCAGCAGAGGGCAACAAAAATGATTAGGGGGCTGGAGCACAAGACTTATGAGGAGAGGCTGAGGGAACTAGGCTTATTTAGTCTGCAGAAGAGAAGAATGAGGGGGGATTTGATAGCAGCCTTTAACTACCTGAAAGGGGGTTTCAGGAAGGGTGGAGCTAGGCTGTTCTCAATGGTAGTAGATGACAGAACTAGGAACAAGTTGCAGTGGGGGAGGTCTAGGTTGGATATTAGGAAAAACTTTGCTCTGGAATGGGATACCTAGGGAGGGGGTGGAATCTCCATCCTTAGAGGTTTTTAAGGTGCGGCTTGACAAAGCCCTGGCTGGGATGATTTCTTTGGGGTTGGTCCTGCTTTGATCTGGCGCTGGACTAGATATCTCCTGAGGTCCCTTGCAACCCTCAGCTTCTAGGATTCTATGAATCACTCTGATAACATGTTCTTATGCCCCTCCCTTAGGTAGTTATCTGTGAGTGCACCTCTCTGCTTTAGAACAGGAGTGCAATTTACAGTGCTTAGGTGAATTCTGAAATTGACAAAAGGTCCCTTAAATCCCTCTGATCAATAATAAACCCTACTTTGCAATACTGTGGTGCCAAGGAGCTCAAAGCACTGCAGAAAATAAAGCCATTAAACTTCTCAGCATCCCTGAGATGGTATCACCAAGCCTGGGCTTTAGCTACAGGACCCCACTTAAGCAGGAGGGAATCCGAGGCAGCGAGCAGAAAAGATGATTTCCCAGACAAGTGAAAATTATGTTCTAATATCTTTGGAGTTTATCCATTGAGTCTCTGCACCTTTGGGCAGTCAAACTAAGGCTGACCCAGATGGGGTCTTGAGAATGTTTTCAATCTGTTCCTGAATGAGTCCTTGCCCTGTAGCTTCTGACCTCATGGCCAGTAAATTCATCATTCATGCCTCTTAAACGGACGGCTGCACTGTTATTGGCACTACTTCTGGAGGGTTGTGTGGGCTCTGTGCAAAGAACCGCAACCAAATCCTTTTGCAAGCCGGGGGGGGGGGGGGAGGTGACAGGCCACAGAACAGCATAATCTTTCTGCTGCATTGAGAAAAAGGAACTCCGGTTTGGAGCAGTTAGTGTCTTGGATGGAGGAGGATACACATGCTTGCTCTGAAGCTGCCGCTTGTATGATAGCCGTGGAGATTTTACTGCAAAACCACTTCCTGATCACAAACGTCACTGACATTTATTCTGAATGACCTTGTGCAGTATTTTGAAAAATTACTGGGCTTGGAATTTCTCTTTCAACTTTCCTGAGCATCTGCCCAAATTCTCTCATAGACACACAAGATGCTGACAGTGAAGTGTCCTGAGCTAGTATTAGTTCACAAGTCTAGAGTGTCACAGATAGGAAGTCTTTCGGTTCCAGCCCACAGCCACACAGGACAGGAACTGACAGGAGCCAAGGCCCGAATTGTCAGGGGTCCAAAAAACTAAGATTGAGAATGATGACTCAGAGGATTGGTGATAGAATATGGAACTTATTTCCCGTAGGTAGCTGGTTTTAAACTGCCTCAGGTTGGTAGTGAAATGAAAGTCATTTTCATTTATCAGCAGCTGGAGCCACATGAAATTAGATGGTGGTTTTGGTCCAGTTCATGTGCCTAGATGCTTCAGCCACAATTGGCACTGTTGTTCTTTGTCACCGCAGAGGAGCCAGGGACTGAATGGACCATGGGGTCTGATCTCACTCCCTCCAAAGAGGCGAGGTGGAAAATTGCACTGCTGCGGCAGGTGAGAGAGCTGTGCTGTGGCCAAACAGAGGATTTCATCCTTTGTGTTTTTAAAGCCAGTGCTGCTTCGTGAGCACTGAAATCCATTGTCGCTGCTGTAATAAGCCTCTTCTGTTCTTACACTCCCTGCACCCTCCCAATCGCTTTTTGTAAAATGGGAGTGGGGCTGAAATCAGTGAAATATAGAATGTACCAGGTTCCTCCTCTGTACATATTTACCCCCCTGTATCTGGTACGAACAGACCAGCACAGTATGTTTTGCAGCAGGATGCTGATAGGAAGGAAGGATAAGAGTTCCTGAAAGTTTTGGCCAAATGTCCATTAGAGCTCGTGTTCATTTCCTGGTGACTGTCCAGTGCAAATGTACTAAAAAGAAGATGTGCCACAAAAGAGGCATTTCAACCTCAGGGAGGGTGAACACCAGCCACACCCTCGCAAAGAGCACGAGAACTTTGAACTGGCCAATTGAGCTTTGCCATCTCAAGCCACTCCCTCTCATCTGCACATTGTAGACCTTCCTCCCAAGAGTTTGCTGCAGTCATTCAGCTGAACCTTCAATGTACGTGTCATTAGGAAGTCTTTGAGAGAGGCAGTCTATCGCTGTCAGACCCTCCCAAGGAACAGCAAACAAACTGTGCTTTCTCCATGCTGTGGTTTCTTGAATAATAGTAATTATCCCTCTTGCTTTGTAGGGTGCTCAAAATAAATGCTCTTTTGTGATTGATTTCATTAGTCTCTGCAGCTGTTTATTGCTTCATGCACTCCAAAGCAACAGAGATTATCCCCATGCTCCCAGGTGGCTTATGGTGTGAGGTGGAGAAGTTTTTAGGGCTTGTGTTATGAAGAGGAAATTTGTGATTGAGGGTGGACATAAAAAGTACATCAGACGTGGATGATGAGCTATGTAGTTCTGTCCCTCTCATTTAAATTGCCATCTGTCAATCACGGGTGTGATTGTTTGTGCCATCAAGAGATGGAACAACACTACGGAATAGGGGGCCTACTTGTTATCAGCCACACCAGAGCAAATCTGGAGTAACTCCACTAAAATCAGTGGAATTACAGCTGCAGAGACTTGGTGAAATAGATCAGACTTAGATTTTTCTCCTATAACAATTCTTTATGAATGTTGAATTCTAAGTGTGTGCCTGGTATATTATGGACTATGTTGGTATATATAAGAATAGAAGAGACAGGGGAGGGAAATACTACTAACCATTGTGCAGTGTAGCTCACATCATTTATTATATTTCTTTCTTGAGAAAGAGCTGTGAAAAGTAACTAAGACAAACTGATCTCTCTGTGGGACTCCAGGTGAAGTGCATGGACTTGGAATTGGTCTGGTTGGAGCTTCCAGATTTACAGGTTTATTAATAGTAATATTCTTCACTTTTCATCAGAAGATCTCAAAGCACTTCCCAAATAATAGTGCATGTCTCCTCACAACACTTCGCCAGGTAGGCAAATACTGCTTTCCTCTTTGTACAGATGGGGCATGGAGAAGTTGCCCAAGGTAACTCACTAAGTCAGCGGCAGAGTCTGAAATACAACTCCTGAATCTTGGCTCCCAATTCCTCCTTCTATCCCTAAAAATATGCTGCTTCTCTTAGATTTGGGGATATGATTCTCCAGACTTTCTAGTGAAGGCAAAAGGATTGGAGAAGAAAATGCAGTTACTGGAAGCCGCTTTTTTGGTGGAGTTAGTTTGTTACAAGGACCACAAGCAGTAATTTAATCATGGCTCTTTTCTTTTTACCTCCTGCGAATCAGGCAGTGTGTGTTGGTAAAAGACAGAGAGCCACTGTTGGAAACAGTGAGGAGTGGGATTTTGGAACTGGGATTGTTGTAGTGAGAACGGAGGGCTGCTGTCATGTGGAGACATATGCTAAAGCCGAGCTTCAGACTGCCGGTGGTGTCAGAGTTTATGAATTGCTGTTATTTCAAGAGGTGGCTTTGGAGGTTTAGTAGGTGTGTGATTGATGCTGTTGCCCAAAAGGTTCACTCTTTTCATCAGGTCGTTGGTATTTATAACCTAGGGCCATTGGAATTTGTCTTCTGGCAAGAGCCACAGCAGACGCCCATGGAGTTCCACAGTATGAGTCGTCAGGGATCAGTACGGGGCCTCCATGAAGCATCCCATCCACAGACCCCCATCCTCTTGGGAATGTGGCATTCCCAGCTGCGTGACCCTTTTCCCAGTAGAGACCTTGGGTGGGACAACCCAACCGTGGGGAACGTGGCAGGGTGCACTGGCTGGACAATGAGTACGCAGCTAAGCCCGTCTCTGCTACTTACCCAGGCTGCGGGGGAGACCACATCCGCTCCAGACCTAGCAGGTGAAGTTACGGAGATCTGCTTACATCTGCTGCTTGCGGGGGAGCTCAGCGCTAATTCAGGCCCTGCAGGACTCATTATGGAGGATGGTGTTCAAACGCTCCTGGCTCCCGGTTTCTATTGCAGGGAATGGGGTGTGTGCTGGAATTGCTTTAGGAATAGTACAGGCAATACAGTTATGAGAGTACTCGGTGTCTGAAAAGGGCTCCCCTCCCTTGGTACCCCCTATATTTGTCCGTTTAAAAGTAGCTACTTTGGCTTTGCTTTTCTGTGTTCACATTTGGAAACGCTGCAGCCAGTGGTGAGAGGAGTCTGAGGGGAGAAGGAAACAAGGAAGCTGCCTTAACATAGACAATTCAATTAAGTAGCCCAGTTTAAAACACAAACAAATGCCCCTCCCCACTGCCCTGCCCCCAGACTTCAATCAGCTATCTCTTTAATGAAGGCCTGCCTCGTGCCTGGGCCGGCTAATTAAAGAGACCATGCCAGTAAGCCGTGGCACCAGGTTGACGGTGGGGAGCTTTTCTGAGCAGGATGTGAAGGGAAAGAGGGATCACGCTGCCAACAGCTGCTTGGCTAGGGGCCGTGCAAGTTCAGTTCACCCCCACGGAGCTACTGGCAATGCAATATCAGGTTTAAAACTGGTTATAAATACCAGCCCGGGAGCTGATGCAACCTCGGCAGACGCAAGTGAGGTGTTCAGAAATGGGAGAGCGCTAGCTACGGTTCCCTCCCTCCCCAGTAACCCAACAGCGTCTCCCCGACTTTCTCTCTGTCGCCCCAATGTACATTTCTCATGGGATTGCTTGTCTTTTTTCCAACCTTCCCTGTGCTGCACATGAACTCTGGCGTGCTGGCTCTGCTCTCCCGACACAGATTGCATACAAAGTGTGCTTGGTGAAACAGGCTTTGAGAGTGGCGGCTCAGTCCCTGAAGTTAGTGGGCTGAATTTAGTAATTAGTCTGATCACTGTCCCTTGTGGTATGGCACACACATGGCATTCTTCATGTGTGCTTTATGCACACGTGCATAGAGTGAGAGTGAGAATCTGATACAGCTACTAGTTACTCTGTGTTGGTGTGCATTCTGGATCCTCTGTGTGCGTGATGTTTATTGAGATATTTGCTGTGTGGAACTCATTCTAATTCTAGAAATGTATGTGCAAGGGTCAGGTCATCTTTGAGTGATGGTCCCTCTGTGTGTCCCACACTTGGGTACATATGCATGCCATTCGCCTAAGTTTGGAAATTCTTTCAAGCCTTGTCCGTTGGCTTGCACATGCGCTGTAGGTCTCCTTGTGCTCCCAACCGAGGGTATGAGAGACAGCGTGGGATGACGCCTCTCCAGTTCTTTCTTACCTCTGCCTGGCCTGCATCGAAATCCTGTGTCCTCTCCTCCTTCCGCTCTTTGTAACACCTGTACTCAGCGTTGTGAAATCAAAGATCAGCATTGGAAACACAATACATTTACCAAGCCAGGCACAGAATCTACTCCCTCGTCCTGCCTCCATTATGAAGATGATCATGGAGTACATTCATGATATTTTACTGTCCCACTCAAAATAAAATCCTTGCTCTTGGCAAGTGGAACTTTGCAAGGCTACATTTTAGCTCTGCCCATGGATGAGTGGCTTGGTTGTGTATGTTGTTCAAACTCTAAAACTCTTTTGTGGCTTCTAAACATGGGTTGCTTCCTCCCATGCGTTCTGAGACCTCCTCACCTCTCCAACCAGTCACTTGGCTTTCCATTCTCTTAGCCATGACTGGTGTGGCTTCCTCATTTCCTCCCAGTGGACGGCCGTTCCAGGCTTCATTCCAGGCCGTTCATTCCAGGCCATTCAGCTTCATTCCAGGCTGCCATCAGTCTGTTGCATGTTTTTGCCCAATCGCCCCTAAGTCTGGGAAGTTTGTGCTGTGCTGTGGTGATCCTTGGGAAAGCAAAGCGAGTACCTGTGGTGGGGCTGTATTTCAGTCTGCACACCATGCAGGTGACTTACCATGTACACAACAGGTATCCCCTCCTGTGTTCCCAGATCCACGTGCATCCAAAATAGGGGTTTGTTCCAGAGCATGTTCTGTGACTGTCCTTTTAGCATCTTGTAAGGATCAATCTCTGGGCACAGCCAGAAAAAGGCTGGAAAGTAAAGGGGGAGTGTGGACTGCAGGTGTACTCTACTAATCACTTACGTATAGATTCTGACTGGATGTGAAACACTTGGATTTTCTCAATAGAAGAGGCAGTTCGGCATCTGTATGTGCAAGGCCCCTTGTATTAATTAATGTGTACTTTAAAATACAGATGCTGAGTTGCCTTGTACAAGACCCAAACAATAGAGAAAACTCCTATTGAAGTTAAAAAGACAATGATGATCCATATCCTTAGCTGGAGTAAATATTGTATCTCCTTTGTGGTCAGTGGATTTCCACCAGCTGGGAATCTGGCCCTATAGCCTTTCCCAAGGTTATTTTGAACCATCCTCGAACTGAATGGAGACATAAACCCATGCAATGGAATTTGGTAAGGTAGTTAAGAAACTGGTGGAAAAGATTCGCTAATCAATTAAATACTGTAGGTTATTAAAATAATTTCTATAGGACCCTATTAGTTTCACCCCTCTTATGTTGTATAGAACTTTGCCATAAGGGATTTAACAGCATAAAAAGAAATGCTTTAAGTAACACATGGAAGAAGGGATAAAAAACCCTTCATATGTTCAATATTAGGGGGTCACTTGCTGTAGGAGGCTTAGTTTTAGTTTGGGTAGTAAGTGGACCTTGCCTTTTCCTACGCAGAGCTTCTCAGATGTCTGTGGAGCTGTGCCCAGACGCAAGGGGCCTGGCTTCATGGACCCATCTGCTTGCAGGATCAACCCTTAGCTTTTGCATTTGGTGTCCTAGCTGTTTTCATTGTGCAACATACATTAATGGGTTTTTCTACCTTTAATTTAAAATCTGCAGCAGGGTGGCGGTGGCAAATTAGTTAATGTACAGTACTCTTCCCCACTCTGTCCAGTTCACGTTGGTGCCCCAGACCTGCACCTGAACTCTTTCTTGAGGGTCCAAAGTTTTGGGTAACTTTTTCCTATTATTTTATTAGGATTATTACTAATAATTTGTATTACAACAGCGTGTAGGGGCTGCACCTGAGGTCAGGACCCCATTATCCGGGGTGCTGTACATGCACGTAGCAAGAGGCAGACCGTCCCCTGAAAAGCCTCCAATCTGAATAAACAAGACACACAGAGGAGATGGTGGTGTTCCCATTTTACAGGTGGGAAACTAAGAGAGGGCACAGAGAGATGAAGAAGCTTGCAGCAGGTCACACAGGGAGTCTGTAGCAGAGCTGAAAACAGAATCCCAATTTCCTGATTCCCAGGCCAGTTTCTTTGCATGAGTGCCTCCTCCCTCTCTCTGTAACCTTCAGCCATCTCTCTCCTTCCACGTTTTTGCCAGCGTGGAAGTGCCAAAAACCAGGGAGAAGCTATTCTCATGAGATTTCCTGCCTGCTTGTATTGTCCCCAAGGGCTCTGATGAATATGCAAATTGTATAGACCCCCAGTGTTGCATTTGATGAGAGTAGCACCTCACTTTGTCACAGAGCGTAGTGTTTAAACAACAGGCTACAGGAATTATTTTGCCTGCTACTACTGGACACTTACTGGTATATCTAAAGCACTGGAGCAAGGTAGAGTGTTGTTATCCCCATTTCAAGCTGGGGAACCTAAGTACACAGAAGTTAATTGTAGTTCGATTTTTTTCAAAAGTGCTGTGCATCTACAGCTCCCATTGATGTTAGTGGGATTTGTGGGTACTCAGGCACCTCTGGAAATCAGGCTGTAAGTGGCTTGCCCACAGTGACACTGCAGATCAGTGGCAGAGCCAGGAATATAGAATCTCCAGGACCTTTAAGCTGCAGACCCCAGAAAACAGCCTCTGTTCTGATTGTGTTTTTCCGCTAAACTATTAGGAATGTATGTGTGTTTGAATGGAGTGTGGCTGCACGCCTGGTCCATGCACTCATGTGAAGTGTGTGGGTGTGTGTATCTCTGTGGATGGTCTCGTCAGCGTGCCTTTCTCTCCTGCACCCATCTTCCATTTCATCAGGAGAGGCTAAAGTCAGCACCAGCCCTGACGCCTTTCTGGCTTCTCACTGGGTGAGATGTAGGGTGGTGCTGTGACAAGGATCACTGGCCCGTTCCCCACTGACCACTCTTGATCTCATGACCTCTCTCTCTCAGTGACTGTCTCTGTGTCTCAGGTTCAGCACAGTAAGTGCTAATGTAGAGGAGACATTTTAAGCCATCTCTGAGCTGGGCTAGATGTCATAGTGCCTAAAGTGCCCTCACAACCTCTCTGACCGACGGGGCTGCTGTATTGATGGTTGGGAAACACTCATAAATATCTGTGTCACCACAGCCATGGACTGAGTCCTTTAGGTGTCGCACTGCAGCAGAAAGTCCGGCTGTGTTCAGACTGTGTCCACCCTTTCTCCCCCCTTTCCCTACCCGTCTGGCCTGCTGGAGACTTTGGTAACTCTGTCTCCTTGCGTCTGGCTTTGGGAGAGTCA
Source organism: Mesoclemmys tuberculata (assembly GCA_007922155.1). Classification (NCBI taxonomy): domain Eukaryota; kingdom Metazoa; phylum Chordata; order Testudines; family Chelidae; genus Mesoclemmys; species Mesoclemmys tuberculata. The sequence continues at coordinate 762,789 of ML675626.1, forward strand.
TGGAAAGCTGTGACTGCAGCATCTCCTGGCATGTGGATGGAATCCTAGCAATGGCATGTTAAGAAAAAGCTGGCATGGGTTTAGCTAAAGGGAATGTGTTGGGCTGAAAACAGCTTTGAGGATTTGGAGAGCTTACCTGCTGCTCTTTCCAAAGGTGCTGCCCTGTTTGCCTCTTTTGGGGGTTTTATTCCCCCCCCACACACCTTAAAGATACAAAACTCCCTGTCCCTTCAATAGCTAGTCTGGTGTTAGGTTACTCCTGTGCTCTGAAGCATCTTTATGTGCTCTGTGCGTTGCCTCACTCGCTTGGCAGTTTGCTAAGGGATCCTGGCTGGCTTGTTTTGCTCATGGTAGCATTTTTCTTGTAACACTGGGGAGGGCACATGGGCATGCAATGCACAGGCTGGGAATCCCAAGTTTAACAAAAAGGCATGTCTTAGGGAGACAGAGCTGGACAAATACAGGGCAGAACCCACACTGGAGTTCGCCACAGGCCAACAGTAATGCACAGAAATCAGCTCCGTTGCCCCTGCCCAAATCCCAGGGGGGTGCCAGGAGAGGGGAAACAAACTAATGCTGGGCACCAAGTTTGGACGTCTGTTTTGTTTAGAGCATCCCCACTTGTGATGGACTGACACCAGCCCCCTCCGGCTGTGCCCTGGCCTACCTCTGTTTTCTGTCTTTTTTCAATCACTTTCTTTCTCTCTTGGTTTGCTTTTAGTTTACCCATACTTGGCTTTATTCTGCCCCCTGAATGTTTCTCTCCTCCCACCCCACTCCCCCCACCCACCCACTCCTCTCTGCTGCTGCCCCTACCCTACTGTGCTCTGTCCCTCTCCTTCAGTGACCAGCTCTAAGCAACGCAACAGGCAGCCTGCAGGGAGCAGCACAATGTCGCGTTTCCTAGCGGAGCAGGGAGAGCATGAAACTGGCAGCAACAGAGAGTGGAAAAGAAGCCAGGAGCTCCCTATGTCCCTACTCCTCTCCTGGGGGTTCGAACAGGGAATCCCTGGCCTAATATGCTGTACGTCGGAGAGCTGTGTAAGTGTCCCGTATAATGGACCCTGATCAGTCCAAGGTATTAGCCCAGGAAGGGTCCCATCTACACTACAACTTCTGTGTTTTTACCAGTCCCAGGCACGTGATCGACCAGGCATTACATTTCCAGAATGTACCTTGGCAGTAGGTATTGCCTCACAAAATAGCTCGTATGTGAGTTAGGGCTGTCTGTCTCGTTTTGTTCCTGCCCTGGCATTTCCAGGCACTCAGTGAGTGTCATCAGAGGCTCCAAAGCTTAGGCACTGGAGAAGAGGGATTCAACTGTGGATTGCCTTGCAGAAAGGACGGATCATTAGTTCAAAGGTAAGAGATTTTTCATTCTTTTGGATGCAATTCAAAAAAGCTCAGAATTACGTCCAAAAATCAAAAATATCTGACCTTTGTAATAAATGCTCTGCCCCTGCCAGGCAAGCTGCCATTGAGTCGCACTTCCCCATCAGCTGTGCTTTCACATAGGAAGATCATCCACCCCCCAAACCTGCCAACCAGTTTGGCACATTTTGGTGGGATTAGTAGTGTCTACTGAGGCAGTGCCATGGACTGGCATAGCAGGAGGTGGGGTGTGTTGGCATTGTGGGACACCTGCACAACTGCATTTGGGGAGCCCACAAGCGGAGGAGCAGGAAATGCTGCATGTCCAGATTGAGGAGCGTTGGCCGAGCTACGTGGGAGCCGAGGACAGCAGTGCGGGGCGTGTCATGCAGATGAGGAATGGAGAACAATGCACTGGCAGAACTGGGGTGAGGGGCAGCTCACACCATGTTGGATTGTAGCTGGTTCTGTCAGTGGTGAGCTTTGTGAGCACCAGCATTCCTCCAAGACTCTTGTGTTGCTTGGTTTTTCCTTACACCATCTCCAAGATTTTCTGTTTCCCTGTGTCACATTGGATGTGTCCTCCTAGCTCCTGGGCACATTGGTAAATTTTCATTTCTCAACTGTAGCCCTTTTGTGTGTGGCTTTCTTTGAGGGTATGCCACGGAGTGAGATGCCATTATTTCTCCTAATATCGTTCCAGAGTCTCTCAGACTTTTCCATGTTGCTGACTCAGATCTGGATTCAGGCAGAGACACCATGGGTTTCGGCGTAGGGGCCCCTGCTCCTGGACTTCTGGGATCGTATCAGAATCTCACTCGTCATGTAAAAAACAAAAGAAAGTCTCATGGCCACAAAGAGCCATGTGAAAGTGTGACGCAGATGTAACCGCAGCAGACAGCTGAGAGCGCAGGAAGCCTGCACCGATAGTGCGGTTTGAATCCAAAACCCCAATGGCCTGGGGAGTGCACAGACCCCAGCCCAGCAGAGGGCGCTGTGCGTGGCAGGAGGAGAACTCAGCAGTCCTGGCTCTCCCACCCAAGCGGATACACGCTGAAGGCTGAGTGGCATCTGCCTTTCTTGGTGGAAGGGAGGGCGCCCCCTGCAGTTGTGGGGGTGTGTGGCCATAGGTGCCATGGGGCTGGGCTGCCTCAATCCAACCTTGCCATATCCCCTTCCAACGTCCCCAGCCCTCCCATGCCCTGCTGCTGCTCTCAGGTTTTGTTATCTGGAAACCAGTGAGGACTTTCTTACGGAGACATGCTGAAAGTGGGCTCAGTTGGGTGCAGTGAGTCTGGCCGCTCAGTTCCATGCCCTTCATGTCGTCCCTGCACTCTTCATCTCCCTGGTGCAGGACATGGCTTTCGTTAGGGTTTAATTTCGGCTCATTGCTAGCAGCCCTCAGCACTGGCCTCTGCAGCTCCCTTTGCACTTTGGATCTGGCCTTATAGGAACTGGCTTCTGCTTCAGTTCTGGGGGTTTCATTGCACTTAAACTGATGCCAGCGACAGCCATTTAGGGGGAGGTGTCCCTGGTTTAGGTATTCCTGTTTCCCTAAGCCACACCCAGCCGGGAGCATCAGTGCTTGAAGACTGACTGACACGTCATCACTGTGACAGGCATAACTCCAAGGGCCATGTGAGAGTGTGTCACCGCTAATCCTCAGACAATAGGTTAGCTCTTGCTCTGGTCCATGGCATTTTTACCATCAGTTTCACGGGAAGCAGAGCCTGGCCCCTATTTAATTCCAAGGAAAGGGCAAAGTGACCAAATGGCCCCTCTGAACTCCCTCTTCAGTCATGCAGTGCGACAGCTGGATTTTGCGTTGCCTTTTGTACTGATTGTAACCCAAAATATTTTACAAGGTTACAAATGTAAGGCCCTGTCTACACTTACCTTTGTGATTTGGTGGCAGTCGACAGGAGATACGCCAGTGTCGTAAATCACTTGCATATCTCCTGTCGACTTTGCAGCGTCTCCTCTGCGCGGCGTCCACACTGCGCTGCGTCGAAGGGAACAGCGCTCCCTTCAACGCAGTCTACTCCACTTACCGAGGTGGGTTTCCTGCGACGCTTCCTGGATCTATACAGACCACTCAGTCGATCCAGAGCGATCGATGTGACAGCAGCGAATTTGCCGCCGTCAATGTAGACCCAGCCTAAGAGTCCGTTGTGCCGGGCAGTACACAAACACGGTGAGAGATGGTCCCTGCCCCAATGAGCGTGCAGTCTAAACAGGCCAGGCTGACAACAGGGTGAGGAGAAACAAGCACAGAGAGAAAGTGAGGCTAGTTTTCTCTCACTGGGGTGTAACATGGCAGCGTGTCGATATATACGAGTTGGTAAGACCGATGCTTCCTCTTTAATAGAAATGATGTCCCTGTGTCCTGTTTGCCTTTGGAAAGATTTTGCTGCACATCCAAAGAGCTGAAATAAGCAATTTCTCCAGTTGGAGATGTGAGAGTTAGACACTCCCCCCCATTCTTAGTGAACTGCTCCCTCTGTAATGTCTTCCTGCGTCAAGCCGATCTCCTCCCCCTGCCCTGCGCTCAGTGCTGCCCTGGGCAGGGATGTTGTTGACATCCTTGTCCATTGCAAGATGGGACCCCGGGGGCTTTTGTCCTGGGTTTCTGGAATGCATCGCGAGTGCCCCTGGCACATAATACACGTTTTGTAGCAAAAGTGGGGCTGGGGGCTTGCACAGGGAGGGAGAGGGAGCCGGGAAAGAAGAGGTTTTCCCTTGAGTTTGCTGAGCCTGGAGTGAATTCCTGCAGGGTGGGATCATGTGAGGGTATTATCCCGTGGTGACTCATGCACGGAACATTCCGATTATTCGTGCAATTCCGGGTGATTGTTGAACACCGGTTGTAGATTCCCCAGCAGTTATGCACAGTTGTCATTTCCACGCATTCCAGGGTTAACGGCCGATTGGGTTTCTCCTTTCACAACCCCATTGAGCAGCCAGGGCGATTGCTCCCCAGACTGGCCAAGTGAAGTGAAATCTCTTGGCTGTTTGTCATCTGCTTTCCCAGACCTTTCTTCCCACCTTTCCAGTTCCCCTTTTCTTTTCCTTTCTGTCAGCAATCTGGTCCTGCAGAATGGATGTGCTCTTTCTTCCTTCTCTCTTAAAGCACTTATTTATGATGAATATGAGATGCACCATAAAAGCCACAAAGAAGCACGTCCCTTCCCCAGCACTGAAATCTCACCTGCCCTTGATGAGAGAACCAGACCCCAGCCTACAGAAAATCAATTCCACTAAGGGATTGCCCGCACTTGTGCCAGGAGAGACATGTTGGTAGGAAAATCTCAGCTAGAATCAGACTCGGGGGCCTGCTTCTGCTTTCAAAGAATGAAATCAGCCAATCTTTGCACCCAGGCATCCCAGCTACTGCTCATCTGGAGCTCGCCTTCACTCCATGAATGTGACTGTCTCCCTTGTGGAGGTACACTATGCCGAGGAGAACATGCCCATTTGCTGCGTGCCTTCATAGCAGTGGTGCACTCTGCCAGCGGAAGGCTAGGCTTTGGGAGTGATCTAGGGGAGTGACCTACTGGCAAGCAGATACACTCCAGAGGTGGTGGCCTTGTCTTGGTGGGTTTTTTTTACTGTGACTTCACCTGTGGCAAAAGGCAGTTTCCTGTTTCCCCTAACTGAGAGCAAGCACCCACATGCAAACAGCATGGTGCATTAGGGTATGTGCCATCACTGTCGCTTCATTATTGCTTTTGCTAGGCGGTTTGAGGCATGTAGGTGGAACTAACTTGAGCTTCTACAAAACAAGCTCCCATCTTGCACTGCATTGCAATGTTGCATTGCGGGGTCCATTGTCGAGCAAGACCGGAGCAGTCTCCGTATCATCCCCAGGCCTGAAAGGGGTCCAAGATGGCTAAGGACTATAAGTGTGGCCACTGCTGCCCTGATATATAACCTTCTGAGTAATTCTCCCCGGAGGAGGACGATTAGAGACAGGCAGTCGTTGGCAGGCTGGCTGGTGCGGTTAGTAAGGCCTGTACCGTTGGTGTGTGTTTGGAAGGTTACAGTCACAGCCAGTTGAGCTAGAAATCGACATTCTTTTAAATTAAAAAGTGAATGCTTAAATTATTCATAAACATATGAGAGACCAGAAATTCACAGAGAAATCCTAAATCAGCATAATGTGCAAATTTCATCTTCCCTGCTCATTGCCAGTTCTCGGAGGCCACCCCAGCTCCCTCGGGGGAACATTTAAAAGCAAAATGTGGGCAAGTTTAAGTAGTGTGTACAGTTTATGTGAATTTCCATTGTAAAGAAAGTCTAGTTAAAGTGCTGACGTGGTTACTGCCAGGATAATCTAGTGACACTGTTAGAACAACAGCTACAATATAATAACCTAAATAACTTGGGCTGGATTGCGTGGCCCTTACACACACTGGTGAGTAGCCTACCGACACAAGTGGGATGGCTTGTGCAAGCGCTCATCAGCGTGAGCAACAGTTGCACAAATCAAGTCCCTTATCTGTAGATTTTCAGGCCCATTCATGACATATGTGCAGAGATGCAGTTACAAGCTCTTGCTTTCTGCCAATGGAAAAACAAAACCACAAGGTCCAGTATCAAATGAAGACATCATTGGTCAAAATGCATTCTGCCACAATGGTTTAAGAACAAACCTTTTAGAAGCAAAAAAATAGTGTGCATGTCTTTCCTAAAGCTTTGCTTTCCTGTTGGGGTATGTTCTGGTACAGGCAATGTTTGAGTCCTGGAAAGTGTGTCAGAGCACCATCAGAAGTGATATCGGACAGGGCACTACATGGCTACAGAGAGATTTTTTATCATCCTCTTGATTTTTTTTTCCTTTAAAAACAAAGGAGATCTTTAAAAAAAATAAATATTTACCAAGTGTAGAACCATGGGGCTAGAAGGGACCTCAAGGGTCATCTAGTATAACCCCCAAATAATGCAATTCAGTGACACACATCAATGACACATTTTTTGAAGAGAGTCAGGAAATGTAAATATTGAAGGAACAGATCTACAGCTGATGTAAAAGATGTAGATCCATCCATTTACACAACTTAAAGATCTGACCCTAAATTCCTAGAATAAGGTAAACTTGGCCACTTTGTGCATTTGCCATCATTTCGAGTATTATTTTTCTGGTTAAGTGGGTATGTAGATATATCACTATAAAGCATGCTGGATATCTATCACGTCTGCATTAAGGTCATCATGTGAACCTTTAGCTTTTTCCTGACATTATTTTATTTTACTTGTGCAAACATAACCTGTCATTAGTAAAGTTTCTTGAATTTAGACGCTGGTTAAAAAGGAGGTGTCATTTGAACCATGTTGATAAAGCTTTGGATTCAAAAAGCTGTCTGAGTGTAACACCTATATGTCACTGTAGCTATTTTGTGATCTAATAACCATCTAAAAGGAACAGAAACAGAACTGAGGATCAAACATATACTACTGTGAGTGCAAAAATATGCTGGTTCGGAAGGTTGCCTTGTTTAAGTGTGTTGACATGTTAAGTGGTCATAGTTAGCCTGGAAATTAACACGTTACAAAGGTGAAGAGGGTAGTTCACACCTCTTCGTATTATTGTTTGTCTGCAGACCCAAGACAACAGTGCAAAGCCACCTCAGTCCCAGCTAGCACTGCTGCACAGCTGTTTTTCTTCCTTAATAAAAGCCTTGGTTGGGGGAAAAAAATGTACTGGGAAGCTCCGAAGATGCAATCTTGGTCCCACACTCCAAATCTGCATTTTCCACAGCCCAGATTTAGCCTGCCCCTTTACCTCTGGTTTGTTTGCAGCCCACAGCAGTGTTTTAAAAAGCCTAGGCTGCTGCCTTTGCCTGCTCGAGTGCTCGCTGATCACAGCTGGCTTTTTGGTTGCCCCAGCCATTCCAGGTTTTGAAATAAAGGGCTCAGTCCTGCACTCATTGAAATCAACAGCAAACCTCCTGCTGATTCAGGCTACGTCTGCACTGCAGCACCACAGCTACGGTGCTGCAGCTTTGCTGCTGTAGTGTAGACGCTTCCCACCCTGAGGGCATGTCTCCACTACAGAGCAAAGTCAACTTAATTTAAGTCGCCATCCAGCCCCCAAAGTAATGAAATCGGTCGGGCGTGTCCTCCCCACGCTCATTGTGGCAGTTAGTGTCCTCTCTCGCTGCGCTTACATTGATGCACAGAGCAATGCACCATGGGTAGCTATCCCACAATGCAACCAGCTGCAGGGCATTTGGGGAAGGGCTTGCAAGCCTCTTGGGACCAAAATATTGTCACAGGGAGGAAAGGGAACATGGCTTTGGCCTCCCATGATGCAGTTTCTCCTTCACTCCCTCCCTACCCTGCCATCAACAGAAAACAACCCATAGTTCTCCACATCTTTTTCGAAAGCTTGATTTACCACGTGTATGCCATAGCCCGAGAAGTATGGACCCTGCTCAGCTGTGCGTTCTTGTGAACATTACAGACACCTTGTGTCTTATCCTGCAGTATTTCCAGAACCGAGACAGGAGCCGCTGCTCAGAACATCACAATGTCCCTCAAGCAGCCCTGCTGCAAGCCAGAGAATGTGCAGCAGCTGAACACAGTGGAGCGCCATTTCTCACTGGTGGGTTTGCATCGTTATGCAGCTATGGGATGAAGACAGTGGCTGCAAAACTGTTGAATGCAGAACGTCACTTTCCAGAAACTTTGTGCAGAGCTGTCCCCAGCCCTGAAGTGCTGCAACACTAAAATGAGACCTGCTCTGACAGTGGAGAAGCAAGTCGCGATCGCTCTGTGGAAGCTCGCAAGGCTAGACTTTTATTGATCAGTGGGGAATCAGTTCAGAGTTGGTAAATCCATTGTGGGAGCTGTTTTGATCCAAGTATGCAAGGCCATTAATTGACTTCTGCTGAGAAGGGTAGTGACTCTGGGCAATGTGCAGGAAATAGTGGGTGGTTTTGCTGTGAGGGGGCTCCCTAACTGCAGGGGGAATAGATGGCATGCATATCACTATCTTGGCACCAGCCCACCTTGCCAAAGAGTACATAAACCAAAAGGGATATTTTTCAATGATGTTGCATGTGGTGGTGGATCACAGGGGGCGTTTCACAGACATAAATGCGGGATGGTCAGGAAAGGTGCATGATGCATACATCTTTAGGAATGCAGGTCTGTTCAGAAAGCTGCAATCAGGGACTTTCTTTCCAGATTGGAAAATAACCATTGATGATTTTGAAAGGCCAAGAGTGGTGTTGGGAAACCCAGCCTCCCCTTGCTCCTATGCCCCGCCTATCTGGACAGCAGTAAGGAGCGGTTCAAGAATAAGCTGAGCAAGTGCACAGTGATGGTGGAATGTGTCTTTGGACATTTAAAGGATCGCTGGTGCAGTTTGCTTACTAGAATAGACCTCAATAAAAGCAATATCCCCATTGTTATTGCTGCATGCTATGTGCTCCATAAGATCTGGGAAGCAATGGCAGAGAATTTTCCACAGGGATGAGGTGTGGAAGAGGCTAGATTGGCAGCTAATTTTGAGCAGCCAGATACCAGGGCAATTAGAAGAGCACAGCAAGGAGCTCTGTGTCTCTGGGAGGCTTTGAAAACCTGTTTCAGTAAAGAGCCACGGTAATGTGCGCCACTTATCTGCCCTATGCCTTCCCATACTTTCCCCTCCATGACTAGAATAAATAAAGAGTATTTCATTCGCAAATCATTGACTTTTATTGCACAAAGAATCTGAAAAAACACAATGATTTAACCTCAGGCGAACGGTACGATAAAATTGGGAAGGGAGAAAGAAGTGCAGCTTGTCTGTGACAGCACAGAAGTTTTGCCCATCAAAGGTTTTCAAATGGCCACCTTTTGTTTTTAGTACCCTTAGTACCTCTCCCCACAGACCGGTAAGATCCACCACCTCCTGTCTACTCCAGGCTGGAGCGTGTTTGGGGCATTGAGTTGCCATGACCAACTGGGCTGGCGAGCTCTCCATGCTGATCAAACAGGAAATGGGAATTCATAATTTCCAGGGGGGTTAACAGGGGAGGGGCTGTTTCCTGTATACCAGGCTGCGGTGCAGTGGAGTTGAAAACGACCTCCAGAGCAGTCACAGCAGAGCATTGTGGAACACCTCCTGGAGGCCAATTCAGTCAACTTACACAACACTGCCTCTCTGTCGACCCATCCGTATCTGTTTAAGCACTACACTTCTCGTGAAGGCAGAGCAATTAAGTCAACATGATGGGCGAGTTAGGTCGGCGGAAGGGACCTGGTAGTGGAGACGCAGACATGAATGGGTCAACGTAAGGTGGCTGCTTTATTTATAGTGTAGACCAGGCCTGAGAGAAGTGATTGTTCCATCAATGTAGTTAATGCACCTCTCCCAGCGGCACTAGTGAGATTGAGGGAAGAATTCTTTCATTGACCGAGCTGAATCTACAGTGAGGGTTAGGTACACCTAACTGCATTGCACAGGGAATGAAAATTTTCACATCCTTGAGTGCCATAGCTAGGTCAACCTAAGCTTTAGGTGTAGACCAGGCCTCAGGCTTGGGCTACATTTGAAAGTTATATTGGCATAGCTACATTGGTCAGGAGTGTGAAAAAAAAAACACCCCCTGACTGATGTAATTGTGCCTTCACAATCTCCTGTATAGAAGTAGCAATGTCGATGGAAGAGTGCTACTGACAACATAGCGAACATTCGGGAGGTGGTTTTCCTTCCCCAGCAGAAGGAAATTGTCATAAGCTGAGTCTACAATACAGGGCTATCCTGCCATAACTGTGCTGACGTAGTCTCTGTAGTATAGACATACCCTCAGGGTTGCAGACCCCAGTGCCAGCCTTTACCTATGTCGTTCTATTCTGAAATTGCTGAGAGTTGTTATTAGCAACAACTCCCTGAGAAGTTGGCCTCTCCAGTTGCATGCACCGTGCACAGGGTGCGCACCATGCCTACCGGTCCAGTACTGGTGAAAAGATAGCTGCGAAGGTGAGGTGCTTAGACCTTGTACTGACATTAGTCTCTTGTGGTAGGAACGCAACAAGGCATCTTGGCAAAAGGGCAGCAGGTTTGCCAATAGAACTGCACCTCCGCTGGGGGGGCCTCTGTCACATTCTCTATCTGGGGCCACGCTCCTGACCGAACTAGCGTAGCTGGCAGAAGCCAGTAGTGTAGACACCGCCTTGGTGTGGGTGGCAGAGTCTAGCATCCCACACCCTGTCATGCTTTCCTGCTGAGTTGTAACATTTTCACAGCCTTGGATGCCTGCCCCCCAACCATGAGATTGACTTAAAAACCATGACATTTTGGAAAATGTGATTCCTGTTGGGGTCTTTTTGCCTTCAAGGTGTTGAGTATTCAGGGGGCATTTGGGTCGCACTTTCAAGCTTTCCTCTACACAATAACCTGGTTGCAGGCATGGGGGCTTGAAGAGTAATGTTCTATCAGGGAATAGGCAGGGCAGACTGATTTGCTGAGTCAACAGTATTTGCCTCCGGGCCACAGTTTTTTAGCCCTTTCTTCTGGGGTTCTTGACCTGCCTCGTGTTTTTCTCATGCGGGTCTCAATGAAAATATTTGTCTGTTTGCTTTTAATGGCTGCATTTCACATATTTCCTCTGTTCCAGTCTGGTTTGAACCTCTCTATGAGAATGTGGAACATCAGAATGGCCGTACTGAGTTAAACCAATGGTCCATCCAGCCCAGTATCCTGTCTCTGACAGTGACTTCAGGGGAAGTGGGACTTTTTTGGTACTGCCTTGGAATTCCCTGCCCCTTAGACCAAGGGCAAACCTGTCCGCCCACTCCAGCCAAAAGAATGAGAACGCATGTTTTGGATTCCTGTCTTTCTAGGAAGCAACACTGAAATGCCATTATTAGAGAATAAAAGAAGTACAGGAAACCGGGCATGGAAATGCAGGCAACTGTCTTCCTATACAAGGGTTCTGATACTTTAAAATTGGAAGGTACAGGATTCTAATGGGCTGCTGCTGGGTGTATGCAAATATATGAATATTTATGCAAATTTACATTATTCTGAGCTTTTATTTTGTTTAGCAGCTGTTGGCTGGTTTGGAATAAGGTGAGTGTCGATCACAGGAGTGTGTCTTCCTGTGTCCACAACAGTGTTGAGCCAAGCAATCTGGTATGGTGGGAGTCACTGGAGGAAAGAAAAAACTGGAAGGAGTGTGTCACTTGGGGAGGGAGCATGGAGTGTCTTTTCACTCAGCAGCTAGAGGATGGGAGAACATCTCTTTGCCAGTTGCCGGGGAGAGAGGAGGAGAAAGTGAGGAGAAGGAAGTGGGATTCGACGTGAATAAGGAAAGCTGTTAACACAGCAAGGGACATTTGTTAGAGGAAGCCACCACTTCTGTCCCCTCCATTTCAGTGCCTGTTTACTGCAGGAATTGGAACAGTCCACAGCAGCGCAGCCATCACAACCTCACAATGGGTGCGTCTGGAGGGAGAATTGATAACCGTGCCTGTTGTGCACTACTCATGGGCCTTGGGTTCCCACCTTTGCACTGATGCTGCTGGCAATAGCAGCAGGCGTGCTGGTGTAGGAGCTCAGCGGTGGTGTAACAGCAAAGACATTTGGTAGAATGTGGGAGCTCTACAGGTGTGCGGAGCCCTGACGAGAACAGCAGTCCTGGGCTCCAGGTGGTCGCTAGTAGTTCAGTGCAGATCGAAAGGAAAGCGTGTCCTCTACTGAATCACCCACGCCTCATCCAGCGGCCCTGGCTGTTTGTTCCCAACAGGTCTCCCATTCCTCCCTAGCCTGGTTCTCTGGTGTGTGAGTGCAGAGGGCCCGGCTCGAGGTGAGGTTGGCTGCAGACAGCGACCCTGAATCCCAGCTTCAGTTAGCATCCAATCTCTGAGATAGCGGGCGTGGGCCAGGGGCCTGGGGTTCTGTGCTTAGCCCAGCTGCTCCCTCCCTGTCTGTTCCAGGACAAGAGGTGAACGTCCCATTGGCGTCTGTAAAGTGGGAACGACAAGCGTCGAGTGCGCAGAGGTCCGCGTGGCGGAGAGGATGCGAGAGCAAGCGCTGTGGGTCATCACGTGGGGTGGGAGCGCTCGTGTGTGGGCAGAGGGTGTGTCCGCGCTGTGGCTGGCGTCTGCCGCACACGTGGACGTTCCCGCGTGAGCGCCCTCTAGCAGGACGCGGCCTGCGTTGCACCAGGCCGCTCCGGTTTCACTGGCACTTGGGATGAAAGCTAGCCTGTGCCGCAGTCTCCCCTTCCCTCGTCGCAGTGTAGACACGCCCAGAGAGGGTCACGTTCAGCTCCGGGGATGAAACTGGCCTGCGGGCCTGGCATTGAGGTGCATTTTGCTTCAGACCCTGGCGCTGAACCCTGACTCAGTACCCTGGGACTGAGAAAACAAGGGTGTTTAACAGCGACCCACGGCCTTGGTAGTGGGGGGGACCATATAAAGATACCGAGGCCTGACAAAACGGCTACTGTTCTCAGTCAGCCTCACAGGGCAAAGGCTTGTTCAGCTGCGAGCGCTCGGAAGGCATGGAGAAAGACACTGCAGCCTTTCTGTAGGTGTGTGTTTAGTTTGCAGGAGAGAATGCAGGGGAGGTTGGAAAAAGAATGTGTAGCTGGTTGAGTGGCTGCCCTCCCAGGCCCTGAAGCTTGTCAGATCTTCCAGCCTGATTCCCTTCTCGGCTAAACAGACCCACACACGCAGACCCGTGCAAACACTGATAATTTCCCCAATTCCCTGACATCACTATGCCGTAACGCTCAGGAGGGGAGGGGGGAAGGAGAGAGTCCAGCAGCTGTAAGATGTTTCAGTCCCTTTGTCAGCTGGAACAGGTGGGATTGCCCTGGGCTGGACTCTGCGTAAGCACATGTGAGAAGGAGCTGGAGGCTTGGGTGGGAGCGGAGATGGAAGGGAACATTCATGCTAGTTAGCGTCATCATGCTTGGCGTGAGAGTTAAACCCGGGGGGACAGGCACTGGTTTGAACAGAGGCAAGCAGGTGTGTGCCGCTACCGTTATTATTTGTATCTTGGCAGCACCTGTAGCTCCATATTAATACCCAGCTCTTCTAGACCTCTGCCCAAAGGAGGCGTCAGAATCCCCATCTGACAGGTTTCAAGGCCGGAAGGGACCATCACAATCAGCTAGTCTGAGCTCCAGTATAGCACTGGCTGGAGAATGTCCCCCAAACCGTTCCTGAAGCAGAGCATTTAGGAAAACATCCAATCTTGATTTAAAAATTGCCAGCGATGGAGACTCCACCATGGGCCTTGGTACGTTGTCCCAATGGTTAATTACTCTCATTGTTAAAAATTGACCCCTTATTTCCCGTCTGAATTTGTCTAGCTTCAACTGCCAGCCACTGGGAAGCTGAGGCCCAGAAAGGGGAAGTGAGTTGCCCAAGGTCACCCAGCAGACCAGTGGTAGAGCCAGGAATAGGACCCAGGTTGCCCAAGTCGCAGCCTAGTGCTTAACCAGGACACTGAGCCACCTGACAATTCCCCAGTCAGGGCGAGGGATCAGAGCGTTGCCCTGGGTGCCAACTTCTTGGGGGGGGGCAAATCAGCATCCAGGGGCCTCCAGATCGCTCTGCGGGGCTGCTTGGGGCAGGGGTGGGGAGCACTGAAAATGTTTTCTGTTCTGGGCAGCAAACCATCTAGGGCTGACCCGATCTCCCAAGGGGTTTCCCTACAGACTGTTATAGACTGATTTTGGGGGTTGGTTTGCAGTTGACCCTGCAATGCAGAGTGTAATGTTCAAAGCACCCTACAGGAAGTTCACTTCTCTTCCAGGTCTGGTCTGTGTGAAGGAGGCACTTAACTTAAAAACAGCAGTGAAGCAACATCTACAGTCAGAGTATTAACCCTTAGAAGGCTGGCATCTTTAACACTGGCAGCCAAATGAATGCGTAGGAGGATGTAAAACCCACACCCGTGTCAGACAAGCACACTGTGGGCACTGTGGGCTCCTGCGGACAGAAAACACCGTGGGTTCTTCCGTGACAAAGAGCCAGAATCTTCCTTGAACATCGCCAAAAACCAGAGCCTGCAGCCACACATCCAGCGCCATTCTCTGCATCTCTCAGGCTTTTCCCTGGAAGTCTCCCATCCTGGTGCTGAGCTGGTCTTAGCAGGACTGTCCTCAGCTAATGAGACAGCAGGTCCCTGCCCATCAGGTGCACAGCACAGGAGCACGTCTGCTCCAGTCAATGGCATCTCTTCTGTAGCATCAGCACCCTCTCCCCACCTCCTTCCCAAACCCTGCTGCCTGTGAGGTGTTAAATTTGCCAGCCTCGCTGCATGTTCCTTGATGACCTCCCTGGAGGGTGACCAGACAGCAAGTGTGAAAAATCGGGGCGGGGCTGGGGAGTAATGGGCCCCGAATCTCAGGACTGTCCCTATAAAATCCAGACCTCTGGTCACCCCACCTCCCTGCTGTTGCTGCGTGTCCCAGCTTTGGAAGCATGGAGGAGGAGCTGCCCTCCAGAAGTGAGCGTTAGGCCAGAGGAATGGCAGCGCCAGCTTTAGGGGGAAACTATTTAACTGGCTCGTAATGGAGCAAAGTCAGAAACTTAGATGGCATTAGAGATAAACTGCTGTAAATGTAATGGGTTGCAATGGTTGCTTTTATGTGACAGCTGCTTTTAAAAGCTGGCCAGCCTCCAGACGGTGAGAGTAGTCAGTTAGCAGAGCAACTGGTCCTCCGGCAGCTCCGTGTGCCCTTCAGAGAGAGAGACTGCAATGTGGAGAGGATGCATTTTTGTGGTTCTTGTGGTGCTGTGTGCTTTGAGGGGGAGAGCGACCGTGGCTTAAACGTGCTGTATCTGGGTGGTTTGTGTTAGGCTGGATTGCAGCTCTGTCCTGGCGCCCTGAGCTCCACATGCAGCTCATAGACCACTGGACTTGCTTTAGCTGGTGAAAGCACCCATAGCCACCCCGCCATATTTGCACCACTCTTTGCTGGGAAGATGCAGTCTTTGTTCCCCTTCTCAATGGAGATGCCTTTGGCTCTGCCTGGAACCACATGCTATAGCCCCTGACAAAACGTTTCTCAGCTTCTGCATTCTCTTTAAGCTGGCAAGCAGACTAGGGCGATGGGGCAGAGAGCATCCAAGGGGTGCCTTCTGCTCCCGCCTCTGTGTGTGTCCGTGCGCTGGCAGAGGTGCGATAGGCCCCGGGGCACGGGCTGCTCCAGATGTTTGCTGCTTCAGCTGGAGGCTGCATAAAGGCATCTTTACCCTGACAGCAAACCCAGGGTGACAGCTACTGTGAAGGGTGAGATTAGAAACAGATGAAGCCCCCTTTCCCAAATACTAGATGAGCCAGCAGAGCCCTCTGGAGATTAACTGTCTGGGAAGGGCTTGGGGATGATTCCCAGGCCTGCCCGCTCTGTCCTGCACCATGAATGGTGAAACCCTTGAGTAAAGAAGGGACACGTTAAGGAGACCAGGGTCCTGGGCCGAGGATGCACGTGTCTGTAGCGCATGCCGATAGGCGGAGTGGCTGCACTTGAAGCTTTTGCGTAGATCCCCTCCCTCCCCACCAGTCCCAGCTAACGAGACAAGACATCTCTAATTAGAAAAAGGCAGCTCGTAGTATGTGTGGCGCCAGATTTTCAAGGGCTTTGCGTGTTGTCTTCGTTATGGGTGTGAGAATCTAGCTCTCTTGCTTTGTCTTTTAACACAAATTATGGACGCATTTCACTCATCAGGCGCTACAGGGAAATACGCTGTGGGACAAGCTCACCTGGTGAACTCCTTTGACGAGTGTGCTTGGGGCCTCCTCCCCATACCCTTTGAACAGACACCCCCCAGGTTTGCAGGTGGCACTGCTTGTCTCCTCATTGTACTCTTTCTCTTCCGACTCTCCCTTGGCCTGCATCTCCTCCATTGGCAGCAGGGGAGTTACTCCAGATTCGCGGCAGCGTGAGAGGAGAATCAGGGCCCTTTATTCCCTCAGACTGCCCTGGTCTCACCTCGCTGCCTCCTGCCTGCCTTGGCAGCAACCCTACTGAAGTCAGTGAGAGTCACGCTGAGGTAAAACTGATGTAAGTCAGGTTGGTCTCAGGCTTCCTCTTCTCCCTGACTTATAAATTCTAACCTTCCCTCTAGAAAATAATCAGAGCCCGCTCTCTGAACCGCCCTGTTTCCTTCTGCCTAGCCTTCTCCCTCTAGCATGCTCGCCGGTCCCTGTTGACCTACAAGAGTGACCTGCGCTCGCTAGCTGCACGGATGTGACCCTGTTGCAGCAACTTTGTATGCAAGACGCTGCACTGAAATCAGTCATGTTACCCTTGCAAGGGTCATCCCAAGCCTCTGAGGCAGACGGGGCTGGGAAGGTGGACGTGACCTTCGGAGCAGTGGTGAGATTCCCCCTCTAAAGCTCTGCTCCGAGCAACTTCGGCCTGTAAGCGGCGACACTAAAGCTGGCGGGAACAGACTGGTGGCAATCTGGAAATTCCACTGTGGTTGACAACTGCAGCTGAGGGTGACTTGTAAAGCCCACAGTGCTTCTGAGGAAGCTTTGAAGGGAAACAAATGCTGTAATGTCATGGGATTTCCATCCTCAGACAGTGGCTTCAGGGGATTAGGGCTTTGTTTGGGAGCCTGCCTTCCCACCCGTTCTGCAGAGCAGCTTGTATTTTTTTCCACCTCCGGATTCAAACTCCCCAGGGAGATGCCATTTTGGTGCCTGGAGGCTAAGCTGGGATTGGGGGATGTGTTCGGAAGGGAGGCCAGCTTCTGTGAAAAGCCTGATGTCAGTGTTTTGTAGCTGGTGGTTAGACTCACTGTTGCGCTGGAGTACTGCAGACAGCTGCCCCTTGATGCTTAGCTAGAATCCAGGAAATTGGAGCTGAAAAAGATCTGCGAGGTCATAGAATCCATCCCCCTGCCAACGCAGGGTTGCTCTCTGCAGTACGTTTTATGGCCTGGGGACTACTTTGCACTGGGCTTTGTGGAAGGATTTTGAAGGGTAATGAACAACCCTGGCTAGAGTTCCTCTCTTGGGGCCAAAATGCTGAGATGACTTGGGTTATTCCAAGCCACCTCTTGGTGCAGCACTTTAGATCTGGAGGTGTTACCCAGCCTGGGGCAGGGGAGACAGGTGGGGAGCAGAAGCAGGGACAGAGCTGAGTAGCCCAACTCCTAGGTGGTTTCTCTGATGTTCCCTGGTCGATGCCAGGGCTACGTGTTTATCAGCAGCCCTCTCAAGCCTCATCTTCTGTTCTGAGAAATCTCCCTGCTGCAGCTCTCAGCAGCCCAGGGGCACTGTCTCATCGGCACCCCAGCAGGGTGAGCCAGTGCTGGCAGCCACAAGAACCTTGTCCATGTTAGGTGCGCCCAGCTGTGCTCCCGTTGGTACAGCTTCGCCAGGCTTCAGAGAAAGGCTTAGCTCCACGTGACAGTTCTTGGGGTACCCAGGCATGTGAGTCACCTTGTTATCCCGGCCTCCAGCGTTGGGGGAGCTTGCCTGTGGTGGCTGGGTGTTAGCTCCCTGACACCGCCAGCCTCTTCTCCATGTCATGCCAATCTTTCATGACACCCCCCACCCACTCAGCCAGAGGTCTCCTCAGTGAATGGGTGTAGACGATCTTTCTCCACCCTGGTGTGTGCTGACTCAGTCTTTTGTCTCTGTTCCCAGACAAGATGAGCCCGTCTGTTGTAATGTTTCTTTTTTACCCCCGAGTGGGTGCAGTTATTTGCCGTTGTCTTTCATGATTTTACCATTATCTGATAGGAGATAGGACAAGGGTAGATAACCGAGCCTTGCATTACATCACCACTTGCACAGCAAGCGGCAAAAACTCGCCCCTGCTTGCATGGGCCATCACCGAGCCATGAGATTCCCTGGTCACTGACTTTTACGCTAAATCCACAAGGCATAATTTTCCATTATTCGTTTCATTATTCCTTCAATATTATCTGTACAATCATCTTGCCAAGATTGTATTGATGTTACAAGATTTCAGTAGCGACCTCACGTGCTACCCTTTGTGCATAAGTACAATGAGGTGTAGTGAGTTTGTCAGTCTGAGACAGGAGGTGCTTGTAAAGATTAGCAAACGCTTTGCCTATTGGCACCACTATGGACCTCTGTGTCACACTCCTCATAGGAGAAAGATTAGTAGAGGAAGAGTGGTAGGATGCGTTGCGTTTAGACTTCTGTCTTTGTATCTGTCATAAATTATCCTTGGCAAAAGGCCTGAGGGTCAGATCCCAGGCTGGTGTGAATAGGCAGAGTTCCGCTGAAGCCAGAGTCCTGAGGTTTTTATCAAGGAAGGGAAAATGTGAATGGGATAGAGACGGAGGCGGAGGGGAAAGAAGCCTGCGTAATCAGCATTGTGAACTGTTTTCTGGGGGGTGACTGGGCACTGCTGGGAGGAAAGCCCACGCTGAGGAGTACTGGCTGGCATGAACTGGGCACTGCTGGGAGGAAAGCTCATATGGTGGAGTCCTGGCTGGCACCAGCAGGAAAAGCATTGCAGAAAGAAGTTTGCTGCATGGGGAAGCAGCTTCATGCCCCTTGTGCCCCGGTCTAATTAATTAACTGGGAGTATCGGAATTGGTGAAGCCTGAGAAAAATTGTGGGAGAAGTAGTTCCTCCTCCCTCTTTTATAATCCGTTCTTGAATGGGATTTAAGGATTCGCTGTAGCATTAGTCTGAATAAAGAACAAGTGAGTTTTGCACCAAATGAGAGAGCTGGGGGAGGACAGTGAATCTGAGAAATAAGTTTCTGTGCAGTGACGTAATTGTAGCTGAGAGGGGCCTGCGTTCTGCTGTGTGTGTGTATCTCTGCGTGCCTCGATTTTCCTCTTAATACTTGTGAACGGCTGGATTGTAATATGACGACTTTTCAACGTCAATAATGTATTGAATAACAGGGCAAGAACTGGGGAAAATATTAACCCTTTCACCATTGTACAGCTTGCTAAGATCGGCACTGCAGGGAAAATAGCCAGCTTTTTCTCGCCCTGGTCTGAACTTTGTGGACTGTGCTTAAGAAGGCAAACGGCAATTATTACATATAATGTAGTAACAAAATAAATATTTCCTAAATAAGATAGTTATCCAATGAATTTCTAAATCAGTGTTTGTTGTCCTGCCCGCTTAAAATTCCACTTGAGCCTGCAGGAAATCAGTAAACAATCAACTGAACATGAGCTCCCAATGCTAGGCTGTGGCCAAAAGGGCTAATTTGGTCCTTGAATGCATAAATGGGAATCTTAAGTAGGAGCAGAGAGGTTATCTGAACTCTGTCTTTAGCACTGATTGACTGCTGCTGGAATGCTGTGGCCAGTCCTGGTGTCCACAATTCAAGAAGGAGGTTGATAAATTGGAGCGGATTCAGAGAAGAGCCATGAGAATGATGAAGGGATTAGAAAACCTGCCTTATACCGATAGATTGAGTTCCTTGAGTCTAGTCATCTTACCAAAGACAAGGTTAAGGGGTGACTTGATCACAGGTTTTTAGTACCCACATGGGGAACAAATATTAAATAAGGGGCTTTTCAGTCTAGCAAGTAAAGGCACAGCATGATCCCGTGGCTGGAAGTCAAATCTAGACTAATTTGGATTGGAAATATGATATAAAATTTTAACAATGAAGAAAAATAATCATTGGAACACTTTACCAAGGGTCCTGGTAGACTCAAGATTGGTTGTTTTTCTAAAATATCTGCTCTTGAGAATTGTCAGGACAGTTTTCTGGCCTATAAATGAGAGGCCAGACTACATGGCCATAATGGTCCCTTCTGACCTTGGAATCTATGAATCTATTCTTGGTGTTAGTCAATGGAATCCATCTCTTAGACTGGTGACATTTTAAGGAGCCAGTACTGCAGAAATCTCTCTTCCTGTGGGAGTATCTGTTTAAAGAATTGTAGCCATGTTAGTCTGTATACAGCAAAAACAATGAAAGTCCTGTAGCACTTTAAAGACTAACAAATTTCTGCAGGCTTAAGCTTTCGAGGGCTCTGACGAAGTGGGCTGCAGCCCACGAAAGCTTATGCCTGCAGAAATGTGTTAGTCTTTAAAGTGCTACAGGACTCTCATTGTTTTTGTTTAAAGAATGCTGCTGGAGTGTCTCTTGGGGGAACCTGATAATTTGCTGACCGTTCATCACATTGGATTTACTGCAGGGAGTAGATGATGCTGCCGAATCATACAAGGCACCATCATACTAAACAGGAAATCAGATTTTCCAAATGACCCTGTGGTCCGGCTCATTAGACAATTGTTAACTTACCAGTAACTTATCTTGGGTTAAATTAATCACATTAAAAAAACAAAATCAAATGTTCCTTTAATTTTTTGCACATCAGAATTCCCATCCATTGAGATGCTAAGAGATATTTCCTGTATCTCACCTAACGTCTTCTGCAGGCTGACAGTTCCCAAGTTGACTGCTATTTTTTTGGTTTTTATTGCATTGAAGGCAGGTTTTATCACCGTGGAAAATTCTGTATTCATCTTTGTAATTTGCTCTGTAGATGAAGGTATCTTTTCTGCATACATGGCAGTCTTTCTAGTTGAGGATCTGGCTCACTCATGCCTGGACGCTTTCAGAGGAGGCATTTCTAAAGAAGGCAGATATCCTGTATGAATCCCTGGGTAGCTCCTGATATGAGAGGCCACGCTATAGTAGGTGAAGAATAAGAGTCATTCCTTCTTCAGGAAATTCTCAGAGAAAGTGTCCTGCTTGCACTGTGTGCTGTGGTAATACACAATAGTTATTGTGGGTAGGGTTGCGTTATAAGACCCTGTTTTCAGTTGCTTATAACATTATTAAGCTTTAACCATTTGGGCTGAAATTTTTTAAAGTAAGTGTCTGCATCTGGCTGAATGTTTCTGGCAAGTTTCAGCTAAAACAGTTCAGCCGTTTCCGAGAATGATATTTGGGGAAAATACATTATTTTGCCATTTAAAAAAAAATTCTTAGGCCCATTTTGTTGAGAGGCTGTAGCACACACATAATTGGAGTCAGGGTTGCTGTTTGCAGAGGGTGTCAGATCAACTGCTGCGGGGGAGGATGTGGGGGGGTGTATAAGTCCAAGCTTTATTGATGCCCCCCACCTCCTGCACCTCAGGGGAGAAGGAATGCAAAATTACCTGTCACTTGCATGTCCTGGAAAATCAGGGCATGGATTATACAAGCAAACAATAGTTACAGGTTTTAAGACCAGAAAGGACCTTTGTGATCACTTAGGCTGGCCTCCTGTGTAGCACAGGCTAGACATTTCACCAAGTCATTCCTACATCAAGCTCATAATCTTACTGCAAAGCAACATAGGGTGTGAATGGAGGACACACCCTGTCTCTCCTTTCGGTGATTGCTTGAGAACCAGGCAAACAGATGAGAAACCATGAGATTCTGGGTCTGTTTGGTACAGGCCAAAGTCAAGAGTTCACGTAACATCAGTTCTGATTCACTGAAAAGTGCCAGGTTTCAAATCTGTTTTGAACAGTGCTGCAAAACAGCTCTAACTACCATCCGTTTCCCCCTGCTGATGAATCTTGGAGATTGCTGGGGCCAGGCAGGTTGAGCGTTGCTGTGTCGCTAGGGCTATTGCACTTTGTGTGATTACCTGATAGCAGGAAACCCAGCCAAGAGGGCAAAGGAATGCAGGCCCGTGCCCATTTTGACTGAGTTTGAGTGTGTGTGGGTATGCAGTGGGTGCTGTTAAAACCTGGACATTTACCACTTGCAGCAGTTAACTCAAACCAAGGCATCTGCAGTATTTCCCATTCAAAGCGTGGGGAATACCACAGAAACTGAGGGAGAGGTAAATAACGTGGCGTGATAAAAGTAAACTTTTTAATGGCGCCCACTGTGTCGAGGCCTATCATAGAGGCACGAGGGGCGTGCGGGCCAGATGCTGCCACATCTTGGTATGTTGGAAGACATGAGTCAAAAGTTCGAGGCTTTCAACTAGGACCCATTGTCTCCTCCTCCCACCACTTATGCACCTCTCAGGCTTACCCCTGGAAGCCCCATTTGTTATCTCCTCCCATTCTTGTCTGTGCACCTTCGTTCATACCACCCCTTTCCCTTACAATTGCCTTTCTTTGTGCCCCAGCCATCCACTCTCTTCTCTTGGAAATCCCTCCATAGCATTAACCCACCAGCCGTTGCCCACACATTCATAAAAACCCTGCTTTGCTCAAGGGTTGGGTTCCCACATGGTGTGCTGCTTTCATGCTGCACTGTATTGTGTCTTTCCAGTGCGAGCACTTCGGGACAGGGATTGTGTTTCCCTGGGTCAGTGCAATACTGAGAGCAGCATCCAAGAACAGTTTGAAATTTTCAGGCTGTTAGAGAAACTCCCTGGACTTCTTGATGAGGTTGGTGTGAACCTCAAGGAAGAGCCATAGGCGTGCGCAGCTCATTTCATTAGGGTGTGCACCCAGGGAATTTTATTTTTAATTTTTAATATTTTTTTGTTAAAGGCGAGTGGGACTCGCAGCGGAGAGTAACAGGCCTTTTACTCTCTGCCATGAAGTCCCACAGGAAAGTGAGATTCGGTGGAAGTCAGACTCGCGGCGGAGAGTAACACCACGAGATCTCGCGTTCCCGCGCGCTGACGCGAGATCTCACAGGATTTTACTATCTGCAGCGAGTCCTGCTCTGCCACCGAATCTCAAGGTCTCACGACGGTGTGCGCAGCAGCCACGGGCCAGACCAAAAAGGCCCTGGCAGTAGGGTGTGCCTGGGGAGAGCTATAAATGGAGCTGTGCTAACTGGTTTATGGCATAGAGGCCTGGAATATTGGATAACTCCTGGGAGAAAGCAACCTGTTTGCTCCTGTCCTGTAGCAGCTTCCTGGTCCCACATCTCCCAGTCACACAGTTCTTTAACTCATACTGGGCCTGAGATGTGACCCATGCTCTTGGGACTGCAGCTCTCTCCTGGACATGTCGCATGCCCTCAGCCAAGGATGAAGTCCTTGAGAAACTAGCAAATACTTATTACTTAAAACATTTCCGTTTAGCTAAACTGCCCCTCCTCCTTGCTGACAGAGGAAAATCCCTTTCTGAAATCTTTGTCAGCTTTTATTTGTTCAGGATTTGAAATTCTCAGCCTCCGAGCGAGGCCTTTGCGGCCTACACACTCAGATTCCCAGCATTCTGTGCCCTCTCTGCTTTCCTCCATCGAGTTCATTCTTCTGTGCTCACAGCTGCTGCGCCATCGCTGCTGCTTTACCTTTACTCTGGGCTGGGATTTCCATTGCTTCCGTCCTGTGGAGCTTCTCGGTAAGTGACCCAGGCTTCCAGGTCCTCTTGTGAATTACTCAAGCGAGTAAGGTTTGCAGGGGAAGAATGGAATTTGCAGTGACAACTCCATGGGGTTTTCTGAAAACAGGTTAAAGTGATCACAAGCTGTGTGGTTATATCGGTTACCTGCCCAGCCAGGGCATTTGCCAGGCCATGAGCTGGGTCTCATCACAAAGCTTCTTTTATAAACGGTGCAAAGATGTCCAAAGACAACAGATTAGCATTCATGTCAGACACGACCATCCAGTAATTCCCTCGCCTGGTAACGTAAACCGCCAGAATTGAGCTTTCCCCCAACCTCAGGGTGGAATTTCCTTTTCTTGTACTGTGGCCCATTTGTTGTGTTTGAAAATATTATGTACCGTTTGTGTTCGAGAAGGTTTTCAGTTTACATTCCATGTTCTTCAGAAAGCCGCATGGCTACTGATGTGCCCGCAGAGCCGTGCTGATGTGACTGATGTTATCGCAAGCGCAGTATCACTTGTTACATTGCTTGTTGCTCAGTGGGAACGGTCAGAGACCTACAGTTGGTGAGGGTGAGATCCCAGCTGGTGTGAACCAGCCACGCGCCGCTGAAGAAGATGGAGTCAGTTCCTCAACTGATGTAAAGCCCCAGTACCCTCTGGGAGCTTTTAGAGCTGTACCGATTACCCCGGCCAGGGATCAGACCTATGTTTCTGCGTGTGTGTACAGTGTTTACAGCCTGCACTCGCCCCGCCCCTGTCCTCTCCCGTTTCTCAGAGATCAGTAGCATCTGCTTCTGTTCAGGGCAGTGACTGGCTGTAGCTGCCGTGACATTTGGGCTGTGCGGTCCCGGTAGCACTCTGTTGTGTGTGTGCCCCGTTGGGTGGCTGTTATCTCCTCTGGAGTGACAGCCTGTCAGCACTGCACACAGCTGGAATCCAGTGTCAGGAGCCGGATAAATTTAGCTGATTCTCGGCCAGCTTGACTTCTGCTAAGTACTGTAGATTTCTCTGTCTGTCTCTCTCTCTCTCTCTTTAGCCTCAAGGGGGAAAAAAGGAAAATATTGGTTTTGTTTTGGTCGGGGAGCTGGAGCCACAAGGAATGAAGGGTGAACCGCAGCTTGGATTACCCTTTTTCATTTCAAAACGTGATACTCAACTCTGGTCAGTGGAAGAGGCTTCTCTCTCTTTCCTCCACAATAAACAGCATAAAAATCATTTAAAAATCCAACCACCTTGGCCCAAAGGAACTCTGCTGAGAGAGGAATTTCTTTTGAAAAGTAGCAATCCACAGGGAAGCTATGCCTGGGGGTGAGGGATTAAGGTAGCAAAGCAGTTTGCTGTGGGCAGTAGATGGGTAACTACCAGCTGATAATGGAGACCGCCAAGAGGAGCGTTGGTGTATAATGCTGCCTGGCCTTTCCCCCATCCAAACCAAGCAACTTCGCCTGTTAATAACAGCCCCAAATCATGCTGATTCCAGTGAGTCTAGGGTGAGAAAGCTACTGTTAAAATAAAAGCAACTAAGGTACTGGGTAGTTTAGGGAAATTAGAGATGAGATATGGAGTCTTCCATCACCGAGGCACTGATTTCACAGCCACTCCCTGATGAGTGATGAAAGAAGACCTTGTAACCTTCACAATGTGAGATGGGTTGGCTGCTCTCATTTCAGTTGCCAGTGGACAGCAGCCCATCTAACGCACAACTGGCACTAGCTGGAACTGCACTTGAAAGCCTGAGTAGATCCCAAGGCTGCTAATGGGCATCAAGTCTTTCTTGCTTTTTAAATGGTTGAGGTCAAGATAATGCACATTGGAAGGACCATGGGGGAAACTTGCACTTCTGCTGTCCTGGATCTGTGCTAAATAGAGGGTTTCCATCTCCAGTGTTGGCATTCAGGCACCTGGCACTAACATTTGAACAGGTTCATTTAGCACGATCCAGCTAAACGGCTAAACGTCATAGGCCATGTCTCTGATCCAGCAGCATTGTTCATGACTGGATAGTTTGGATCTATGCTTTTGTCTGTTGGATGAGGGACATCATGGAAGATGGAAGGCTTGAAGAGGTGGTGCTTTTACTGTTCCATGGTGGAAGGAAACAAGCTTGTGTTATTGCAAGTCTGGCCCCTCTCAGCCATTTTGGGGAAGAGGAGTTGCAGAGAACTTAATTGCTGCTGAAACAATTGCTTTATGGGTCCTGGGCTGGAGAGGGACAAGGTGTGGTGCTCTTGTGTGACAGATGAAGTATTGCCAATACCAAATATTAAAAATTGATGACTCAGGTCCCCCAAAATCATGAGATTGACTTAAAAACCATGATATTTTAAAAGAAGAATAAATGTTGGGTTCTTTTCCTTGACGTCCAGTTTCTGAGCCTCTAGGTCACACTCGGGTCACATTTTTAGGCTTTTCTGAGCAAAAACGAGGACTGAAACTTACTTTTAAAAAAAATGAAAGCTAAGATTTTGACATGATCACTTGCCTCCAGGAGCTGGGACTTTAAGAGGAATGCCAAATATTATGAGATTCACAACATGCTTGTGGAAGCTGGAGATACCATTTATGCTTTGGAACAAGCAAGCACCCATTTTGCCTTGTAGCTGCAGAAGACCTGCTGACATCCTCCGTTACCTGCCTGACCTGTGTGATGTAATTATTGTTAATGTTCATTATTTATTTTACACGAGCACCAAGTGCCCCCAGCTGAGATCGAGGCCCGTTGTACTAGGCACTGCACAGACACGTAGTAAGCGAGAGTTTGTGCCGTGAAGATCTTCTAGTCGAAATAGACAAGACAGACAAGGGGTGTCATGGGGAACCAGAGGCACAGAGAAGTAAAGTGATTTGCCGAAGGTCTCACAGCTGTTCCGCAGCAAAGTTGGGAATAGAATCCAGGTCTCCTGAATTCTAGTGCAGTGCACTATCCCCTAGGCCTGCTGTCCCCAGCTCCTGTGTCTTTCATATCTGGTTTATATATAACTTACACTTCCTGCCCCAGGTGGGCTTGTCTTGTCTAGAGTCCTATTGGGAAACAACCTGCTAGGCTCTAATGAAGCAATGCGTTGGCACAAGCAAGCATCTGCCTCTGCCTTAGCCTGGTGTCTCATACTATTGCACCCAGTTGCGTGGTACTTGCGGCAAGTGTAATCTTTTGTTGTGATATCATGGAGGAAACACTAATTCAAGACCTTAGGACCTTTCTGTCTGTGGGAACAGCCACACTGTGAGTGAGCGTGTGACTGCCGCCTGAGTACGCATGCCTGTGCCGGCTTTAGTCTCCCTAGCTTGGGCAATAAGGTGAGGCAGCACAAAGTAGGAACAAGAGACCAAGTGCCGGAGCCAAAGGTCGAGACAGCTGGAGCCAGGAATTGGAACCAGAGGCCAGAACAGGCTGACCTGGAGTCAGGAAAAGCAGGAGCAGGGCTGGGTGCAGGCCAGGAGCAGGGCTTGGAATGAGGCGAGCACCGGGAGGAGAGACTCCCACTGATCCTCTGCAGCTGTAGGGCTTGAGAGCAAGCCGTAGCGATCAGGTGGGTCTGCTGCTCCTTGGGCTCCTGGTGTCTTGACAGGTGCAGCCGCAGCCCTCCTTCCTGACCCCCAGGATCCGAAGCAGGTTCGTGCTCTGGCAGCGAGGCCTTGGAGAAGCTCATGCTGCCATGTCTGTGCGCCTGTTGCCCGGGCTAACACGATCACAGCTCGTCACTTGCAGGCCGGGTTTAGCCAAAGTGGGAGCAGACTGTGCAGTGGCATTTAGGCACAGAGTGTGTCACCAGCCAGCAGCTAGACTGGTTTAGGAAGTGCCTTGTATGGGAACAGTTGTGGTTCCTCCCACCCCATCGCTGTCCAGACTGCTACAGCTCGGCTTTGTTTGGTTCGAGGTCTTTCCGTTTTCGGTGGTCTCCTGGTGAAGGACAGCTGTGACGTGATCTTCTTCCCCTGTGGTGGTTGGAGTGAGAGCCTTATTGAGACTCCTTAATCCCTGCGGCAGGAATCGGAGAGGCAGAGATCAGACAGGTTATCTGAAAGTCCTGCTTCATGTATTCCATAGCCAGGGCCAGATGGCTCAAAGGCTCTGACTTACTGTGCCTCTTTAGTGACAGAAGGGTACAGGACTCTTTTTGTTGAATGCTGGAAACGATGCCCCGCTGAAATCCTAGTTAAAAGTGTACCGTTTGCTTAGCGTGGATTCCGGCTTCAGAACAGGGTCAGAGACTGATCACATTACATGATAGCCACATCTCCCAGCACATCTGATGCAGTTGCAAAAATGGCATCTCTCAGATGTGTTGACAGGAGAGTTGTATGTAAGACACGGTAGTCATTGTCCCGCTCTGCTCCGCACTGGTGACGCCTCAGCGTGGAGTACTGTGTCCAATCCTGGGCACCACACTTAAGGGGAGATATGGACAAATTGCAGAGAGAGCCCAGAGGAGAGCAACAAAAATGATCAAGGGGAAAAAAGCTTCCCTGTGGGAAAGACTGGCCATGTTTCGACTTGAGAAAGGAATAATGAGCCGGGACTTCAAATATGGCAAGGACTGCTATGAAGAGGATGGGAATCACTTGTTCTCCATGTCCACTGAAGCACAAGAAGAAATGGGCTCAATCTGCAGCCAGGGAGATTTAGGTTAGATATTAGGAAAAGCTTCCTAACTGTCAGGGTGGTCAAGCCGTGGAACAGGCTTCCCGGGGCGGTCATGGAGTCCTCGTCATTGGAGGTTTTTAAGAACAGGTTGGACAAACACCCATCAGGGATGGTCCAGGTGTACTTGGTCCTGTCTCAGCACAGGGGGCTGGACTCGATGAAGTGTAATGTCCCGTCCAGCTCAATGTTTCTATGAGCCTGCAATACAAATATGCAGTAAATGCTCGGGAATGTACCTTCTCCTGGTAGGGTTAATGAGAGCGATATGCATCCCTCAGGGAAGAGCAGACAACCCTACGGTTGTGATGCTATCACAGATGATGGGTTTCACTGTACAAAATGACAGGCCTTAGTTCTATGTGTGGGCCCAGAATGACAGTGTCTGCCTTTAGCTGGTGCCCGCCTAGCGCAACCCTTTTTCTTTTGGAATATGATGGTGAAAACCTGAGACTACCTCTCTGGGGATGATGATGAGGCAAATTGCATTACTCCTTGGCCTCTGGAAATACTGACTACACAGGGAGACAGCAAGGAAGGAAGGAAGGAAGACAAGACTTGAAATCAGAGCAGGATGCTCCTGAAACCTGACCAGCCCTCATTCTGCCACTGCTGACTCTTTCGGATCTGGCTCAGCAGAAAAGAAAGTGCCACAAAGTTGTATTAAACCTGACTCCAGAATTCCTTCTGCGAGCTTGGCGTTTAAAGTCTAGCTCCTCCTT
Organism: Mesoclemmys tuberculata; assembly: GCA_007922155.1. Lineage (NCBI taxonomy): Eukaryota > Metazoa > Chordata > Testudines > Chelidae > Mesoclemmys > Mesoclemmys tuberculata. Next base: position 791,727 of record ML675626.1, read on the forward strand.
ATGTCATTAAGAAATGCCGTCAGTAGCCAGTCTCTTTATGGGCGGGGTATTGCATTTGTGGGTTTGTCATGTCTCTGGCATTTTTAGTGCGCTTTCAGGTTGATTTTGTTTGGGTCTGTTCTGTCCCCTATATTAGTCATCGTGTGGCATTGCTGCCCATCTAATAGCCACTGACTGTAGTCCTGTCTGCAGCTGATGGGTGCACAATGCAACTCTGGAGGAAGGTGCAAAGGTGCTTTAAAAGATCTTGAGCTATCAGGCTCCTGGTGCCCCCGTAGAAATCACAGCAGTGGAAAGTGGATGCTGTTTTACTGGGAACTGTTGGAAGAAAAATTAGCAGGCTGGTGTTCGGCGAAAAGCTTCTTCCTGCTAGGCAGCCTCTGAAACGGCTTTGCATTGGCTCAGAGACCGCGTAATTTGCATGGAGCTACTCTGCATGGGCTTTGTGTTCCTCAGGGAGACTTCAGGGTGACATTCTTGACTTGAACTAAGATGGTTCCTCTCCAGTCTGCAAACTGATGAAGTCCCTGCCTTGGCCAGGAAGAGGAGCCGTAGAACAGTGCACCTAAATGAGCAGTGGAATGCCAGTAAGCAGAGCGGTTAGATCCCTCTTCTCCAACATCCGCCCTCTCCCATATACTCACCCCCATAAGACTACACGCTCCCCTGTCTCTCTGCTGTCTCCGTAGTACAGCAGTCCTTGCGGTAGGGCTGTAAGCTTTCTGCTGACCTCAGGTCTACTAGCTTATAGATCCTACTGGCATTCCTTGCCTCATTTGGCGGAGACAAGTGACGGATGACTCTATCTGACCTGACGTTTTCATATATATAACATGGTTTCTAATCGCATGGCTTGCTGGATATGTGCTCTCACTCTCTCTTTCTGTATATCCAGTAGTTCCCATGGCTGAAGTGAAGGTTGAATGATTGTGGCATTAAAGTATCGTTTGCAATTTTCTACATTCCAGAGCAGTATCGAGTTAGGGTTTAGGGCTGACTGTGTGCCTGCATGTGGGTTGTATGCATCATTATCTTCCCTGGCAGCTCCTGTTAAATGACAAGCGAAGTAGTGAAAGGCAAATCCAAGGTAGGATAGGATCCTATCCTTTCCATTGTCTGGTTTCACAGCCAGTCGTCACACAGACTGGAGTTTGTTTTTGACTGAAAACTTCATCCCAGTAACATATCTTCATTTTCCCAACATTTGGAATGATTGAAAGATTGAAATCAAAATAAACAAAATCACCAGTGGTTTCATACATTTCAGACTCAACCAACGTCAAGGATGTGGTTGTCTCCAGAAGGGCTGGCCACAGACGTAATAGGAGTCCCAGACTAAACCCCCATTAACTCGAGGGAAAAAGCAAGCGAAAAGGAAGTTGTTCTATCTCAGCCGTTGATCCATCTGCTACTCCTTGTGGAGCCAGGAGAGGCTCTGACCAGCCTGCATACCTGTGGGTTTGGTTGGCACCATGTTCTTCTCCCTGTTTTTTTCAGCTGTGGAAATCGAGGCACACAGCTGTGAAGTGACTTGCCAAAGGTGACACAGGAGGTCGGTAGCAGAGCTGTGCTTAGAACTCTGATCTTCCAGATCTCATGCTCGTGACTTATCCACCTGATTTTCCTGCCTCTCTGACAACCATTCTACCCAACTTGAATCTGGGCCTCCACAGGCTTCTGTTGTTTGTTGCCACTAGTAAATTCAGAAAGCCATTCTTTCAGGGCACGCTATACCCTCTCTCCCAGACTCACTTCTATTGGCACATCTCCCTTCTCCCAGCACTCCTCCATGCCATCTTCCAAGTGGCTCATCCGAAACAGATCAGGAAGCTCTGAGACCAGCATGTGCAGAGAAGGGAGCCACACAAAAGTGTGCACAAGTGCATCTTTAGTCTGGGGGAGGCTGCGTCTGTGTTGTCCATGGCTGGTAAGTCCAGGTGCTTGATAGTAAATGCAGGTAAAACAAACAAAGCCTAGTCCCAACGGGCCAGATCTGGGACAGTCACTCCCCCATCAAAGTCAATGGGAAAGAAAAGCGCTCTGCACAACTCAGAACTCGGCCCATTGATGACAGTGGAGCTTTTGCCTGCAGAAGGACTGAGATTGTTGATCAATCCTTACTGAACATAAGGAGAAGGAGCAACCACACCGTAATCACACTGAATGTTTATGGCACTGAGCTCGCTTGTTCCTCCCTTTCAGGAGTGGAGGGAGTGTCTCCAGAGACCCCCTTCCTTGCCCTTTGCATGTGCTGATCAACAGTCCTCTAGACTCTCTGGTGGGGAAGAGAAGAGCTAGGGGTGAAAGCAGAGGGCACCAAAGAATTCAAATATAAACAGCAGAAATTGACTTTCAGTAGCTCTGATAGATCTCTGCCATTGGCCCATCAGCATTATTGTCACCATGATTTCATTTTCTTATCTGATCACATATTGTGATAGTTCCGACATTTGAGTCTGCTGGATCATGAAGACCTTTGCTTATCCTGCTGTGGATTTTCGAAGGGGAGCTAAGGTGCTCGTTTTCCATTCACTTCCAATGAGAGATGGGCGTCTAACTCCACTGAGGTCCTTTGAAACCTTCAGCCTTGTATCCCATGATATTGAGCTGAATGGCCAGCCTGCTCCAGTAAGTGACTTGTCAGAACAATGCCATCAAACATACTGAGAATCAAGCACCCTACAGCTGAGGGGCAGAGGGTGATGCAAAGCCATGCAAGGCCAGGCCTCAGTGTTCCCACTTTGTCGTTTGCATTGCTAGTCGTATGAGCTGCTGCTATTTATCAGTGCGGCTATTTGTGGATTTAATGTGAGCTGCTCTCAGAATAAATAAGATCATTAGAACTGGAGGGAGATCTAATTTCAGATCCGTTTGTTTTTTGTCTCAGTTTTAAAATCCAAGTGCTGATGATTAACTCAGCCAGCACAGCTCCGAGCTTCTTTTATTGGGTATGGGTGAAAGAGATCTGCACGGGCCTCACCAGTGCGGCTCTAGACAGGGTTTGAAGATCACGCCAGCAGTGCTGCCATTGGCATTCCTTCTAGCCTCCCCTGCATGACAGCTACTATCCAGTATATCCCCTTTGCAGCATGGCAGGCGAGTGGCTCCTTCTCAGGTGGGCACCGTAGTGAAAAAGGGCAGTGGAAGAGGTACTCCGGGAGACAGGTTAGTGATTTCTGAGGGAACACCATCCACCCAGAAAAGGAATGAGTGTCTTCCCTCCCTCTACCAGGCTTCTGCCAAATCCAGTCTCCTCTGCTGCCAACCATGATGTTGCCTGCTTGGCACATGGATTCTGGTGGGTCTTCTTCCAAATGTTTGAAATCTCCTGACTTGATTTTCATAGCTGCTGAACACTCACAGTTCTCATTGCCACCAATGGGTACATGATGCTCGCCACTGATGAAAATCAAGTCGTTAGTGTGTAGCAACTCTGGTTCATCAGAGGCCTTCCATTTGTTTTCAAGGCATGGTGTTTTAAGGTGGCAGTGTTTGCCTGAAACACCACAGTGTAATCCTGCTGGGAAAAAGATAAGTGGGTTTTCCTGAGTCATTGAAGCAAAAGCCTCCTTACCCCACCCAGAAGTAAGTGAGGTAGAAGAGATTCTCTGAGGAGAGAGGATCTAGGGTATGGGCTGAGCATTCCTGAGGGAGGAATCCTAGGAACAGCCAAGATTTGAGATGAACGTTTGCTTGTATTATTGTTAATTTCTGTGTTAATAAAGCCAAACCCAAGGGCAGGGGTAATTTGGGACTTTACACAGTGTGTGGTCTGGCTCCATAGGAAGGTGCATTTGGGAAACATGCTTGCTTACAGCTTCATGGTTTGGGAATGATTCCATCTCTCCTCCCCGAAAAGGAGTTGTTCCTCACTCCCCTCCTGCCCTGGGAACATGTGCAGTATTAAGCTGGGAAGTAGCGTGCCCACAAGCTGAAGAGACATCCAGCCAAGCTTTCTTTGTAAAAGTTTCCTTTGATTAAAATGATGTGATTCCAAAGATCTCTTTGTTGTCAGGAATGTCGAGTAACACGGAGATTTTCCTCCAAAGTTGCATGCTCAAGAGGGATATTTAGAACCCCCTCCTGTCCCCCCCATACATAGAAAAGCCTTGTTACGTGGTGGGGATGCTTTTTTACTGCTCTGGTACACTGTTCCTGTCAAGAGAGTGATTCACTCCCCTTTCACAGCCTGGGACATAACTTAGGGTAAACCTCTGCTTTCTCCAAGCTGTGTGCAGCCGCAGAGCCAGGGAGAGGATCACTTTCTGATTTATGAAGCTTCCTCTGTATACCCCATTATAATGCGGGAAAACCAGGGACTGACACTTTGAAGTTCCTCAGAATATGAGATAGATAAGCACATAATACCGTTGCCCACCGGTTTGCCTGATGCTGAACTCAAGTTCCAGGCCCATGACTCACCTCCCAGGATCTGAGTGTGCAGCTCACTGTCTAAACCCAGTTACACCGACATGACAGGCCGGGAGGGCAATGAAGGGAGGAGACGACGCTTTGGATTTCCTCTCTCCATGTTTTCCTCTTCACTCCTCTGTCATCATGTCTGTTTGTAAGGAGGTTTCCTGTGCAGTCCATGTATGCACAGGCATATGTACATATGCTGTTTTGCTAGCAGCAGGGTTTGCCTTAGTGTTATTTGCAAAAAAGCATCTGGAGGGGGCGCTAAGGTGGAAGGGTCATAATCACAGGTCCCAACATGCTGGTGTCTCATTGCTTTCTCCCCGATCTTGATGCATTTCTGCCCATCCCTGTCCCCCTAGAGACACTGGAAAGATCTGCTGCCCAGCGATGAAGCTCTCAAAGAGTGCCCAGCCTGAGTAAACTGCTTTGTGCACCTTACCGTGTGACTCTGAGCCTGAGGTTCGAAGTCTGCAGCAGGCAGTATGTGCACTGGATGGGCACTATGACAGGGTAAGGGCAGAGCAAGGGTAGTGCCCTCAGGCTACTGCTCCTCCTGAACTTCTGCTTGTGGGCCAGTGGGTCAGGGTCGCTCGTAACACGCTGGCTGTGCCCCTTTCCTGCCATTACTCTGCCTCTTCTGCATCCATGCTCCACACAACACAGGGGCTTCGGAACGTAGTGATCAATTCCAGTAGAGTCCATCACCCCCATCTTCTACTGGCCTCCAATGCTTTCAATTGGAAGAACTATAGACAAGGACCAAAACCTACCTGCCAAGTGCAAACAGTAAGAAGCCATTGAAACTTTTCAACAGGAATTGCCATATGAGGCGATTCCCTTCATGGCCCCTCAGCACTCAGCCCCCCCCCACCACCTCCAATGCAAAGCCAAGCTATGTCAGTCCCACTGCATTATGAGTGTTCCGCGGCCTGCAGGAATCCGTCCTGAATGCCTAGATTTTTAACCACAGGAGGGCAGCCTTCCAGATTCCTTGCTTCCTATGCAGGCATCCAGTGGCGTTCCCAGCACCCAGCAGGCATTCTAGAAGTGGGTGTACTGTACGTTGAGCTTTCATAGGTCAGGTTACACAAGAATAACCCTCCACTGCCCTCATTTATTTTTATTGAACTATCTCAACAATGAAATCATTTGTAGAAGCAACAAGCTTTGGTCTCTAGAAACACTGAGCTGCAAACTTACAAGGACAACTATTGTATGTTAAATAAATACCAATTAAATATTAAGAAGATATTTGAGGTTTAGCAGTTGTGTAATAATATATAGTTCTTACTGATTTCAACCTCAGTTCAATATGTTTTTGATAATCAACGGGTATTTAATTAACATACAATAACCATCTTATTAAATCTAGAGAGAGATCTCATTGCAATGGTTATTGAATGTTAAATAAATACCACTTGGTCATTAGGTGCATATTTAATAAAGCTTCACAGCTATGTAATACGTGCATATCTTATTACATGTCTACCAAGCTCAATAAATATGTTCTTAATAACCAATTGGTGTTTATTTAACATATAGTTACTGTACTATTAGAGCTAAATTAAAGCCTTATTTGAGAAAAATTGGGTGACCTAATTTTTTAGACTTAGTGGTTCTGTGGGATTAGTGTGCTAGCTGCATTTCTGGAGGCCAACGCAAAACTCCTGGTTTGGGGAACACATGGTAATAAGTTCAGCAGTCCCCTTCCCGATGGAAGGGTTCCCAGCAGGACAGAACCACCACAGTCTGGCACAACTGTCCGTCGCTGTTGAGAGGGGCCAAGGAATGAAATAGCTGAGGGGTTTTTAGGACACAGCTCACGTTTATTGGTAGGGCTGGGGAGGGATGAGGATGGTGGGTGGCATTGGAATAGATGGAGGTGCCGCAGGCCAGGGTTGAGGGGCATTGGCAGAGTTGTGCCCGTCGGGTGACCACCCATCCCGAATTAGGCAGGAAGGTCGCGAAATGCAGAGTTCACGTCCCGGTCCCAGGCTGAATGACTCAGGGCCAGCTTTCATCCCACATTCCCTGCGGTGCCGCTCCACGGCTGCCCAAGGCTCTGGGGTGTCACTAGCCTCTTCCTGGGGGCATGGGAGGGTGTTTGAGGTAGGTATTAGTCCCCCGTCACCACAAGGCCCTGCCCCCCTGCTTCTCCTCTTCTCCCCCCATGGGCAGGCCAAGAGCTGGAGCTGGGCTGTGGTAAGAGCCTCCTAGGGAGCCCAGGCTACTGAGGAGAGCCTTGGACCCTCCACTTGCCCTGGGCAGCGTACCCCAGGGATGGGGACACAGGCCAGGGGCTGCCTTCGGGCACCCCAGCACCCCACCCAGGGCAGGTGGAGAGTCCGGGGCTCCGGCTCCTTGGGTGGTTCTTACCATGTCCCGGCTCTGGCTTCCAGTCTAGTAGGGGCGAGGCCAATGGGGGGGATGTGTGCGTGGGGGGTCTCAGCCCAGGAATAGCAGGAGGTGCCGTAGGCCAGGGAGGAGGGGCACTGGCAGAGCAGCAGGTCCTGGAGGGCGAGTTGGCGTTTTTGGCAGAGATGTTGTTGGGATGAAGACTGGAATCGTGGGGACGGTGGGAGTGCTCCTGTTTACCTTTGCTCGTCATAGAAACGTAGGGACACCCTGAAAAGCGGAAAGGTAGCCAAGTTGGGACTGATCCAAGGAAATCCTTTTTTATAGACAGTGATGGCAGGCCAGGATGGTGATTGGTTTTGGGAATGAGAGAAGAGGTGTCACTGTGTGTATTAAAATTAGGGTGCAAATGTCAAGGGAACCCCTTAAAATGGTAGATACATAAATTGCTGGGGGAGTTTTGAGTGAGGAGGAAATTAACATTTGAAAGTGCATTCCCCGTAAGATGTGCTGCACCCAGAATAACCTCCCTATCTGCATCTCGTTGGGTTGGAAGTTTTGTTTTCTAGACCACTTGGGAGAATGCAGCTACAGTGGGAAGGCTGGTGAAAATCAGGGTTGCTAGCACCTGTCTTTTGCCAGTAATTTTGCTGTAAGGATTGTGGTTCTTCTCACAGGGTCCTTCGCACGTCTAAGGAGACGAGGGAAGGAGCACCATTCTCCCCCGGGATATTTTTTCTTTCTTAGCACTGTTGTGTTTTCTAGGCCGCATCTTTTAATTTACCCCTTGCTCTCCTACTTACCCTGTGCTGACTCAGTGCGGTAACAATACATTGTCCGTTCAATAAAGACAGTGATTCATGCTGACTGATGTGTGGGGCGAGCCCATCTCCGGGCTCAGTTATGAGTTTCTTCTAGAGGATGACTCAGGCCCTCCTCATCCCCAGGCAGGAAAGCAAACATGGTGACTTTTAAATCAGGATTTGAGCATGGGGCCAGTGCGTGGCAGGGGCAGGAGGTTGCTTGCCCGCGCCTGAGTCGTTCCAGCGCGTGCAGAGGGGAATTTTGCCGTGTTGCCATGTACGGCAGGCCCTGCAGGAGGCTCTACGCCGGCAGCTGCAGCAATTACAGATCTTACGGGTTCTGCTCTGCATCCTTTTCAGGGTTTGGCTTTTCCCTTCCTAAGAACCCTCCCTCTAATTACATTAATAAAGTCCACAAAGCAACCACATAGGCAAAGCTGCCAGCCCACACTGCCTGCAACACATTGGCCCCATTGCCCAATGGCACTAATTTCGGGGCGAGGGGTAGCGGATTTGGCCAGCGGGAGTGGTCACAGAGCAACCTGCCCATGGCCTGTCTCCTAAGAGCTCTTTAGTTAGTCTGAGGCCATGCGCCACATGATGCATGCAGGCAAACCTGCAGTCATGGACTGATTTCACTCTGTGCAGACCCAAGGGCCCGGAGAGAGACGAGCTGGGCAGCCTATCCGCTGCAGCCGCCTCCAGCTTGTTGGGAGGGTGATTGGCAGAGTCTCTGCCCCACAGGTACAGCACGGCATGCAATGTGCTGCTGCAGACACCTGCATGACATTCATCAGCTGGCTGACCCCCCGCGATGGCCGTCCCTTGCATTTACAGTGTCCTCTTTCAGCAATCTTCCTCACTCGGTGCTTATCCATGAAGCTGGTCTCTTAGCAAGATGAGACTTACTGTCCTATTTTGTGGCTCCATCCTGGACACTGGGTTTCCAGGGGCAGATCAGCAGGTGGGTAGAACCCAGACCCCCAGATATTCCCCCATGGGGAGTTCTTTGCGAGTCCAGCTAAGGGAGGAGCACGGCGCGCTCTGTCCGACGCACACGTTGTGCCAGAGGGCAGGCGAGTTGGTCTGCCCAGGACAACAGGAGCTGCTTGGTTATCAGGTCATCCCCGTTGTGACAACCCCCGCTCTCAGACAGTCAAGCAGGCTCTGAGTTGCCCTTCCGTTTCGGGAGTGTCCTTGGGCGTCTGTCGTGAGAATGGGCTGGGGGTAAGCAGGCGACAGGCCCTTTGAGCGGGAAGACCAGGCTAACTGTGTTAGCGTTGTTCACCTAGGGCCCAATCCTGCCAGATGCTGAGCTCCTGGAGTGAAGGCTGCGCCGTATCCTCCAGGATTGGGCCCTTATTCCTTTCCTCTCCCCATTTTGCTCCCCTTCCAGTGCCGAACGAACTTAATTTCACCCTTGATAAACATCTCCACACTCCATGGCTCCCATCCCCCCTGAAACCCCGACAGCAAACCCACTAATCTGAGCAGGCTGGGCCAGAAGCATGACAAGTATCAGAACTATTCTGCATGTATGGTTTTTATCTCTGCACTATTCACTTCCCCTGTGCGTCTGTCTCGGCCGCTGCTCGTTGTTTCGCTGAGGCTGTGTTTTTTGGGGGCGTCCGGTACTGGCCTTTGCGGAGGGGCTTTGGGGAATTGTAATTTTATTGCACACGTTGATTGGGAAAACGCCATGAAGAATTTCCTTTCAGATGTTGCCTAACTATGCAGTAACCTTTGTCTCCCCGTCCTCCCACTTCCCGGAGCACGCTCCGCCAATTAAAACCAAAAAGGACGACTGGAGTGGGTTTAGTTGGCTCTGCAGACTTGTCAAGCTCTGGTTCCAGCTCTCTCTAAGAATAGAGGCTCATCTCATTTCTATTTCTCGTGCATTTTCTCTCTCTTCTGAAGTTTTGAGTTGTTTTGGAAACCGCTCTGACTCCCGCATGACGTCACTGTGATTTTGTAGTATCTCTGTCTCCATTCTAGTTAGGCTTTTCCTGCTTTCTGTCTCTCTCTGTCTTGCCTGGCTCGTCTGGGCTCTTTCTTCTTCTCCACAACTCTCCTGGGATTTCTTTTCAACTTTTTTTTTCCTTATGTCTCTTGTGTTGCAACTTTCTCGTTCCCTTTCTTGAGTTTCTTCCCTCACCCCAGCAAAAAATAAAAAAGTAACCCAAGAAAGGAGGGGTTGAAGCCAGGTTCATTGTAGGCATCTGGGCCCAATTTTCTGTCGATTGCTGTCAAGAAGATTAGCAGGAATCCACTGTGCTATATGTTGGTTTGATTTCTCAAGGAAGTGGATAGGGTGGGAAGAAAAGGGGGAGATGATATGCCAATTTGTAACTAAATCACACACACACACACACACAAAACGACAGGAAAAGAACATTATTAAGGTTGCAAAGTTAAGCACTCAAAAGTTAGGAAATGCCAGAATTAATGTGGCCTGCGCAACCTTAATTAGGCCCCTTGTGCATATGCATTATGATATTTAATGACATGATCACATGCTCTTTTTCTCACAGGATCCCTGCCTCACTCAGTGCATGGAATGGACAGTATTCACTGAATGAGCAGCTATTCCATATTTTCTCCTCATTGGTCAGTGTGTGGCCCAAAGCTTTATTTCCTGCACACTATTCAAACCTTGCTCTGCATGCAGAATTAGTGTCTTCATGGGCTTTTTGATGACACTCATCGCTATAGTATCCGGGTTCTTCACAAACATTGTGTATTTTCACAAGACCCCTGTGTGGCAAGGTGCTGCTCTTATTCCCATTTTACAGAGGGGGAGCTGAGATACAGAGGGCAGGAGGTCAAAAGTGTCCAGTTGTTTTGTATGCCCAACCTAGGATGTTATTTTTTCAGCCTACGTAGCGCTGTATAGCTCTTTATATGTTGAAAACAGCTCCTTGACGCCCAGGCCTCCCCCCCACCAGATTTCAAGCACTTGGTCCAAAGCATGGGGGGGGTTACAGCTTTTTAAAGAAATGGTCCTACATGTTTTTTAACATGGGCAAAACAATGTTTTTCCCGAGTCTAATTCTTGGAAACAACTGAACCATTTTAGTTGAATTTTTCTAGCTCATACAGTCAGAGGCAGACACCCAGGATAGAAAATTTTGTCCCAAAGAATTAAAGTTTGGCAGAGTGATAAGCAATTGAAAACAGGGTGTTTATAATGGGAGGTGTCAGTCAATTTTAATATCAGGCGATGCTACGAGCACCGCCTATGGCAATACTTTACATTTAAATAGCTCTTTGTACCTGGAGACTCTCCAGCACTGAGGGAGTTTGCAGCCATTAATTAGCGTCACAGCACACCTGAGGTAGGTAGAATTATGCCTCCTGTAACAGACGGGTAAACTGAAGCATCGAAATGTTAATGACTTGTGTATAAGGATGGTTTTGTGGCTGAGGCCCCAGGTTGGGATTAAGGGCAAAAATCCCCCAAACAACCATGGCAGCCATTCCCAGAGCCCAGGTCTACAGACTCGGGTTGCAAGCATTGCACTATGGCGCTAAAAAGAGCCATGTGGACGTTTGGGCTCTGAGGCCTGGAGAGGGGCTTGGGTGGATTTCAGAGCCCAGGCTCCAGCCTGAGCCCAAAACCTGCCTTTTTTTAGTGCTGTAGCACAAGCAGATCCAGACCTGTAGATCCAGGCTCTGAGTCTCACTGTTACAGGGCTTTGCTGTATAGCCAGACCAGACAGCCTGGGATCAGTTCCTGGCTTTGCTGCTGACTCCTGGGTGATCTGAGGTCAGGTCATTTAGGCTCTGTGCTTTGGTTCCCCTGCACTTTGGCACAGTGCAGGTAACGATACTCTCATGCTCTGTCCTGTGTAGTTAGATTTTATGCTCTTTCCGACCGAGGGCTTGGCTCCTGATGTGTGTTTGTCCAGCGTCTAGCAGAGGGGTCCCAGATCTTGGCCCTAGGTGCTAACGTAATCCAAATAAATAAGAAGCGAGCGAGGTGAGCAGAGGCAAAGATGGAAACAGGACTGGAACGCTGCAGTTCGTATTCCCATTCCCCTGCTCTAACCACTAGACATGCTCCTTTCCTGTCAGCAAGTGCTCCCCTGCTCCCCAGGCGTACACATCTAACTGTGTAGACTGTGCTGAGCCTTCTTTGTTGAGGCAAAGTGGCAAGCCCCGCTGGAAGGAGACATGAATGTCTCCCTCTGAAGCTGTCAGCACCATCGTCAATTGTCTTCTCCTGGCAGCCGAGTTTTCTGAATGCCCTGGCAGGGGCTCACGGCTGCTCCCCTGCCCCAGCGTGCCACACTGACCAGCTGCGAGAAGTAAAACGTTCGCTCTCCATTGTGTCCGGGGACCCACGTTACCAGTGAACAGGGTGTCAGGCAGATCCCGGAGCTGAGAGCTCTGGAGAGGGGCTAACGTTCTCTGGCCGCTGATCAGATACAAGTGTGGACGGTGGCAGTGAAGTCTTCAGATCCATGCTTGCAGCCCTGGTGTGGAAGGGCACCTGGAGGGGTCCGTCGTCCATTAGTCCTTGGCTTCCTGCGTAGATTGCCCATGAGAAGGCTGGTTGGTTGTGTGGATCCATGGCAACTGGGGATGGGACTGGGACCACCAAGATGTTTCATGTAGGCCAGCAAATGGCTGAGTAGGCCTGTCCCACAGCCAAGGAGGGATAGACTCTGCACCCAGCATCTGGTTCAGGCCTTCAGCGTGATTGCTTCCATAGGAAACCAGTAAAGATATTGGTTGTCCCTTCTCCCTAAGTGGGAGCTGACTGCAGGGGTCCCACTCTACCAGCTGCTTGCCTGAGAGGCACCCAGAAACCAGCCTAGCTCTTCCTCACTGCTACCACCTGCAGCTTTTATAATCGCCTGACCCTTAGCTGATCCGTTTCAGGTTAGCTGGGCCTAATGTCGTTAAAGGGCCAGCTCCCTGGAGACATACATTGATGGGAATACCGTGCATTTCTGTAGTGCCTCACCTGTGCGGATCTTATAGTGCATTACAGACGTTAATGAGTTCCGCCTGACAGCACCGCTGCAAGCAGATCGGTGTCACTGGCTTTCATTTACTACCATCGTGGACTGGCGTAAAAGCTAAAGATTCTCTGTCTGATTAACCATCTCGGGAGCCATCCAATTTCCCAAGGAGTCTGGATTCTTTCTTCCTTGTCTTGTCTGTGTGGGTTCTGCTGCAAATTGAAATAGCAGGCACAGTAGAGAGAAAATGATCCAGAGCTGATCGTGGTGTCAGCAGGAAAGAGTGAGGTAAAACATGGTTTTTGTTCCTGCTGTTTTGGAATTGATTAATGTGGACTGCAGCCTGTTACCTGCCTTGGTCCTCAGCGCAACATTTGCAGCTAAGTTTAGTTTTCCAAGAAGCCCGTTTACTTCTGAATCCGGAAGGCAAAAGGCTGTTAATATTTCTGATATATGAAAGGAAGAGCCTAGGCCTGCTATGTAACACTTCATAAGGGGACGTGTGCACCCAGTTAGGCCTGAACGTGGATGATCTGCCGAGAGAGCCAGCGAGCGGCTTGACACCACGTCTCTGTCTTGGCAGCAGAGATGAACCTCCCTCTCTCGCTCCGGGGTTTCAAAATGATGCCCAGCCCCTGCAATGAGCCCAGCCCCAGGACTGTCTCTGCAGAGGGGAGGCCTAGAACGTGACCTTCCGATGCCAAAGTGCAGGGACCCCGTGGGGCAGTTCCAGGAGCTGGAAGCTGACAGCAGTTTAGCAGATCAGGTATCCTCCCCCATAGGCAGCAGCGGTGCAGATACACATAAGCCAGTTTGTTTACAGGCTACTCTCAGCTAAGGGCCCCATTGTGATTGTCCTATCACTGTAAGCACGAACGGGGTAGTTTTCTGTAATGTCACATGGTTTCTACCTCACCACAGTCACAATTTGGTGATTCTTTGATTTCCCGTTTGTGGAGGAGATAGCCACAACTTCCGTGCGCTATCCAGACGGGGATTGCAGTTTGCTGCCTATGGGGAAGGCAGGATCCTGGGACTTCAGATGCTGGTTGAGAACAATCCAGAGCTATACACAGGCGGAAAGCATTGTGGTTGGTTAACTGCGTGCGCGAGACATGGAGGAATACACAGAGAACCATTTCCATCTTCACAGGCCTCATGATCCTAGTTAGCAGCTCCATTAGCTAAAGTATTGGGGGGGCTTCTATGAACACTTCATCAGGTCTGAGCTATTCTGCCAGGGAAGCTGTAAGCATATCCACAAACCAGATCATGACGCAATCTCCAGGAAAAACCAGAAGAGAAATGAGAGGTGCGATGGAGAATATTTAAAACACCACTGGACACAATCAGGGATTTTTAATGCAAGTAGAATTCACATTGAGTTGGTGAAGAAGATAACTGATGGGTTGGTTTCTGCTGGGTGGGGTATAATCATTTGTTGTATTCCATGCTAGAGTGTGATCATCTCTGCTCCCCCCCCCCCAAAAAAAAACCCAAACAAAAACCTACCATAGTGATACACAGAGGCTTAGCACAGCTGGCAGTGTCACATGGCAAATTCTACTGCCAGCTAACTGAAATATTTTGATTTTCCTTGAAATATTTAGGAGTGGGAATAGCAGTCACGACACACAGACGAATAACATATCGCATGGTTGAGAAAGCCTTTGGATTACATTTTTTTCAAACTTGTTTTCATCCCCAAAGTTCATTCTTTTGTTTTGAGATAGCCAGGGTTATATCTTTTCAGTTGCTTAAAAAAATTTCCTTAGATAAGGCAAAAATGGCTTCTTTTCGCAATGTCTAACTTCTTCTATACGTAGACCTCCGTGAGGATAAGCTCAGATGGGACAAATTTGGAGAAATTTGGTTTAGATCAGTCACAAGCAATAGAAAAATCGTGGTGGTACGTACTGCAGATAATGTGTTTGTAGCACCTGTGAAGAGTGATTTCCATGTGATAAACCTGGCCCCCAGTGTTCTGACCTGTCACCTTGCTCTGTGATTTGAACTTGCCTATAGATTGTCATCGGACGTAGCTCTGGCGCTGGGTGTTTTATTCCAAAAGTAATTATTTCTTTCCTTTTTATCTGCACTTTGTCTCTCATCCAAAGTCAGTGAGAGTCTTTCCATTGATTTCAGTGGGCTTTGGATCAGACCCTAAAAGAGCATTAAAATCCTATTCCTCTATGCCAACAAAGAAACCAACACTCCAGCAATAGGGATGTGGTGTGGTAAATAAACTGCTATTGCACATAAGTCTCTGTGCCATTATATGTCCACACATGCACAGTGGACCATGACGAAAGCATGAAACTCAACCAGTGCAGAGGGCCCACACATGGGCTCTGCAGCACGTAGGAAGGGAGGCTGGAACATTTCTTATAGTGGGAGGCTGAGAGCCTTTGAACCAAACTGTATATGATGAAAACAACTTTAAGCCAGGCCCCGCATCCCTAGTTCCAGCACCTATGGACCATAGGATCTGATTTGGTGACTAGACATCCCAATATTAGGGGCTTTGTCTTATATATGCAATTATACCTTCCTCCCACAAAAAGTGTCCCAATTTTTCACACTTGCTATCTGATCACCCTAGATCTGATCCAAGGCCATTGAAAACCAGTGGGAGTTTTTCTAATGACTTCAGTGGGATTTGGATGAGGCCTATTTTGAAGCTAGGATTTTGAAAGGACCTTCTTCTTAAAGAAGTTAGTTGCAATGCTGTTGAAATGGGACTCGCTCACCACTGGATAGAGGTGTCCCCCACAGCCTGTGTGTTAAAGATGAACAAACATGGCTGCTTCCTGCCATGGCCAGAGGGTTGTATTGATAACCAAAGCATTGTTCAGCTGAAGCCTGCATGCCCGGGGCAGCTATTATCTTTCAGGGGAGGGCAGTAGCAAGCAGGGGGAGATAATTGCTGCCTCGGATTCTGAAAGAATGAAAAATGCCATTTCCATGGAAATCAGTTTGAGAATCTATGTACCTGTCTCTGAAACCGTGTCTCTTCCTAAGCTGGTAAGCACAGGATGGCTGTGCGCTGGATAGTGGAAACAGCCCCTCTGTAAAATGTGGATGATACTGACCTTTGTAACGTGCTTTGAGATTTATTGATGAGAAGCACTCTGTCAGAGCCGAGTGGTGTTACAGAGACCTGTCATCCTGTCATCTATGGGAGTAGTGATACGTTGGGACAAAGGGTTTCGATTCCTCTGCGCGCAATGATGAAACTTTTTCAGTTCCGTAGCATGGCATTTCCAAGGTCAAAGCACCCAGGATGCTCCTTGTTCCACCTGCATAATGCCAGGTACCACAGCAGTAGGCGAAGCCTACACACCCGAATAGAACGGAGTAATTTGCCTCTATGCCAGATGAAATCTGCTCCTCAAACCAAGACTTATGGGCAGAAAGAGCAGTCGCAGCCCCTATGGGCCTGTTGCATGTGGTGCTGGGGCCACAAGTTTTCAGTAAATTTAGATCCCATGGCGTCTCCTTGGCAGTGGTGTCCACTCTTGCCATTTTATTGTGTGTCTAGTGATATTTGAGGGTTTTTAAAGCCCCAGCTCCAGGAGTCATGCTAATGTGAGACTGAAGCATTCATAAAAATAGAAAAATGAATGTCTGGCCCTCCTGGTTATGAAGAACTGCTTGAAAATTGACCTCTAAAGGCTTAAACAAACAAAAAGTCCACTAGGCAAATACAGACACACGGTTTATTATTTTTAATAAAATCTCATCTTAATTTTTAAGCCAGTCGCAAGATTTCTTGGGGCCTGACTCAGGATTTTGGAACCCTGCGGGTCAGCCATACTGCCTCTGGCGTGTCCCAGCCTGACGGCATTGTAGGGGAGACCATTTCTTGAAGCATAGCGGGCACACAGGATCTCTGTATGACTGTACCATGTGTGTGAGGCTTAAGTGCTGCAGAGAGCCTTACATTTGCCATCCCACCTACATGTAAATTTCACAGAGAATGTGTATGGCCGTCAGAACCTGGCATTTGTTCTTTATTAGGGTCGCAGGTACTTGATCAATATGTCAGCTTCAAAGAAATCCAGGAGAGCTTGCCAAACCTTAAGAACGCATCCATATTTATCCTTTTCTTCAATATAGTTTCCCTGGTTAAAACACACGACGTTGCCTTTAATCCAGAAGTAGATGGAAGGTGGAAGCTCTCCTTACACAAACTCTTTGATTCTTTCTGTTGGCAGCAAAATGAAGTTGTGTGTGTTCCATGTTTGTTTGATCTGTTTCAATAGCACCCTGTAGGGTTTAGGTAGCACTTCAGAGCTTTCGGTTGCTGCCTAAACATGAACTGACTACTGCTGTGACCAGCACAAGAAGTTGAATTTGCTGTTCTCTATTTTACTTGAAAGAATTTGTCTCACCCTACCTGAAATTGTGAACCATTGGGTATTCGCAGCAAAGGGTAAAAAAATGTACCCAGTAGTAGCTTTACCCTTGGACCAATATCTTGGCTTTTTCAAGCTTGGAAAGTTTAATGTTGCTTGAGTAACAAAACTCAAGAGAGGCATAGGGGATTAGTCCGTGTCTAATCTGAATGGAGACCATTAGTCACTTGACCTAGTCTACCCTATATATCAGTTCTGATTGTTTGAGCAGGTCTGTATCCCAGCTTTGTTTGCTGACTGGTTGGAGATCCTGTCCACCCTAGTAAGTTATTTATTTTCAGTAATGCCTACAATGTGCCAGCTGCTTTTCAGGCATACAAGGAGGGAAAGTGTCTGCCCTTGGAGCTCCCATGATCAGGGTGAAGAGACAGGCAGGCAGAGGTCAGAGAAGGAAAACAAAGGGATTTTCTATATAAATCAAGATTTGTGGTAGGCAACATAGTGTAATGTACATGGCAGAAGTGGGACTTCAAGATAGACAGGGTTGAGCTCTTGCAGATGAGCTCTGGGAGGTCGTTCCATGCATATGGGGCTGTGTGGAGGAAGGCACAGAGTTGATTGACCGAGAGATAGACAAGCTGCAAGGGTGGGAATGTCGCTGGAGCAGAAACATTGCAGCCATTATACATATTCCATACATCTAGATGTGCCCAAGAGTTCTAACTCTGGGGACTAGCTGGGAGATCCTTGCTGAATCTGTATTTTTAATTATTTACTGTGTTTGAGAGATCAGCTCACCAGAGAATTTCAGAACCAAAACGTTGTTCCCAGGTGCGCCTGTGCAAGCAATGCCACAATCAGACCTAGGAATTCCCCCTTCTCCACGTCACATCTGCTTCTCACCACACTTGTGGCGGCTGAGCCTGCGCCAGCCCCAGTTACCTTACGTGCAGCGGCCAGGGCTGTGACAGGAGTGGAAATGGTTTAATAAGATCCTGGGTTTTATGATGTGCCGTATCTGCAGACGTATGTATAGCTGGCTGTTATCCATCTCCCACCTCATTTGTAGTAGGGGGGAATCACCTGCCTATGTAGACAGGAGGCTTGACACTTTGTACAAAAACCCATCATGTACTATTCCATTACTTCTATCACCCACTCAGCAAACATCATGCTGGGGTTGGCGTTATCCCATAAGGGCATTTCTGAATTAAAAATACTTAGTCAGGGCCTAAAATTTGGCCTAAAATGTAAATTCTGTGCAGGCTTTATGTATACACAACATGAAATCAATAGTAATATTTAAGTTCCCAATCATTGGGCTAGCTCATGAGAACCTGAATGTGAAAATGACTAGAAAGCTGACTGTAAAGAAAAACGAAAAGGAGTAAGAGCTCTTTTCATCCTTCCAGCTAAAAAATGCACAAATAAGCAGTATAAATAATGAAGGGCACATTAGATTTTTTAAAAATTCTTTCCATTTCCATAATCTAGGGAGTTATGTGTGTGGAAATCTTTTTAAATCTGATCTTTATTATGATAATGTCACTTTAAATAGAAATTCCACTATGCTTTCGGTAGTGCTTTTTGCCCTGCAGTTAATGAGTTGCTAGTACTTTAAGTACATTCTTGACTCATTTTGTGTCCCCATACATTAAATGGATAGTTTGGGGGATTATTGCTTGTTCCAAGATTCATGGGTGGAGTCCCTTTTATATGGCCATTTTGGTATGTAGTGAATTTGAATTGGCGCAGTAGAAAACTGGAAAATTTGGAACAGATAGCTGTCTCCTATCTTTATATGGGAACATCAGAGTTTCTAGCTTTATTCTGGGGTTCTTGCCATTCCAAATACAATTTATTCTTTTGTATAACTGTTTTCATATGATCCATTCTGAAGAGTGGATAATGATTTGAGGAGGAATTTTTTTTTTCAAGGCTGTCCTCCCAATTAATGAGATGGAGAACATGTTCCAAAAATCTGTTTTCCCCTCCAGACTTTTTATAATGCACTCAAATTATTTTCTAGTATGTCTTGTGCTTCCTTTGTACAGTTTGATGCCTAAATATTTAATGGCAGTTGGAGCCTATATAATAGCTAGCTTAATAAGACACTCAAGAGCCTTGGTTGGTGGCTAAACGTATGATTTTGTCCAGTTTACTTTCAGTCCAGACAGGTGTCCCTGATGACTTAGCAAACATTAAAATCAGCGAGTATCCTGGTATTGGTTGGAGTGACAATGGAATATCTTTGGCTGGAAAGGGGAGGAATGCAGCAGTGACTTCCCATTCTGCATTATTGACACCTCCCCATCCCATCTTGGGAGAGACGTGCAGACTCTTGGGGGAGGTGTCATGTTCTTTATATTGAATAAGGTTTGTTTCCCTCACTCTAATCCCCTTTAAATTGAAATCTTCTAGAGTCTGGAATCATTCAGAATTCCTTAAGTCTCAGAATAGCTAGAAGGGAGTCTTCTAGCAAAGTATGAGAAGCTTAATTGAGAACTTGGGACTGCAGAGAGGAAATAGTTAAGGATGCAGTTTCAAGTTTTCCTCCACAGACTTACTGACCTATGCAGGGTGATATCCAGGTACCATTGAAGTCAATAGCAGTTGTACCATTGACTTCAGAGAGATCAGGATTTCACCCCCAGACTGTGTCAGATGTTGAGACATCACCATCCATCACTTGGCAATGACACTTTTAATACCTCTTATTTTTAGACAGTTCTTTCTCTTCAGAGCTGGTTTCTGTGCTGTTTCTCATGTACAGCATCTAGCACAATGAGTCCCTGATCTCCATGGAGACTTCTAGGCACTACAGCAATACAAATAAATAATAATTATTACAAATAATGAAGGGCTAAGTGCATAAAAGGCTTGTGGGTTTTGGCATGCAGGAAATATGTTCGATTCTACTCCTAAAAGTCTGCAACCCATTAATTTTTGAGAGCCATGTAGCTACAAAACACTTTGGCTGATTTACTTCAGACCCTGTTTTAAAGGGAATCAATTCTGGTCTGAGACAAAACATGAGAAATTTGAGGACTAAAAGCTATTTTTACAAGGCGGCTGCGTGTGTGAAAAGCAGGGCGTAGAATGAGGGAATGTGAACTTTGGAGTCACAAACAGGTTTCTTCATTGAAAGTGGTGGTTCTGATCCATCACCTGCCTGTATAAACAGCATCCTCTGACCCACTGTTTCTGCTCCGCCTAAGGCGGGGTAAAGTAAAGGTCTCCCTTTACTGCCCACAACAAGTTTGCACTCCCGTTAGCCTACGACAAAGCTGATGCAGCGATTGACAAGAGAACTGGCTTCGCTTTTGCTTCACACCTCCTCAGCAACTCAGCTAAGCTGTACTTACTGTGGCAAGCTGCCAACTTCCCCCTGGTGGGTCTCACACTTTACCTCCACCTTTTACGGTCGGGACGCCCCCAGCTACCTTGCCTCCCCTGGCTGTAGCACTGTCTCCTGGCCTGCAAGAGAAAGTTCTCTGGCAGCTGCCCCAACCCTCCTGACAGCCCCTACTGCAAGTGTTCCCTCCCCTTCCTTTAGGGAAGGCAGGCTTTAAATACCCCTGGCCTGGCCCTTCATTGGGTCCAGGTGCCGTCAATTGCCCTCCTTGCTTTTCCCTCTGCCTGCCAGACAGAGGGGTTTTAACCCTTTCGGGCCCTCATACTGGCCCTGGTATACACTTCTGTAGCCATCTGGCCTGACTTGACCACATTACAGAAACTATCTCTGGCGGAAAGTGGCAGAAAGCAAGCAGCTAGATTCATCCTCTCTTGCCTTGTTATTAACAGAGTAAATTAGATGTGGAAAACAGTGAGGCTGTGGGGCTCAAACATGCCACTTTTACAGTCACTTTTCTGAGTCAATGCTTTAAAGCAGTGCTAGGACGTGAATTTCCAAATACAGTGTGCGCTCTACAGCACCAGCCTATAGGAGCCCAACTAGCAGTTCTTTGATTTGAAGGATTTAAGCAGAGCATTCAATTAGCTGCGTTTGAAGATAAGCTCCACAGTCTTGCTGCAGTGTCTCAGTAAGTAAAGAGCATATCAGGATTGTGTGTGTGTCGTGCTGTGAGGGATGTGCGTAGGGTCTTCTGGTTCCGTTCGGGTTCCAAGGAGGGATCTTTATGGTTACATTTTATACAGACTTTGTGTAACTTCAGGCAACCATTTACAGGACCATAATGTGAGATGTGGTTGTCTTGTGGTATTTCAGGCCATGGTCGGTCGACGTGCCGTAAAAAGACCAGGTCATTTTTGATCTATAAATGGCTACACAGTTCCGGTGGAACCCCCAACCAGAGCTCTGCTAGCATGCGTGGGCGGGCCAGTCACCAGTGCACACAGATCACTGTTCAAAGAGGAGTCGAACATCCTCTCTACCTTACGCTCATGTTACAAAGAGGAGCAAGGCCTGTGGTTCAGACGCTGGCACAGAGCCCATGGGAGTGCTGCAGTGCTGCCGTACTCTTCAGGCTTGGATGGCGAAACTGATCCCGAGGGGGAGCCTGGCTCCCCGGGACAGGGTCTGGGAGTGCCCCCTCCCTGTTGTGAACAGCCGTCAGGCCCTGGGGAGGGACGGCTGTGCCTCCTTTCTGTCCCCCAGGGGCTGCGTTCTTCTCCAGTGCAGAGAAAGCTAGGCAGCCTGGCCCCCAGCTATGCCCAGAGTCTATGGCAGATGAGTGTGAAATGCCCTGACCAGAAATATATCGTGCTGCACGCTGAGCCTCATGCTCTAATCTCATACACCAGAGTGAGCTTTGGAGACTTGCCTTTGTATTACCTTGGCTAATTTGATCATCTTCAAAGGCACTCGCACTGTGCTGCTAGGCCTGGCATTTGCCATCGCAGAGCTGTGGCCAGGGAGGAACTGTCCTGGAGTGGGTGTCCTCTGTCCTCTCTTCCCAGGGGTCAGCCCCATACTGTGGCAGAAACAAAGCAACATACAAAACCTCACCACTCCTTCCGTTCCAAGCACAAGGGGCGTTTTCTTTGACCGGCCTTCTCTAATACCAACCCAGAGTGTCTCTGTATATATCTGTGTACGTACATAGTTTAATAAAAGCAGTTCCAGCCCAGTGTAGACGTTCCCTCCTGAGGAGAAGATGAGAGAAGAGGCACATAGCAGGTGTGCAACCGTGTTGCTTAATGCACTGCTTGGAATGCTCCCGTGATGAGCACAGCATAAAACCGCATGGAGACTAGAATGGACGTTCCCCCAGGGTGGCCAACTATCACGAAAACCATGGTCCAGGTGCAGTGTTTGGCCATGGGATGGGGGGCAGGATTCCATGTGACAGTGGCATCTCTGTATGTAATCTAAGCTGGGCCAGACAAACTCACTATCATAGTCCCTTTGACCTCATGTCTTCCCCCAGGGTTTTTCTGAGGGTGAGGTGCCCTGCAGCTTGGGGAGTGCAGAGAGAGAGCAAGGAAGGTGTTGAGAGCTGTCAGGGAGAAGAGCCTAAATCACGCAGAAAGTCAGCATGGTTTCGAGAAATAGGCTTCACGCGGGCCGTTCGACTGTCCGTGGAGCCGGTGCAGTGTGTGCGCCTCAGTGTGCATGGATGGGCTGCTTCAGAATGGCCTTCAACAGGGCTCGGCCACGCCCGTGGCTGCACATACAGGTGTGAGGCTGAAGGATGGAGGGCAAATCTGCTACCTTGGGAAGACCGTTCACACTGGCTGCCCTCTGAATCTGCGTTAACTTCCTGGAGGCCTCCTTCCCTGACGCTCCCGGCTACCTTCCCAGGCAGGGAGCTTCTCCTCCCTGCAGCTACCCAAGAAATGGGGAGCGGGTGCTGCAGCACTGGCTCAGCTGCCCCTCAGGAGCATGCAGCTGATTGAGAGGTGCATGAGGAAGGGAACGATGGCTGTCATTTGCCTCCCCGCACTGTAATGAGCTGGGCTGGCGGTCAGGCTTGTTGTCAGAATGACTGGCACACAACAAGGGGACGGGGATGGTAATGCAGTGTTTAAAGTATACACTATAGAACAGGGTATAATTAACGACAGGCCCTTGGCGTTGAAAGCTGACTAAACTGCTGCCAGCTTTTTTCTTTCGGTCTTTTTATTTTCTTCCTCCATGATGAAATATGTATCTTCACCTACAAAGCAAGATAAACACGTATGGGCCCATTTGCCCAGAGATAAAAATGTGTGTGTGTGAAATGCCAAGCAGTGCGTTAATGCAACATTAAGGTCACACAGCTGAAATCACAGAAAGTCAGGGAAATCAATATTCCAGGTTCCAACAGCACTGCTAACTCAGCCATATTGCACATCCCGTGAGCTTTTATGGTTAACAGGTTAACATTTTATTGCACAAATAGTAACATAGTAAACTATAGGATAAGCCCTGACTGTGCAAACACCTAAACACATGCATAACTTTCCCAGCGTGTGTAAAAGTACATTAGTAGTTTGCAGGATTAATGGCTTTAATCAGAAAAACAGGAAAGAAAATGGAACGTGTGCAAGACGACCCTTGTGAACATTATTGATGAACCTTCATTAGTACCATTTCCTTGCTTATTACCTTTCAAGTGTGCAACTTTCATGTTGCATTAATAGTTTCATGCATTTAGTTTCCCAGGTTAAAAAAAAGACATTGGAATGGGGATGAGGTGTGAGTGTGGATCATACTATGTGCTGTTTGATTCCATAGAACCTACAAGCTCCAATAGGTTTGCCAGCAGAGTTTACAGGTTCCTTGACCTAAAGAGCATCTTTCTTGATTCAAAGTCTGCATGATTGCCAAGTTGCATGCGTACACCCTGCAAATCCCACAGGAAGTGCCCCTGGAAAGTTAGTTCTTTTGGTTTAGTAAAGATTGATTTACTTTTAATAATGTACAAATGTCCAGTGAGACCCAATTGGACAAGCTGTATACAAAGAAGCTTAACTCAGTAGGCAGGTTCCCTGCTTTGGTGGCTCTGTGCCACCCCTTTCCATCGCCATAGGGGATGTAGCCTGGGAGGAGGAGGCCTGGCCAATGAGAGCTAAGCAGATGGAAGAATCAGAGATGCAAAGATGGTGAGATATTGAACAGAAGGAAAAAGAGGCAGAATGGTGTAGTGGGGAAATACCAGGTGAAGACCCACCACCCCGTGCATTGAGAACCTTTGATAAAAAAATAAAAAGTTCCCCTGAGCTCATCAGGCTGACACAGTTAGGCAAGTCCGTTTCACTGCCAACAATATACAAGGGAATGATGTGGCCAGCATCATGTCCCGACAGCCCTAACCAGAGGGGTCAGATACCCATTTTGCAGTTGGGTGACCTTTCAGTATGAGACCAGGTGAGACTCAAACCCACAACCTTCAGGATTGGAGTCAAGAAGGTGAGAGAAGACAAAGGGCATTTAACATGGCAGCAAATTTGGTACCAAGTTCTACCCCCCACCCAAGAGAGAGTCCAAGTTCTAAAATTGCTTTCAGTCTTGGCCAAGAGGAAGGATGCGTGATGGTAACCTTATCCAGCAAAGTGTGGGTGTCCACCTGCTTTTGGGTACATTCCTCCTGCAGTCAGGGGGTGGGCTCAGGCAGGCATCTGAGCATGGCTTTAACAGCAGGTTGTGTTTTGGTGGATAAGAATGAAATGTTGGATTTCCTGTCAGGTGAGTTTGAAATGCATCTGATGTTACAGGATTCCCCCGGATGTTACTAGAGCTTTTCCTTCTGCTTCTCAGGTGTGGGTTGTTCCAGAAACGGAATTTGGGGGCGGATGGTCAGGGTGGATTTTTGTAAGTTCATCCCTTTGGGTAGGGTGACCTGCAAGGAACTGAATGGGCGTTGGGAAGGTTGAGAAGGGGATAGCGTGAATATCCTGCCAGGGTAAAATTACGTCCCTTTCAATCACAAGCCAGAGTGAGCTGTGTATCAGGACACCACCTGGCCTTCCCTCAGATGGCATGGTATCTTCAGGAGCCCCAGTCTGTCATTCTGATGGTGTTTTTTAAAGCCAAATGAAATTAGAGACTAGTTTATTGAAATGATTGAAATATGTGCTGAGATCTTAAGGGGGAGCCTTAAGAGGAGGCTGCTTTTTTTTCACTTCACAATTTGCAGAGCCCACATGTACGTTAAATAAAATCTGCTCTTTTTACCCTTTATGCACATGTCCTGCAGAACTGAATGGGGGGTGGAGGGGACTAAAAGGATTCCATAGAAACTATTCTAAAATCCTTTAGGCTGTTACAGTGCGTGGGGTTTGTTCCACTGATTCTTTGACCCTACCTACAGAATTCTCTAGCAGTGATAGAATTCTCTCTTAAATTCTTATAGGACTTTTCCATAAGGGGAAACTTAGCAAATGCCCTAATCCTTACTGAACACTATCTCCAAGCTAAGTTACACCTTCAGTCATTTCTGCTATAGCCGTGACTCCCAAAACTCAGAAATGGATAAAGGGATTTTTCTCAAGTTTTCCAAACACGTTTCACCTTGTAGCAGAGATCACGCAGGGAAATACTCATGGGAATGCTCCCCCACATGCAGTAGTCACAGGCAAGTGTGCTCTCTGGTTCACAGTCCTCTCCGGAGCTCTGCTGAAATGAGCGAGGGACTGAAGAATGAAAATAAATATTAAGAGGGTTGGCATTGTTCTTTGGCTGTGCTCCACCTGTGGGAACTCCTCCATCCCTTCCCACGATCCTTTCACTGAAGGAGACGGCAAGTGGAGTCACATGGGCTTGTGTCTGGCCCGGGACCAGAGGAGTGGGGTCAGTGTAACACAGTGCTGAACTCAGTGGGAGCTCAGGGTACTTGGCGCCTTTGCAAGTCAAGCCTCTGCCCAATTCCAGGCGCCTGTGCTGGAAAATGGTCTGCTGGCCTGTGAGGGATGGCCTGGAAGATACAAGGCTGCAAGGTGCGGGACAGATCACGAGTTCCCTCCAGGGACAGAACTGACTCCCAAAGGTGGTGCAGTGGGACGGGCCTGTCACTTAATGAGCAGGTCCAAGATTTGCTTCATCGGAAGAGTTTACTGGTTTACCTACCCTGGCGTCCTACTTCCCACAATTGCCACTATTGGCTGCTTCAGAGGTAGGGTCATGTTTACGGATCAGCCCACAAGGCCCATGTTTGCACACAGTTTGGAGAGGCACAGCAGCAGTGGGCATGCAGAATTACTCTGAGCAATGACAGATGAGCCACATTAATTTAGCCCCTGACCTTAGGGAGGAGCTTCCTGCCAGGCACATACTGGGGTGCAGGAGTGTGTGACCAGCCCTCCTTCCAATGGGGAAGTGAGGAGGCATGGCTGGGATGGGGAGGAGAAGAGGTGAGCTGGGACTAGGAGCTGCAGAGCCAGTGGAACAAAGCACGGCTAAGCTGTGTAAGTAAGGTGTGACATAATGGCAGTGTGGCACTCCTTCGATCTCTGAGCTGTGTCTGGGCCGTAAAGGGCTGAGGACATGAGGAGGAGTGTGCATAATGTGGTGGTCTGTTGCTCAAGGATCCATCCCTCCCTGTTCAGAGGAAGGCTAAAAACCTGTTTGACATTGTCCAAGTGGATAGGGGGAATTCCTTTCTCAGCCTGGCAAACAATCAGTTTACACCCCACGGCAAGGGAAAGCCAGTGTCAGACATCAGCTCCTGGCTCCTCCGAGAATTGCAGGTGTACTGAGCCATGGGCACCTTTGGCAATGCAGACTGCCAGAGTCCATGAGGGAGAAGCCAAGGGCTGACAGGACATGTCTCAGTGCCTAGGGTCTCATCCTGCCAGTGGGCTGGACAGCCTTTGCAGCTGCTGAAGTCCTGAGCGTTAAAGATGTCCTGCATCCCTTAGCGTAAAGTTCCTGGTCTTCAGTCCTAAGCAGCCACAGGAGAATGGGGTGGCAGCTGTAGATGGGAGAGAAATCCCTCAGCAGGCAAGGGGTAGAGATGCCAGTTTTAGAACTTAGTCTTTTATTGAGATTAGCCCAAAATAGTCTCTTGCGAGATCCTCTCATAGCATGGAGAAATAGCATCCCTTTCTCTTTGTCTCTTCCTTTGTTTATATAGGCAGTGACTATCCTGTGAGTTACTGGGCCAGTTTTTATTGGAATGACTTAGAAACCTGTTACCTGCAGCAGCTGCTTGTCTTTTGGGGACTAGTTTGGTGCCATTTCTAAATTGTACAAAGCTTCCCGAGGCTCATTAATAGTTCGTTCTCTGGCCGAGGCCACTCCCCAGGAGATCGCTTAGATTATGCATGGTAGCCTTTAACAGAATGAAAAGCACAATGGATTTGATGTCCACCATATCTGCAGTTTGCCTTGAAGCAGGGCTTCAAAAAACAAAAAACAGCCCTTGCCTTGGCCCTGGACATGCATTATGTTTTGAAACCCTTGTCGCCGTTCTTTCCAGCTGTGCTTAATTTTGGAATTCAGAGCTCTCGTTGAGAAGTTTTTCTTTTTCATCTGTGCAACACATTGCACTGATTCTCATTAGATACAAGTGAGGTACATTGGTCCAGCACAGCCTTTAAATGAAGCGCCAATCCTGGCAAAGGCTTTCTGGGATTTTTTTTTAAAGCTGTGCCATGAAACTTGGGCTATGGGGCCTTCTCCATCGGGTACTCTACAAAACAGGGAAGGATGAAGGGGGTTTAGCAACTGCAGCCAATGTGCCGATCCACAAAACAGCTTCAGGAAAATGGGGAAAAAAACAATTTCCTTGCCTTAGATTTATGTATATTCTTTTGTTATTGAAGATTTTACTGCGTGAGCGATTGGTGGTGCTCGGTAATTTGCCAGCCCTGCCTGTGACTGTGTGTGGCATTGCTGGTTTGGATGGCATCAAAGTTGCAGTGGGATTAACAGGATTTTGAAAAATTGAATTTGTGCCCTTACTGTTGCTCTTTTATGGAGAATAAAAAAGAAGCCTGGTCTTTTCATTCTTGTTGTTTAGCATAGAAATATTAGGAATGGTGAGTCCAGTTTTCTTTGGTTTCTCTGGAAAATCTGGGTGACCTCTCACTCCTTAACTTCAGGGGTGGAAACAGGTGTTGGTTGTGTAACAGAGATGTCCTTTATCCAACACATTATGGCTGCTGAGGATCAGGAGAAAATCAGCTCCCTTACCTTCCCCAGTCACGTCAGGACAGGAACACCAAACCTCTCTGGGCTGCAATCGGTCACATTTGGAACCAGCTTTACCCTAACGTCTCTTTGTGCCTTGCCTGCACTAGAAACTCTCACCTCTTTAACTCCTTCTGTGTGCTGACAGCAGAACGATCCCCTCACACGGATGCAGGTATATTGCTATAAAGATGCTTATGGCGATACAGCTATTCCTGTATGGGAACAAGAATAAGCAATACTGGGGTAAGATATCTTTATCCCAGTATAATGACATCCACACATGGGGTTGTACCAGTATAACTACATCGGCAAACAATTACACCCCTAACCTACATCGTTATACTGGTGCAAAACCAGGCCTTCGTCTCGGCTTCTGCTGCTTCATTGATTTGAGGTAATCTGTTCACCAAGGTGACCTGTAAGGCTGAGAGCTGTCTAGGGTTGGAAGATAGGAGAGACCCACGTTATGAAGGATGGGCCTTCCAGCAACATGGTGTTCCTAGCACCTTATCGGAGGACTGGGAGATGGACCATGGCCATGTTATGAAGGAGAGCTCCCGCAACAGCGCAGCATCCCCGCCCGCTTTGTCCTGTGGGGGTACAAGGAGAAGGAACATGTGCAATGTTTCCGGCTGCAGCACATCCACCCCCTGACTCTGTCCCATTCACTCTCCCGGTGCAATGCTGCGGGGATTTGTAGGTGGGCTTGGCTGCTGTTCCTCCATCTCAGGCGGCCCCTCCCACCGTGCTGCAATGTTGCTGTGTAGTGAGGAATTCGCTGCCCTGTCTCTGGAGGCAAATGAGCTCCAGAGACAGACTTGAACATCATCCAGGTATATTTGTTTAATAATACACGCAGTGCGATAAAACGGACTCCTCGCCATGATTTCAGTCGGGGATTTAGAGCATGCTTCCTAAACCCTCAGTCATCAGTGACATGAGCAAAGAAGTAGAAATGCGCACACTGCTCGGGAGTGACTCATCCAGAGTGGCGAGGAACCGTGAGGCGGAGTTTGGATCGGGGAGGTGGTGTAACTCAGTGTCGCCACCCTCCATTTCTCGTCCAGGAACGACAGGTCAGCCAAAACTTCAGTGGCTCCTGGAGTTATTTTAGGCGAGGCAATCTCTTTCCTTCAGCACCGCCCCTCTGGAGCTCCTGGCTGTGCTTTTACACCAGTCTTCATAGAAACAAGAAAATTCAAAGGGCAGCAGATGGACCAGTAATATTATAAGATATATCTGTATAGGCCCTAGATCTCAAGTCATTTCATGCCCACCTCATGGATATGAACCTTTCCTACCAACAGGGAGTTAAGTGTCAAACCTTGGAGGCTTGGAATTCCATTTATTCATTCCTGGTTGCTTCCTTGTCTGTTTCAGTCATCACACACAGATTGGGCATCACAGAATTTAAAGATGAATCAATTAGATTATCTCCCTAGGAGGTGTCCCTTCTGCACATTGCTTAGTGCTCTCTCTAGACAGCTTTTGAAAATCCCAAGTGACCTCTCCGCTCTGGAGACTGTTCCAAACTCTAATAAATTTCAGCATCATGACTTTTTTCCTGACTAAATTTTCCTTATTTTTAATTTCACCCCACCTTTCCTTGACTTAGTGCATGGCCGTTATAGTCCTTATAGCAAATTTCAGCCCATTTAACAGCATCCATACGCAAGCCAGTTTGAATTAAGTGTGCTGGTAACATTCCGTGGGATATGGTATCCTTCATATACTTCCTACAATCCAAATGTACAAATTATCCGTCTCTGGTGCCCTCTTCATCCACTACTGCTGTTTTGTGATAAATGAGGTAGTTTGTCTTGTGACGGTGAGATTTATTCTTTGTAATCCCATCTACTGTACTTATTGTTCCTGGTTCCATTGTCCTGTAGTTAAATAATAAAAATAGTGTTATTTCACTCCTATATAACACTCCCTATTTGTAGATTTCTAAAAACTTCACAACGGAAGCTTAATGTTGTTATCCCCATTTTAAAGATGAAGAAACTGAGGCACAGAGGGGGAAGTGATTTGCTTAGGGTTGCACAGCAGGCCAACAGCAGAGCTGGGAATCCTGATTCCTTATCCAGATCCGATTCACTGGACCGCATTGCTAGAATTCTTTTTCTTATTATTTGTGCTATTCTTTTACTAAGGATTGTAGATAGATTTTCTGCATACAAATTCCCAGGGTCATGCCTCTTTTTGAATTTATTTTTTCTTTAAAATTAGTACCTCGTTTGCTTTTCTCCAGCCTTCCTGTACTACCCCCACTTGCCACAACTCTTCCTAAGCTAATGTTAACTGATTCCCTTAATGCCCTGAGGTGTAAACCATCTAGGCCAGTGGTTCCCAACCTTTTCGGATTTAGGGCCACAGGCATCATTTTTACAACCCAGAAGGGCTACAAGTCTCCGCCAGCAGCCCTCCCTGCCCCACTGCAGCCAGACGAAAGGAGTTCAGCAAGGAGGCTGCCTTCTCGCTGCTCTCCTGTCTCCCTGGCTGCAGCAGGGAAACCGCATACATCCTGTAGCCCCATGTGCTCCACCTGGGTCCCTAGGAGATCAGTGCTTCCCTCCCTCTGGCTCCAGCAAGGATCCCAGAACCTAGGGACCATGGGGGAGCACTTTGCCGTGCTTCCTGCTACAGCCAGGGGGAGGGGAGCACTGATCTCCCATCCCCTTGGCTGCAGAAAGGAACCTGCATTGGTCTTTTGGTCCTGTGGCAATGAGCTGTCCCTGGGTCCTTAGGCAGTGGCTCCATTCTGCAGCCAGCAAGAGAGGAGTGGTGGGCCACTTTGGAAGCCCCCCCGGGTTCGGAACCACTGATCTAGACTCATTAATCTGTACATATTCCTGCTTTTGCAAATATTCCTTTACCTACTTTTTATCAGTTACTAAATTTACAAGGTGCTCCTTTTTCAAAACATCTTCATCCTTCCTTTCCTTGTTAAAGATGGATTTTAAATCAGGCAGAAAGGGGACCCAGGAATCTTCCTTTCAGAAAAATCACCTCCATTCTAAGGAGAGATTAGACACGTTCGGGAGGCCAGGAATTCCCATTTGCTATTAGTGGGTGAAGTAGCTCTTTCAGACATAGCTGATTTCTACAAGCAATTGACTGTGCTGGTATATGTGCAACAATTTGAAAATGTAAAACCACTCTCTGAGTGACAGTGCTCCTACTGTGGTTGTTGCTGTCCATTAAGGCATATGGGAGAAGTGCTATTCTGAAAACCTGGGAGTGAGTCTCTGGTACCTAAAAGACAGACGGACTGTTAAAGTCCTGTCCTACTCCCAGCAAAGTCAAGCAGAGTCTTTTCATTGCCTTCAAAGGGAATTGGATTGGCATTTCCAAAGTGCCTTCTAGACGGTGTGGTGGGGTCCCTCTGACATGGTCGTCTGAAGAAGTAGCAGAGTCTTTCATGGGAACGCTGTGGACAAGTGAAAACGTGGTGCTCGCTCTGAAGGTCTTTCTCTTACTGCAAGGGGATGTGACCCATGGCTGCAGAGCATGTAGAGTCGGAGTGGGATGTGACTGTGGCTGATGAGGGGCGAGGTAGGAGTGCTTTTGCGAGGGGCCCTTTCCCAGTGATGACCCTCGGGCAGGGGAAGCAGGCTGGCTTGGAGGCCTTTTTGAGGGAAGAGCAGGGCTTTCAGGTAAAGGCTGGTGGGGAAGGCTGTTGAGAAGGGAAATGAGCTCTGCAGCGTGGAGACTGGTAAAACGAGGTTCCAAGTGAGGACTCTGGTGGAAACCAGGCTCCCCATCTGAAGGCTCCAGAATGGATGGTAGGGTGTGCTCCCAGCCCTGAGCGCTGATTGCAGGTAGTCCAGGTAATCCATACAGTCTACAAACTTCTTGCGCTTTAGGCTGCCGGTGCTTTGGCTGCCCCCGTGTCGCAGTGGTATTGTACTGAGTGATGTTCAGTGTAGATTCTCACACCACCCTCGTCACCGTAGTTGCTAAGCACCTTCCAGCTGTGAACTAAGCAGCCTGAGGACCATCAGTCACGTGGCTTGGTCTTTCATTGTTGGTTGGATGGCGCATTTGCCTAGGCATGACTCTTCCTCTATCAGTATGTAACTACCTGCCTGAGATGGGGTCTGTCAGGCCTTCTCTGTCCCTACTGGAGGCATCAAGGCCGAGACATTCCCCATCCACTCAGACTGTGTGACCAGCAAGACTGTCCCCCAGAGGCCCGGAAGGGCCAGGCAGACATGCTGACCAATCAAGAACCAGTAAGCCAGTTACAGAGGCTTGCTAGTGTTTGCTTAGGGGCAGAGCTGGGTGAGACCGCAACAGAGGAGGAGTGCCTGAGGGCTAACCCCGGGCAGGGCCTGTCCCTAAGCACTGCAGCTAAGCCACTGCATTTGAAGGTGGTTTTCTTTCCTAGGGGCTGACACCCAGCTTACGGCACAGGCTACCCTGCCCCAAACCAGCAGCCAGAGATTGCAGGCTCTGCAGTGCCAGGCTTGCCCCTGAAGTGCCCCTCCCGCGCTGCCCCGGAACGGGTGCCTGGGTGTGCCAGGCAGGAAGGCTCCTGCGGTACGTGTGACACAGTTAGGCGTTCTCTGTCTTTCTCCATGTGGTTACAGAGGTGGACTCGTGATTGGTTCAGACTTTCTGTCCGACTTCGTGGCTCTGGAGGAACGATTTTTGGCCAGGTGTTTGGAGGGGCCCATTGCTAGAGCGTGGGATTTCGAAGCAGGTGCTCTACAGGCGCGTGAAGTGGAGAGAAGTCTCCAGAGCAGAGCGGTAAAGCGCACGTCTCCGAGAGGGAGTTCCGCACTGATTGCAGAGCAATGTTTTGCATGGTCGTGTCCAAGCCAGCTTCGAGTGAAGCCTTCGGGAAGCAGGGCAGTGGTACAGCCCACCTTCCCAGCCATGAGGGGCCGGGCACATCTTGCTTCCTGCGCTGCATGCTTGGCAGGGAACCGAAAGGCTTGGAAGTTCTCACGGACGAGGCAGAGCAGCCTGGTGTAGTCTAGCCACTTGCTTTTCAAACACATAGTGAAAACAACCAGTCGATCCAGTTTCGGCGAGGAGGCTGATTACTGCTCTGCTGATTAGTATTCTGCCTGGTAGCTGCTCGCTGGCTTGGAGTTAGCCTTAGCTATTGCCTGGCAACCACAGTGTGAAAGTACAACACCAGCTCCAGAGTTCAAGCATGCACACACATCCCCTCAGTCGCTGCTGCCGGCCCGGAGCAGGTGGCTGGATCCTCCCGCTAAGCCACCCTCATCCTCAGCTCTGTGAGGAGGGAGATTGAAAGGGCAGAGGAGGGAGAGTGGGACAATAGGACAACAGGCGGAGAGAGCAAAGAGCAGCCAGCACCAGGAGGAGGAGAGGGTTCTTAGCAGTAGGACGACGGACGGACGGGGCTTGCTGAAGCTAAGGTTTGGTCTGTCTGTCTGTCTTGCTGTCTCTCCTCTGCCCCAGCACAGCGTGAAGGGAACAACTTCAGCTGAAAGTCTGCTTGCTAGGCATGGCTCTGATGTCATTCCCCTTTCTGCCCCCCTCATGTCCATTTGCTGGTGGAAGCGCCTCGGGCAGCACCTTCTCTCTCCCGCCGCTGCACAGAAGGTGTCTGATGTCTGGCCTTTGTTGCAGGAAGGAGCTAAGTGTGTCCTTCTCTCCCGTCATATCTCAGACGGGGCAAGCACTTGTCTCCCATTTGGTTTGTAGCCCTGAGGTTTTGCACTCCCTCTGTCACGCACCCTCTCTCTGACACTCACGCCTCTTGCACACCATCTCTCACTCAGACAGGAATTCGCAAACACTAGCTGACTGCACGCCAAAACACGGCTTTTGCCAAGGCAGGTTTTGCATGTGTGCAAATCCTATCCCCTACTGGGGTGTTTTCCTTCTGAAAGACTCAGGCTGGTTGGGACCCACTTCAGGAAATACAAAGTGCTTCGACTGTCTCAGAGCAGGTGGTTTGGAATATTGTCAAACTTTCAATAAACGGTGGTGGGGGTGAAACCACATTAAACCATCTACACTTGGAAACCAATAGCACATGGGAACCACTCCGAGTGTTAGACCATCTCTGCGACTGCCCTTTGCATGCTTGGAGTTGGACCCAGTTTATATAGTGGAAAGTACTGAGCGGTGCAGGCTGGAACATGGGAGACCCGAGTTCAGTTCAAACATGCTGTGTGATCTGGGCAAGTCACCCATTTACTGTATCCTGCACCATGCTTCCCCTTCTGCAGACCAGACAACAGCCCTCCTCTGCCTCATGGGTTAAAATCCATTAACGATTCTGATGCTCAGGTGCTGCTGCGAGGAAGGCCAGGCAGGCAGATTAGAATGCATGATGAGCCAACCTGTAACAGCGTTCTGTGCTCCTGGGGCATTTCTGCTTCCCTGAATACAGAGCTTGTAAACCCACCTCCCACGCTTCTGCTCTGTCAGCGTACTGAAAAATGTTGGCTTGCTTCTCCAGCCAGGGATCTCAGCATCCCTTTGAACCCCAGGGCCGGTACTACCAGTCAGGGGCAGTGCAAGCTGTCCCACCAGTGTGCTCATCACCTGACGTGGTGGGCTGTTCTCTAAGAGGGAGAGGAGCGTTGCATCCACATGGCCTATTCAGTCCTTGGTCTCCACTGAGATTGTCTGCCAGGAAGGCAGGTAGTGGGCATGACTCCTGCTGCTCATTCCTTTCACACAGGTCACTGAGCAGCCATCAGGCAGCTGTGATTTTCAGTAGCTCGTGGAAGAGACTGGATTTGAACCCAGGACTGGAGATGAAAGGCTTCGTGTGCCGTTCCCATTCCTACATGCACACAGGAATGCTTTTTGTTGCTTTCTCCGTATATGTTGGGTGTTCCTGGCAGACAGGTGAATGAAAGGGCTTAAAGAAACATCTGTTTTTGTCTTACAGAGCCTTGGGTCAGCGGACAAGAAGGACTTTTACCAGCCAAAGTAAGTGCTTGTGGCCTGTGTGTTTGAGAGAGAGTGTGCACCTGAGTGGAAATTCACTGTTGCAGTGTGTTATTGAGAGAAATACTGTATCTTACTAAGATTAGATATGTCCATGGATAAGAATAGCTTCTGCAATTACCCTTGCTAGGATAACATTGCCAGGACTGTCAGTCATTTTGCTTCAGGGCACATGCAAATATCCAGATGAGGTCAGGAAGAATCAAGACCGCTCTGCCTGGCATCAGGGAGTGCGGGCAGGCGCACTGTGACCTCGGGAGAGGGGGTTGCGAAGATGATCGTTCCCATCTTCGCCTCTCCTTGCTCTGGATCTGCATTGAACACAGTGTGGTTAGGCTGAAGACTCTCGTGCTCAGTCGTTTGTGGTAACTGGCTGCTTTTGGAGCGGAGTTTTCGCTGCCAGTGTTTTGACACAAATGCTTCACTCTCATTCCATCTGATGTAAGCCATCACCGGTGAAGGTGGAATCAGGGGAAGAGGGCTCTTTGGAGCCACTGTATCAGTAGTCAGGCTTTCTTAACATACCACCAGACCAGCAACAGGTAGGTAGTTGCCAAAACAGTGCATTCTCTGCCTGCGTGGCCCATTGCACCGATCCAGCATGGCAGTTCCTATGAGAAATTTAAGCCATTTTCAACTTCCGGGACCCTGACTGAAACCCAACCGAAGCCCCCCACTGTGGAATTTCGGTTGCTGCACCCAACACACAAGGCCTATCGGTATGGAAAGGTACCTTCAGAGCTGCAGAATGGGAAGGCTTCCTGCATGAAACTCAGCCCTGCCAATGTGATCTTTCAATAAGAGCGACCTCTCTTAAGACCTGGAGAGGTACCTAAAGCGTCAGGTCCTGCCTGGGTAGGAGCCATTCCTGTGGCCCTGTAGCACTGTGATGCCGAACATTCATTTGTGTGCAGATAGTCTGTTGTCAGCCCTGCTCTGGCCTTTTTCATAACCTGCTGAGCTTCTCTGTGTTGGGAAACCTGGGGTGCTTTTTTCAACCAGCACAAGTAGAGTGGTGAGGTATTTCTGGTGACGGAGTACCTGTTCCAGAAGCTGTGGGAATGTGCTGTAACTTTCGGGAACAGCAATGGAATTTTCTCCTGAAAGGGGATGGGACTGGGGAGAAATGTCTTTACAAAAATAGAGCTGTTCTGCTATTTATTTCTCCTGGTTGCTTTCCAAAGAGCATCTCCAGAAAGTTCCATTTCAGCACTGTGTACAAAATGTGTCGGGAGCATGAGACAGCAGCCTCTGTTACGGCCTTGTCTGATTATTCTTAGCATCAGAATAGATGGCTTTGGAGTGCTAGCAGGATTTCAGACTTCATCACAGAGTGTCTAACAGCAAGCACTGGTTGCAATTCATGTTGGGTGCGTGTTTGTATGTGTATATTTTTTCCATCCATCCATCCACATTCCCTCTATCTGTCTGTTACCAAGATTTGTAAAAAGAAGTGCCTAAAATCAGGCTCCTTAATCCATATCTAAATTACGGGTGCTCCCAATTCTCTGTCTTCAGAGCGGACGTTTGCTGATTATTGATTTTGAAAAGTCAATGGGAGCTGCTGGTGCTCAGCACTTTTGAAAATCAAACTACTTATTTAGGTGCTGAAATCTCACACAGGTTTCTGGATGCTTTGAGGATCCATCATGAAGTTCTGACTCCATCCTAAGTTAATGAAGAAAGTGGCTGACAACTTTAAAGAACATTTGTAACCATGTTAATAGTCCTACGGTGTTTGCATATTGTGTATTGCACGGAGTGTGTGATTTTTGAGACAAGGAAACGTGATCTTGTGAGACTGCTTATCTGAAGTGTGGGAGGCAAAACACTGGAGATTATTCTTAAATGTAGGGGCCAAATCATGGCCCTCTCCAACCCCCCTTTTCCCCCATGGGAAAACCCAATGGAAATGGCAAAGCAACTCTCAGTGCTTCCTACAGATCATCCTATTACTTGGTTTCCTGCATAAACCTGGGCCAAACCCCTACTCTTCAAGAGGCTTATGTCTGTGTTTTTGGAGATCCCCAGCATTGCCACGGGATGAATCCATGCAGAGCAGCTCTTCCCTGGCCACAGGTTCCCTAAAATTGCAGCTCCTCAAATGCACAGAGATGCCGGGGAGGGACTTCCATGGGAGGGTGCGGAGAATGCCACTCAGTTCTCCTCCCCAAGAAAATATGTGGCATTCTCAGGCTTGCCAGGGTTTTCTTGGCCTCCAGACGTCTGGTGTGATCCTTCACTTCACCTCCGAGCAGGTAGGAGAAGCTGAGTGTTTGGCTGAGTGGACTGTGATGTCAGATCATGACCTAGCCAATCATAATACAGTTGATGTGAGTTAATTTGCATCCTTCCATCCTGTGTACGTTTTTTTGCGGGTTGTCTGGGGATTTGAGTTACACCTATAGACAAAGCTGCATTTGACAGGTACGGCCTCATGGCTGTGACGCACAGCCTGCATCCTCACCGCTGTGCAGCGTGACCTTTTCCCCCACTTGCTGCCACTGGCATTGTTGCTGTTTCAGATAGTCTCTATGGCAATGCACTGTCTGGCCCATATGCAATGCATGCCTTGATTCTGCAGGTGCTCATTGAAGTCACTGTGCGCGGGGGCGCTCAGCATCTAAGAGGACTGGGTTCTCCATGTTGAATAGGTTGTGCACTTCTCAGTAACTCCTGCTTTATATATAAATACACACATGCTCTCTCTTATCTCTAATGCTTGCCCTGCTCTGGTTCTATGTGTGAAAAGTCCTTTGACAACTGCAGAGATTCTGTGCGAGGAACGCCTGTAAAAGTTTTCTCTTGCACCTTTTGCCTAAGGAGCTCAAAGCGCTTTGCATTCACCACTTAAGCCATTAAGAATGTGCCCAAAAGCTCTGTGGTTTGGATTGGAGAGGGGAATTTTTCTAAAAATTTACATCCTACGGAGTGAAACCATGAAAATGTCACCCCGTGAGCGTTTGCTTTTTCTAGAGATAGTTTCTAGCTCTAGTGAACATAACCTTTCCGTTCACTTTTGGAGCCCTGTCAGTATATTATGCCTTCTCACTAGTAGGCATTTTTGAGCTAGGACCATCTTTCTGTGCTATAAACACAGATTCATAAAAGTTGAAGATGGTCAAGATTTGATTAGGTTATCTCCCTCCCAAGAAAGGATTGCCTCCTACTGCACCTCGTCTTCTTATTTATCCGATTAACCACCTTCATCTACTGTCATTTGCACTGCAGCAATATCAGGGGCCGTGGGGTTAAGTGCTGTACAGATGTATAAGGTGGGGTGCCATCAGCCTGTCCCCACTCCCATTAAAGGAAATGGAAAATCTCCCATTGATTTCAGTGGAGTGGAATTGGGCCATACAAGCACTACACGAAACTCCGCCTTGCAATGGGATTGTCACCACTTTCCTTGGGAGATAGCAATAGCTCAGTAAATGTTGCTGTCCAGAGGTTGCTTCTGATATTCATCCTGCGTTCTTTTTCTTAAATTCGTCTCATCACAGCTAGTTCTTTCCTCTGTTACCACTCTAAGCAATTCCTCCCCTTCCTTGCTGTGTTCATAAGGTATCATCATTCCTGGGCCCTGTTCTTTAGTTCTCACTTGGCCAAGATATCAATCAAGTTATTGTCGTAGCATCTTGTCCACTGCACAATGCAGGGAATCGGAAGACTCCGATTGACCTCAGTTGGCTTTACGTAGGAGAAAAGTTCTTCATCAGGCAGACTCGCAAGTGATTTGAAAGGCTTTGCTCTGAACTCCCTGCAATTTGTTACAATGATGCACTGAGTTGCTCAGAACATACAGTTGCCAGGCCCAAACTAAGGCTTTAAGCCTGGACCTCGCCTTTGAAGCAAGAGCTTAGCACTCTGAAATAATGTCACCCCCATTCTTGGGGAGCCACTTCCGTGTCTTAGCTGCTTTGATTTTATTTTTTAACATTTACGTGGATTCAAATTTTTGTTGCAATCATTCTTATTTCATCCAAACTTTTCTCCTGTCTCTTCTCAAAGCCCAGCTCCAGGAACTGTATGGACCTTTGAAAACCAAAGAGAATAAATAACCAGATCGACATTTCTCTGTCACCTTCCGAGCAGAGCCAGGCAGCCGTGGCACCAAATTCACAAAGATATCTAGGCATCTGTCGGTGCAGATAGGCACTTAGTAGGATTACAAAACAGCATAAATAAATTAGGGCCCAACTCCCATTATTTTTCAATGGGATTTAGGTGCCTAACTCAGATAGCTGCTTTTGAAAACTCTAGTGCCTATCTTTAGCTTTAGCTGCCTGCTCCCTTGGTAAATCTGGTCCCTGGTCCTTTCCCTCATCCTTCTGCCCCCTCATCCTGCTTTCTCATCTCCTCCTGCCTTAACGGAGCCCCTCCATCCTGCAGTCACAGCCACACATCCGGACTCTTGTGCTCAGACCTCTGAACAGGTACTCACCTGCATTCTGTTCAGTTCTGTGCCCATCACTGTGGTATCTGAGCTCCTTGCAGAGATCGATTAAGTAGTGTCACATACTTCTGTCGGATGTGGTTCTCTTCTTCCTCTTCCCTCCCCCGATTACACGGTCTGGGTTCTAGCTTGCAAGCTCTTTGGGCAGGGAATCTATCTTGGTTTAGTTTGTATGCCCATTTATGTGCTCTATAAGTAAGTAAGAAGCATCTTTGAGAGGCAGGGCATAATAGTTGCAATTATATTCTAAATAAATGTAGTGTGGTGTCAGAGTAACTCTTGCAGATGGTAAGATCTAGGCAGACTGTGGCTTGCTGTCATGAATTTGAATCGCAGAGGTGCTTGGATATTTCCGAGCACAATTGATCAGTTCTTATATCTGATGTGAGCCCGATGTAGTTTAGCTGCTGATACTTGGCTGTGTGACTGTATTCTTCCTGATCTGTTCTCAAGTCTGCATATTTCTTAGGTGAGATTTATCCCGGTTCATCTTCTACGCTGAAGCCTTATACTTTTGTATAGTTCTCATTTTTTAGCTGCAACTCAGAAGAAAACATTTGAAACCATTTAAAAAAAAAACAAAACAACACCTTGTTTTTGTTTTGCCTCACAGTATTCATGGCATTAGTACTGACATCCATAGCTTTTGCCTGTCTTTTTAGAGATAAAACATTTGTTCCTAGGCTCTGAACTTTCTATGCCACAGTTTCAGCTGCAAGTGAAGTTTTATTGCTGGCATTTTAAAGGATGTGGAAATGGGTATTTACACTCAGAAGTGTTACATTCTGTCACAACAACACAGATGTATTTCTGGGTGGGGTTCTCATTTGCTTTCTTTGTATAATTCAGACATAATAAAAATGACAATAACAACGACAGCCGATGGGACACAGGACAAGGCATCAGTGCCTGACAGGCAGTTCATTCAACCCTCCTGCCCCATCCACTACCTCTGATCCCAGAGTGGAGGCCTTCTGTGGTGAAGACGCACCAGACCATCTGTGGTGGCTTATTCCATGCTCCTCAGCCTCTTGCAGCTCACCGCTGAGAGCTGAGTCCAACCTGGCCTGAGCCTTGCGTCACCCACAATGTCTAGTCATTTTACATCTTATCAGCCACCAGCTCGGAGGGTGAAATGCCACCCCTGTGTAGCGGGCCAGCCCCGGATCTGTGCTCAAAGCTTCAGTTGGGCTCACATGGTATGTAGGCCTGGAGATGGTCTACACTGCAGCACTGTGAATCTCACCCAGAGTTTGTGTAGTCATCTCTTGAAGACCCTAACTCTCCTTTCTTTTTATCTCACTACATGTTGAGGGAGGTGGGGCTCCAGGGTTCGTCTCTAGACCCTTTCTGGCTGAAGAGGTAGGAGATCTGAGCTGGCTGTTTCCAGGAGAGCTCTTTACTACCAACATTGGAGGAACTGCTCAGACTGTGAATTCTTTGGGGCAGGGATCTTCTTTTTGTTCTGTGTTTGTACAACGCCTAGCGCGGCAGAGTCTCGGTCAGTGACTGGGGCTCCCAGGTGCTAGCACAATTCTGGTAATAAATAATCATGCTCAGCCCATTGAAGATGTCAGAACTCCCGCTGGTTTCCATGGAGGTAGGAATTCACTTCCTGTCTGTAAGTGTTAGACCACAGTGACTCTGCGCCCTGTTGTTGTCACCCCACCTTACTGCATTCTCCAAGCCTGGGTAGGTCATCACATGATCAGGAGCACCTGGTCTGCCCACGCCGCTTGCTTTCCATCCAGGGAATGTGCCATCCTGGCTCAGTTTGGGAAAATGAACTTTGAGTTTCACTCATTTCGCTACAGCTTTGAATGTGTTAAGTGCAATGGCAATGTGCGGCTTTCACTGCACTGGTTACCATAGGAACACTGGCTTTGGGTTTTGTCATTTAACCATTGCAGTTTTTTCTGTACTCTCCATTTCAGTCCAATTTGAAATCTGCTTGGCCCAGGTTCTGATTATCCAGCAATTGCCACAAACGGACAACATTTCTTAGAATTGTGTCTTTTTTAACCTAATTTGGTGTGTCTGAATGCGCATGTGTGAATTAGTGCTGGTCTGACAGCCAGGGGACTACATTTTTCTGCAGAAAGGGCTTTTTTTCTGCTTCCTACCAGTGTCCCTCACCCCTATCCTGAGAGGGCCTCTCTCTAAGAAAAGTGAGACGTTCCCTCTCCATGGGCCACTCAGTCCTTAGCCTCTCTTCTGAGTCAGGAGCTGTTTGATGTGATGCGCTCCCCTGTCCGTTGGACATTGACCCACAAAGTCTTGTCAGGCAGTGCGAGTCTCCTCAGATAATAACGATCATTGGTCACGACCATCTTTGGCTGCATTTGACGGAGATAACAGGCTCCATACTCTCTACCAACCCCCGGTGCTAATCAGGCACCAGTCCCTTTCACAATTGCTACCATAGAGCAGTGTGGGAGAAGCAGCGTTGAATGAAATTAGAAAATGAATTGTTCTTTCATTCCAGTAACGGGATTGGGGGTCCATTAGAGAAGAATTGAGCTTGCTTGTTTGGAGCAGGATGGGGAGACACGTGTAGTTGAATGAACATGGCAGCTGAATGTCCTGCCATGCAGAGAAGAATGAAAATCCAAAAGAGAAGCCATAAGAGAGAGCACCTCATTGACATGAACAGGAGACCATATTTTCTTCTTGCTGTAAGGAAGGCAGAACCTGCCAGCTCAGAGCTGAGAGTAACAAAGAAGCCACCTATGCACCAGCTGCAGTCCTTTTACATGTCTAAACTCGGCATTAATCATAAAAAGGGAATCGAGCGTAGGAAGATGGGCATTTTTTAACAAAATAACCAAGCTAGAGAGCGAAGTGTTTGAAATGCTAAGTCAACGCAGAGATGCTTTGGGCATGGGAGACAATGCACTTGCTTGCACCCCCACCAGCAGTCGCCGCCCAGGCCCCACACAGCCGTGCGGTGTAAGTGGAGGATACTTGGTAAGCTGGCTGCCAACACTGTCGTTAAATGGAAACGCAGAGGAATACCGTTTAGATGGGTGCTTGTCTCCACAGCTACCCTCTCCGGGGTCCCACTCATGGGTGCTGGGCTAGCAATGTGAGGCCAGGCAGGAGTCCTGGAGCGTGAGACACCTGTAGTAAGCATCTCTCTCTCACCCCTCACTTGGTGCGTAGATGATTCCTCCCACCCAGTTCTTCACTGCCCCGGGCCCTGCGGTGAGCCCCTGCCCCTTGTGTTAGTTGTAGTTGTGAAGCTCTGACAATCAGGCCTCATCCTTGCAAACATGGCTGACGCCCTTAGGGCTTTGTTTCATCTAGCATCCGTGGTAGCTGGGCATGAGCTGGCTGCACAGTTCGTGCATCCATGGTCATGGGCCCTGCTTGCCCTTATAAGAGCTCTTTTGGATCCACCTGATCCCAGTGAGCTCAAGTTTGTAAGGCTTAGCCAGGCTCAGGCATGCACCAGGTTTATTAGAGCAGGTGAGCTGAAGCAGTGCAAAGGCGCTCTCCAAGAACAGGAATCCACTGAGATGGGTGTCTCTGGAGACGAGGGAACGTCTTACCTGCAGTTCTAGTTCTCAGAACAGAAACTGCAACACACCGTTGGAAGGGGGGACCATGGTGCCACCCCTGTCCCTGCTGCAGCCATCTCCCTGACCCTCCCTTCCTCTCTCAAACATCCCCCTCAGCCTGAACCCCTGGCCTATGAGTTCCTACCACTGCCAAGAGCCTCAGCCCTCTCAGGAACCCCTGCTTCCCCCGGCCTCCTTACTTTGCCCCAGGACAAAGGTCCATTCCCTGGCACTAAGAGGATGTTTCTGGGAGCTGGCAGGTGAGGGCTTGGAATACTGAAGTGCAGAGAAGGACGGTGCTGGCCACGGCGCACTCCCACCTGTGACATGCACGGCCCCTCGGGTCTGTCCCAACTGCCCCGCCATCCTGACAGGCCAAATTTGAGTGAGTTGGCCCTGTTAAAAGTGGCCGGGCTGTGGCGCAAGTTGCTCTGCAGCCCATCCTGAATATCTAGGCTGAGATTTTCAAAAGAGCCTAAGTGAATTAGGATCAAAGAACCAGAAGAGACCACCTGTGTCATAGAGTCCAAACCCCTGCTATTGCTGGCAATCCTGTCATTCAGTGCCATTCGTAATTCACCACTTTCCATCTTAACAAGGCGCTCAGCACTCACTGAGTATCAATGGGATTTGGGTGCCACACGACAGTGGATCACCATTCACACACCCTCCTTCCTCTGTAGTTTCTACTTTTAGTCAACTTTCTTGATCGCCTGTTATTGTGCCAATTTTTGCTAGCTGTGCTGAATAACTGTCCCCAGAGGGGGGACAGCCTTTGCACAGAGTCACGGGGGTGAGTTGTCCCTTGCAACATAGGGCCCAGGAGCGCAGAACTTTAGAATGAGTGGAGTGGTCCTGGTTCTTTGGACTGGTTCTAGAAGCACGTCCCCAGCAGGGGTGGCAGTCCACTGTCACATCCATCTCCAGAGAACACGAGGGACAGGTAGGTCCTTTTCTTTTTTTAATGTCCAGAAGGGAAAGAAAAGGAACATCCACAGATCTCTCATGTCTCTGTGTTTCTAATGGAGTCACTCAGGATTGGTTCTTCGCCCTATTCTATTTAACGTTTTATCAATGACCTTGAATAGAAGGTAACATTTTCACTGATACAGTTTGCCAATGACACAAAGATGAGGGGAATGGCAAATAATGAAGAAGAGAAGTGAGTGATCTAGACTGCTCTGGGTCACTTGGTAAGCTGTGTGCAAGACAACAGTATGCATTCTAATACAACCAAACCTAAGTGTGTACAAAGGAGTGTGTCAGCCATACTTACAGGATGTGGGGCTTTATCCTTGGAAGCAGTGACTCTGAAAGAGATTTGGAGATTTTGGCTGATAATTAATGGCACATGAGTTCGCAGTATATTCAGTGGCCAAAAGATCTAATTCAAACCATACATGGTGGGGGTCTTGAGTAGGAGCAGAGAGGTTTCTTTGACCTCTGTATTTGGCACTGGTGCAGCTGCTGCTCGGATCTGTGTCCAGTTCTGGTGCCCACAATTCAACAAAGAGGTTGATCATAGAATCATAGAATATTAGAGTTGGAAGGGACCTCAGGAGGTGTCTAGTCCAACCCCCTGCTCAAAGCAGGAGTAACCTCAGCTAAATCATCCTGGTGAGGGTTTTGTCAAGCCGCAGCTTAAAGACCTCTAAGGATGGAATTTCCACCACCTCCCTAGGTAACCCATTCCAGTGCCTCACCACCCTCCTAGTGAAAAACTTTTTCCTAATCTCCAACCTAGACCTCCCCCACTGCAACTTGAGACCGTTGCTCCTTGATCTGTCATCTGCCACC
Organism: Mesoclemmys tuberculata; assembly: GCA_007922155.1. Lineage (NCBI taxonomy): Eukaryota > Metazoa > Chordata > Testudines > Chelidae > Mesoclemmys > Mesoclemmys tuberculata. The sequence continues at coordinate 836,464 of ML675626.1, forward strand.
ACTGAGAACAGCCTAGCTCCATCCTCCGTGGAACCCCCTTTCAGGTAGTTAAAGGCTGCTATCAAATCCCCCCTCATTCTTCTCTTCTGCAGACTAAACAAGCCTAGTTTCCTCAGCCTCTCCTCATAAGTCTTGTGCTCCAGCCCCCTTATCGTTTTTGTTGCCGTCCGCTGGACTCTTTCCAATTTGTCCACATCCTTTTTGTAGTGGGGGGCCCAAAACTGAACAAAATACTCCAAATGCGGCCTCACCCATGCCGAATAGAGGGGAATAATCACTTCCCACGATCTGCTGGCAATGCTCTTACTAATGCAGCCCAATATGCCATTAGCCTTCTTGGCAGCTAGGGCACACTGCTGACTCATACCAGCTTCTTATCCACTGTAACCCCCAGATCCTTTCTGCAGAACTGCTGCCTAGCTCGTCGGTCCCCAGTCTGTAGCTGTGCATGGGATTCTTCCGTTCTAAGTGCAGGACTCTGCACTTGTCCTTGTTGAACCTCGTCAGATTTTGTTTGGCCCAATCCTCCAATTTGTTTAGATCCTTCTGTATCCTATCCCTTCCAGGGTATCTACCACTCCCCCAACTTAGTGTCATCTGCAAACTTGCTGAGGGTGCAATCTACCCCATCCCCCAGATCATTAATGAAGATGTTGAACAAAACCAGCCCCAGGACCGACCCCTGGGGCACTTCACTTGTGACCAGCTGCCAGCTAGACATGGAGCCACTGATCACTACTCGTTGAGACCTTTGCTCTAGCCAGTTCTCTATCTATTTTATAGTCCATTCATCCAGCTCATGGATTTAACTTGCTGATAAGAATAATATGGGAGACAGTACCAAAAGCTTTGCTAAAATCAAGGTATATAACGTCCACCACTTTCCCCACATTCACAGAACCAGTCACATCCTCGTAGAAAGCAATCAGGTTGGTAAAGCATGACTAGACCTTGGTGAATCCATGTTGACTGCTCCTGATCACCTTCCTCTCTTTTAAATGCCTTAAAATGGATTCCTTGAGGACCTGCTCCATGATTTTTCCAGGGATTGAGATGAGGCTGACCAGCCTGTAGTTCCCAGGATCCTCTTTCTTCCCTTTCTTGAAGATGGGCACTATATTTGCCTTTTCCAGTCATCAGGGACCTTCCCCAGTTGCCACGAGCTTTCAAAGATAATAGCCAATGGCTCTGAAATCACATCAGCTAACTCCCTCAGCACCCTCAGATGCATTGCATCTGGCCCCATGGAGTTGTGTGTGTCCAATCTTTCTAAATAGTCTTGGACCTGTTCCTTCAGCACTGCGGGATGTTCACCTCCTCCCCATTCTGTGCCACTCAGTCCAGTATTCTGGAGCTGACCTTGTCTGTGAAGACAGGCAAAAAAGGCATTGGGTACCTCAGCTTTCTCCACATCCTCTGTCCCTAGGTTGCCTCCCCCATTCTGTAAGGGGCCCACACTTTCCCTAATCTTCCTCTTGTTGCTAACATACCTGTAGAAACCCTTCTTGTTCCCCTTCACATCCCTTGATAGCTGCAACTCCAGTTGCGCTTTGGCCTTCCTGATTTCATTCCTGCATGTTGGAGCAGTATTTTTATAATCCTCCCTAGTCATCTGACCCAACTTCCACTTCTTATAAGCTTCTTTTTTGTGTTTAAGCTCACCAAAGACTCTTTGTTAAGCCAAGCTGTTTGCCTACCACACTTGCTATACTTTCTGATAAATTGGAGCGGGTTCAGAAGGGAGCCACGAGAATTATTCAAGGATTTAAAAATATGCCTTATAAAGAGAGACTCAAAGAGCTCAATCTATTTAGCTTGACAAAGAGAAAGATAAGGAGTGACTTGATCCCAGTCTGTAAGTACCTGACTCGGGACAAATACTTGTCAGCTCTTCAGTCTAGCAGATGAAGGCATAAGAAGATTCAGTGGCTGGAAGTTGAAGCTAGACAAATTCAGACTGGAAAGAAAATGTACATTTTTAGCAGTGAGGGTAATTGGCCATTGGGACAATTTACCAAGGGTTGTGGTGGATTCTTCAGCACCAGCAAGTCTTAAATCAAGGTAAGATTTTATTTTAAGAGATCATAGAATCATAAAACATTAGAGTTGGAAGGGACCTCAGGAGGTATCTAGTCCAACCCCCTGCTCAAAGCAGGACTAACCTCAGCTAAATCATCCCAGCCAGGGCTTTGTCAAGCCATATCTTAAAAACTTCTAAAGATGGAGATTCCACCACCTCCCTAGGTAACCCATTCCAGTGCTTCACCACCCTCCTAGTGAAAACCTTTTTCCTAATGTCCAGCCTAGACCTCTCCCACTGCAACTTGAGACCACTGCTCCTTGTTTTGTCATCTGCCACCACTGAAAACAGCCTAGTTCCATCCTCTCTGGAACCCCCTTTCAGGTAGTTAAAGGCTGCTATCAAATCCCCCCTCATTCTTCTCTTCTGCAGACTAAACAAGCCTAGTTCCCTCAGCCTCTCCTCGTAAGTCTTGTGCTCCAGCCCCCTTATCATTTTTGTTGCCGTCCGCTGGACTCTCTCCAACCTGTCCACATCCTTTTTGTAGTGGGGGACCCAAAACTGAACACAATACTCCAAATGCGGCCTCACCAATGCCAAATAGAGGGGAATAATCACTTCCCGCAATCTGCTGGAAATGCTAATAGCATATTGGGCTATCCAATAAGCTATTAGCCTTCTTAGCAACCAGGGCACACTGCTGACTCATAGCGAGCTTCTTATCCACTGTAACCCACCTGTCCTTTTCTGGAGAACTGCTGCCTAGCTCGTCGGTCCCCAGTCTGTAGCTGTGCATGGGATTTTTCCGTCCTAAGTGGAGGACTCTACACTTGTCCTTGTTGAACCTCATCAGATTTCTTGTGGCCCAATCCTCCAATTTGTCTAGGTCCCTCTGTATCCTATCCCTCCCTTCAAGGGTATCTAGCACTCCCCTTAGCGTAGATGCTCTGGTTCGGATAGGGATTGTATGGGGAAGTTCTCTCGCATGTGTCAGACAAGAGGACAAGACTAGATGGTCACAGTGCTCCCTTTGGCCTTGGAATCAATGAATCTCTGCATCTTTTCATTCAACTGTTGCAGGCCATCACAATTTCTCCCCCATGACCTTAGCTGAAGAGCTGCGTGGAGAGCCACCAGAGGTGGCTAGCGATAACAAGTTTGTACACTGTTCAAATTCTGTTCAGCTGATCTTTGAGTAAGATATTTCATTACCAGCCAGCTCATGGCTGAACAGTATGTTGGCATAAAACCAGTTTTTCTTGTATGTGTGCCCGCTGGAAGTTATTTTTTAAAAAGTGTTTTATTATTCCCATGCCTGTTGATTGGCAGGGCCTCCAGTGAAAGACTGGCCCATTACTAGCTCCCCTAGACACAGATCCATGCCCAGATGTTCCATTCATGGGTCACTGCAATGCTTACCTTCTTCCCTCTTTCTTTCCCTGTTACTGATGCAATCTGGAAGGTGATATATCCAGGGAACGGAGTCTCTTCAGGCTTTCTTTAGTTCTCCGGAGTTCCTGAGAAATGTGCAGAAAAATACCTGAAGTGCTTTAAGTGAGAATATTAGTTTATATTGGAAGTTGTCTGTTGCTGCAGAATGGCTTTTTCACAGCTGTGTGCTGTAGGAAGCTTGTGGGCAATAAAGCAGATCACACCGACTGACTTAGGCACTCTTGAGTAGACTATAGGGAGACACGCAGGCTGTCTCCATTAGCAGAGGGAAGATCTCAGTCAGAGGAATGTGCACCCCCACATAAGGGAGCGTACACAGCTGAGATCTGGGAGCGCTCCTGCAGCGTCTGCCATGCAGATCTGGAGGTTCCAGAGCAAGATAATTCCTACGATGTGCAGATGGGAGTAGGTGAAGAGGGAGGCGAGGGACCCAGTGGGCTCTTTTCTTTTGTGTTTCAGATTTTGGGCAGGCATTTAAGACTGCACAGAAACATCGAGTTCGTTATGGCCCTTCCCGCAAACGTGCTTGTGGATGAGAGGAGTGGAATCACCGGATGTTTGATATGGGTGTTTTTATAGAACCAAATGCCATCATAGTAAGCTCATGACAGATGCTGCTGGAGTTAGTCTATGGAGAGCTCTGCATAGAAGTTATAAATGCATCCCCTACCTCCAAAAAACGTTAATGAAACTAAATGATGATGGGAGAATCACTGAATCTCAGCAGCCAGCTGGTGTAACGTTCAGTCACTTATCAGCCAAACGTGCCGGTCACCAAAGGATCCTGTTCAAGGCTCTGATTCAGCAAAGCACGCACAGACATAGAATCATGGACGATTAGGGTTGGAAGATCAGGAGGTCAACTGACATGATTACCATGAAGCATGTGAGCAGCCCATTAACGTCAGTGGTCAACTGATTGCTCACACGTTGGTGTGCTTTGCTGAATCAGGGGCTTTCAGTTGCAGAGAAATCAGTATCTATGGGCCTCTTCTGATCTTTTTAACAGCCTCCTGCTTTTCTTCTTGTCCCTCATCACTGGGCTGTGGGGCTCATTTGAATTGTCATGAGATTTTGTCACCCTTTTTTTTTTACAAGCCCCCCACCCAATAATAAAACAAACAATTAATTAAATAATTCATACCCCAAAGAGTTCAAGGCTTCTCACAGACGCAGAATAAGATGAATCTTTGCCTTGAAGAGCTGGAGGATAATGGATAATTGGATAATTGGAGGATAATGGAAAACAAAAAAGGAAAAGATGACCTGTACATAATCGTTGCAGCAATGGATAGACTAATCCAACAGAGCTACAGAAAGGATGAGTAAACCCAAATGGTTTAAATCAGTGGTTTTCAACCTTTTTTCCTGTGCAGACTTTTAAACATTTCAAATGGAGGGGTGGACCCTTTTGGAAATGTTAGACATAGTGGGGTCTACAGATCACAGGTTGACAGCCACTGGTTTAAATAAACAATAAAGCTGGTTGATTTTTTTTTTTGAATTGTGTACATTTTGAAATCTTTTTCTTTCTTTTGGCTTTTGAACAGTTTTTAGATTTCACATTTCGGAGGCTTTTTTCCCCACTGGATTCTTTTTTTTCCATTTTTGAAAAATTGTAATTTTCTAAACAATTTTTGATTTAAAACAAAAAACAAAAAACAAAACAAACCGCCATGTGATGAAGTTAACCAGACAAAACTGGCAATGCAAAAATCAGCAAATGAAAACACACAATGTGTGGAAGAACAGCTAAAATGCTGTGTTATTTCAGCTGCAAACTTCCAAAATTTCCAAAAATGAACAAATTTTGGGGAGGAGGAAACCAGAATGATTTTGTGAAACATTTTGTTTCAAAACAAAAAAAGTGACCATTTAAAAAAAAAAATGTTAATCCCAAACATTTCTGTCATTTCTAAGAAAGAATCAGAGAAAATGGTGTGCTCTTAAATCAAGATAGCATTACTCTGATTATATGTCATGTAGGGAAAAAGAATATAGTGACACAGAGTTTAGCCACAATGGATTCTTCTCAGATTTTAGAGACTCGTTGTTTGCAAGGCCGGACAGCATTTTCTAGCAAAGATTCTTACTGTTCGTACCATCATGTCACTGGACAGTTGAAATACAGCTACAGCTTGGGAGACATTAAGGCCCCGATCCTTCCTGCAAAGCCCCATGCAGGTGCTCAGCTTTGCACTCTGCAAGTCATCCCATTGAAGTCATACATTTACGCATGCATGTATATTTTGCAGGCTTCGGGCCTTAACAGCGCTGTGCTAATCTGATGTGGCTTCTTGTGGTTTGCTCTGCCGGGTTCCACTTTTCCTTCCTTTTTTTGACTTACTCCTTTCCCTTTGCCTGTGGGAGCCCAGAGCACTGACTGGTGGTGGCGGCAGGTTTGCACTGCCCGGCCAAGTGGTGTACATCTCAGTCTGGGGGCACCCGCCAGGCTCAGAAACGCCGAGGCGGTACCGCGGGGAAGGCAGGGGCTAGGGAATGGCCTAGTCTTTTAACTGCCCGTCATCAGGACATTGAAGAGACAAGGTGGGTGGGTAACATCTTTCGTTGTCCTTCCCCAGGACGCTCTCAGCTCGTTCCCAGACTTGTTTCTGTTTGATCCATGCATTGAGAGCTTGATGCTCCCTCCCCCTGGTGCCAAGGCAGGTGCTACATCTCTGCTCTTGTCTGTCTGCCTTCTTTTCCGTGTCTCCTCCTCCCCCAACCCCTCCCCCACCCCCACCGGTTTTGTTTTCTCTCTTTCCATTTCTTTATTTTGCTCCCTGTTTTTCACTCTCCTTCCCTGACCCCGTTCCCCACTCTCCAGAAGGCTGCATGCTACAGTGGCTGGCCTGGGAGGAGGGGTTGGGTACCAGAGTTTGGTCAGTGAAGAGCTGTACTGGCAAGGTGCCAGGAGCTGGAAAGACCCATCTAATTTGCACACACCCATCACAGCCAGTCTCATCTTTAATAAAGATGTGGCCTATAGAGACTACACATCCCAGCATGCATTGCTCCACCTTGCTTTAACCAGCCTTCTGCTGCAATCCTCCGTATTGGTACCAGTAGCCTCTGCGGCTGGCACCCTAGGGGGCGAGGTGAGATAACTGCTTTAAGGGTTCGCTCCCAGCTACAGTGAATCCTTGCTTCATCTGCCAGGAATCGCGGTGTGGCGCACCATGCATAGGGAAGCTGTGGGGGAGCTTGCAGCAACTCCTGGTGTCAACTCTGTGGTACCAAATAAATCCAAGGGGGCCAGGGAGAGACTAAAAATCCCTCAATATTTGTACCTAAAGGGGAGCTGAAAGCGCCAGCCCAGCCCCAACATTTCTGATCATTCAAACACAGAGACAGCCCTTTCCAGTGCTCGCCTGCCCAGACGCTGCATGTGCCGTGTCCGAGCGCTGGCCTCTTTCCACTCCCCTTGAATGCATCAATCAGGTCTCGGTGAGGCTCTGAAAGGGCCAGTTTGTTAAACAAACACACACAGTGTAAAAAGTGTATTCCAGTTAATTAGGGCTTCATTGCAATGGAAACAAATTATCCAGCTGTCATCTGCCAAGTCAAACAGTCAGTGGGGAGGGGTCCCGGCCGACGGAGAGACAAACAACCATCTCAGGCAACTTTTATTTCTGTCCTTTTTATGTGTGTGTTTGGACAGCCAGGTGCCCCAGCACTTGCAGTAAGTCGGGCATCCGCAGCAGGTCACCCGGCAAAGGCAATCCAGGCTTGCACCAGAGCGAGGCCTCGGCTGGGCAAATCCACCATGTTGGCGGTGTCCTCATCGCCCCCATCCTCCTTGCTGGGCTTGTGCATCTCTGCACGTGCCTTTCGTGGGAGTTTCCTTCTTCTCCGCCACTCACCCACGCTTTGGTCAGCTGCAGCCCTCACTCATGGGCGGAGCTCTTCCCTCTCTCACCTCCCTGTCACTGCCTCTTGTTCGCAGAATCGCCCTTGTGGCCCTGTTAGCAGGCGCTCCTCTCCTTCCCCCTCCCCGTTGCAGCCTGGCTTGCAGGGCTTTCATCCCCCATTAGGCTCTCTCTCTGCAGAAGAAGACAGGAGTGGTCCCTAGCAGCAATATCTGGGCTGTGGAGACTTGGCCTGTCTTGGTCGGGGGAGTCTAGGCCAACAGCCAGGCCCATATCCTCGCACGCGAGCAATACGCCGGGCGCGGCGCGCTCTGCTGGCAAGCAGTCCTGGGCGCGCTGTGGGAGCCAGAGGGAGCTTGGAGGAAGGCTTTCGGAGACTGCCCCCGGGCTCTTCGCAGACCAGAGCCTACCTCTGGCCCATGCAGATGCCTCAAGGCTCAGAACCGCCTTTCTCTGTGTCCGCTGCAGGCCGTGCTGCCTGGCTGCTTTTCTTTTTCTGTGTCAGCGGCGTTGGTGACAGAGCCCTGCCTCTGGACAAGCCCCAGCCTCTCTCTGCAAGGCACCCTGGGGATTGCAGGCAACTCCTCCAGCCCCAACCTTTACCCAGCAGCAGTCACAGTAAGGGATGGGGCAGGTCTCTGGCTCCGGGGGCGTGCGCAGCGCCTGTAGCTGCATCCCTTTCCCAGCAGGAGTTGCTGTGGAGAACGGGGCAGGAGGCTGGGGGGTGGGGGCTCACAGCTGCTCCTCCAGCCCTTATGCAGCAGCAGCCCCTGTAGGAAATTTCAGAGGCTGGAAGGACTCGGAGGAGGAGGAAGAGGAGGGTGATACTGGAATGCAGCAGAAAGGTTTGAAACGCACAGTGACCGTCCGTCATTTCCCTAGACTGCAGTGACGGGGACTTCTCCGGAGACGATTAATTACCACCCAGGCTGCATATCTCTTGCTTCTCAACAATACGGAGCTGAGGGTAAACAAGCTCTCGGCATTCATCACTGTCGCTCTCTGGCCCCTTGCTGAACATAATGGGCAGAAACTATTAACTTTGGGGCAGGAGACGTGTCAGCACTCCCTGCTCTGTGATAAGGTGCCCATCCGCTCCATTCATTTTGGGCGCCTCCTATTTAAACAAACAGCCCCCCAAAAGCTCATTAAAAAAAGCCAGGATGGGGGGAAGGGAATAAAAACGAAGGATCTGTGCCTGATTGCTTCCCGAAGCTATGCAGAGAGTAAGAGGAGAAAGCGAGAGGAAGTGGGATTCTTGAGAGTAATGGTAATCAGTCGGATGGGGCTCACAGAAGCAAAGTTTGATCCGACTGGCTCTCGGAGCCAGGACACGGAAGTGACAGATAAATCTGGAGGATTAGCAGTGTGTATCATTGCAGGAGACCTGCATCCCTTCCTGGCCTGTTAGTCACCCTCCTAACACTGAGGGGAAAGAAAAAAAAAGTGCCTTTGCAATAAAAGTCATCAAATTACCACCTCCTGCCTGCTCCCCCGCCCGCAGTTACAGATGGCCCTGCCCTTGCTTTTATTCCCCGTCTGCACCACACGTCCTAACAGAGGGCCGGATTGTGCTAGGCACACAGAGGCCCATGGTGGGGGCTGTGCAGAGATGTCACAATCTCCCCTTGTTTCTCAGCACGCCAGTGGCTGTGCTGACCCTGGCGCACCTGGCAGATTGGTGGGGAGCGAGATGGGCCGTGGGACAAGATCACCTCCCTGACCTTCCCTTTCCCTATGGGACAGATCCACCCTTTGGGGTGTGAGAAGAGGAGTCATTGCACTCCTCTAAGTCTAGGGACTGCTGCAGCGCGTGGCCATTGCATGGGAGGGTCTCATGCAAGATCAGGAGCCAGGATAGCTCCTTGTGCTCTCCCTCCCCTCCTTGCAGCAAGTCCAAGGCCTCAAGATGGTGTCAGAAGGCTCCCTCCATGCCGCTGAGGACATTGCAGAGGAACGCAGAATGCTAAATAGGACTTGGTAGACACTGGCTTCTGGGAATGATCTGCAGAGGTTCGTTCTTCAGGGGGATCTGAACCGATGGCCCTGTTCACATTAGCACAAAGATAAACCAGTTTGAAAAATGCTTTGATCTGATCGCGTTCTCCAAACTGGTTTAGAACTTGCAGATAACCATTCTGCCAACAAAGTCTGGGAGTCAGTGTTCAAACATGGCTCTAGCATTGTCTAAATTCTGTGCCTTTTAAACTGGGCAACGTCCCTTGCTGTGTTCCTTGATGCAGTTTAAAAGTGGCAGTGTTGACTGGGCAAAATGGTTAATTTTGTGCCCTTCTTTAAAAAAAAAGCAATTGCGGGCCTGCGGTTGTTGTAAGAGCTTGTCCTCCCATCCCCTGCAGAGTCTGGATGCAGAATTAAAATGTGACAGAAACAAAACAATCCTGTGTGTGCTGTTTTGGAGAACTTGCTGACATTGGAGAAACTGAACAAACTTCTTTTCTCCTCTTTCCTTTTGTTTGATTGGGATGGGATTGGGCTGGGAAAGTGCTTCCCAGTGGGGCAGGGAACGCAGAATCCAGAGCGGTGCCCTGCGGGCAGTAAATCCTGGGAAGAGGAAATTTTTAAGATGCAGGGAGTGAATGTTAAAATTGGAGAGGGAGCTCCTTTAGGTCTGACACTTTGTGTATTCCACATAATAACATCCCACCGAGGGTTCCCTGCAGAGTTATGTCCATGTATAATAAAATGAGGGGGTGTAAATGAGCCACTCAGGAAAGAGATCACTGTGGATAGTTCTCTAAAAACATCCTCTCGATGTGCAGCAGCAATCAAAAAAGCTAACAGAAGCTTGGGAATCTTTAGGGAAGGGATAGATAACGAGACAAAAAATATCATATTGCCTCTTCATAAAACCATAGTACGCCTATATCTTGAATATTGAATGCAGATCTGGTTGCCCCATCTCAAAAAAGATGTATTGGAATTGGAAAAGGTACAGAAAAGGGCAACAGAAATGATTAGAGGTTTGGAAAAAACTTCCATATGAGGAGAGATTAATAAGACTGGGACTTTTCAGCTTAGAAAAAAGACAACTAAGGGGGGATATGATGGAGGTCTATAAAATCATGACTGGTGGGGAGAAAGTAAATAAGGAGATGTTATTTATGCCTCATAACACAAGAACTAGGGATCACCAAATGCAATTAATAGGCAGCAGTTTTAAAACAAAGAAGAGGAAGTATTTCTTCACACAATGCGCAGTCAACCTGTGGAACTCCTTGCCAGAGGATGTTGTGAAGACGGGGTTAAAAAAAGACTTAGGTAAGTTCATGGAGGATAGGTCCATCAATGATTATTAGCCAGGATAGGCAGGGATTGCTGTTTGCAAGAGGCTGGGAATAGCCAATGAGGTGGATCACTTGATGGTGACCCGTTCTGTTCATTCCCTCTGAAGCACCTGGCATTGGCCACTATTGGAAGACAGGATACTGGGCTAGATGGACTATTGGTCTGACCCAGTATGGCCATGAGAATTCCTCCCACATCCAGCTCTGTGAGGTACCAGGGAAAAGCCAACCTTTTATAGTTGGAGTGCACAAACAAGGAACTGTTGTCTTAAATAATTTTGATAAACGCTGCAGCTCATGAGAACGAAGATCTAAAAGCACTGGCTAAATCCTGGCGTAGTGTATGATGAAATCTGCCTTCTTGCTTAGTGCACTTCAGTTCTGACCGGCAGCTCCCGCTGCTCTTCCCAGCCTGGTCCTCACTTGAACAAAAGACCATGTGATGGTTTGGAGACTTGTACAAACTCATTTTCAGATGTGACCAAAGACACGATTGAAAACCAGGTTACGGTGATGTATTTTGGAGGATACCTTTAATTACTGCTATTCCTGCAGCTTTTCCCTTGAAGGATTTTAGGGTCACAAACAGTGAACAAAAGTATGTCTCCCATTGGAAAATGTAGGATTTCACTAGATATTTAGTGGATGTTCCCAGTGCCTTTCTACTCCTCGCTTCCTTATAGGACATCAGCACCAGGCTTAAGATCAGCTTTTTCCATTCTTGCTGGGTTTTGATTTATGTGCCTAAGCCCGCATCAAGAGCCTTTTAGACTTTGAAGGCCACCTTCAGAGAGTATTCCCACGACATTGTGGTTTACGAGATCACTGTTGATTTAGCACTTGTTGGCCCACATGTGCAGGAGGATGAAAGCCCTGGATTGGTGCTTGGATGTTCCTAGGTGGGTATGAAGAGGAGAAGTGCTAAAAAACAACAACAACAACAAAACCCACATTGATAGCTGCTGTGGGAAATGGTTGTTGAACTGACCTTGTCATAAAGATCTGAAAAAGAGCCAGTGACCGTAGCTGGAGAGGAAAGAATTTGTGAATCCTGTGATTTTGGGTGGAGATCAGAGAAGGGCGACTCCAAAATCTGTTTCCTGAAATGCAAATGACACAACCTGGTTGAGAAGCAAAATGATCCCATGTAAAGGTAACAATTACAACAAACTTGTCAGATACATTCCCATTCATTATGTCTGCTTGAGAAGAAGCCTTTATTTGTGGTCCCCCTCCCCCTTATACTTATAAAATATATCCTCTGGGTTCAGTGAATGGCACACAGCTGGAGGGGACTCTGTACTGTGAGCCGGAGGGGAGAAATCCAAGTATGGAGGAGATAAGAGCTCCATTCACAACCAACGCTCCTGCACCATTTCTTCCGGCAACACCTAGTGAGAATGGGAGAGATGGGGCCTGATGTATCTGCAAATCCATTCCCAGTCACTGCCCTGCACCCGTTCTGACAGCTCCTGGCTGCTGATGTAGATGCAGATTTGAACAGCTCTGAGCACCAGTAGCCAGTTCCTATCATGTTCTTTACCGTAACCTCTGCTGGCAAAGGCTCTGACCTTTCCTACAGCTAGCGTGCACCTCCACTCTCACCTGGCAGAGGCTTTGACTGGAGAGTAGAAGGTGCGATTCCCCCATCAGCTGGGCTGGCAAGCTGCTATTAGTTGGGACCCTCGCCTTCAGTTTCTAAATTGATTCTGGATTCAGTGTTTGTTTGGCCACGTCCGTGCCTGGCTGCTTTGTAATGGAACCATCATCTTAGAGGTTTATTTACATCGTGGCTGCACAGATCTGAGCCACCATCAGTTTGCTTTAGGGACGTTGACAGAGATGCAGGAAGTTTATTTTAAAATGAATCCTTTTTTAAAAAAAGCCAGATTCATTGGCTGTTCAGACGCCGTGCTCCCACCACCCTCCGAAAGCCACTGGAGCTCTGTGCCACTAGAAAGCCATCTGTGAAGAAGCCGGTCAGAAGGTGAGACAGGGCTACAAGTCACTGAAGGAACTGCTACTGAGAATGTCTTTAAAAGAGCCTTGACATTTCCTGTTCATCTTCTTTCTCCTCCTCCTGTATTTATTTCTTTTAACTGGTCCAGGAAAAATCATTGTATCATTTGATTTTGATTTACGCTGAAGAAAATGGAGTCCCTCTTGCTGCTCTGCAGCCCGGTCAGATGGAAGATTATAAGCATTTTAAAGCGGTGTGTAAAGTAATTCAGGACAATTTTCAAGTATATTTTGGACCCTGAGGAGTTGTCATCTCCCTGTGTAGACCACTGGCTGTCCTAGACGAGCCTCACTCTGAATTCATAGTTGTGCTGAGTCGGACGGAATGGTTTGATTCCTAATTTAGAGTATCCGTCTTGACAGGTTGCAACCTTCCGTGCTCCTACTGAGACAGGCGGGGAGAGACGGGAGGGTGCTCGGAGCTCCCCTGCAGCAGATCTACCTGTCACAAAGAGCTCGTGGGCTGCGCTAACATTCTCATTTTGAAACTTTACTCTCTTTTTTCCTCACCTCCTTTCTCTCCTGCTCTTTTTTCCCCTGCACAGTTTGTAGTTTGTTTTTTCCAGGGTTTTTGTTATTTGTGAAGAGCGTTGAATTTATTTGTTTGATGCTCATAAAATATAGGCCACTGCCAAATACAAGTTTGTTAATTCCCCATGGGAGAGATCGCACCAGGGAGGTTACTGTCTGGTAATGTATGGGTTTGGGATCAGTAGCTTCCTCAGCATGGACCCGACCCAGCAACGCACTTAAGCCTTGAAGCGTTGATTTTGGCGGACTACGCATCTGCTTAAAGTTAAGCAGGTGTTTAAGTGCTTTGCTGGATTAGGACCCATAAAACCAGCCCTTCAGAAACAGGCGGAAGTAATATTTGAAGCAAATCTGGAGCCCTGCCTGCAAGGCTGTCTGATTAGTTTCCCCTTTCAAGTGCAAGGTGGAAGGTTCGTAGGGTGATTCCTCCCCCTGCAATTTGCCAGCTGTGCGTAGACTAGGGAACATGCCCCGAGTTGCTGTACGTGTTTGGGCGGTGCTAGGGGAATATCATCCGGAGCTGTTCTGTTAAACAGAAGGAGGGGGAACGTGTGATGTGCCCCAGCCAGAACCAAGATACAGGAAGGTTCCAGTTCTCACCAGTTGGCAAGAAGCTGTTTGGGGTGCATGCTAGGTGCAACATCAGATTGCAGGGGGATGCTCCCTGGTAGCTGGAGCCTCCTGGAATGGCAGAGTTGGCCACATTGTACCGGTGAACCCTGAAGGGACCATCCAAAGCATTGTCCTAAAACAGCTGAATTTCTGGGCTAACATTAAAGAGCCAGGGAAATCAGACAAGTTAAGTGATCATGATTCCCTTGGGACTCTGTCTTGCTGTCTGTCTGACGCTTTTATCCTGCTGTCCATCACCATAGAGTCTGGGCGCCTTGCATGCAGTATCAATAGCAACAGAGACATTTCTAGTGGAGTGGTCAGGAGACAGATTAAAAGGGTGTTTCTGTCTGTGGTAAAGCCCAGGGTTTATGTGGAGGATCTGCTAGTCCCACGCAGACAGGTAAGAGGTAGAACATTTCAAAAGAGTCTTCTAAAAACATCCCCTTCTCCCCTGTCTGTAGCATTCCCACATGTTTTGGCAGAGGTTGTACAGGACGTGTTGCAGTAGTGGGTGGTGTGCAGAGGTTTGTGTGGGTCTGAGTACTGAGGCATGGTAGGGTCCTGGGGGCAGAGGAGGTTTTTGGTTTCAGGATTCAGTGACACTGGGCTGTCAGTTGCCCACGGGCGGAGTGCTAGGGCTGCAAGGCTTGGAGTACAGTCTGGTGATGTTTGTGAGTGACTCTCATTTCACAAATGCCACTGATCAGCAGTCAGACAGTGATGTTTTTGTGTAACTAACTATTTACCATAAGCTGGAATCCCCGCTGTGATTTAGGTGCACAGGTACTGCCGTGATGGACCTAGTGTTGTGACCTAGGACTCAAGTTCACAGTTCATTATTCAGTTCCTTATGCCCCAAGGCATCTAGTCCAAATCTGATTTTTTCCCTTATTTCATTTGTCTGTTTTCTTTTCCATGGGTCTGGGCTCCGATTGCAGCTTTTAAAGGAGTTTCATATCAGCATTGAACTTCTTTTCTACATTCATTAGTGCACTTCTTACAAAAGAACATCACATTCCCTAGCATTGGCCCCATTTGCTCCTCAGTTAATAATGCTCCTCAGCTCTTGCTGCACTGGCCAGGTTTGCAGAAAAAGCCAGTAGCTCTGGGAGCGCCTTTTGGCACAATAGGCAGACATCAGTATTTTCAGTCTGATCTTAAAAAAGACATTAATTCAAAGAGAGCACACAGTCAAATTGCTGAGCGTTAGACGTCAGAAGGCACAGTAATGCGTCTGGGGAACAGCTAACTGGTCTGTATTGAAACTTGGTATGATATGCCTGTCTCTGAGACCTTGAAAGAGGCTCTGCCTTCACCTGGTTGTGTTTCCTTTCAGAAATGCGTTCGAATAGTTGTCTCTCATCCTTTCATCTCCCTTCCCTCTCCGAGGGTGTCTCTAAGGAGACATCCATTTCGTGAGTTGCACTGAGGCCCAGTGATAATGAGATGATTGAAGACAGGGTCCAGCCGTGTGGCTGAAGGGATGAGACGCAAGGGACCCACGCAAGGAGGGAGAACAATGCAGCAGGTATTCAGGACGTTCCTAGTGTTAAAGAAATATGTGCTGCTGGACTCTGGCTGGTTACCACTTCCTAGTCCACCTCCGCACCACCCTCGTTATAAATTGGATGTGCTTTTGTGGCAAGCCAGTGACTGGTTCAGGGATCTAACTGGGAGGTGTCCAGGCAGGAGTTCCGGATTAGTGTGAACTAGGGAATTAGGGAGGTTCAGAGGCAACATTTTTGAAGACGCCTGAGGGAGCTAGGAAACGAAGTGCCATTTTCAGACATGACTTGAGCACGTGGAGCCCGAATCTCCTTGGGGCAGAGGCTCCTAAGTGCCCGCATCACGTTTGAAAATGAAACTCAGGCACTTCTCAAAACGTTACCCAAGGTCAACTGGTTAGTCAGTAAGGACAGCAGCAGGAGTGAAGGGGCTGGCAATCAAAAAGTCAGGCAGCCCCTTTCAGTACACACGGGAGAAGGACCTGGTGGCAGGGAGCTTCTAAGGGGAAACTGCTTTACAGCTGCCATCAGAGGGCGGTTGGCTGTTTCAGGAATGTTGTGACTCCGTAGCCGAGATAGGGCTCACAGCCGATGGTTCTGGTGTTCCACTTGTGACAGTGTTAAGAAAAAGACCAGCTACTTCCCACATCACTGATGTGAAAGTCCAAACTCATCTGGCAGCCCAAGAAGTGCGGAGAAGTCAGAGCCAGAGAGCGTCGTCAATATCACAGGGAGCAGGAGCTCAGCCAAACACAAGCCATGTTGGTCGGTGAGGCTGCTCTTATTGATTATCAAGTACAAGATGACCCCGCAGAGGCTGGTGTTCAGGCCGGACATCCTATTCCGAGCGCAGTCACTTAAATAATGGGGGCCACAACCTCAGCGGGTGCAGATCAGTGTGACGCCACAGGACATGCCAGTTTACACCCCTCGAGGATCTGGCCCTAAGAGGGTGTGGTGATTGTAGAATGTGGGATTTCTTTGTTTCTCCACCACTGTAAAATCTGTTTTGTGTATCAGACTCCAAAGGCCTCATCCTGCAGCCCGTACCTTCTTACGTGAGTCATCCAGTGGGACTTCCATGGGATGGCAGTAAAGACAGCAGAGCTGGTTCCCATCCCGCTGGTGACATTGGCGAACTCCCTTCACAGGCGCTGTGGGAAGGCATTGTGCTCTGTACAAACACAGTCTGTCAGAGATCTGCACCAGTCCTCTGCTCCGGGCCTGGGTCTGTGTCCTGTTCCTGACCCACAGGGCCATCCTGGAAATTCGTGGGTTCACAGGATTGAGCAGGATTTGGGAACTTCACTACACGATGTCTGGTGTGACCTGGGCTGCAGTTAGGGAGACCAAGATCCAGATTTTCTGATGGCTGCGTCTGCCGTTTTGTGTAGGGAGTCTCGTTCTTTCAGACCCCCCCAAATGTTAGCTGTGTAAACTGGGCGTGCCGCCTTAGAAAGACATATTTGTGGACGATGTCAGCCAAGGGAAGATTTTCAGTAATTCAGGAAAACTTGCTTTTCTGCTCTGACTTTGAAGGCTCAGATTTTGCGGTGAGAGCTACTTCACTTCATTGTGGGAGAAAAATTGCTAGTGGAAAACATCAGTCATCACTTCGCAAAGGACCTGGCCCAGCTTTACAAAGCATTTTCCTATCAGCAAGGGCTTGGCCACAAAGCGTGAGGTGTGATGTTTTGGATCTGTGTGAGCCAGGTCGCTGTTCTTGCTTTGACACCATCCATGCAGATTGCAGTACGCCACTTCCATGCTGGAAAACTTGACTGGTGCCTGACATGCCTCAAACGAGCTTTCTTGTGGTGCATCCTGGCACAGCTTGACAAAAAGGAAGTCTTCTCCCCTTGGTCCCCCAGGAGCATACCTTGCAAATGCAGCACCAGAGAGACTGGTTAACTCATCAATGGGATGGACAAGTAGTTGCTTTTGTAAGTTTTGAAAGCATTTGCTCTCAGGTGTCCTCTACAACGTCACCAATGCAGTGTGAACTATGTTATGTCACAAGGGTGCTGCTTTCAATTCGATGCCTGCTGCAGGGCCTATAGCTTTTGAAATCAGGTCTACTGCGTATTTTGTACTATGCAGTTTCTTATACCACACTCCTCAGTGTAGTATCTGAGCACCCCGCAGCGGTGCTTTAACTGTGTGACTACACACATCTGTCATGCGTTGAAGAAGGTTGCTGGGATAAGAACCCAGCTGGTCAATCTCCTGGCCCCGTGTTGTTAACCATCGACCATTCTGCCTCTTGCAGTGAAGGGTAAGATTTCTGCAATGGCAAGCGCTTTACACTGCTCGGTGAGTTGTAAAGATTGCAAGTAAGATGCCTGAAGATTGCTGGTGGTGACATTGCTAGTCTGAGAAATCAAGTTTTGTTGAATCTTCATGTCTACAAGTTTTCTCTGGGAAAATCTCCTCCAGTTTATCTTTCAGTGTGGAATGTTTGGTTTCTAAGTGTTGCAACAACTTCGAAGGCTTCAAGCTCTTGGCAGCCAGCACTTCAGAACATGCCACACACTGTGGTTTTGACTCGGTCAATGCAAAGTCATATATTTGTCGTCCTGTTTCCGCATCGTGCTTTGTTTGGTGGACAAATATTGCCCGGCGGTGGAGTGGTCTTGCACAACCGCAACACAGCTCCCAGTCTGAAGTGAGTCGTGGGCCCTTGATGAAAGGAAGCTGGTTAGAAGGTCACCCAGCATGGTGTGACTCTTCCAGAACTGCCGTGCCAAGCCGTCGTGGTTTACACTATGGGACTATTTGGTTGGAAATGGAAGAGTACATCTGTGTTTATTCCAGGCCGTTTTTAAGTCACTGTGGTGCGTGAATGTTCATATTCTGTGTGCTTTTCCGACTGAGCTGTGGTCAGAAGAATTCTTTATGGCTTCTTTTGCTAGATTGCTCTTTACTGCTGTTAAATTCCTTTTCAACTAGTGTTTCCTTTTTCTCTTGCATTTCTCTTGCTCCCATGGCTAGTCGAGGGTGAAATTCAATCCTCTCACTCCCAAACCCCCTGCTGCCACTGTCAAGATGGGGTAGGTGAGATAATATCTCTTATGGGACTAACTTCTGGTCCAGTAAAAGATTTTACCTTACCCTCTCTACCAGCCTGGGGCTGGCATGGCTCTGACTGTACCGCATACAGGCTGTAATTCCTGTGAAGACACTGCAGACGGAGTGACTCAGTTCACAGCCAGCAGCTCTCCACTGTTAGCGGGACTTGAGCTTCAGCAAGCCCAGAGTGAGCAGGGTTCAGCCTGAGCAGCTCTCCGTGTGAGGGGAGGGGAGAGAGGCCAGGGGGCCTGGCTAGTGGTTGGACTTGGGGTAGAGGAGATGGCTGAGGCATCTCTGTTATGTGTGCAGCCTTGTGGGATCACGTTGAGAGCCCTGTTTATTTTCTTGTTGTGCGGCAACTCTTGTCCGTGAAGAGACATTTGCATGGAAATAACCCACCTTCCGTTGGCCGGCCTTGTGCTTCAGTCCTCTTCCCAGACTAAGGAGAATTTGAGGGAACGGAGACGATAGCAGTTGAATGACACCAGACATATGCGGCATGCATGGCCTTTACCTGGAGCTCTGTGTGCTGACATTTTCTTAGCAGCACTTCACAAGAGCCCTTTGCGGTAGGTGAGTAGGCTTAACGAGGAAACTGAGGCACAGAGTGTTTTAAGTGACTTGTCCAGGATGTCACAGTGAGTCTGTGACATGGGCAGGAATTAAGCCCAAGATGCCTGAATCGCAGGCCTATAATGGGGGGGAAAGGTTAAGCACCCACTGGATTAGATCTGACCCAGCACAATTGGCTACTCATTCATTGTTCCACCAAATAGTTGATTCCCCACTTTTCCGTTGATCGGCTTGTATCTGAGGCTGTTTGAGCCCCCAGCCTGGCTCTGCCTTGGAGGCTGCAAATACCTTTCTTGCTCTCGTTTTGGAATCCCTCATGTCCTGGACGCCAGGAGCTCTTCTCTCAGCTGGCTGCAGAAATGTGCTCAGAATCCCAGAATTTCAAGCTTTAATGTTGAGCCAATAGTCACACGGCCTGCATCCAGAAACTCTCATTATCGGCCGCCTTCTTTTTCTTCCTCGGTGTCTTTGAACTACAGCTCCCAGGATGCCTGAAGATATGCAGACATCCGAAGACAGTGGTTTCCTATAAACTTTTGGGGTTTCATGCTTTGCAGGCAGGAATGTTTTTATTGCATCACAAATCCCTTCAAGTCCTTCAAACCTCCATGGTGGTTATCAGCCATGGAGGGGAAAACTGGTGGCTGGCGGTTCTAGTTGTGGGCAGAGGGTGGAGGGAGACTGGGCTGGGAGAGTGAATGAATACTGCACACAAGCAGCTCTTGGGGAAGGTTGATGTCTTTATTTTTCTTTTTTTGGCCCCAAAGGGTCACCGCTAATCCTCTTAAAGAGAGACTTTCATGCTGGGGAAGATATCGGAATAGCTAATATTTCCACATGGCTCCATTTATCTTTTGCTTGCCTGCAGCATTTCTAGGGCTAGTCACATTTCAACAGGACTTTTCACCCTCCCAGCTCTAGATCTCCTCTTGCCAGAGCCTGCCAGGAATGTTAGAAGGCTGAAGTTGTGATTTTGCAAACATTTGCCTGGCAAAACCTTACTGTGATGTCATAAATCCAAGCATTGACCTCACTATTGGACAAAGCCGCAAGAGAAGCTGGAGCGGGGTGATGGGAGGTTTTAGTCCAGCAGAGCAGCCAGGTGTGTTTTGTAAAATTAAAACAAAACTTTTTATCAGGTTCTCAGCTGCAGAGCTCGGGAGGGAACAGCTGCAGAAGTGGCTTCCAGATTCGCTGTTTCTGGGCTGGTTGTGTGCTCGACGAGTCCTTCAGTTGCCAGCGGCCCCATACGGGGAATAGAAAAGCCAGGGATCAACAGGACATGCTGAAGCCCTGGCCATGTGCCCTTGCCCCCTAGCCACACCACCTACACTGCCAGCAGGGGATTATGATATCCCTGTATCCCACCAGAAGATGCCTCTGACACCAGTTTGAAGGCCAGAGTCCACTGACTGGAGCAGCACAGAGTAGCTGCACCACGTCCCTGGATCCTGGCCATTTTTTTTTAACTCAATGAAGCTTCTAAGAAGCCCTGGGAAACTAAAATCACTTTCTCTGACGTGTAGCAATGTGTCTGGAGCAACGTGATGGCTGATCCCACGCCTACTGCACTTCTGGGTGTCCCAGTCCAGATTTGGTCAGTATAGAGGCCAGAAAGGGATTTGTTTTTGAGCTGCCAGCAGTGCAAACTCTACCTGTGACCTGAAACCCCAGATTTATCTCTCCTGACTCATCTCCTGACCAGTAACAAAGATTTTGCGAGCAGAACTCGGCCAATAATTCCATCGGTGCTGTACAATGCAGAACAGAATCCAGCTCGCTGTCCCAGAACCGTGCTGGCTCTGCTCAGCTCTGACAGTTGTAACAGCTTGTTTTTGCCAGTAGATATGACTCACAAGACGCACAGGGAGCTGATATGTTAAGTAACAAGGTGCCATTTTTATACAGTCATTTTTCTGTCCATAACCTCACTTTAATGAGTTTTTTCCTTCCATTGCTGGTGTACGCCAATGTGTTATTTTAGAGTTGGGTTAAAGGCATTGGCCTCTCTCTCGTGTGTGTGTAAAAATGAGCATTGAAGCCCTGGATTTAAAAATGTAGTGGTGATCACACAGACTTGGCAAACAGAGAATAGAAAGACAGGTAGTATTTTGAGCCCACCAACATAGCTGATGGCCTCATTCTCCACAGCAAGATACAGAGTGTGGAGAAGGGTGAGTTGATAGCCACAGGGTGGGTACAGGAGTGTAGTGGGCTCAGACACGCATGGTACATTGGCCGTCTTGTGTCAAGCAAGGAGGATTTGCAGCTGATATGCCAGGTCCTCGGCCCCAGGCCTCTGCAGGGGTACCTGAAGCTGTCTGATCTGGCTTGCAGTGCAGGTTTAAATAGAGAATTGCAGGAGGCAGCTCTGGCAGCACATTTCAGAGTGGTGAGGATGGTTATGTTATTTTCCTCTGGAACGCCGGCAGGAAAGGACATTTCCACAGTGAACGTGGGAAGTCAGGAAGCGAAGGTGCCTTGGGTAGGAACTGCAACTTTCCCAAACTTTCTTGATGGTTACTTTTATTCCATTTACACGTCTCTTTCCTCAGAGGATGGCTCACCCCTTTTTGCCTTTATTCCTTCCTTCTCCTCAGCTCTTCTTTCACGTCATCTGCATTACTTTAGATCACTCTCCTTACTCCTTTGCCTTTCCCCCTCCCCGCTTTTCTATGTTCTTGGCCGGCACAGCCTCCTCCCAGGTCGGGATATTCTGCTCTTTTCTCTGCATGTATCTTTCCTCGCACTTGGCCCCCACCTATTCTCCCTTCCCCGGTCCAGTTACGCACACACAGTTCCTGGCACCTGCCCGGAGTCCTGGATAGTGACTAATTATATCAGGCAGTGTGGTCCACTAAAGAAGATTGATGCCAGTCCAAAAAGGAAAACCATTGCAGCTCTGTGGCCAGCTCACTGTAACCACATCATTCCTTTCCTGAACTTGGAAACTTCTGGCCGACTGGAATCCCAGAATAACAAGGTTTTCCATCCCTGTGAGGAGCATTGGACACTCGGCCATTTAAAACAGGAAGAGGCTCCATGCAAGCAGTAGGTTCAGACTAAACAATGGCAGATCACCCCCAAAGATTTCCCTGGGCATGGAGTGACTGGAAATAGTGGAAGACACACGTTGCTGCAGGATTCAGATGCGTCAGTAGAGCTGTTTGATGGCCTCAATACTGGAATAGTAGGGGTCCTGCATGTCATAGCTGTGGGGCACCAGTGCAGCTGATGTGGCTCCGTGCTGGAACAGCAGGGCGCTGTGGGTCAGGACAGAGGGCAATTGGCAGAGCTAGTATGTGGGCTAGCCTGGAATAGCAGGAATGTTGGAGGTGAGCTTTGAAGAGCATTGGCTGATCCCTTTCGATCAGCCAGTTTTGTGACAGCCTCTGGTTCCTCATTCTTCTGCCCTCACAATAAAGTCTTTCCTTTTTCTTGCTGGCTTTACTTTCGGCTCCTTCACTCGTGCACTGAATTGCTGTTTCGTGGTAAATCTGGTTAATATGTTCAGGGGCACGTGGCTGGCCTGTGGGTAATGTGCTGGGGCTGGCAAAGCTTCTTAGCGTGCTAGGTCAACCTTCGTTGCTCTCAAGCGAGCATCTTTTGCAGGGTTAAAACTGCCTTGGGAATTCTGAACCTTCTGAGCGTGCAAAGAGAGCGCTATAAGAAGCAAGAAGTTTGCGCTTTCTCCCAGGTCACTGGCATCTTTGAATTATGATGAACATTTTCATTACCACAGGGCACATTTTCAAAACTTGCCTTCCTAAAAACTCATGAAAATCACACATTCCCTGGCAAGAATGGACTTGGGAACAACCATCCATTCCATATTGTTTGTGAGGATAGATAGATGTATGAATTGCAAGCACATTTAGAAAACTCAGCCCAGAATCAGAGTTCTGGTGCTAGGAAGGACGCCACTGTCCCATCTCCTTGATCTAATCATTTTAAAATAACAAGAAAAGGAAACATTAAGTAGATTTTCTAAAAATCAGCAAAATAGCAAAGATTCCACCTTTAAAAGAAAAAAACAACTTTTTTATTTTATGGGTTTTCTACATCTCTAGTGCATCACAGGTCAGAAACATGCAATAGCGTTAGGTGTGATGTCTTCAAGCTGTAAGTTGATAAAAATCACTATAAGACAGTAATAAATCACAGAGGAAATACTCAGGAGCAGATTCTCATTTGCACCCTCATCAAAGGCATTGTACACCACCAGGGAGGGGTAAAGGGCTCTCTGTGCAAAGGAAGCTTCAAGCGGCTTCTTCGAGATGCGTGGCTCTCATTTGTGTTTCATCCTTGGGGGCGTGCGCGCACCATGCCCGAGTCCAGAAGACCATTGCTCCTTAGTAATGTCGGTTGCACCGCATGTGCATTGTGCGACCTCTTGGTGCACAGCCAAGGGTGTAACAGACACCACTCCAGTTCCCCCTTACCGTCACATGGCCAGAGTCAGAACCCCTGGTCCTTTGCGCTCTTAGTTGTACTAAGACAGTGACTTTGTCCGTCATTGTAGACAGTTGTTCCTAGTAGCTGTTGGTAGTAAGTTAGTTAGTGATAGCTCTCTCTCTTTGGGGACCATTCCCCCCTTCTGAGGACTGTGCCCCACGTTCCGGGGTTTGAAACAGCCTCTCCAGGAACGACAAGCACCAGCACTGTCTTTATTGCATTGTGGCTCAGTGCTCCATGTGTAATTCCTTCCCACCCCAAGCTCAGGAGCTGCGCCCCCCCACGCACACACATTTCTCATGGAGGAAGCCAGGAGACCACCTGCTCACCTGGATCAGGTGCAGCAACTCTCACTGGTGGTGAGCGCCCCCCGAATACTTCACATGCCCTGGTACTGGCGGTGAAGGACTAGCCCAGACATGAGAGGAAGAAACACTGTCACAGGCAGAAAAGCTGTTCCCTGCAGCAGACTGCTTCTAAGCGCGGCGTTTCCTCCCTGAGCCAGGTTGGGTGAGATGTTGCATGCGGACTCGACCGCACCTGGCACCCCAGCTTCCCTGGGTGGAGGGTAGAGCTCAGCACAGACAGGACCCGATGGTCACCCCAGTACCGGCCCTTCGGGAGCTCTCCCCATCGCTCACATCACCTGTTCCACCGCCATCTCCTTGCCCTTTGGACAAGCTAGCCCCATAGATGCCACCTGGGCCCTCAGACATCTCCGCGGGTACACCACGAACTCCCGGCCTCTCGGAGCCTCTTCTCTTGGCTGCTACTCCCCTACTTGACCTCTCCAGAGCCTCGGTCCACCTCAGTTCCCCTTTCCAGCAGATAAACAGGACCTACAGGTGCCACACCACAGCCTGCCCATTCTGCTGGCCCCCTGCTGCCGGAAGCATCCATGGAGTTGCGATGCCGTGCCGCAGTTCGGACTAGCATCCTCATCTGTCTTATCCACCGGCTTATGATTCAGCAGCAAGGGTGTGGTACTGGTACCAGGGGGCCCACTGCACCCACGGGACCCTTCCCATTAGTCATACTGGGCACCCTGGGACCCCGATTGCCAACGCTACCCACCCTCCCAACTGTCCTATCCCTCTGCTTGGTCTCCGAGGAAGAGGCCGATGTTGAACTAGTCCCGCTGGCTCCGCCAGTCCATATGGCACTTCCTCCCCACCAGACGGGGCACTCATTCTTCCCTCCCTGTCTCCGCTGATTCACCAGCAGTATCAGGACTCGCTCCAGTGGGTGGCAGTGGACCTGGAGATACAGCAGCTCCTGGACATTTTCCAGGCTCAGGGACCACGTAGGGTGGTGCTCCCCATTAATGGGGCCATCTTCCAACCAGCAGGGGCAGCGTGACACAGCCCTGCCTCCTACGCCCCACACTCCAGAGGGCAGCATGGAGGATGTTGTCCCCGCTCGGGGGCAGATGTATTTTCTCATCCACCCCGCAGCTCTCTTGTCGTCCACGTGGCAGCTGAATGGGCACCCACAAAAATCGACTCCTCCAGACCAGGCTGTGAAGTGCCTGGTCCTGTTAGGGAGGAAGGTACATTTCTCGGGGGCGCTGCAGTTCCAGATAGCCAACTCTCAGGCTTCGCTAGCCAGATACAACTTGAATAACTCTTCGCAGGTAGCAGAGTTCTGGGACAAACTGCCACCAGACCAACAGCCGCAATTTCAGTCGCTGGTGGATGAGGGATGCCTGGTCTCCAAGGAGGGCCTCCAGGTGACTGTTGACTCACTCGTGACAGGAATCATCATGCGCTGGGACTCATGATGGCTACAGTCATCTGGGTTCCCCAGAGGTCCAAACTACAAGCAAGGACCTCCCCTTTGCTGAGGACAGGCTGTTTTACAGCAAGACTAACGAGTCCCTTTGTTCTTTGAAGGATTTCAGGGCCACGTTACAGTCGGTGGGAATATACAGTCTGGCCCCACGACACAGACAGCAGTTCCATCCCCACCCGCGTGTGCCCTCTCAATGCCCGCAGGAAGCCCCACACAGGCAACGCCGTTTCCAGTGACCACGTTTCCCTGCCTCTGCCTCGACCACCTCTGCCAACCTCTTCCACCAGTACTGGAAGCCCCAGTTTTGACGTTACGGTCAAGACCCACAAACCTCGCCCACTCCCACCACAATCGGGACAAGATCACCATGGACCATTGGGTACTGGAGATCAGCCACCACAGATACACCATAGAATTTCTCTCTTTCCCCCCCACGTCAGCCCCCTGGACACCATTAGAGGACCCTCCCCATCAGTGTCTTCTCCACCAAGAAGCAAACTTTTTTCTCATGAAGGGAGCCATGGAACAGGTTCTACCTTCCTACATCAAATGAGGTGTCTACTCGTCATACATCCTCATCCTGAAGAAAGGCGGAGGGCGCCACCCCATCTTCAGCTACCAAACACTTTTATCATGAAATCCAAATTTTGCATGGTGACGCTGGCATCGATTATCTCATCTCTCCCCCCACAGGACCCGATTTGCTGCTTTCAACATAAAGGACACCTACTTCCACACTGACATTCACCCAGTCCACCAGAAGTTTCTCTGTTTCTGGGTAGGACACCGCCGCTACCAATTTCAGGTCCTCCCTTTCAGCATAGCCACGACTCTGCGTGTCTTCACGAAGGTCTTCACAGTTGTAGCAACACAACTGTGCTCCTTTGTCTACTCAGTATGCCCCTACCTGGATGACTGGCTCCTTGTCACACTCACCCAATAAGAAATCACCTCCGTCATCCTCACCCTTCACCATCTCCTGAGCTCTCTAGGTATTTGCATCAAGGAGAAGGCGGTGCAGGTACCTACACAGACAATCCACTTTATTGGGGCGCAGCTCGACTCAACAAGCCTTCCTTCCAACAGACCACTTCGCAGTGCTGATGGCCATAATTACAGACTTGTGTCACAAGCCACACACCACAACCTGTTGTTGCCTCTCTCTCCATGTATATGGCAGCCTATACCTCCGTGGCACTGCATGCATGTCTGCACATATGTTACCTCCAGATGTGGCTCCTCTCCATCTACAGACTCCACATGAACCATCTGGAGGCCAGAATCATTCCCTATACAGTTCTGGCCTCCATCACATGGTGGACCGATCCTTCTACAGTTATGGTTGGTATTTCCTTCACCCCACCCATGCCACAGACCACCATCACAATGGACACCTCCCACCACATGGCCAAGGAGGTCTGGACGCCACGAAAGTCCAGCAAAAATATAATACAAACATGTTAGAAATGAGGGCAGTCCATTTCATGTGCCAGACATTTCTTCCTCTCATCCGGTGCCGCCATGTTCAATTACCACAGTGGTCATGTACTTCAACAAGCAGGGTGGCATAAAGTCTCCCTTCCTCTGCTCTGAGTCCATCCGCCTTTGGAACTGGTACATCAAGCACCGTACTACACTTCAAGCCCTGTACCTCCCAGGCACCTAAAATGCCCTCGTCAACACGCTCAACCCCAAGTGGGAATTACACAGTGCCACACTCTAATTCCTCTTCCACAAAGGGGCGCCCCATGATGGGAAATCTTCATCACTCACAAAAGCCAAAAGCTGCCCCCTTGTTCCAGGGAAGCCATAGAGGGAGACTCTCAGGCCAATGCTCTTCTCCTCCCCTGCACGGGTGACCTCTGCTACGCCTTTCCCCCCATTCTGCTCCTCCCACAAGTGTTGCACAAGATCTGGCAGGACCATGCTCCCATCATACTTGTAGCCCCATTCTGGCCACACCAGTTCTGGTTCATGGACCTCCTCAGACTTTCCACCCACACACCTCTCTGCCTCCAAATGTTCCTGGATCTCCTCACACAGGAGCGGGGCTGGGGTGGCCTGGTATTTGGATACGGCTTGGGAGTAGACAGAGCACGCTCCACTCCAGTGCAACACACCCTAACCCAAAGCAGGAGGGCATCCACCAGAGCCTGCCACCAAGCTAAGTGGCATCGCCCGCACAACCTGTTACACCCTCACTTGTGACCATGAGGAGACACATAACGCACGTGCGGGTCAATGGACGCTGCTGAGAAACGCTTCCAGGCTCAGGCACGTATGCGCACCCCAATATGGAACATAAGTAGGGACCACCCCTCTTGACAAACCTCCAGTTACAGGTAAGTAGCCTCCTCTTTTGGGGTCCGTCCTTTATCAGTGGCACTGCTCAGTGAAATAAGTCCCATGTAGTACTGCCGATTGCAAGCATTCAAAAGCTAGGCACCAAACAATCCCAAGGTTAGCTCAAAAATCATGAGTTTTTTTTAACTATGTCTACATATTGGGTTCTTTCTATTTATTCTAGTTTCTGCGCTTTAGATCACATGCAGGTCATGGCTTCAATTCTTTTCCTGCAACCACGAGGGCTAGAAACTCTCCTTTTCTTTAAATGAAAGCTGAGATGCTCACACAGCCACAGGATTGCAAAGCTGGGGCTCTCAGAAAAACATTCTGTTGTGAGATTTGTGATAAAATCGCAAGAGTTGGAAACACTGAGCAACTTGATTAGGCCTGATTCTCATTTTCACTAAGGCCCCTGATCACTTCTCTGGCAGTGTAAAGGGGCCGCAAAGTGGGTATAAATATAACATACACGCCCACTGAAGTCAGTGGAAGTTTTGCTGTTTATTTCCATGGGAGCAAGGTTGGACACGAAGTCTCTGATTTGGGAATAATGAATCTTCTTGCTAGTTGGAATGTCAGTTCATTTCCTTCTTGCTGGCCTCTCTTTTCGGAGGGAAAAGGTTGCTGACAACAACAACAAAAAAAGGAATCTCCTAAAGGCCTCTTATGCCTAACAAGGAAGAAGTCAGAGCTGTAATCACTGTCTTTCTAAGCTTCAATATATTACCACCCGCCCAGCCATTCCTGGCTAACATTTGCATGAACTCCGGTCTATACAATTGAAGCAGCTCACAATACACGTTCCGGAGAAATGGGGAAAGGAGCTAAATCATTAGAACTCACTCCGGGAGCTGCCAAGCTCAAGCTCGGGTTCCAACTTTCTTGCTGCTGGTGCTAACAGGCTTGGTTTCTGCATTGTTCCTTCTTCTGTCTCTGGGGAATTTTGCCTCTGTTCTCCCACTGAGGCTGAGTTCTTCCCCTTGACAAAAATACGTTTTAAGGTTGAAAAAATCAGTCGGAGTCTTTCTGGCCACAGAAGGGTTCCTCACCAAATCCTCCTCCTCTTCCCTACTCAGACATAGTAATGCCTTTTATGTCTGGGAAGAAAAACATTCTGCATGTGTGTATGATGATTTTTTGCCACTTGCCGGATCCCATCTCAGTCCCACCTACCAGCCTCAGATTTGGTTGCAAATCCTCCTTTTGTTTGAGGAGGCTGGTAGGCCAGAGTCCCCTCCTGTGGTGACACAAAGAAAACAGAAGGGTCATCGCCGTTCTCTGCCTCTTCCAGGCCTGTGTTATTGGGTCTTGGTCTGTTTTCCCAGGCATGGTTTCAACATATAAACTTTACTATTGCAAAGGCTGATGAAGTAAAATGCTTTGATCTGGAGCCTCCCCCCTGCTCCAGATGATCAGGCCTGGTTCCCTTTGGCTTGTGTTGTGCTACAGGCCAACTGATACTTGGCCAGCTTCTCAGCTACTAAATGCCTCTGGTATTTCTTTCAGAGCAGCCAGCCTGGCTAGTGATCCCGGCTTTTCTGGGACAGAGGCTGCATAGGAAGATGATGTCCCTGGCATAAAGACTGTATTTTGGAGGTGAGGCGTGAGGAGTAGGGGAGTATCATTTTGATTTTCAGTGTGAAACAGGGGGGATGGAGAGAAGTGATTCCCTTCCATTTGAACTGCCAGGGAGATGGGAAACTGAGACCGAGAGTGGGATAAAGTGAGACCGAACTCAGCTTTAGACATTGGCCACTGCGCACCCTCCACGACTGACCCTTTTAAATAGCTTTTCTAATGATGTGAACTGGCCCTCCTTGCATGAGCCTGGCATTTGCAAGACTTGCCATGATCATTGTTTCATACGCTCCAGGTTAGGGCCTGCATACCTTTTCCATGTTCTAAGTATGCATAGGCCACACCTGTGGGCATCTCTTGAGCAGAATAATGGGAGCTGTTGAGAAGATGGACAGCCTTGGAGTGAAACTGAAATTCAACACAAAACGGATAAAAAGGAATGTGTGTTTATGCAATGCACCATTGGCCTGCGGAACTCACTGCCACAAAGTATCTTTGAGGCCAAGAGCTTAGAGAGATTCAAGCAAGGACGGGAAATTTATATGTGTAATAACAACATCCCGAGTTACAATAATAAAGATTGAAAGTATACAAGAGTTTTGGAAGAGATAGTAATCCTCATCCATCATGGCACAAGTCAACTTCTATCTATTCGGGTCAGAAGGAAACTTTCCCCAGTTATCCCAGAACTGCCGACTCTAGGGTTTCTTGCCCCTTTCTCTGAAGTAGCTGCAGCTGGCTGCTGTCAGACAAGCGATGCTGGACTAGATGGCCTATGTGGCTGCCCCTCCAGACCAAGAAGTTTTGCAATCAGCAGCAGTCCAGCTCAGGTATAGACTCAGCCTCTTCTCTGCCCTGTCCTGCCAACCCCATCTTTTCTGCTTCTCCATCTAGCTTCTTGTTTGGTCCTTCTCCCCACTGCTCTGTCACTTGTTGCCACCACGAGGTAATCCAGCCTGGGGCAGCTCCAGAATCATCTACTCGCATGTGTGGTTTTAAAGTCCAGGAAGAATCAGGGTGATGGGAGGTCATGTCAATTGCTCCTTTGCTCCTCCTGCTGATCAAAGGCTTGGGCAAACTCTCGCCTCCCTTGGTCCGCATGGGCTGGAAAGGCCACCACACAGTTCCCTCTCCTCTGAACTTCCCCGCAAACTGCATCAGCCAGGGACTGTCATCCCCGACCGCATCACTTAGCGCTTCGTTGTGAGCCTTGTTGCCGCCAGCCCTCTTTGAGCCTCTGTCTTGGAGCAGTGGCCCAAGCATTTCAGGGCCACGCTGTGGGATTTTCCTTCCAATAAGTCAGCTCAGGAGTCCCGTGCCTCATTGTTTTGAGCCTTGCCTGTCTGGACACTGGGAACGCTGGCTGTATGGATTTGCGGGGACGCCACTTGCCTCCCTAGGCACCCTCATGCCAGCTGGGGTCAGCTGATATGCTTGTGCCAATTCTGCACGTGGAGACTTGGTGCATGGTTTCCTTGGCGGAAGGCACCAGGCTCTGTGAAAACCCCCTTCCCACAGGAGTTCAGCAGAGTGCCAGCTCGCTGTTCAGTTGGGTTCCCCTAGTGAGGAGGGGGATCGGAACGGAGGTGCCAGACCTACAGCCGCAGGGGTGCTCCTGCAAACCATAGCATCCCCGTTCCATCGGGGCAGTGGGCCAGTGTCATCCAACTGCTCGTGCTCCATGGTTGCATTGTGTAGAATAGAGCTGCTCCTTAGTGACTCAGAGCTCTGTGGGGAAAGCAACTTAAGCTGTGTGGAGAAAAAGGATGGGTTTCCCTAGGCCCTAGCAGGCAATCACATGTTTCTCTCCTCCTTTCCTTCTGTCCAGCCTCCATCCACTACTCCACTAATGCTCACCAGAAATGCACCCACTCCACACACACGCACACTGCCACAGTGCTGGGTGCCTTAGGAATTGCTAAGAAAGATGCAGCTAGACTAGACAGCACGAGAGATGGCAGAGTCCTGGGATGAGTTTGTACACTGAATTGTGGATCATGTCGCATGAGACCCACTCGACTGGTATCTCGCGGACCTCCAGCATTGCTCAAACCACCCTTGGCTGGGGGATAGTTATTATTAGAACTGGCTGAAACTCCAAATTGATTTCTGCCTCCCCGCCAAAAAATATTTTTTTTTTTCACTGAACACATTTTAAAAGAAGTGACGCACAAAATTTTGTTGGGTTTTAAATTGAAATTTCCAGCTGGACTTCAAACCAAAATGAAAGGCAAATTTCAATTTGAAATTAAACAAAAATGACTTTTGGAATTTTCCTGTTAAAGTTGAAAAGTGCATTGAAATCAGCCTGGTTTAGCCAAACATTTCAATTTTGATGAAGTTAGCTTTTTTTTGGTCTAAAAATTCAGAAAGATTTTTGTTCTAAAAAGTTCAGCCAGCTCTGGTTACCATTTCACACCATTTCCTAAGCTGAGCATGTCCCTAGTCGATGCTCGTTAATTGACCTTGCGTTTTTGATT
The DNA here is from genome assembly GCA_007922155.1 of Mesoclemmys tuberculata. NCBI lineage: Eukaryota > Metazoa > Chordata > Testudines > Chelidae > Mesoclemmys > Mesoclemmys tuberculata. The sequence goes on from ML675626.1 coordinate 868,072, forward strand.
GTGCGTGGCCCCAGAGCCAGCAGTGAGAGGTGCAGTTCATGAAATCTGACTGGGCACGCCGAGTTGGATTTCCTCCATTTCGTTGCTTTACTCTAAACCCCGAAACCTATCCTGAGGGAGACAACACAAGAGCTTCACTGAAAGAAATCATGTGGGTGTTAACCAAGCAACGTGCAGGGATTCATGAACCCACCCCGTGAGCAGATGAGACCCAACGAAGCCAAGTAGAAGGAAATGGCCAGTACCAGAGACTTCTGGCTGCATTGTCCACTAACATAAACTCTTCAAGCCAAGTTGGGGTGAGGGTCTTAGCACTGAACTCCACCCAGGTCTGGAGGGGCGTGAAATAGACAACACTAGGTAAGGAGACCAGGAGAGAGAGCTGCATGGACATTTTGCAATGAGTTTATTTTCCAGTCCTTCTTATAAATATCCTCATTCTAAAACCCACTTTGCCATAACGCTCAAGGACAGCTGCGCTACATATTTAGACCTACATGTAAAGTATCTCCGTCCCTCCCACCCTCCTGCCCTCACCCCCGGGTGCACCTCAGAGCCCCGTGTCTGATCAGAAATAGATAGTATCCACTGACTTGCTAATTGTACTGGATCCTGGTAATGCCAACTATAATTAGCTGTGTGTATCAGAGCTGGTTTGTTGGCGGAAGTTTTCATGACCCCATTATCGTACTTTAAATAGAGGACTTTGCACGGGGCCTGGAGTGCCTCACAAAACTCAGTGTTTCGGAGCCAGATCTTGCAAAGACTAACTTACACATCTCTGAGAGGCCCACGTGGATTCAGTTTAACTGGCTGTGTCCCGTCTCTCTGTACAAAGATGTGCTGGAGAAAACAGCGCCTGCTACTTTTTATAAAAAACCCACCCAGAACACCAGGTACGTGGTGAATAGACACAAAGGCATGTCGGTTCCCTGCTGCAGGGCATCTGCCTTGTGCCTGTAGACTCTGAAGGGCTCACTCTGCTGGCATGGAAGGGGTTAATAAGTTACCATGGCTTTGCAACCCAGACTGAGCTCTCTGGGGTGGTTTAAGCAATTCAGAAAATGAGACTGTTGGCCCTGGTTGGAGTCGAGGGTGGTACAGAGAGGAGCTGTGCAGGCTTCCCAGAGACACACTGCACCTGTTTCTAGAGCTATGCAGCCCACAAGTCTGGTCGTGAGCTCTTCATCCTCTTCCTGTGCGTGAACGTCTTGACCTGCTGCTTCTCCCTTCGTTCCTGTCCCATCCATGACCTCCCTGGAGAGCCCAGCTTCTGGGATCCCTGGGACGTACTCTGGGGCCTTGAGACGTCTCTGCCAAAGTGCAAGTTGTTCCTAAACTATAGTGCAACTACTGGTCCTCCCCCGACCCGAGGCGGCCAGCTGTGCTTAGCTGCATTGCCTTGTGATGTGAACCAGCATACCTCAGGTGCTCAGCCGAGACCATTAAACGTATGAAACTTTTGAGGCAGTTTAAAGAGTATGATCTTGCTCTTCCTTGCCTTGCTTATTTTACTGTGTAGCAAACTCACCATAAGCGTATCAGTGCAAAAGCCCTTAGCTTCCTTTTCCTGCCGTCCCACCCAACTTCATACGTTGTAAGACATGACACACTGATAACCACTCCAAGACGATACACCCTGAGACGACTGTGACAGCTGAATACTGCTAGGCCAACTGTTTCTGCAGATAGCTTGCCAATTACTGCTCTGTCTGTCTAATCTATCCTGAGCACGTCACACGGTAAATGAGCACCTATTGTGGCTGTTGTGCCATTCGATAACATTACACACAGGAAGGAGAAAGCACTTAATGTAATAGCCTGCAGCCAGACCTCAGGCTATGAAATCATTGGATCTGACTCAGGGCAGCAAATGAACGGGACACCTTCAAGGAAAATTAGGTGTTTCGGGAAGTAGTGCTGGTGAGTTCTTCCACCGGCGTCAGTACTCGACCAATGCCTCGTCGTGGAGTTCGGGGCATGGCATTGCTAGAGACACCTGTCTTGCAAATGAAACAGAAAGCTGGGGTCCTGATACCTTCTTCGCGTTCAAGATCTTGTGATGCTTTTTGTAACAGTAAGTGTGTGACCCATTGTTCTGTCCAAATTCTAGTAGGTCCCGCAGTCAGCCTCCCAGTGCAGTTTCAGTTGGATTGGTGTTTTTCTTCTCTTTCTGTCCTAAATTACCAGGTATTGTTCTTGTTTGTTGTTAAATTGCTGTTGTGTTCTAGCTGAAATTAACCAAGAACTCCCACTGCCTTCACTGCAATCTCCTCTGGCCTCACCTACAATCAGAGAAGATGAGGGTTGGATAGGACCTCAGGAGGTCATCTAGTCCCACCCCCTGCTCAGAGGGCCAACCCTGACTAAACCATCCCAGCCAGGTTTCCCTGGACGGCCAACCCCAACTAAACCATCCCAGCCAGGGCTTTGTCAAGTGTCACCTTAAAAACCTCTAAGGATGGAGATTCCACCACCTCCTAGATTCCACCATTCCAGTGCTTCACCATCCTCCTAGTGAAAATTTTTTCCTAATATCCAACCTAGACCTCCCCAACTGCAACTGAGACCATTGCTCCTTGCTCTGTCATCTGCTACCGCTGAGAACAGCCTAGCTCCATCAAAGGCTGCTATCAAATCCTCACTCTTCTCTTCTACAGACTAAATAAGCCCAGTTCCCTCAGTCTGTCTTCATAAGTCATGTGCCACAGCCCCCTAATCATTTTTGTTGCCCTCCGCTGGACTCTCTCCGATTTGTCCACATCGTTTTTGTAGTGGGGGGCCCAAAACTGGACACAATACTCCAAATGCAGCCTCACCAATGCCAAATAGAGGGGAATAATCACTTCCCTCGATATGCTGGCAATGTTCCTACTAATGCAGCCCAATATGCCATTAGCAGTCATGGCAACCAGGGCACCCTGCTGACTCATATCCAGCTTCTTATCCACCGTAACCCCCAGATCCTTTTCTGCAGAACTGCTGCCTTGCCCGTCGGTTGCCCGTCTGTAGCTGTGCATGGGAATCTTCCATCCTAAGCGCAGGACTCTGCACTTGTCCTTGTTGAATCTCATCAGATTTCTTTTGGCCGAATCCTCCAATTTGTCTAGGTCACTCTGTATCCTACTCCTCCCTTCCAGTATATCCACCACTTCCCCTAGCTTAGTGTCATCCATGAACTTGCTGAGGGTGCAACTTACCCCATCCTCCAGATCATTAATGAAGATTTTGAACAAAATGGGCCCCAGGATCAACTCCTGGGCACTTGGCTTGTTACTGGCGGCCAACTAGACATCGAGCCATTGATCGCTACCAGTTGAATCCAATGATCCAGCCAGCTTTCTATCCACCTTATACTGCTTTCATCCAACCCAGACTTCTTTAATTTGCTGGTAAGACTACTGTGGGAGACTGCATCAAAAGCTTTGCTAAAGTCAAGGTAGATCATTTCCATCACTTTTCCATGATTTTCCCAGGGACTGAGGTGAGGCTGGGTGGTCTGTAGTTCCCCAGATCCACTTTCTCCTCTTTTTTAAAGACATTGGGAGATGAGGTTTTCAGACTTTGGGAGATAAGCATCAAACCCATGAGCTCACATGGAATAAATCGAGGGAGACCCATTGCTTGGCCAAAAGCTAGTTTGTTTTGATGTTTGCAGGGTATACGTCACCCACCCATTTGCATACATGGCAGTGTGGTGCCAGCTTTGGCTGTGTGTAGGCATTGGGCAGATGCACACCCTGGAGGTGGGGACGAAGTGGAGCAACGAAAGTTGTGCAAATATGATGTGGTTTTGTCATCTGAAGTTTTTGTCCCATAAAACTCTGCATGGCCATTGCTCATGCTGTGTCTGGAAGAGGAGGGAATAGGACACAGCAGGGGAGAGGGGGTTTTGAGCACTTCAGTCTGCAATCCAACAAAGTCCCCAAAGATTAACTAAGAAAATCTGCTCTTGGACTATGGGATCCCACACCACCAAGGAAACTGAAGATTTCAACGGCCCCAGGCAGCTGAGTGAAGATATTAACTGCTTCATGAGCATTTGCTACCTGCTGCTGAACGTAACGCAGGGTGTTGGCGGCCAGGGAACGAGGTGGGCTGGATGAAGCCTTTAGAAGATCAGTGCAGTAGGACACAACCCTGCAACGTGCTGCCCACCTTCAGCTGCCCTGACTTCAGAGGAGGTTGAGTGTGCGCCGCGTTTTACACCATCAGCCTCCCCAGGCCTCCACCTGCCCTGTGCCAGGATCTGACATCCCCAAGCCATGCCTTGGTTAGCTGTGACTGCAGCCGACAATGAGGAGCATGACCTAAAATGGTGGGCAATGGCTGGAGTTAGCCTTTGGGGCCGACCGAATGAGGAGGCTTACCAGTGGTTTCCTCTCGTTAACCCACTGACTTTTTGTCACCCCGATCTTTTTGTTGAGTGGCCAGCTTTCTAGAAAGGGAGTTGTCATACCAGGTTTCTGTTGGAGGCTGGTATTCCTGCAGGTAAAAGGACTTTATAGTCAAGTGGTTTCATCTCTGGCTATGGCTCCGGCAGTGGAATTGGTCAAAGCTGACTGCAAGAGTGTTTCTTGACTTCCTGCAGGTTACGCTGCAAGTGTCGGAGAAGCAGGGAGCCAGCAATCGGTCCCCCACAGGCCTGCTGCTGAGCGGAAGCTATCCTTTGCCATTGACTCTCTCGCTTTGCTTTTTTTTTGAGCCCGCACAATGACTTGTTGTTATGTAAAACACCAGTCAGAGTGAGCCAGACAGAGAGGGAGAGAGATTCTTTAGTGTAGGAATCTGAGTCACATGGGGCTGTTTTATTTCCCCCTCTGCTAATCTCGTTTCTATAGAAACAAGATTGAAAAAAAAAAGTGGAGCTGAGAGCAAGGGAACCGAGGTGATGGGCAAGGGAAATATAGGTGGCGAATGAGGAGGAAGGGCCGTCATGGGGGGGAATGCGTAGGCAGGATAAGATCAAGGGGGGATCTGGCAGTGGCAGAGTGGGACGGACCGATGGAGTGACTAGCTGTGACTGAGCGCTCAGGCACACGCGTGGATGTGCGTTAGGGTGGGGGGGGTTGTTTGTTTGAAACATTTTCTGAAATGAACTGATCCTTCCAAGAAGGGGAATCAGGAGAGACTGAAAGAAAGGGAACCAGCGCCTTGGCAGGTGAGTGAGCAAACGGGGCAATGGGCGCCCGCCTAGAGGGCTCCAAAGCCAGCCAGTTTGTAGCTGGCTCTGGCATTCTTTCCTAAGTGGGTGGGCCACCAGAGATGCAGCCGGCTGGCATGGGGTCCTGCTCCCCAAGACGTTGATTCAGGGGCGTTTTTCCCAGGTTCTGGGCTTGCCGCAGCAGGGAGAATAGTGGTGAATGGGACCCGGGACACACTGCCAGTTAAAGACAGCAGCAGGGATAAGAACATGCCATTCTGGGGCAGCCAGGTGAGAGGGGCTTTGCGGAAAGACACCTGTGCTAGACTGATTGATCGGAGGGTTGTTGGGTATTGTTTCCTTTCTGAAGCCTGGGGAACGTTAAGCCCTCACTGCCTAAAAGCCTGCTGTCTGCTTGGGAAGCAGCTCCCGGCATTAATGGTCAGATTGGTTTTGATTCCGACTGCATCCGTGTAAATAAAAAGCCTGGTGAGCCGAATCTCTCCGGAATGTAACCCGCACAGTGAGCGATGATCTCTCCCTTCCTCCATTCACCCCAGCAGCCTGTCTCTGGGGTCCTGGTCATGTGCGATCAGTCCTCCCATGAGTGCATCCATAAGTGACAGAACCATTGGGTTGGAGGGAGGGCAGGACAATAATTCAGCAGTTTTGTTTCCTGTAGAGAATCTGGGCTGCTCGTAACCATTGCACCAGCATGTGTGCTGCGTCCCAGGACGTTAGCTGTCTGTAAGCACGTGTACTGCCTCTTGGGACGCAGTGCCATCTGTAACTATTGCACGAGGATATCTGCTGCCTTCCTGAACTAGAACCAGCTTGTCTCTAGTCAGTGCACAAGTAAAAGTGCTTCCTGCCTGGAATATGGGTTCACGATTTCGACTGCACAAATGCATGAGCTGTCTCCACCGCTACTGCATAGGTATGTGTCTTGCAGGGCTTGACTTGTACAAGGCGAGTGCTGCCTACACCAGTTCTGGTCTGTCTGTAGCTATTGGACAAGCGCAAGTGCTGCCTCCTTGCAATCTGGTCTTTCTCTAAGTGCTGCATGGAAGGGAGTTCTGCCTCCTGGGGCCCCAGTCTGAGCCAGCTGCTTACAAGGATTCCTGCGTGTCTTGTAGCACTGCATGTGAGACCCTGGACTGGACATAATCACCCCACAAGCATAAGTGTTTCTTCCTGAGACTCTGGACTCTTTTTAATCATTGTATGATCAAGCATGCAACCTCCTCTAAACACAGATTGCAATAACTCTTCCGGTCTCCCATTCCTGAGAGTCAAATGCAGAATTAGGAAGGAGCGGTAGTTAGCGGGCATCTCTTCTGGCGGGTTTAGCACAGGAAGGAGCGGGTGAGATGTGGGGTGGAATGGGTTGGGATATGGTGCATTAGGGATTTCACTTCTAATAGCTTTCCTCTGATTACATTGCAAAGGAAATACACGCTAACGTTAGGGCATTCCGAACACTGGACCCAGGCCATTTCGGATGTAAACCCAGTGAAGCTATTAGGGATGAATTGGACCCAGTATATTTTTTGTTTCAACTCAGCTTTGCTAGATGCCACTCAGCCATTCCCATGGGTGAGTGAGAGAGCAGAGCGCAATTTTTCAAATGTTGGCCTCACCTTTCTAAAGGGTGAACAAGTCATGTTTGGGCCCAGGCCGGTACGTCTTTGTGACAGCTTAGCAAGGCTCAGCTAACTGGGGATGAAGGCAGAGCCAAGGTGTCCCGCGCTGACCCTGCTTCCTCTTGGTTTGTCTTTTCTTTCATTTGCCAGTGCTCCTGTGCCATGAGCATTGCCCACTCAGTGATTTTGGAAGAGTCATCCATTGTGGTGGTGGAATCAGAGAACACTGTCTGGGTCAGGTGAGGTGTTTCTTGGCTGAGCGTTGAAGCAGTGTCATTAATGTCTTCCCTGCCTGTGCTGTGGAGAAGAGGCCTGAAGAGAATGAGCAGGGAAGGAACCAGACAGCTCCTTGGTGTAGCCAGGACCCCTAGCTTTGGCCTCAGCAGGCGCTGCTTTGGAGAAGGGTGTGACAGTTGCTTTTGGAGCTCTCTTTGTGGCCCGAGGGAAAACTCACCAGAGAGCAGTTGTGGGCAGAATGGAACAAATAATCAAAATATACCAGATTTAGAGATTCTCCCTGAGAACGTTTTTCACCTTCCTCTGTAGCATGGGGCATGGCTCACTTGCTGGTGGAGTCTCTGTACTTTGAAGTTTTTACACCGTGATTTGAGGACTTCAATAATTCAGTCGTAGGTTAGAGGTTTATTACAGGAGAGGGCGGGTGAGGTTCTGTGGCCTGTACTGTGCAGGTCAGACTAGATGATCATATTGGTTCCTTCTCACCTTAGTCTATGAATCTATGACACGGCAGCACCCCTCAATGCTAGGATGAAACCAGCAGCATCTGTGTTTAATCTGGTCCGGGCTACTTTGTCTCATTTCAAGGAGCAGGCGCTGAGGCTATGCGACAGCCACCTTTGCCATGTGACGTTCATGCTGTGCCCTTAGGTGCATGAAGCTGTACTTTTATCTGACAGCGAATGTGATGTCTGTTCGCCCCCCACACACACACTTAGCTGTGATAATTCCCATCTGCCCATCACATTTTCTGCTGGTTTAGTTTGTTGGCATGTTAAACTAAAGCATTTTTTGCGGGTAGTGGGATCAGGGCTGTTATTAGAAAGGAATAGCTGCAAGCGTCTCCACAGCCGATAGCTATTTTTGTAGGAAGGATGAAATGTTCTGATATAAATGCTGAAATGGGACAGTGAACATGTTTAATCTGGCTGGCAGATGGTAAATCCTAGAGGTGTGGTTGACAGTAGAACATGGCAGCTGAACAACCGTCTCTGATTAGGAGGAGCGGCTTCTTTCCACTACTGCCGTTGGTACTTCATCTGATGGCTTGCTCTGTGCACTCCACTGGCTTCTCGGAGGCAAAGAGAAAGCGAATTGAAACCTGTGCAGGTGGAGAATTGAGGAGAAGCCCTGGAAATGCCAGGCCTCGCTTACCATTCAGTGAAGCGTTGAGTTGGTGCAACGGGTGGGTGATGGCTGTGCAAGACTTCAGTCCCCTTTCATTGGGCTGGGATTCCATTCAGCTAGGACCCACTTGGCCTGCTGTGTGCTCTAAAGGGCTGCGCTCCACCGGAAGTTGTAAAGCTGCCATTCATTGCATGGGATGTGCTGCCTGGCCACATTTCCTGCTGACTCTTTGAGAGGTGCTCTCATGTGCTGGGGCAGGAACCAGTTGCAGGGGCTGGATTACAGTCACAGCAGCTCTGTGGTTGGTTTATATGTCCTGTTCTGTTGTGAGATGAATTACCTAAACCCACCGGAGTTGTCCGTGAAATATCACACCTGCGATAGCTTTGCTGCAGCCTGGCAATCGGATAGAGGGGGACGCTGGCTCGCAAACTGCTCTGTGGGTCACCGGTGGCCCTCGCTGCTTTTCCCAGAAGTTCATAGAGGGACGTGGTTTGAGAAGCAAGGAGGGGCAGGAGGGGGGCGGCTGTAAGTGCTCCACACAGTGAAAAAGCCGGAGAACGTTCCTGATGCCCATTCCCACCTGGCTCACATTCCTGCTCCCCGAAGAACATCCTAGTCTGCATGTGCTGAAGCTGTGGGTCCACTTCAAACCATTGTCTGAACCGTCCAGCTCTGGCAGGAGGAGAGGGCTAGAACAGCATCAACGAGAGTGCTGTGGCAGTGCTTGGAGAAGGTTAGTGGTAATACAGTGCATAGCCCCGTGGACCACGCTGATGGGAGCAAGGGGGCTTCTTCCTCATTGTCTCTGTCATGGATTTCTCAGCAGGCAGCTCTTCTGGCCATTGAGCACAAAGCAACTGTCCCTTTTAGGTCTTCGATCAACTGCTGTGAAGCAGTTCCTTCTGAGACGTGCCGTGCCTCAGTGAGACAGGCACCGCTCCGTGCTGCCTGTGTAAGTAGCAGAACAAACTTCAGAGCTTTGGAACAAAGCAGAACTTTCCGGGTCTCTGGCCTAGCGCAATTGATCTTGAAGCTGCGTTCCAGGTTCCATTTATTTCCTTCGCAAAATCCTCCTCTGCAGATCTGCACTTGAAATGCAAGTGGTGCTGCTCAAAGGAGGGTTAGAAAATCCTAGTGTACCGTTAGCTACAAAGTGTGCAAGAGAGGAAGTCTGGTCTTGTCAATTCAGAGCTAAAGCACAGGACTAGAAGGGAAGAGATCTAAGTCCTTTGCAGTGCTCTGCCACTGACTTGACATGTGACTTTGGGCAAGTCACTTCATCTCTGTGCTCCCATCTGGGCACTGGGGGTCATAATAGCAGCCTACCTCACAGGGGCTTTGTCAAGATTAATCCAGGACAGTTTGTGGGATGCTAGGAGATCGTCCACGGAAGTTGCTTTGGAAATCGAAATGTTAGTGGTGGTGGCCATTGTGATCACGGTGGTGTTCTCGCCTGCTCCGTGAGAGCCAGGAAAGGGGCCGCCCCTTTGCACTGCCAGGTGAGTTGTGACTCACCAAGCAGCCGTGCTGCAAGAAATGTACGAAGTAGCATGTAAGCCAGTATACCAACTCGGATGCTACAGTGAAACCAACCGGTTTCCCAGCACTCGGGTCCTCATTTCAAAGCAATAATAAAGCAACTAACGCTAACCCACACACGGGGCATTATAGTTCCTAGATTCCAGGACCAGAAGGGACCAGTGTGATCATCCAGTCTGACTTCTTGTAAAGAAGAAAGGAGGCCAGCCAAACCCCAGGGGCCAGGTGAGAGCCCTCGCCCCACTGCAGTACAAGAATAGCGACTGGACTGAGGGTGGTAACCCAGCCTTTGAAGCAATTCATGCTGAAGCTTTCTGCCTGTTCCTTGCTGCAGATCAGTGAATTGGCTTAGTGATGGGGGTACTGCACACTGCCTGATTTATCTGCATACAGTCACAGTATAGCAGGTATGATTCATCTCCCTGCTGCAGTACAATTTATGTAAACCAGTGCTGTATAAATAGCCAGATGATTCTGTAACATGCTCCTAGGTTTCTAATTGAAAAAATACCATTGGAACTTTTGGCTCCACAAAGGAAGCAGGAGTTTGGTTTAATGAGTTGTGGAAAAGATGTTCCTCCAGAACAGCAAGAGCACGCTGAGAGCAGAGTAGCTGTGACAAGCTGGGTCAGGAGGGATTAGCCAACCCAGAAACATGGTTGAGTCTTATTTAACCTTTCCTTCCATAGTAACTGGACATGGTTCTGCTAATGGTGCTGAACTGTGAAGGGTCATCAACACCAGTGAGGAAACAGAATTGGTGGTGGAAGGATGGACTAGTGGGTAGGACACTGGGCGGGGTCTCAAAAGACCAGAGTTCAGTTTCTGGCTCAGGCACAGACTTCTCATGTGACCATGAATATTTAAGTCATTTAATAGATCCATACCTTTTAAAGGCCTCCTAACACAGACCATAGAACGTCACCCCATTACCCTGCTCTGAGCCCAATAACTTGTGTTTAGCTAAAGCGTATCTTCCAGAAAGGCATCTGGGCATGATTCAAAGACTTCAAGAGACAGAGAACTGACTGTGTCCCTTGGTTGTTTGTTCCAATGGCTAATCACCCGCGCTGTTAAAATAACTTGTGCCTTCTTTCCAACTCGGATTTCTCTGGCTCTCACTTCCACTCACTTGACCCCGCCCTGGGCCTCCTCTGCGAAGTGGGGGTAGAAGAGACCTAGCTTATAGAGATGTTGTGAGGATAAAATTCCTCAGGCTGGGTCTACACTGATGGTGGCAAATTCGTACTCCGTAAGCGGAGTAGCACTGCGTCGAAGGGAGCGTTGTTCCCGTCGGCGCAGCACAGTATGGACACCGTGCAGGGGAGACGCTGCAAAGTCGTTGGGAGATACGCAAATGATTTACGTCACTTGCGTATCTCCTGTCGACTGCTGCCGAATCGCCAAGGTAAGTGTAGACCGGGCCTCACTGATCGTGAGATGCTGAAGGCCACATAAATATCTAGCTAGCTAGATCATCCAAAGGGCTCTAGGGAGGTATAAATATGATCTGAAGTCATGCAGTGAGATTGGACTGGGTGGGGGTGGGGAGCGATGCAGACTACAGGAAGGAGAAGCCCAAAGCACTGCTCTGATGATGACAGTGTCAGCCATTGGGGATCCATGTGCAAAGGCATCAGGCTGCAGCCCAGCAAGGTGCCTGCGATAGGCTCGGAGGCGGGGGTCGTGGTCAGTACTGGGCCCTGGGGATTGACTACTTGCAGCAGTCCTAGAGGTGGAGAGGAACTGATTGAAGAGAGAAGGGTTTCAAAGCGACAAATGTTGCAGCTTGGCCCCGCACGGTGACTCGGGGGGATGCGGTGACTGTAGAGTGTGAGTGGCAAGCAGAGAGTGTGATGCTATGAAGGGATCCCAGAGGGCATTACGAGGAATGATGAGATGAAATGAAGAGCTGCATTTAAGCTGAATAACCTCAAAAACTCCCGGACAGTGGGATGTGTTGGGCTGTAGAATAGTCTTCCTTGGGGAACGGCAGGAGAACTGTTGCTTGAGATTGCTTAAAACTAGACAGCAGAAAGCACTAGGAGTGCAGTGTAAGGAGCACGCCTGTTCTGGCAGAGACATGGGCTAGGTGATCAGAGGGTGTCTTTCCTGCTGCTGTGGTTCTCGGGGCCCAGTCCTCCCCTTGGATGAGTGGTTCCTGCTAGGCATGGAGAGCCCTCCATGCCGGTTAGTGCAGTGAGAGCCGCAGGCGCTCAGCACCACTCAGACACAGGGCCAAGCACTCTGTCAGCAGAGAGTGCTGAGGAGCCACGCGCAGCGGATTCAGGACAGCCACGCTCCCCGGACACCATGCTGGCAGGTGGCTAACCAGAAGAGGGGAAAACGCAGCACCAGGGAAGTGAAAGGTGGTTGCATCCACTTATGCCAGGTCTGAATTTGGTCCCAAATGTCCCAGTTCTGAAGTTTATCACTGCAGGACCTTTAATCCCATGTTCCCTCGTCTCGGCTCTGAAGACAGAAACCGCCCGAGCGAGGAGAGATCACTTTACCGAGCGTCAGCTAAGTGAAATATTACTCATTACAATATGCGCTTTGACATGGGATCAAAGGAGAGCATTCAGTGACAGCACTGGTGTTTGTGCAGTGTGTTCTAGTAGACCGACTTAATGCGATGCTTAAATTGTTCCTAATCTAACCTCTCCTCCCCCAGCATTTTCTGCAGCATTGAGAGAAATCTGTATTGTTTTTAAAAGACAAACTCTCATCCCTTACATCAAAGCAAATGACTTTAAAAATGTAAAGAATGACCCCAGAAGGTCTGACTGGCTCTTTCCCAGCGGTGATATTTACAGAGACGTCTTCCCCTTCCAAAAAACCATCTCCACCCTGTCCCAAGCAACAGCAATTTGTAAGCTGAAAAATAAATCAATAACCAGAGTTAATGAATTGAAGATGTCTGTGTTTAAAATATATCTAGAAAAATATGGCTAGCCATCCATGGTTTGTTTAATTGTTGTGCAGCAAGAGAGAGCGAGGCAGAGAGTCACATGTCTGAGAAATACCTTTTTTGTGGGTATTTTGTTTGGTTTAAGTTAGTTGAGAAATGTATTAACTTTAAAAAATATAGCTACATAAACTGGTGCAGATGCTGTATGAGCAGGTTAGAGAGACAAGGCGGGTGAGGTAAGATCTTTTCTTGGACCAAATTCTGCTGGTGAGAGAAATAAGCTTTCAAGCCACACACAGCTCCTCTTTAGGTCGGGGAGAGGCATTCCCAGCATCACAGCTAAATGCAAGGTGCCGTGACAGAGGGAGCACCTTTCAAAGATCTGAAGAAGAGCTTGAAGCAGCTCAAAAACTTCTATCTCTCTCCAACAGAAATTGGTCCAGTAAAATCTATAATCTCCCCAACCTTGTCTCTCCGAGATCCTGGGACTGACATGGCCACTGTAACACCGCAAAGTACAGATGACCAGGTTGGCATTTGTGCAAACTACGTGAGGCTGGTTCTCATTCAAATGGGTCAGATCGCCAAGGCCTCAGTCCATGGTGGTTTACACCTTTGCAGCTAGACTTATCCCCTGCCCTGGTTTTTCCCCATTAGTCCTGATCTCGTTTTTCTCTCTCTCCCTCCTCCCCCGCACATGTCGCACAGAAGAAGTGCCCTGCCGGGGGGGGGAGAGATACACATGACCATGACAACACGGGACGGGACGACGACGACTACGCCGGTTGGAAATTTGAAGCTGTTGCAGGACATTGCACATCACCAGCACAGCATTCCTGCTAACGGGGAGAAGCGGGACTGCTGCTCAGCGAAGCAGTGTGGCCTAGTGGGTTGGGTCCTGGACTGTGAGCCATGAGGCTTGAGTTAGGGCTCAGCTCTGCTGATGAACTTCAGCCAGTCAATTCACGTCTGTGCCCTTTGAATCCTTGCCCTGTCCTGTGTGCTGGGACTGTAAGTTCTTCAGGGCAGGGACTGTCTCTTGCATTAGGGCCCAGATGCATGAACTGCCCCAGGCGTACATTGTAGAGTTCTAAAGTGTGCTTTTACGCTCAGTAGTGACTGTTCAAAGCTGTCGGTTGATGCTCAGTTTGCAAGTAGGGCAGGTGGAAGCTTGGGTTGGCTCGTTAGGATCTATCTGCCCTGCAAGCTGAACTTCTACCAATAAAGGTTCTGTTTGAGAAATTCTACACCTCTACAGCCCCACAATCCTCCAGCGCTGCCCAATGCAGCTCGCTGGCTTTTCTGGCTTCTCGCCTCCCAGGCATTGTCCAGGGGCGGCGTGATGGAACCAGGCAGAGCAGTCCACTCTGAAGCAGTGAATCACAACTCAGCCCGAGGGAGGGTCAGAGGGTTTTCATGCATTTTCCTCTTCCTTTGGATCAAGAGGGGAGTGGGGGCTGAGTGCCAGACGTTGAGGAGGGCTGTATCACAGCAGAGGGTATGCAGTTATGTCCCAGTGCTGGAGGTTCCCAGAGGATGTAATACAGTAATGGCAATGAAGGGGTGTCTCAGGGTTGGGGGTTCCTGGGGGCTGTAACAGAGCAGAGGGGACGCAGTCGCATCTTGATTCTGGAGCCTCTGAGGTGCTGTTCTCTAAAATTGCTGGGTGCCTGCAGCCCCCCGCCCATTGCTTTCCAGCCATGCTCATAGGCCCAACATCTGAAATTCTGAGCAGACACGTGGTCCGTTTGCTATTCCAAAATGTCCCCCCAGTTGGTTTATTTCCAGATCAGTCTCCGAAACGAACGCTGCCTCTGTGTTTCTAAATCCAGGCTGGGGATGTGCAATCGCTCTGGCCTTTTTATGAATAGGAATGTGGTTGTAGCAGGAGTTTCACGTGTGCCTTTCCCAGCTGCCTTTGCTTCTCTGTGGCCATTGCTCATCTCGCCAAGCAGGGAGACAGGCAGCACTGGGGGGAGCCCAGAGCAGCCAATTTCCATCCCTGCACTGCTGCCCTGACCATCCCGGGAACTCTGCAGATGGACATTGAAGCCAAGCCTTTGCACTGTGCAGTGTTATTTCTGCTGGAGCAGGAAGCTGCAGCCCGATACTCAGAAACTCATGCTGTTCGGGTTGCAGATTTGCCACGGCAAGAAGGATTTCATGGCTGCTGCGCTGCAATGGCTCTGCAGATAGCAATGTGTCTTGCTTGGAGCGCTCTCGCTGTCTGACTTAGCTAACTGTGTTCTGCTCCCGACAGGGCTCGGGAACACTGTCTCTTTCATTGCACTGTTGCAAACCTCCCCTACTCTCACCTCTTGGCAAGGGACAAGATGCTGCTCTCTGTCTCTAGGTGGATAGCACCATGGCTAATGATACTGAGCCAAGACCTGCTCCTCTACTGTACCTGTGCAATGCTGCTGGCATCCATGGGGCTGTGCAAGGGGCCGGGGAGAGCTTTTATCCTGCTAATTCAATTCTAAGACTTGCAGCTCCATACCTTCCACTCGGAGCTCCTGCTGCATCACCTTTGCCTTCTCTGGGCATCCCTCTGCTTCGCTCTGAACCTGCCTCTGGTCCCTGAGGTGCAGCCGTGAAGTTAACGCCTCTCCTTCCCCTCCAGGTCGGAGAGCAGCCTCTCGAAGTTTGCCCACCGCTTGTCCGTTAAGCAGAAGCAGGAGAAGAGGAGGAAAGCCGAGCATGCCTCAGCTGAGCTGGCCGCTTTCCGGCCCCGGTCTCTGAGCATTGAATGGTAAGAGCTGCAGGGCTTTGGATCTCAGCCCTCAGCTTTGGGCTGAGAACCCGCAGAGCAGGGGACTCTCCCTGCGGTTGTCTGACCCTCCCACAGCTGTTGTTGCCCGTTAGTCTGCAGCGATGTCGGAGGTGCAGAGAAAGGGGATTGGGGCGATACCATTCGCACTCCTGCTCCCAGTGCTGGAAGATACCCTCTAGCAGAGAGACCTCTGCGAGGCACGTGCGGTACAGGCCTGTGGCAGCCGCTCTCTCCCTGCCCATGCTGGACCGGTCTCGGACAGCCCCAGTGACGTGAAGCAGAGGGGATCCCAACAGAGGGACCCCCTCCCGACAGCCCTTCCCAGTGCGAGGCAGAGGGGACCTCATAGGTTAAGAAGTCGAGCACACAGACAGCTTCCCAGGATGGCACCTGGAGGATCATGAGGGTCCAAGGCGCCACATGAAGACAGCTCCCTGCCCATGTGGGCAGACAGTGCTCCGGGAGCTAAAAGAAGATCAGAGACGCTTTGGGGGCCTGGAGCCAGCGCTGAGTTCCTGTTTGCCCTGTTAGTCCATAAGTGTCTCCTGTGGGAGTTGCGCGCGTGCTCCAGGAGGCAGCCGTGTGGGAGGCAGCCGGCGAGTGCTGACTGTGGGATGGATACAGCTTCAGCAAAAACTTAATTAAGACAATTATCCGCTCTGAGTGAACCAACAAACTCCCCGCCTGGTGGAGTTGCAAAACAAGGGCTCCAGGCAGTGGGGAATCCTTGGGCAGGCGCTAAAGAGAAGCAGGAGACCAGGCAAAGGGAGTTCGTTAGCCTGAACAGCCTCTGGTCATCTTTGCATTCTCCCTCCTTTGGGAGCTCTGCAGAGGTGGAGCAGGGAGCTAACACCATATGGGCTCTTTGCCCGGGACTTCCACCCCGCCATTGCACAGGCAGGCCTCACGCGGCCGCCCTCGCCAGCTGTCAGCGGATCCGTGCAGTTGGCACCTTGTCAGCCACCCACCCACTGATGGATGTAAACTGGCGCAGGCTGCAGGCTTGTCTTAGGGTAGAGCAGGATGTGGGGTGCCAAGAGACTTGGGATCTATTCCTAGCGGGGCCGTGGACTTGCTCCAGGTAAGTGACTTCCCGGTGCCTCGTTTCCCCCCTGGCTGGATACTTGCCTCCCTTTGTAAAGTACTTTGAGGCCGTTGGGTGAGATGCGCTGGCTCCGTGTTACTGTGCTGTTACATAGGTGGGCCCCCCGAGACTCAGCACGCAGTTCTTCAGCTGAGCAGTGCTCAGCTGCTAGGTTTATTCTGAGATGGCAGCCCCTCTCTGAGCTGGAAATCATTTACCCATGGCTTGAGTGTCTTGATGGGATAGTCCTGGAGGCAGCTTGTAGCTCAAGCTTCTTAGAATTAAGGGTGACCCAGGAAGGATTTTTTTTGAAAATGGGAATTGTGCCTTTTTTTTTTTCTTCCTGAGTTGCATAAAGAAGATCAGAACTTCAGAAGAAATTCCTTAGAAATGTCAGGAATGTCAAGCCTGGTTTCCGTGCTTTTGCTAGAGAACGCAGGGCCATTTATTCTAAGCTCTAACTCCTTCGCTGAAGGAGTGAGGGTGTTGAATCCCTCAGAGAGGCTGCCTTTATCCATAATAGTAATTAGGCATCAAAGTTAAATAGTTAAAAACCCACAGAGTTTTAAACAAGCTGACTAGAAATCCCTTTCCTTTCCGTTGCTCAGCTTTTACCCTCTGCATGCTTCCGAGGTCATCACTGTAGTCGTACTTCATTCACCCTGGTCTTCCAAACTAGAAAGTAAACTGAAACTCCTAATATAAAAACAGCCCCTCCATCAGTTTAGCCCTTCTTTTTCTACCATAAAGCCCAGTTCCTCTCCCCCCCCAGCTGGTCACCATTAACCATTTCATTCTTACAAAGTTTCCATATTAGCTCTGGGATATATTTCAGCTGCATCTGCCGGTGCTTATGGGAGGAGCAAAGCACCTTGTGCAGCGATATCACTGTAGCGATAATAAATGGTCATATTTTGCTGGGTTTTGGGAGGCAGCCTGAGAACAAATGCTTAGTGAGGACTAATCACCTGTAGATACAACTTGCCAGATGCGACCACTTTGGAGACCAGCTATGGACAATCTGTGGCCCAGAAAGAGAATTTTTCTAATGTTATCCCACCCGTGTGTGGGTTCTAACGGCTGAACGTAACCTCACTAGAGTGTAACAATCATTCTCCCTTCACATTTGTACCTGGCAGTTCACAACGCCTACGGCTCGCATACATCCCCCTCCCTGCCCGGATGTGCGGAGAGTCCGTCCTGTCCACCCATCTTACGGCACCCATAGAGATCAGCCGTAGTCTGACTCCCTGCACTGCCAGAGCAAAGGGGGTGGGGGCAGCCAGTGGCCACTGCAGCATGAGGCTAGCCATTTCTGGGTGGGGGAGACCCATCTCGGGGGGTCAAAATGGTGATACCCCACTTGTGAAGGTGTAGCTAAGGGCTGCCCTTCCTTTGTGCTTCTCCCAAGCCTCTAGACTGAAGTACTATGCCTTTCCAAGGCTCCCGCTCCTCAGGCATCACAGCTTGGGTGCTTTGCTTCCTTCTCTTCTCTTGGGAAGCCCTGTTTCATCAGTGTTCCAGTAGAGCTGTGTGAATAACGGGGTTTTCAAGTCACAGGCAATTCTGAAAAAGTGGATTTTTTGGGATGTTTTGGGTCAAAACTAAATGAAATTTTTCAAAATGTTTGGAAAATCCAACAATCAAGCAATTATTTTGGATCAAACAAAATGTTTTGTGTCGATATTGTCAAATTTTAAAAAGGGGTTGGTTGTATTTTTAATCAAATCAAGACATTTCAAAACAAAACGTCATTTTGAACTGAAAAACTGAAACATTTTGTTTAGAAAATGTCAAAACAGAACATTCAGATTTTTTCAAAATCTTGTGGTGTTTGGGGTTTCGACTGAAACAATTCAGCAAAACCGGCACAAATCTGTGAAACATTTTGGTGTTGCTGACTCTGGATTTTATGCCAAAAAATGTTTTGGCTGAAAAATTTCACCTAGCTCTAGTGCAACAGTCCAGTGTAAAAAGAAAGAGGTTAAGACAGTGCAATATTCAGGCTTCATTCCTTCCAACACATAGTCTGACTTCTCTCATCAAGAACTTCTTGACAGTTCTCAAAATTTCTAGACATTACCCTATATTTAAATTTGGAAGCATTAGATTTTTATTGGTAAATGTCAGCACACATTGATTTTACCACACATGCACAAATTGACAAAAAAAAATTCCATCAATAATTGAAATTTACAGAGGCAAAGTTAGGAAAATGCTACTTGAGAACTTGTTAGATTTAAGGCTATTTACTTTGTATATTTTGACGTGATGTTGACAGTCTGTTTTAATGGTTATAAAGTTTAGCTTTTTGAATCTCAGTATCTACTGGCATTAAATAATTGTGTGACATAACTTCCCACAACTGTGAAAATTTAAATCAAGAAAAATGGGGAAATGCTTAAAACCCATAATTTGCACAACTGTAAAGATTTACATTGAGAAAAATAGAAAAAATGCATAAAAAATAAACATGGATGTTACCTGTCGAAATTATAACCAAATAATTGAATTCTGCCACACCTACATATGCACATCAGCATACCATCAAACTAGAACGCCTCCAGTGGGGGCCAGTCTTGTAACACTCAGAGCCAGAATGGCGGCCCTGCCCATCTCGATGTGTTTGTTTGCATCTTCTACTCACCCCTTCCGCTGGTGTCCTGGTTCCGCAGGGAATCCAGGAGCTGCAACGGGTGTATTGTCACAGTGTAAGAATTTAATTTACTTTTAAACATACAGGGCCAAGTTTTCAAAGAACAGCCTCAGCGTGCCTGTGCGGACGCTCCCCTCCCCCCGACACACGCTGCTCAGCATTAACTAGCGAGAGATTCTACAATGGGCACATGCATTTTACACCCATCCGCTAATCACTGGGGTTGGTGCTGGGAAAGCGTGTGCACAGGTGCTTGCATGTGCAATACTGTGGACAGACGCCCCTATAGGCTGAGGGGATGGCCATCTGAAAACGTGGCCCATATGTGGAGGTAACATTGTGTTTGTCGTGCTAAAGCCAGGCCCTGCAAAGTGGATATTCACTTGCTTGGCTTTTGTAATGTCATTCCACTTGTTCCCCCAATGAGTGGAGTTTTCCTTGGACCCAGGGGTGTGCAGTCCTCTTTGCAGGACTGGAACCCACGGTGTCAGCCTTTGGACCGGTACATTCACATTTCTGAGTTTATGCACACAGAATTGATACGCACAAGCACCTAATGGGTACTTGGAAATCGGGAGTGCAGGGTCTTTTTGTTGCGGGTGTGTACAGCACCTAGCACAGAGGCCTGGTCTGAGAGCAGGCCTCTTATTTGTTCTGGTAATAGAAATAATAAGAAGGCCATTGGCAATTATCCAACCCATTGAGTAACCTTCTGAGCATTCTGTCTGATGGGTGAGCATTCTCACCGCATCTTCCACATCTGGAAAATGAGGCTCTGGGAGGCTTAGGCCAACATTTTCCCATTTGGAGGCCCACTGATCAGAGGTGGCCACGTGGGGGCTGATTTTCAGAGTTACTAAATACCCCCAATAGGAGTGGCCTCTGGCCCCAAGTTAAGCACCCAAAAGAGAAGGCACCTGAAATAGTGGATATTTTTGGCCTCAGAGCCATGTTTTCAAAGGAATGCAGGTGTCTAAAACTCAATGATTTCAACAGGAGTTAGGCACCTCGATGCATTGGAAAATCCCAGTAGGTACCTAGCTACCTTTAACTCCCTTCCCCCTCGATGATTAGCCCCCACAATCACATAGGCAGTCAGCATGGGGTGGGTCTAGAACCCAGTTCATGTGCCTCCCCCGGCCGTCTCTCCATCAGATGGGAAACATCAATAGTGCGTGTCGGTCCTGTGGCACAGTACCTGCTTTATTTAGGCAGCCCATATTTCTGTCCTCTAAACAGCAAGTGAAACAAGATTTTGCTCCTGAGTTTAGCAGTGACTACACGATGCCTGCTACGTTCCACTTGTTAAAAAAAGTGTGTGGGGGAAGTGAAGTATTGAGAAAACACTTATTTCATTCATATGTTATTTACTAAAATAAGTAGTTCATTATTAGACTTTTTTAGGCTAGTTTTTTAAGTTGGTCCCACAAAGTCCCTTCTGTTAGGGACCTATGAATATGCCATGCTCCCTCAGACCATTGGTCCGTCTTGTCTGGTATCTTGCCCTGGGCAGATCCCAATACCTAACGCTTCACAGGGCAGGCTCCTTGTGGGACAGATGTGCAGTGGGAGCGGTAATGCAGGGGGTGAAATATCCATGTAGTTGCTTCTGTAGGATATCTAAAGAAGGCCTGAACAGTGTTTTTATTTTTAAAATGATTCTTTCCTGGCTTATTTCTTATATTAGCTATTCAGGATTTTTCTAGCTGGTTGTGCTGGAAGATTGTATGGGCAACTGGAGGAACTGTAAGATTGTGATATTGCAGCTTCTAAGAGGTTTTCAGTGAGACTGTGGATAGCCTATTGACTTCTGTTTGTTTGTAATACCTGTTTAACTCCAGTGACCAAGCAACACATGAGAGAAAAGGTCTCTTTGTTAAACATTTGGCATCTTATCCTGCTCAAATAAGGACTAAGAAAATAAACATCCCACGTCTGACACCTCCAGTGAGTCCTCTAGCAAAATCAGAGAGGACAACATTTGACATTCCTGGTATTTCTAAGGGTATAAAAAAGCAAGGAGAAATCCTCCCACCAACACCAGTTTTCTCCCTTTAACTTTTTGCGCACTGAGAAATTATCAGTTGTTTCTCTATTTTACATGGTCTCTTAACCAGCTTTTAATCCATAACAAAGACTGTGGTCAGCCTTCAACACCCGCTGGCAAGGGGCTTCATCAGAAATTCTGGTGCCTTTTGTCCCAGGCCTTCGATTCTCTTTTTTTTTTTTCATGCTCTGAGCTTGCGTCTTTCAGTGCACTTTGATTTGGTTCCTCTTTCATTAATTCACTCTCTCTTTTTCCATTCTTTCTTTGCTTCTTGTCTCTTTCCTTAACCTCATCTTCTTTCTGCTTCTCTTCCCTCTCTACTTTTCCTTTCCTGCCCCTTTACCTCTGGTGTTTTTTTGTATCTCCCCTCTCTGTTTCCTTCCCTTTATGTTCTTTTTTCTAATCACCCCCCCTCCGCTTCTGCTCACGTTTTTCACGTCAGACAGCCTCACTGTAATGTATCGTGAGAATAGCTTATTCAAAGCTATTTCAGTAAAAATATTGTACATTCCACACTTTCCCACTTATCTCTGCTCTGCATTTTGGCAGCCCCTTGCGAGCGGTTAAAGGGTCACTGATGAGAGGATGTTGTCTAGTGGTTAGAAGCACAGGAGATTTGGCTGTGCATTGGTAAATCACTTAATCTCTGTTCCTCAGTCCCTCCCCCTCCCCGTTTGTAAAATGAGGATAATCAGGAAAGCTAGATGCTGAAGTTTATTTCGGGTTCGATTTGCCTGTCCCTGCATGGCTGGGGAGAGGAGGCAAGAAGGTTTCCCCATTATGCCACTCGCACAGACCAGGCAGACTTGCTGATTGTGCATTCCCTTGAGTACAAGGCCTATGCAGGGCTAGCATCCACAAAAGCACTAGCCTCTGGCAAGTGCAGCTGACCCTGCCCGTTAAAGTGGGGGTAGGACCTAAAAGGGTGGCTTTGCCCTCTTCAGAGCTGTTCGTGGTACCGTGCCTAGGCTCCCAGAGCTGCACGTTGGGGCAGCGTGTCTCCGCAGTACCAGCTCCTTTCCTGGCGCCGGAGAGGAGCCACGTGTGAGTGCATCCTTGTCGGGTCACTCGAGCCCCACGGTTTAGGTTTGGTTAAAAAGGAAAACGCTTTTAATGGAAATGTTTTTATGACACAGTTTCAAATTCTGGAATGGGAGGAGACTTTCTCTTTGGGGTTCAGGATGCCCTTGCGGTACGGGGACACCCCCAATTGCAGCGTTGGTTTGAGACATGAGAACCAGAGTGTGAAAATGGCTCGCACTCAAAATGGAACTTGCCAGTGTGTTTTCAATGTCAGATCTTAGGGCTGGAAAAACCAATGCCCCCGGCCAGCTAGCAGTGCCCCGCCCTATTGTGTCTTCCCACCGGCCAAACTCGACAACCCTGGGCGGCTGCAAAGGATTGTTGGACGTGGCTAGCTGGTGGATGATTTATTTGGTTGGTTTTTGAGCCAATAAAATTGAAAATCACTCCTGTAAACAGTAAATTAGCGGCCTCAATTTACTTTCATTTTAATAATCTGGTCCTACAGGATATTTTTTTAGAAGATGAGATTGCTGACCTGACAGTGATCCTGTCGCCAACCAACTCGGCAAGGAACTACACAAAAAGAGAATCATCTTCATCCCCACCAGTGCTCTGGAAGCCAAGGACCAGAGAAGGGAACACTGATAAAGCAAACCGGTGGGCCAGATTCTCGGCCCTCTTACACCAGTAATTCTGTAATTCTGTTGGTTTCAATGGATTTACTCCTGATTTACATGAGGTTAAGTGAAATGAGACTTAGGCCTGTTTAATTTTCAAGCTCCTAAGAAGACCTTAGCCAAGAACAGGGAAAAAATAGCTAGAGCGGGGGGGCAAACCAGCAGCCCTTGGTAACTGCAGAGCGGGTATCTGGGTATGTGCAGGTGTTTTAGTTCCAGTTCCCTTGGGCGGCTCTGCAAATCTCAGCCACTGTTTCTAAACCCAGAACCTCAGGGCTGCTGTTCATGCAGCGCAGTGCATGCACTGGGCCGAATGGGGCAGGCGCAGCATAGAAACAAGCGTGGTGGAGGCACTTTGTCTCGACCGGGAGTGCTTTAAGCCATCACTCAGGAACAATGGCCAAGCTATGGGGTCATTTGTTCTGGTATTTCAGCAGCTTCTCATGATTTATGGGATGTTTTGTTCTGCTGCTTGTCTTCGCTCCCCCCTCTCCACCCTCCCTGTCTCTCTCCCTTCTCCATTTCAACTTTTCCTCCCCCCCCCTCAATTCCCCTAATAACTGTGGAGTCTCTCTGCCTTATGAAGTAATGGTATCTGGGACTTATTGAATTAGCTGCATGGAATTGGACTTTGACACTGCACTTGCGGTCTACTCCAGTGCACGACGCTTTGTGCAGCTCATGACTGCCAAATGCTCATATACAGTAGAGCCGGAGCCGCAGCTCCTCGCTCAGGCTAAATTCTTGCTGGCTTTTCAGGGAGAGTTTTGCTTTAAGAAACAATTCAGAATCAGGCTTGTAGAAACTAGGTTTGTGGGAACTAAATGTGGGAAAGAGGAACTGCAGTCCAGAAACCAGGGAGGCTCCTGTGTTAGTGCTGATCTCCCAGCCTCTCCTCTCACCACTGTTGAAGGCAGAGCTTTTAGCTGTTTCCCTACTGGAACACCATCCTCCGTACCATGGTCACCCTGGAATCCCCTCCCATCTAGCCAGGCTCCCCTTCCATTTCACTTCAAACTCCTGTTCTCAAGCCCCTGGTATTGAAGAGCCTCTGGTATTGAAGTAGGAGCCAGGCGATTTGGTTTCATTTTCCATCTCTGCCCCAGACTCCCTCTGTTAACTTGGGCAAATCACTTAGAACCAGATGCACAAAGGAGTTTAGGCTCCGAACGTCTACTGATTTCAATAGAAGTTAGGAACTGAAATACCTTTGATGATCTGGGCCTTAGTTGCTGAGCCTCCATTCCCCCTCTGTAAAATGGGGCTAGCATTTCCCTACCTTCCTGGGTGGTTGTGAGGCGCTCATGGGCCATAAAAGTACCCAGATAAAAGCAAGCTCTGTCATTAGTAAATAATTTGCAATGAATAATTTATTTGACAAAAATCGCCTTTTCCCCTTCTGTTTGCAAAGTTGTTTGCAAACAGCCTGAGAGTCTCAAAGGTAATTGCTGTTTGAAATCGTGCATGCATTTCTGCAGCAGTCAATCTCTCGCCTGCAGATCATTCACAAATTGCAGACAAGTCACAGTGCACCAGGTTGGTTCTCTAAGGCCCCGTTTGCAGCAAAGCGTTGCACATCAGAGCTGAAAACGCTCCTCCCACACCCCTGCCCTTTTCTTCAGCTTAGAACTTGAGCTGTCACAGAAACAGGGTCATGAATGTCATTGAATCAAAATACGCTCTCGGATTCAAAGCAGCATTCGAGGATGTTTCACCTCCTCTGTTTGCTCCACTTAGCTTGGGGAGGTGATGTGTGAGATTCTTTCGTAAACTCGGCCTGTGTTTTAAGCTCAGAGAGTGAAATTATCCTCTGTGCTATGGACCAGCACACAAGGCCAATGCACTACAAGTCCCACTTAAGGAGTAAGTACAGTAGAGGCCTATGTGTGGTTCCCGTGGGGGTGGGGGAAGGAGGATTTCTCCTGGGGTGAATGAGGCAGAAAAGTGCAAGATGGAAGCTGGTGCTGAAAACTTGTGAGAAAATAGGTGGAGAAGTGAGCAAACACCCATTTCTGCAATGAACTGGAAACCCTTATGCAAAAACGGCAGCTTTCTATTTAAATGCTCACTTCTCCCTCACGGGGGGTGGCTGGGGGAGCCAGTGTTTATGTAGGACCTACACAAACCCAGTGTTGACTTCTGCTTTTACTGCTGATCTGGCAGCCCCAGTAGGCTGTGTGCAGATGGATCCCCCCGTTACGGCTCTGCCCACCCACACAGAGCAATTCGCAAGAGGCGGTCTCAACAAGCAAGCCCTGTCGCTGGAGCTGTGCTAGCATGGCCAATCACGCGGGGGCACCAACGAAGAAGTAAACAAGTAAAAAGCCACAGAGCATTTCCAGATCCTTGGGAAAATCAAACAGTTGTTACTGCTTGTATTCCAATAGCTTGTAAAGGGGCCATTTGAGGTCAGGGATCCGTTGTGCTCAGTGCCGCATGGAGACCCTTCCTTGAAGAGCTCACAGTCCAGAGACGAAGACAGACAAAGGGTGGGGGACGGGAAGTGTCATCTCTGTATTACACAGGGAGAGCCAAGAGTATGTCTACACTGCACAGTTAGTCCAAGGGACTGGCCCCTGGATCTGGGCACCCAGGCTAGCCTCGCCTGGGAGCCAGCATCCCCTACTGTGTCCTCACTCTTTCTGCCTTAGCCTGTGTGTGCGTGGGCATATGCCAGGCTTCTTTGTGCTGAGACGCTCTAGGATGCTTCCCCGTCACAGAGTCAGTTGTGGGAGAACTTGTCCATCCCGTGGGAAGGGCCCTGGGGGATTTCAGCACGCCAGCGATCTTGCCTGCAAAGTGGGCAGGTGCCAGCCCGCGCTAAAGCACAGCTGCCGCGGTGACTCGTCCCCCCAGCCATGCAAGCAAGCATAGGGCCAAAGTGCAAACAAGCACATGCCTGCGGAGTTGTGCGTGGATGGTTGGGAGCAGGCTGAGCAAAACCACACGTCAGAGCAGGGGCTCAGACTACAGTGTAGCGTCCCTCCACGGAATCCGGAGCAAGGGGGGACCTGTGGCTAATGCACCGGGCTGGGGCTTGGGAGACATACAAAGGGTCAGACCCTCAGCTGGGGTCAGTTTCTTTGTTTGTGCAGCGCCGAGCGCAACGGCATCCTGGTCCATCACTGGCACTGTGAGATACCAACACAGCATTCCTGAGAGTCCAAGCTCCATTGATTTCAGTGCAGCTAGGCCACTTTACAGCAGCCGAGGATCTGACCCCAAATCCGTACTGAGGCCAGGTTCCCACGGGGTGTTGCACTTTATAACTGCACTTTAATCATCGTGGGCCCTCCCCCACTTTTGTTTGTTGTTTGACGCCGGCAGGAGAAGCGGGGAAATGAGAAACCAAACCCATTATCTGGAAGGTGCATGTTTTCCAGGGTCTGTGTTTGAGGGTCAGAGCCCTTGCTGGGACCCACGTGTTATTCAGCAAACAGAAGCGTACTGTCATCGTATTCCAAAGCAAGCAGCAGGGAAGAGCGTTTATAATGTCAGCTTGCCATTCCCAGCCACTGGCCTTCTACTCTGGTGGTTGCTGATGTCACCCCGCGCCCCTGCTGGGAATATTCTCAGTGAAGCTCATCCATTATCCTCAGTGCGCTTTTGTTTCTGTCATCATGCCCGTTCGCTTGGGTTTGAGGTTGATTGGTTGGTTTTCCTCATCATCATCTGGTTTCTATTCGCCGCAGTCCCGATCCTGCACTTTTGACTCCCGTCCAAGCCATCAGGAGTGCAGGACATTCCGCATCTTGCAGGAATGAGGCCTGATCTGTCTGCCCGTTCGTCTCTCCTCCACCCCTTGATTGCAGAGTTTCTGTCGCGCCCCATGCATGCGTTTCTTGGCACACTGTTAAAATGCTAGGGCAGACGAAGGTGGAAGGGCATGACAGATATTTTGTGTTTGCCACAGAGAATGTCACTAGAGCATTTAATCCCCAGGTGACTGAGATGTTCCATCTCTCTTCCTGCTTCACTTTGCACCCCTTTCCCTCCTCCCCACCCCTCAGCTACCTCCTTATCTTTTTCCTTCCCTTTGCCCACAGTGCCGAGGGGTGCACGCCTGAAGGTGTGAGCAGGACACTAGGCAAACCCTGCCCTCAGTCACACCCAATGCGAGCTCATCGCCATCAGTGGGATGTAAAGGGTATAAATGAAGGCAGACTATGGCCGACCATCTCCTTCCTCAGCAGTCGCAGGGCCTGCTTGAAGGGTGACTGAGCACGCGGCAGTTTTGCGCCCGCTGGGAATGTAGGTGTTTCCAGGCTCATCTGAAGCTCTTGTCTAACGCGTTGGGTGAGATTCACCCCGACCAGCACAACAGCCCTGCGCCATCTGGTGTGTTGCTCTTCTGCCTGCCCACTTCACGCGGGTGAATTTCCCCTTCCCTGCTGTAACGGGGTCCACTACTCGCGGCTCCGTGGCGCCTCCCCATGGCTCATCTGGGGAATTAGCTTGCCCCCGTCTGCACCCCAGCCTGTGGTCGCCCTTTGCCTGTCACCTGCTGTGCAGCCCCCTTCTCACGAGTCAGGAGCTGCAGCGCCTCGCCTCGCGTCTTAGCCCTCCAACCAGATCACAACCATCCTCCCCTTCCAGGGCCTCACCTGAGTCTCCTTCTCCAGACTCGGGCAGTCTCCATATCCACTGCACTGCCTGCGCCGCTCCTGCCTCTGCGCTGGGCTCCAGTCCAGTGACCCTCAACCCAGCAGTTGAGGTCTGTGCTCTCCGACCTCGCTGCTCCTTCCCTGGACAGCCTCCTGCACTGCCTTTGACAGGCTCCCACTCGCCTCTGGTGTCACGGAGTATGACCACAGGCTCACGTCCCTGCAGGCCCTCTAGTCTCAACTCCTAGACCATCAAGAGGTCTTACGTGTCCCTGCCCAGGAGAACGTCATTCTCAATTGCCACCTGGGCCTCTTTGCTCCCCAGCAGATGCCGCCTATGGCTAATTGGCCTCTCTTGTCACCGTAACCCCTTCAGTGCTGGTGTGGGGTGAACACCTCATCACACCTATGCAGAGATGAAAGTGCTCTGAAAGTTTCACCAGCTTCCCAGGACCAACATGACTGCCTCAGCCCCAGGAGAGCCTTGGGAACACCTGTGCCTGATGGGCCCCGTTCAAAGAGCAGCCGAGGGAGTGTGGGTGGAGCAACTGCACGCCTGTCTCCCTCCCACGCTGCGCTGCATCTCTTCGGCACTCAGCTGGCACACCAGGGAGGACTTGTGCAGTCAGCCCCCGTTGCCAGCAGCCCTCATCTCCGGGAGCCGCCCGGACAGTGCTATTTCAGGAGAACGCACTCGTGAAATATTTTTAGCACAAACCTTTTAATTTATAAAATACTGAACATTTTCCAACCTCGGTACATTATTTCAGACAATGTTATCTCTGGTTCTCCTTTTCTTCGGCATTGACTAGAACAATGTGTAGCCTGAAAACAGCGCCGCTGTCTAGTGAGGGCAGTAACGCCTTCAATTTCAAGTAGCAATTCACCCTTCTGTCAGGGGCCTAAAATCACTGGAGATGGACCAGCCCTGGGAATGTGTCTGCTGACCCTTCTGTTGACATCCATCGCCGGGGAATCTGAGCACCCAGGCCTCACAATAGCCTGCATGTAGGGTTGCAGGAATTGCAGTTCTTGGTAACCAGGAACTTCCTGCCAGCAAACCTGTTCGCTCTGCCCTGCTCTCGATGAACAGGCAGGGCCTGAGCTCGCGCTGGTCATTCCAAACCGTTGAATTCCTGAGTTTTTCTGCTCAAATTTATTCTTAGACCTTGTAAATCCGGGATCAGACACTGGAGTCATTAGCAGACATGGCTAGTGATTTGACAAAAAGCCCCAGGACTGGGATTTCCAATGGCCCTTGTGTATGTCGTGCCCTGTACCCCTTATACTTCTGAAACTGACTCTGCCCAGGGAGCAGATGCTAAAAAATGTCTCCTCTCCCCCAAACTCTATTCCTGTCCATTGGCATCTTTCCCACAGCAGAAACCTCTACTCTGTGCTATGTGCTGAGAGGAAGAGGCAGCTAGAAATGCCTGGTTCTAGTCAGAGGCAGTGAGAGAAGAGGCAACTGGAATCAAATCCCCAAGCGTCTCTGTTGTTTGCTGGAGGTCCGTGGAGTTTCAAGCATGTATATTCTTAAAACAAATTGTGAGCCTATTTTGGTTTTAAATGTCACTGTAATAGCAGACACTGGAGCCGGAGGATTCTGACACCTGCCATGAGAAGGGGAATTAACCATTTATACGTCTGGCCCATATTAGGTGACGGGAGCCAAGCAACCGCAACCTGTTCTCCTGTTTGTCCCGCCTCTATTACATGGGAAAAGAAAACTGAATCTTGGGCAGAAATGGAGCAAATGACACCACCTGAGCCCCTCAGTTTGGAAGGGAACCTGGCTGAGAACTATAGAGCTTCCAAACTGTCCTGAAAGTAGATGGTACTGAAGATAAATCAGAGAGGGTGAAACTTCCACAGTGCTACAATGCCCGCACCAGAGACAGGAGATCAACAATAGATGCCAGTGGGGGCGTTAAGGGGACTGCAAACAGCTGGAGTCTGTCACAACTGTCAAGAATACTGAGATCCAGGCAAGAATGTCACTTGGGAAAGGCACATTTTCTCCACAAGAAATCAGGGGCCAGTTGAGCCCATTGGTCGTGACATTACATTAATAACGCTCAGTCCTGTGAATCGGAACAGTTAACAGCTAGACTGATTCGAGACCAGCTGGTTTATGATATAGCTGAGAACTGAGCCAAACCCAAGCCATTGCATTCCGCCTCCTGGGGCTCTCCGGGCAATGTGGCTGCACGAGCCCTCACAATCAGCTGCTGGCAGTTTGCACAACCAGAGTCTACGGGAGCGGTTTGGAGTTGGATCCTGCAATGCATGAGGAGGTAAGGATGTATCTGAATAGAAGTCTTGCGGTCAAGTTTCCATGTGGTAACATTTGGCCATCTGCTAACACTTCCCTTTTCCTTCGCTATATCGACTATCTCTCCAGCAGAGAACTTCAGCTTGAAGACACATCGCTGGGGTCTCAACAAAAACGGAAAGGTTAACCAGTTGGAGAAGTTGCCTCCCTTTCTGTAAACTACTCCATGCTAACGTTGCCAAGAGATCCTGCCCTTCCAGTGTTTTCCTGGCCTTTGCTTTCCACAGGTCATTAGCTGCAAAAGACACGTCGCAAGCAGAAATAGCATGTCTTTCCTGCGGACGTGAAGTTTCTCGTGGGCCTTATCTTTGGCTGTTTCCCTCCTTGCCTGTGATTGGGACACTGAGAGCAAGAACATCAGGGTTCACAGGAATGCCGGCCGGCCTGCCCTACGCCCACCTGCCGTATGTCTCGCCCTCCTGCTCCATGTGCTGGAGATGGGCAGCCAACTGCAGGTTTAACACGTCACACCATTAACCTGGCAGTAACCTTCCAGCATTTGGATGAAACCCAGGTTAGGCTTCGCTGTTCCTGTGCTTTAAATGCATTAGTATGGAGCGGGGCTCTTCACGTACTGGGCCTCAGACAGGGGCTATTTTGTGGCGTTGGCTGCACTTTTCAGAGCGTGGTGCTGAGAGACAGGCTGGAGCAGCAGAGTATTCACTCTGTCCTCTGCAGCGCAGGTGCAACCATGCAAGCTTCTCTCCTACCATGCACACTGGTGTTCCTGCCGCCGTCAGCCCCCAGGGCAAGAGGGTAGCTCATTCCTCATGGCACATTCGGGCTCTGGTCTCTCCTAGCACTGCCCACGAAGGAACTGTTGGAGGCGTATTTGCTGTGGGTATTTCTTTCCCCTAAGAACTAGAATGAGGCAATCAAGTCATGTCACAGGGGCCATCAATTGGCCAACAGATGGGCGATCATCTCGGTTTTGTGCCAGATTCAGACCAATCAGCTATTTTCAAAAGGGGCCAATTCCCTGAGTTTTATCCTGGGACCCCTCTCAAGGAGAGGCTTTGGATCCCAATGTGGGGTATATGTAAGAGAGTGTGAGATAAACAGGAACTCCCTGGTTCTGTTCTTGCCTCTGCCATTTACTGGCTGTATGACCTTGGGCAAGTCACTTTCTCCCTCTCTGCCTCAGGTTCCTTCTCTGTAAAATGGGATCAGTGTGCTTTCCTTACCTTCCTGGGACTTGTGGGCACTGTACCAGGGCCAGGTGTTGACATTACTTGGGAGCGTCATCCAAATATCAACTCCTGTTCCTTCAGCACGGCGACCACATCCCAAGGACCTCCTGACACTAAGCCATTGCCGGTGCCTCGCTCTGACAGCTGGAGTTGCTAGCTAGGAGGCTAGCTCTCCTCTTGCACGCTCCTTCTACACCAGCTAGGTATTCACACACAAACCCCGGAGCTAACTGCAAGAAATAAAAGAAGGAGGGCCAAATTCAGGGATAGTGTGTAGGGAGCTGTAAGTTACATGTCAGCAGCCAGGTATATAGGACCGCACATTGGTGTAATTTACGTGCTAAGGGACCGGAAGAGAAAGATATAGCAGGAAAAGCAACGAAGGAGAGGGCATAAGTTGCACCAACTGGGAATCCCCCACTAACTGGCATGTAGCTTATCAAACCTCTGATTTTGGTCCGTACTTTACCTACTTAATAGCCCCATTGTTTGTGTCTGTGTGTTTGTAACATATCAGTTTGCATTTAGGTATTTATGTGGATCCCATTCTTAGAGCATCTGAGCACCTCCTGAGTCATTGTGTATTTTATCCTCAGAGTACACTTCAGTAACCAGGAAAGTATATTCTCCCCATTTTATATATAGGCACCAAGTGACTTGCCCTAGGTCATGTAGGCAGTCTGTGGCGGACGGGAACCGAATCCACAGCCCCCAAGATCATGCTTTCTCGCTTCCATGTGTGAGTTCACATTTTAGGGTTTATAAAATCCTTTCATGCATCACCAGGTGCTTGAGAAAAGGGACAGGAGAATACGAAGGGGAAGAGAAGATGTTAGAAATGGGAGACTTACTGTACTGTACCCCGCGAGCCAGGTTGTCAGAGAGTGGCCTCCAGGTTTGTGTGAGTGATCAGGCACTTAGGTTCACAGATGTACTGAATTTACACGCGCACACATACATGATGGCTGCCTACACATCTCCGTATGAGCAAAATCAGTTGCTGAGAGGACCCCCTATTGACAATAGGTCAGACCCTCATAAGAGAGGAAGTGTTATGTCACCCTACCGCCCCTCAGCAATGAGCTGTTTGTAGGACAGCAAAGGAAGGATGGGGAGAAGAGAAACACCAGCCCTGCCCATGCTGGGGCCCGCTAACAGTTAATACACCCCAGGAGTGGGTGAGATTTTCAAAAGCGATGTAGGTACCCAGGTCAATTAGGTGCGTTCAAAATGCCCAGCCTGTAACGCTCTGTAACTATTTGATCTCCTGAGTGTTGTGGGAGAATCCCAGAAGACAGCTGAGCAGTTCTGACCTCCACACCGCAGCTGAGATCACAAGAGACCCACTGGGACAGCGTTTGGATTGTAGGCTCTTTGGGACAGGGACTGTCTTTTTGGTCTGTGTTTGCACAGTACCTAGCTCCAGACGGGAGTTCCTAGGTCCTACTACACAATATGCAATAATGAGAGTCGACCTCTTTTGCTGTGTCTCCAGCTGAAGAGGCTTTTCCCTGCAGCACTCACACAGGAGCTAATTATTAGCCTATTAGCCATCCCCACGCCTCTTTAAGTCCTATAGCAGGGCAGGATTTGTCTTGCAAATTAACTGGTATTCTGCATACAGCCCTCCTTCCATTCCCTCCCCTCTCTCTGTGGAAGTGTGTCTGCATTCTCCTTTCCTGTTGGACTGAAACATGCGGTTGAAGTGGAACAGAGTGAGAGGATGCTTAAAGCTGACTAAGTGTGAGGCCTGGCCTCGGGCTGTTCTCTGATTGATTAGCTGAGCACACGTTTATTCACTTGCATAATGGGACTACATCTACAGACAGTGCTCAGAGCACCTCATTAGCTGCACTAAACCTAGACGAGTCAGGGCTGCCGACGCAGAGCTCTGCAGTAACACCACCCCGCCACTCGACAGACAGCTGGCTCTCATGCTTCTAGGCCAACTGCAGCTGTTGACTTCTGGCTGATAGCTTCTGCCACCAATTCTCCATTCTCTCGCTAAACAATACGGCAGCCCTCTTCCAGCAGAGCGTTCTGCACAGAGGGCTCTTGGAAACGGGGGTGGCTCTACAGAGGAGAAAGGACAGGGATTGGACCTCTCTCTTGACATATTTACTGGAGGCAGAACTGGTAGAGGTACCGGTTGTCAAGGTTGGCTAATGCTTTCTACTAGAAGTTCAAGGAGCACTGGTCTCAAGTTGCAGTGGGGGAGGTCTAGCTGGATATTAGGAAAAACGTTTTCATTAGGAAGGGGTTGAAGCACTGGAACGGGTTACCTAGGGAGGTGGTGGTGGAATCTTCATCCTTAGAGGTTTGTGAGGCCCAGCTTCACAAAACCCTGGCTGGGATGATTTAGCTGGGATTGGTCCTGCTTTGAGCATGGGGTGGGACTAGATACCTCCTGAGGTCCCTTCCAATCCTAATCTTTTATGGTTCTTGCATGCAGTAGCTTATACCTTTGCCAAACTTGAACCATTTGGGCTGGTATTTCCCATCTTGCTTTCTGCCTCAGGTGGAATGTTCTCATAAAGTTTCAGCAGAAAGCCGGGGGCAAACAGGTAGCTTTGCCAGCATTAAAATGATTTTTTCAGTCTCTTTCCTGGAAGACTTCTGATGCATTCAAGCTTTGGAAGAGCCTTGACGTTTGACAGGTTTACGGTGTCAGAGAGATGCCATTTGCTTTTCTCCTGAAAATCTACCCATATTTGGCCAAATTATAACCCTTTGAAAATTGTCCTTTGCATATACTCAGAAGGGCTCCTTAGACTCTAGCTTCTAACATCCCTGCACATTACATCTGCACTGAGCACGCTCTCAGCCCTGGCGCAAGCTGCAAAGCCCCCGAGGGAAAGGTGTGTTGGTCTGGGAGTGAGTTCTAATATCGGCTCTGCTACTAACAGGTGTTACTAGTTCCCTGTACTTACCACTGGGCAATGTCGCAACCCCCTCCTTTGTGAGGCAGGCATGCAGCATCCCCCCTATTTCACAGGTGGAGTGACTGAGGGGTTGCCCATGGCCCCTCGTGGCAGTGCTGGCAACAGAAGCCAGGTTTCCAAGATGGCAGATTGAGACAATGCTCCCCTCCAGAGTGTAGCGCGGAATCCTGATTTCCAGCTTTCTTCTGCTGTCTAGCAAATACTTGTGTAAACTACTAGCCAAATATTTGCTGTGTCACCTTCTATGGCCTGGACCACAGACCAGATATCGGCTAGCAACTGTAGCAGGTTCTTTTATCCCAAATGGTAGAGCTCTGTGCTGTATCACAGTCACAGAGCTTAAAGCCAGCAGTCTAAAGGTCCTGGGCTCAGAATCCTGTTGATGACACTTGTGGGGTATATGTATGTACTAAGCCATATTAAAAGAGCATAAAGCTTGCAAAGTTGAGCATTTAAGTTAGGAAGTGACAGTTTTAACCTTGTCTGGGCAGCCTTAATTTGCCCCCAGGTGTACAGGCCTCCAGGTGCAGCTGCTATTTTACTTATGGACAATCTTAAGCCACGTCTACATGACGTGCAGTGAAACAGCATAGGTACAGCTCTGTAATGATGACATTGTGCGCCAGGAGTGTAGATATAGACCACAGCGATGAGAGGGTTTTTTTCCTGTCCCAGTAAGAACTTCGCCTCCCATTCCACTTCCACTCTTGCATTGACCTAGCTGCATCTAGACCAAGGGTGAGGTTGGCATAGCTGCATCACTCAGGGGTACGGATTTTTCACACCCCTCAGCACTATCGCTATGTCAGGCGAAGTTTTAAATGTAGACCAGGCTTCATCATGTACCAGACCCATGCTTCATCGAGCGTGCAGGATAGTGAGTGAGGCAAAGTGTTACAAGAAGAAAAGCGAATGTTTTCCAGTATTGAGGAGTCGCAGCACCAAAGAGGATGAGCCAGAACTCCCAGCAGAGGCTGTCAGTGCTCATTTGTAAATGCCTAGAGAGGGCCGCTGTGCCTGGGTATGGGGGGCAGAAGAAAGTAAAGTGGAGAGACCAGAGAGATGAGAAAGCATCAGTTGGTGGGAAGTTTAAACTGAATGTTTTAAGGTCTGAGACATAGAGAACGACTGGGGGGAACGATCCAGGTTTATATCAAGGTCTTGCAGGATCCAAATCCTTTGCACAAATGAACACTTAGCTGCAGAGAAGTTTGCTGCAAAAAGATCTATTTAACAGTGAGATCTGTGTGTTGATAACCTCCCTCCCCCGTGTTGTTTGTTTTATTAATTAGTATTACATTAATGCCCAGGAACACCAATCAAAAATCAGGCCCCTATTGCACTAGAGACTTACAGACAAGCAATAAAGAAGACAGTCTCCACCCCAGGGAGCTTGCAGTCTAATTATACTTGGTGCTCCAAACTCTTCCTTGGTGGAATGCCACTGGAGATACACCAGAGACAAATTTGATCCAGTAATGCCTATATGCATTTTCATTGTTTGGTATCTGTGGGAGAAGGTAAGGGGTAGAGCAATAGGTTCCTCTGCCATTCTACTCTGTATAGCCAAGCGGATACTTCTCTGTGCCTCAGTGTCTCTGTCTGTAAAATGGGGATAAAGATATTGACCTGCTGTACAAAGCACTTGGAGAGCGGAAGATGAAAAGCACAATTTAAGAGCTAGGCAGCATTGATGTTGTATTTGAAACCGATTTGATAGAGAAATGGACAGTTTGCTAAGTTCATGCGAATGCAACGTCTTCTTGGTTTCATTAGTCGCCTTCTCCTCCCCACTATCCCCTGCCTGTTACCAGAGCAGAGAGGAATTCTTTTCATGTGACTCGAGCAAGCCAGGATTGAGTACAGGGCATGGAGCTGTGATTGACTGGGAGCCAGGCTGAAAAATGCCATTGGTAGTACTTCTCCGCAGGCCAAGGGGATCCCCAGTGGGGATTTGATATTCTTGTTTGTGATGTCAGGGAAACTGCACAGGCTCTGGATGGACAATGGCTAGAAGCTCAGTTCCACTGGCTGGCTGCTAAGCTCAATCTTCCAAATGAAGTGGGGTTTTCTAACGAAACTGTAGTAACTTTTACCAGGCAGGCTGCAGCCCTGGCGGGGTGACACCCCTTTGTGGCTCAGTCCCTTTCTCCTCTTCTCCATGGAGATCCGCGCCTGTGGCTTGCAGTTGACGACCCGTTGGGACCCAGCTCTTGAGTTACTGATAATTTTTCATGATTCTCATAGGGCTGGTGAGCATCCCAGACCCCTCGTAGCTGGATGCCATGACTAGGCCAGTCTCTGTTACTTTAGGAGATGGATAGGTTTATATATGGGTTTTTTTCTGTGTGCGTTCTTCCCGGAGGCACCTCGTGGCGCAATAGGTTAAAGTACTAGGTCTTGTCTCTGGAGCCCTGGGTGCAAATGTGATTTCAGCTCGCTGGTGAGATGAGTTTGGTGTGCTCAGACCAGTCGGGAGAGGCTGTTTGCCCACATCTCCAAAATCAAAGACGCAGTGCCTGATGTGCAACATCTGCTGACAAGAGGCCCATTGCTAGGATAGCAGGAGGGTCTGCTAGTCAGAGTGGAGGGGCAGTGGTGGGGAGGTTACTGTCTATCAGTAGACGATCCTGTGTGGGGGCCTGCAGGAATGAAATACCAGGGAGCGTGTAGGTTAGGACTGAGATCCATTGGCATAAACGCTGCAGCTCAAGAGGGAGGGGCCATGGCAGAGCTCTGTGGGGTGCGGGAGTGGAATAGCCGGAGGTCTGCAGGTCAAGATGGCGATGCGTTGCCAGAGCTACATGAAGGAGAAGTTGACCCAGAGCTGCCTGCATTATTCCTCATTAGTCCCCTGTATTTAGCCCGAGGCTTGGGTACCTGTCTGAGGCACTTGGAGAGGCTCCGGCCAGCTGCATGGCCTCACGGGGCAGTCCCCGCCGTCTGTAGCTGCCGGCTCCAAGCAGGCTTGCATTACCACAGCAGCTTCTGGCACAGCGTGCACCAGCAGCCTCCCCGTCCTGCTTTGAAGATGCTCAGACCCCTTCCCCGGGCCAGGGGAAGAAACTGAGCTGTAGGTCAGTGTGTCCTGCCTCCCTCTTAAGCCCTGCTAGCGTGTGGCATCCAGCTGCTCACCAGCCAGTTGAGACCTCCCAAACTTGTCTCCTCAGTGCTCACCGGGAACCTGCTCGTTTCCGGGTCACTGAAACCAGATGGCGTTTGTTTGTTTTCCCTGGACTCAGCTGTCTCTGGGCCAGGCCCTGAATGGTTAAGTGCCTGCTTTTGATCCATTCCTCTGAGCATAGTCCCTGTCTCTTAACAGCACAACCCAGTGCTTCCTCCCAGCAGGCTGAGGGGGGAGCATTTCTTCCTGGCACAGGTGTAATAATTCCCACCTCATAGACTCATAGACTCATAGACTCATAGGTCAGAAGGGACCAATATGATCATCTAGTCTGACCTCCCGCACAAGGCAGGCCACAAAACCCTACCCATACACATTTATAACAACCTCCATTTCTGCCCGCCCACTCCTGCCCATGTTTTATTGCAGCGCGGCTGCTTTGATTTAGCTGCCCTGGTGCTCGCAGGTCAGACGTCCCTTGCGGAGCCCTTGAAACCTCCTGTGGCCTGCTGGGGTCGGGGCGGGGGTGAGGCACAGTTTATAATGCCGGGCAGGTGTTCAGCGGTCCCCTGTCTGTCTAGGCTGTGGTACCTGAATGGCTGGTGTCCAAGGCCTCCCCCGCTGCCACCACCGACGTCCTGCCAGGACTCAGCTTGTCATCATGCCAAAGACCGCCCGGCAGTCCCGGAAATACCGTGTTTCACCGTATGCTTAGCTGGGGGGAGAGGAGGGAAATCAACTGCATGCGGCGCTCAGTCTGCTTTCCATCAGGGTCCATTTAAAAGCAGGGGGGAAAAAAACCCAACCCCCCGTTCTCCAGACTAATTATACTGCAGATAAAGCGCTTCCAAAATAAATAAATAAATAAACCAGTGCCCACAGACTGTAACTCCAATTGCAGCCTCAATTAGGCTTCGTTCCCAATACAATCATAAAACTTCAGTACAAAAACAAACAACCCAAGCAAGGCACATCCAAAGCCTGACAGCATCCTTTGGAATGATTTTAAAATAAGCTGGGGGAGGAGGGAGATGAAAGATCTGTGTGGGATTGGTGGGATGATAGGGGATGGGATGGCAGCAAGGGGCCGAGGAGGGAAATTGGGGTCTGTAAGGAAGGGGGGAAGTGACCGGTCTTTCGGACCGGTACTAGGGTGCGTTCGGAGCCGGGATGCTGCCGGGATGCCGAGCAGACTAGCCGAGAGCTAGCGGGGATTGGAGTCTGCTCCCTGCCGAGCCGTGCAGAGAAGGAGGGCGTGCTGTCGGTTTTCAGCGTGGATCTCAGCGAGCGCAGTGGAGGGCTTGGAATGTGTCCCCTGGTAGCCCTGGGTCACACCGATTCCAGCCAGTCTGGTGCCGCGATTTGGATTTCAGTGTGGACTTTCAAACCAGCCGGATTTAGCATGTGCTGCCCTGGTCAGGGAGGGGAACCCACAGCACAAATAGTCAAAACCAAAACCAAAAACACCAAACAAAAACAATGTAATTAAAGGGCCTCAGCACTGGATGTTCCCGGAGCAAGAACATTTACCCAAGGCTTCCTTGCTCGATGTTTAGTATTGAGCAGCAGTTAGAGGCTGGCGGGGAGGGATGCAGTGGAGAGTTGTTAGCCTCTCTCCTGTGTGACAGTGGAGGTGCCCCACACAGCTGCGAGGTCTCAGCGCTGCTCTCTCCTCCCCAGAGCTGTGGTGGTGCTGAGTGTGGGAGCACCGCCTGTGCTCAGTGCCACGCCAGTGCCCTCTGCGCCAAGCAGGCGTCACTGCAGGCAATGGCTCCTAGCTACGCCAACCTCAGACCGACCAACCCTGTGAGCAGGGCAGGAATGATGGGCCAGATCTGCTGATCTGCTGGCTAAACCAGCAACACTCTCCTAAAGCTGGCAAAGCTAGATAAGTTTACACCAGCTGCCCTGACTCCTTGACGTTAATTGTCTCCCGCTGCGTCTCCTGTCTGACCCGGACCTTTGGCTGGAGCCAGCAAGACACTCGGGGGGTTATTTTCCCGCACTCTCAAGGACTGATTGGCAGGGCTGCCCGGAGGAGAAAATGCAACATGGGCACCATTTGGCCGCCAGTCCTTGGCTCTAATGAGACCCCACTGATGGACAATTTATGGGCAGGTTTAACACAGTCAGGTTGGAAAAAAGAACTGGCCATTGCACATAGTGCCCAGGTGTTATCACTACAGAGACATTCTCCAGCATGCATGGAAGGAATGTTGTCTACAACACACTGGCACACATGGGTGCACAGAGATAGACATATGTGTGTTGGCGTGTCCCGTGGACATCTGTGGTGTGCGTAGGTCATACACAGACTAGACCCTGATGATGGCACTTTCTGGGAGAAGGAATTGTGTCCAATTTCCATTGAACTTCAGTGGGAACGGAGCAGACGTTTGGCTTGTTTGAAAATCCCAGCCACAGTTGCTTAATTTGGGAAATCTCTTACATTGTTGGATTGCAGCAAAACATGTTCAAACCCACCCTTCCAGATTTACTACTGACTCGGGAGAAGATCAGACCCTTAGCAGGCCGACGGGAGGTGAGCCACCTTGTTGGCTCTTAGAGTCTCAGAGTTTAGGACCTAGAGTTTTACTTTCCTTCTGGTTCAATATGTTTGGTTGCTGAGTGATTCCAGTGCGGGTTCAATGTGCAACCCTAGACCAGACAGAGCTCTGATGTTAAGCCACTCCGTGCCACCCCACCAGAGCGACCCTGCATAGGATGCGAGGACATGATTGTTTAGGGCCTGATTCATGCTAGCACTGGTGCATGCCTGCATGTGGGCTGAAAGGAGGGTAACTTGCATGTCCCTTATGCTGGTGCTGGTAGGGTTGGTTTGACCAGCCTGATCTAACTTGCTTACCAGCTGCCATGGTGAATTTCCTCCCCTTAGTTCCTTGCTTCTTTGTGGGGAACCTCAAACAAGGGGACCAGTGAATGCCAAGGATAACCGTGGGTTTAGAGAAGGGTACTCATTGCCAGTAGAAACAGATGGAAGCCCATAGGGTTTAAAGGAGCTTGCGTATTTCTGACAGCGAGTTGTTCGGGGTTTGCTTGCAAATGTACCAGTCTGTCACTGAGGGATAAAAACTGCCACTGACTTGCCTGACCTTGGGTGCGTCATTTCACCTCCCTGCCCCTCGTTTCCCCGCTCAGCCTTTGTTGAGTTAGTTGGGACTAGCTGCAGCAGGGACTGTCTCTTACCACGTCTCTGGAAAGCCCCTAGTGCAACGGGGCCCTGATCTCAGAAATAACAACCAAGGCTAAAACAAGAAGCAATTGCTACTAGTTCTGTAGGCCCTACGAAAACGCAGTCAGTTGTGTTGCTTCTGCTGGCTTTGCTGTGGCAGTGAACAGACAAACACTTCTCTCTGGGCTGGGCTGACATCCCTAATGATTCTGGAGCACAAACAAAAATTTACTGGCGTGGCTACTTCTATATAAGTTAAGTTGTTATTGCTAAACAAAACAGGCATGTTACTTTCAGCTCCAGTCTAAACCCACACCAGACACCTTTGCCAAATGGAAAAAGGAGAAAATCTGTCTGAGATGAAACCCTGGGCCTGGTTTTCAAAGGTGCTTCCACCCCAGCTTCCCATGTGTATGTGCAGTTTTCCAATGGGTTTTCCTTGCTAGAATTCCAGCACCCGTGCATACTAGTGTTAGAAGCTTTCACAAGCATGTGCTGATGTTGGCACATAGGAATTATGGGCCGTGTGTGTGTGTGTATGCAAAATTGCATGTGTACAAGAGGGACCAGGGTTGTCACATTTCTAGGAAGCGATTTCCAACTGGAGATGCTAAAAAACAAAATATCGGGGCCATTTTCACATGCCCTTGTGCACAGTGGCCACCACTGTGCTGCACATGGATGATGTCATTGATGCTATTCCAAGGGAGGTGAAGTTATCGAAATCTGGCCCAAAGCTATTCAGACTACTTGACAGGTTCTCATAAGGTTGTCTGGGTTTTTTATTGGTGTCCAACAGGTTCTAATGTCTCAACCTTACCCTGGTGGTTTGCTTACACCAGAGAGAAGCCTTTGAAAAAACCAGAGAAATAAGGTGCAGCATGGGGTAGAGTTGCTCTGTCACTCTGCGCACATCTAGCGTGCGTACCCTGCCCTCCTACTGGCTTTGGAATTACTCTCAAGTCCAGGTTTGCCTGTGACACGTGCATAGCTCGGGCTAGATGGCTGCAGTGTCCATGCAAGCTCGCTTGCCAGTGGGAGAGGCGGAGGACCACCCAGAGAGAGTGAGACTTAGGTGGGCCCAGTCTCTCCAGGGCTGCTCCATACACATCTGGTGGGAGGGTGGAGGAGGGAGCAGAGAAGCTCCCCTTTGATGCCATGGGAGGCAGGGTGAAGGCTGTCCCCTGCCTCCTTTTTAGCCTCCTGCATTCCTGGGAAAATCCATGTGGTAGACAGTGGAACTACGTGGTGTATTGCCTTTAACACGCATCTCTGACTACTGCGCTTATCCCCTGCTCACTAATCTAACTCTGCCGGGACTGCTTCTGGCCTTCGCCATCCTTGCCTTTCGAAACCAGCAAATGAAGGAAAGAAGCCAGTGACTGGCAGAGAAATACCCCTTCTCCTCACCAAACGTCACGGGGTTCAGGTGTAAGCTGACTGCACCGGTGCCAGGTTTATGAAGCAGGCTCTTCCAATCCAGGGGCCCTTCGAGGGAAATATATCGTACAGCAGCCCAGGAAGGTCTTATAGTATCGTACTTTAAAGCAGGGCATTATTTTGCTCGAAAAGTTACTTTAGGTCCGTGGGGATAAGATTCACCCAATGCAGAGAGACATCACAAGGCCTAGTTGCTTTACACCCCAGTAGAACTCTAATGACTTTAGTGGTACCTAGGCCATGGACTGGACTTTTGCATAGGGGCGAATTTCACCTTGAGGGAAGAATCTACTGCTGGATAATCCCTCTCTCTCTCCCTGCCCCTCCAAGATCTGCACAGTGGGACTCATGGTAACTAAAGCGGTACCAGGGCTGTAACTCCATGAGAATGGATAAGGCAAATAGTACCTGTTGTGTTTGCCCTTCCCACACTTTTGCCAGCGTGACCCCGTTTACAGAAGTACTGATTCCCACAGTCCCAGACAGCAACAGTGGCCCAACCTTTCAAGTCACACAGGCTGCGTGCTAATTCTGCACCACCTCTGCAGGCCCCCAGTATGTGCTTGACAAAATGGCATCCTCCGCGCGGCATGACCGCACATCCAGTGTGTGCCAGGTCACACTGCGTGGAGGACACCATTTTGCAGAACACGTCCAGATGTACTTTGTGTATTCAGTCAGGGTCACTACCCCATCCTCTGAAGCTGTGACCCCCATTCGGGTTGAGACCCATAGTCTGGGACTCGCTGGCCACTTCTGAAATAGCATGGCAAATACAGAATGCATGCTGACATGGTGTGGCTTAAAGGTGTTCCTAGCACTTGGTTGGGAGAACTGCTCCAGAAGGGTAGTCATATGTAACCAAGTGCTTCCTAAAGTACGACTGAAGACAGGGTTTTGCCCCATGTTTCAGAGTATGTTTTCTGGAGAACGTGTATCTCCTGTAATCCCACGATTACAGACGTACATATATGCTGTTGCACCTGATTCTCCATTGCCTAGCACCTAGTGGAGTCACTAATACTTGGGTGAGTGCACACCTGTGGTAGGGTTTTATACTCACTTTGCCCATGTGTGAACAACCACACATGGTGCAGCACCGTGGAGAGCAGAGCCACCGTACATATAAACAGGAGAGACAGAATATGTGAGGGTGGATTTCTCCAGGTGTTTCTGGAGGAACATATAAACCATGACAGCAAAAGTTCAAGCCAGCAGGTAAAATATACCTTTGTGTGGTGTTCAGTTTGAAGCACTGTGTTTATTAAACATAGAGGAATCAAGATGGAAAAGGCCTTTTGGATTCAGACCTTCTATTTCTTCTGCAGGAGCAGCACTGCACAGAGGGCCGTGGAGCTTTTGACAGCCTCAGACTGCTCACC
This sequence comes from Mesoclemmys tuberculata, assembly GCA_007922155.1. NCBI lineage: Eukaryota > Metazoa > Chordata > Testudines > Chelidae > Mesoclemmys > Mesoclemmys tuberculata. Next base: position 911,149 of record ML675626.1, read on the forward strand.
CACTAAAAGCTGGCAGTTCAGTGTATTGTGGGTAGGGATATTGCCCCGACAGCTCACGTAGTTTTGAAGTTCTCCTGCCACTGTCTATTCCATCATCTCGTGACCTTCCCTGTTAGGCCCCCAGTCAAAAAAGCTTCCCTATTCACGGCAGCATTAAAAGCAGGTGCTTATGTCCCATTGACATAAAGGAACCTAAGCACATGTCTGAACTTAAGCGTATGCTTATCTGCTGTCATGAATCAGTGGCTTGGTTTTTTGTCATCCCCACTCTCCTGGCCTGTGCAGACAGAGAGAGTCCAACCTGTAGTCCTGATCTCTCTCCCAGATGAGATGGACCGTTCATGAATCCTGTTCTCACCAGCAAAGGAAGGTGCTGGTAAATTGTGGGTAATATGGATAGATTTGGGGGCTGGCACTTCTGGAAATTTTGTAGCTCATTCTCCATGGCACAGAGCTAAAAGCTTACCTGACTGATCAGCTGGTCCACGGCAGAGTTCTCTATCCAGCTCCTCTCCATCCACAGTCTTTTCTTTCCCATCCAAAGGGTTAACGCCCTTCTCTCTCTCTCTCTCTCTAGCTACACAAAGCCTCACGCCTTTTTTGTGCTGTATAAGGCTGTAGACAGCAGGGAGCAGCTTCTCTCAGTAACCAGCGGCTCACCCTGGTTCTGTAACGGCGTTGAGCTCATGTCTGCCACTCTCTTCTGGAATCTGCCCATTCTTGCCAGCACCAACAGGCCCAGGGATGAGCTAATCATTTCCAAGCCCAGTGTCTAAAAGGGGCGGGGGTGGGGGACAAGGGAGGGCCAAACAAGTTCATTGAACTACTTTAGTCTCTATTTTCATCTTTTGATCGCCTGCCCCAGCCCCTGCAGAGACTCTTTCACACCAACCAATTCACATTCATCTCCTGCCAGGAGGAGAACTGGGATGCACCTTGGATTAGTCACCAAGTGACATAAGTACTCAGATACAGTGATCTGTGGGCACAGAGTCATTCCCCAAATAGGGCTTGATTTTCAGGGGTCTGGAGCACCTGCAGCTCCCTTTAAATTCTGCTGGAATTAGGGCTGCTCAGCTTCTCTGAAAATAAGGCCCAAGATCTCTCTGTGGGTTGACAGGTGTGTGGCGTCTTTCTGGGAACCTAGACAGCTCTCCTAGATGCCACGATACTGGGTCCCTTCGTTGTCACATCCCTCTACGCTTCTGGCCTGAAACACTCACAGTCGTACTGCAGAGATACAGGCTGCCATGTGTGGCTTGGAATGAAAATGGTTCATTCCACCGTGCTCGCAAACTGTCTGCCCTGCCTGAAATCAAGGATACGCCCTTAAATTAAATGCAGTTAAACATAACATAATTACAACAATTATTAACACTGTTTACTAGGCGACGCTCGCAGAGCAGCGGAAACAAAAATAGAATATACAGAAACCACATAGCTAGAAAGGACCCAGTGGATGTGCCTGTGTTTGAGGGAAACTTTGTTACAGAGAGGGACAAAGTTAAAAGCTCTTCTGCCCATCAATTCTGAGTCCTGTAATTAAAAAAATTACACTGGTTTAACTGTCTGGCTGTCCCTAATGCTTCCTTTAAAAGTACCTCAGCCTTTTCACGGGTATAGGTTGCTGTGACCCATCAGTAACTGATTTGTGCGTGAACGTACAGTGTTACATCACTGCCATTCAATAGCTGCCTCGTGCTCACACGCACCCACAGAGCTGCAAGAAGTCTGATGTTCCAGTGTATGGCATTACATCACTGTCATTCCATGCTGCCGTGTGTACACACACGCATGCGCACACATACACTCACACACACACACACACACACACAACACAGCTGCCAGTGGTCTAAAGTCCCAGCTTGTGGGTGTGTCCGTTCTGTTGTGCTTGGAGCAACCATATTTACAAGTCTGGAGGCAAGTAACTAAAAACAAGGACTGATCGTGTTCAGCATAAAATAAATTTAGCTGAGCTTAATTGAAACTGCAAGATGAAGGAGAGCTAATTCTAGTTGTGACTGGCTCCTAGGAAACCCTTCCCAACGAAATTACTCTAGTAAGAGCAGGCAACATAGAAGTGTAGGACTGAAATGGACCTCGAGAGGTCTTTTAGTCCAGTCCTATGCACTCATGGCAGAGCTAACGATTATCTAGACTGTCCCCGACAGTTATTTGTCAAACCGGCTCCTAAAAACTCTTGTGATGGAGATTCCACAATGTCCCTGAGCAATTTATTCCAGTGCTTACCTATGCTGATACTTAGGAATTTTTTCCTAATGTCCAACCTCAGGTTGTTACAAGGAGGTGGGAGAAAAATTTTTCCCGGTAACCTCTGAGGCTAGGACAAAAAGCAATGGGCTTAAACTGAACTTGAAAACTGCTATCATGTCCCCCCTAGGTCTTCTCTTCTCCAGACTAAACAAACCCAATTTTTTCAATCTTCCCTCATAGGTCATATTTTCTAGACCTTTAATCATTTCTGAAAAGTTCCAGAGGGGTAGCCGTGTTAGTCTGTATACAGCAAAAACGAGAGTCCTGTAGCGTCTTAAAGACTAACAGATTTCTGCAGGCATAAGCTTTCTTGGGCTGCAATCCACTTCGTAAGATGCATGAAATGGAAATCATGGAATGGAAATACCAGATAGGAGGTATATATATATACATCCAAGGGTAAGGTAGGTATTAGCAAAGTCCATTCAGTTAGCGTAGATGAGGCCTATTCACAACTGTTGATTAGAAGATGAGAATGTGTGAACAGTGACAATTACTTCTTGTAATGAGAGAATCATTCCAAGTCCCCATTCAGACCCAGTTTGATTGTATCAAGTTTGGGTTAATCACTTCTGTTGCTCTTCTCTGGTTTTTCTCCGATTTGTCCACATCTTTTTTGAAATGTGGCGCCCAGAACTGGACATAATATTCCAGTTGAGGCCTTATTAATGTGATGTAATCAGGAAGAATTACTTCTCATGTCTTGCTTACAACACTCCTGCTAAGACATCCCAGAATGATGTTTGCTTTTTTTTGCAACAGTGTTCACTGTTGACTCATATTTACCTTGTGATTCCTTATGACCCCCAGATCTTTCTGCAGTACTCCTTCCCATTTTGTATGTGTGCAACTGATTGTTTCTTCCTAAGTGGAATATTTTGCATTTGTTCTTATTGAATTTCACCCTATTGAGTTGAGACCATTTCTCCAGTTTGTCTAGTTAATTTTGAATTTTAATCCTATCGTCCAAAGCACTTGCAACACCTCCCAGCTTGGTTTTGTCCATGGACTTTATAAGTGTACTCTTTATGCCATTATCTAAATCGTTGATGAAGATATTGAACAGAACCAGACCCAGAACTGGTCCCTGCAGGACCCCACTTGACTTGCCCTTCCACTTTGACTGTGAACCACTGATAACTACTCTCTGGGAATGGTGTTCCAACCAGTTATGGACCCACCTTATAGTATCTCCATCTAGACTGTATTCCCTAGTTTGTTTATGAGAAGGTCATGCAAGACAGTATCAAAAGCCTTACTAAAGTCAAGATATACCACATCTACCACTTCCCCCCATCCACAAGGCTTGTTGTCCTGTCAAAGACAGTTATTACATTGGTTTGACACAATTTGTTCTTGACAAATCCATGCTGTCTGTTACTTATCACCTTCTAAGTGTTTGCAGATTGATTGCTTAATTATTTACTCCATTATCTTTCCAGGTAATGAAGTTAAGCTGACTGGTCTGTAATTCCCCAGATTGTATTTATTATACTTTTTATAGCCCTATATAGCACTATATTTGCCCTTTCCCACTCCTCTGGAATCTCTCCCGTCTTCCATGACATTTCAAAGATAATCGCTAATGTGCAGATATCTCCTCAGTCAGCTTCTTGAGGATTCTAGGATGTATTTCATCAGAGCCTGGTGACTTGAACACATCTAACTTGTCTAAGTAATTTTTAGCCTGTTCTTTCCCTGTTTAAACCTCCCCAAGGCTTATGTCATCAGGAGGAACTCAAATTGGCTGATCATGCTCTATAGGCGTGACACTGATGTGTGCTATTTTCACATATCTGCTCCGCAACAAGGCTTAGCTCTCTATAAATCATGGTCTCTTCACCAAGTCCAAATGGGCCATAAGCATCATACAGGTCCCCTTTTCAGCTCTGGGGCAGCTAACGTCTATAGATTCATCCTTCCACTCTGTAGCTCTGAATCATTCCCATCTCTTTAAAAGCAAAAAAATGAAGGAAAATAAGAGGGAATTTCGAGCCTGTCTGAGCAGCAATGTCAGGTGTACATGATATAACATCCCTGTGGACTCCAGGCCACTTCTTTATTGGGTCTCGTACAACATTCATTCTTTGGACCCTGCACAGCCAGCAGCAGAAGAAATTTAGCCTTTGCTTCAAGACACCTTTCCTTAACAGCTTGGCCTCCGCCGTGTTGAACGTTTCAGAATTACATAGACAGGCTTCAGGGATATGTTGGTCAAAGGGCCCAATCCAGCTTCCACTGATGTCACTGGACGTTTTCCCATTGACTTCAGTGAGAACAGTGGACCCTAGTTTCTCTTTCCCTGGAGTGGGAAGATATCAGCACTCACCGCGCTAAGAGATACAATAGCAGTGTTTGCCTTCTCCCACCACAGCTAGAAGAAGATTCATGTGTGGATTGGAGTGAGAGGAAGGTCGCTGGCTAGCTGTAGAGTTTTTAATTGGCCCCTTCTGAGGGGATGTGTCCTTCAGATTTTATTGAGGGTCAATTAGTTATTTTCCCTAAAATACAATCAATCATAGTTTCTCAACCTGTGGTACACGTACCTCTGGGGGTATGCAAGACACAGGTAGGGGGTACGTGGTGAAAAACCCAGTGAAGAGAGGCAGGCAGCAGCTGCCTGCCTCCCATCCGGCCCCAGCTCCCAGAGTGGAAAATTGAGTGTTGGGGTACTTATTACAATTTTCAGAAGTTGCTACTTAAAAGGTTGAGACACACTGCAATAAATAACACTCTGCCACTTCCAAGGCCGAGGCCATTGCTTGGGACCAGCTTGCTAGATAATGCAACGCTAGATAACGCTAGAAATGCAGACGCCTAGGCATAGCACCAAAGAAGTCCCACTTCAGTCTCCAACTGGCCCTCTGCAGAGAGGCAAGCTTCTCCTACGCGTGTTACTTATATCCTTTTCCCATGCAGCACTGCCACGAGAGCAAGCATCGGAGCTACACCAGTTGGAGTTTGCTCCACATATCGATAACAGGTGGTTCTCCAGCACAGCCTCCCAGCACTGGAATCCACTTCCCTTCCCCTTGGTCAGAAACAGCTGGGGTTTTTTGCTTTTCAGGGCACAGCACAAATTCCAGTAGGCATGTGGTGGGATATTCCAGCTGTGCGAGGCTGTGTTGGCTCTGAAAGGAAAGGATTGACGTTACTGATGTGACGCAGTGTCAGGGAGAGGCTGAGGGACTGGCTAGTGGGCTGCTGTTGCTGTTCTGATTGTTTTCCCAGGCGATACTTTTGGATAGGTGCCTTTTTATGTGATTAAATGGCAATAAACAAATAGTGATGCGCACAATACCCTGGAAGTAGTCAGGAGGAGCAGAGAACCCCCTTTGAACGGTGAGGTTAGTCCTGTAGAAGGTTGGGTGAGGTTTATCACCCAGGTGACGAAGTATCTTCATATCTGCCCAGAACCCAGGAATGCTTCAAGGTTCCAGGATGAGAGGGGGTGAGGAGAAAAGAAAGAAAAATAAAAGCAGACTTCCATGAACTTCAAAATTATTCGTTTGCAGTTTAGATCAGAGCTTTGAGGTAGGAGGTGGGGTTCTGATTTTATCTGGATCTGTATGTCAACCCCTAGTTTAATGCCAATACTTCTGTAGGACAGCTGTGCAGGACCAGAGGGTATGTTTGATGTTTCAGTAGGACTCTGATTTTTCCATGTGGTGCTTTGCCTTTACAGATGTTTGCAAAAACCAAACTTAGCTGTACAATTCATTGAATCCCTGTACTGGTTTTATAAGGGACAAACTTTAGCTGTCTATAAGGGGACACATTTTGCACTTGGTTACATGGTGTAAACCTGAAATAACTCCATTTCAGTCACTCTGAATTTACACTGATATTACAGAAAACAGACTCTGTCCTCTAATGTGTGTTTTTGTAAGCAGAGCTTGTCCTAGATCCTTCTTAGAGCTGGTTAAGAACTTTTTGATGAAACTTTTTGGGGAGAAGGGTTGCTTTGAACAACATCAACAACAAATTTGGGTGACGATTTTTTTACTCTTTTTTGAAATTGTCGATCAGTTTCATTTTGATGTCCTCAAAAGGAAAAAAAATCTGGTTTTCCAAGTTGAAATTACTTTTTGGTTAGAGATGTAAGTTAATTTATAGAACTAAATAAATATAATACAAAAGTCACTTCCAGCTTACGTTCTATGTTCCTATTAAAGGCAGTGAGTGGTCTCTACATACCTCATGGACCGTGTTTCACAAGCAGGTTGGAAGAGGCACCTGCTTGCAAAGGAAAATTATTTGTTCTTTCTTTTATTTTTGGTTGTCTTTGTATTACATTTTGACAAGGTTAACTCTTCTTCCCCCTTCTTCCATCTCCCCAACCAACAGCAACATAGTACGCAAAACCAATCCTTCAGCTAAGCACAGCATAAGCATCCAAACAACTATAATATATGTGCTCCCAGAGATGGGCCAAGACAAAATCCCCAGAGTCAGGAACTCCAAACTTCAAAGAAATCTGAACCCAACTCAGGATTTCATGGTTGGTCCATTTCTGTAATGGGCCAGACCAAAGCCATTCATCCAACAACCCCATCTCTGGTTTAATCCAGATCAGCATCCATATCGACCGCCCAGTCCTGCCCCGAGCGCAAAGAGACCTATTAATCTGTAGAGTAAACCCAACCAAATGATATGGCTGGCAGGAGCCAGCAAACCTCCCCATCGCTTGCCGTTTATAAATAGTACAGTGATAAAAGGTAAAATAGGTAAAGCAATTCTGCGACCCAGAGTGTCTAATCTAAAATCAGAATGATCAACTGCGGCTGCTATTAATATCCTTATTTATGATGATGGGTTCATAAACAATCATTATAACTCTCAGCTCTCTGTGTCTCCATCTTCAGTATATTATCTTGACATAGCCTGCTAGACAAATGTCACACTCTTTATAACACTCACTCCCATTTGAGTCTTAACCGATAAAGTGACCCGCACAGAAAATCAATTAAGATTCAGCATAGACATTTCTCAGTTCATACGCCAGAGTATGAGGCCAAGAATGAAATAGATTCTGTCCAACGTGGTGGTATGCAGCTGCCTCAATCCTGCTTTAAGTGAAATCAGTGGGAGTTTGACTAGTGGTTGCAAAGCAAATAGGATCGGACCCTTTATCTGTGGCTGATCCACTAATAAAAACACTTATCCACATAACAGCTGACTTAGGACCCAGTCCTAAAGTATCTACTCAGGCAAAACTTGCATTGAAATCAAAGAGGAGCTTTGCCGACATAAAACAGGAGTAAAGATGCTGGATCTTGCCCAGAAAGAGAAATCCCCAAAGTCCAATGATACCCCATTGTCCAAAATGAAAAGGAAGTCAGATTGCCAGCTGTAAATCCCAGCCATTTTATAGGTGTTGATCAGATGCATTAGAGGAGAGGAAAGACATTTGTACTCTGCTAACATGGCATTTAGCAATGGAGGTGAATAACGAGTTACAAAGAATGTACCAGTTTGCAAAGGATTAAAGGAGGCTAAGAAAGACACACAATAGTTAAGCGTAAAGTAATTAATATTTTTGTCTCTGCATCAGTAAAAATTAGCCTTTGTCCATGTTGTCTTCATGGCATACACACAAAGAAATTCGATAGAAACATAAAGACTCTTGCTGGAAGGTTACCATGTAACACTACTTTATTTCTTAGAATTTAGAACGATAACACACAAGACCCCTAAACAGAGAGAGACAAAACAGGCTGCTCCCTAAAAAAACAGAGTGAGACAATCCCACCCACCTTACTCTAGCTGAGCAGAGCAAACAGTCTCTGACTGCACGCTTCCCTCCAGAGCCCCTTAGCCTGCGAGTGGGACCAGGAGCCTCCCGTGATACCAGTGATAATGTGCAATTCCAAACTCAGTCCTCACTGTAGCACAGTGTGCCCCTCACGTGTTTTGTGGGTTCAAAGGACACTTTTCATAAAGGAGGGAAAGAACCTTTAGAAACCCACGTACAAGGCACCACTCGCACAAAAGAGAAAAGAGGCAGGGGGCGGGGATAGCTAACAGGATAAAGGTGAATAAAGACGCTGTGGTGAATAAAATTATAAACTGTTTCAGGTTCCACATCATTATGGGCAAAATTCATCCCTCTTCAGAGGGCCAGCACCAAGCCCATGCATTGCTCATTATGACTGATGTACTATTTAGTTTATTGTAGTAGCACTTAGAGATCCTAGCCATAATCCTCCCTGTTTATTGTTTTCTTAGTAAGTAAGCCCATCTCCTGATTTCTGGGCCTGACTCATGATTATTTTTTGGAGGCTTGGGGTTGGTAATACTGGAACACACAAAATCCCAAACTCGAGTCTTGCCAGGTAAGCAAAGGAGAAGCTGAGTTTCAGAGCAAATTGCCTGCAAATGTAACCATGTTTACAGTTGCTAAGTGTGCCCATATCGGAAAAGCTGCAGTGTACCAAAAGACATTCTGATCACTAGCTCTGATTGCAAAGAAGAGTAAATCACGAAGAAAACTCTTTTTGAAATGGCTCCAAAATCATAACATGGAACAGTTCATCCCAACTAGTTTGGGGCATGGCTCTGCAGTCCTCACTCAGCCCACACTGGTTTCCCTTGAATGTCTGATGCAGAACAAGGCTGCCCAAATCAGCTTGGCAATCTGAAAATACTGGAAACCTGAGTGATTCCGAGTTGTTTGCAAGGTATCCGTGGTTTTAAAGATGCTCAGTTAATGTCCCAGGGTATTAACTTTACTCTTAAGTGCAATAAAGAGCCTAGTTCACAAGGACTTTCACATGTCCCAATCTGTGTTTTCTAACAGGAAAGCAGATTCTTTCACTCCCCTTCTGTATCATCAAAGTGGGCCCTTGCTTAGGCTGTACCTTTATTACAGACTTCTGCTGGCATAGCCATGTCAGTCATTGTGCAAAAGGGTTGTGATCACTGGCTGTGCTGGCAGAATCCCCTAGTGGAGCTGTGGCTATATTAGCAAAGTTGTGCTTTTAGGAGTATAGTTTGTTTCGCTTACTGGGGGTGGTTTTGTTATCTGGAACAAAGCGCAGTTTTGCCGATGTAGGAGTGCTTTGCCGGCGTAGTATGCCGATATTTCTGTACTGGTGCAGCGCTCCTAGGGGAGACGTGGCCTTAGGAGTCGCATTAGAAGTGTTAGCTCCCAGTAAAAGGCTTCAATACGGACAGATGTTTCCAAACACTTTTGACAAAAGCTCCTGATTCCACGAGCAGTTCCACTGATGATCTCTGGAGGACTTTGCAGTATCAGGCGCTCCTCAAGTTGGGCGAAAGTAACACAGCTGGGTCCTTGCTACTTAGCTAGCTAGAGAGTCTAAGGTATTATCACTAATCACTGGAGTTTTCCGTCAATGATTTGGGATCTTTGTGCCTCTGCAATTTTTATTTGATAACAGCTTTGCAGGTATCACCTTCAGTCAGTGAGCAACGGAGTGTAGCTGAGCACACACCTTTTTCCTGGCTTTTCAGTAAATCCCATATTTTGCACATGCAGCTGCATGCATGAGCATTCCCAGTTTTGGCTATCAAATTGCCCCAGTGAAAATACTCCAGTGGATTTGCCCAGGTACTTGCACCTAACTACGTACTTGTGCCTGCCTTACTCTCTGGGGCCACGCTCAGACGGTTAGCCCAAGCCAGTGCCCAGGCCACCACACCACACGAGTGCACTAACTCAAGCAGAGTGAATGCATGTCTGTCTACAGGGGCTGGGAGACTCGCTTCCTGCTGCAGTGTAGACAGAACCTTAGAGACCTCAACCAGCTCCTTGAAACATCCATTGCATTTCCTGTACTAACTTCTACTGGTTAGAAGAATCATGATTACCAGACCTTAGACATGGCAGCACCTTGCAGTTAAAGGGAGGGATGGGCAAATAAGAACTTATCCAAACTTCCTTTACATCCATATCCCTTTTTCTTTTTCTCTTATTTTCTTTTTTTTTTAATTCTTTTAATCTTTTCTTAGCCTCTCTGGGCTCTGACCAGACAAGAAAGTTGTGAAAATCTAGCACAAAATCTTACCCGGTTTTTAGTCCACTCTAGATGTTCAAATAAGAATCCAAACTTCTGGATGCTTATTTGCATGGAATCTTGGAACATTTATTCCCACCTCTCCTCCAAGTTCCTGTTAAAACATTTGCAAATTTCATGGACTTGCAATTGAAATGAAATTGATGGAGTTCTGTTCCATTTAAATTCTTCTACGTGAGTAGAGACAACTAGTCAGGAAAGATCAAGTCTTTTTGGATGTGGTGGTTTTAATTTGAGATGCTTTATTGTTGCTTTTTCAAACAGCAAGTGATGCAATACAAATTAATTTTCAAAGCAGAAATGAATTAAGGGCTACTAAAAATTATCTCACTGTGACTTATTTGTCTATCTTGGGCCTGATTCTCCTTTCACTCAGTGGTGTAAATCAGGAGTGACTTTGAGTAAGTCAGTGGAGCTACACTAGTGTAAACAGAGAAGGGAATCGTTTCGTGATCTCAGACTTGACCATCTTTGACAGCAAAGGTCTAGATAGGCAAATAAACCATTGTAAAAAGGCGAGTTTTCAGAAGTGCACAGCACTCGGCTAACATCTTCTCTCTTTGAAAACAATGGAGCAGGTTTAGGCCAACACTGAGTGTTTCTGAAAATCCCCCCCTATTGCTGAAGGATGGGCTTGTGGCCAAGGCACTGGACGAGGACCCAGGGGATCAGGATCCATTCTGGGCTCTTCCGCAGCCTTCCTCTGTGACCTTGAGCAAACGGCTTACTCTCTCTGCATCCCATGTTTGTGAAAAGACTGGGGTGCTGCGGTGTTGTGAGGATAGGTGCTTGGATGCAAGTGAGGCTGCCAAATAGCTGTGATGATGGGGCCAGCATGCACAGATCCGACAGACATTCCTGGTAGTGTTTACAGGCTAGATCTCTGCCAGCTCCTCCAGCATCATTATCTCGCTCTCTCGGTCCTCCATTTGCCAGGTCCTCCTCGCCTAAGATGACGCAGCAGATGCGGGACCTCCAGCTGGCTCAGGCCAGGAAGCCGCCGGGACCGTCCTCCCCGAATGCCGCCAAGAGGCTTTATCGCAACCTCTCGGGGAAGTTCCGGGTTAACTACACTTCGTTTGATGAGGGCAGCTTGCCTGGGAGGAGCGAGAAGGAGAAGCTACGCAAATCCTACCTTGTGAGTGCTCTGGGCCGTGTGTGCGTGTGTGTGTGTGTGTGTGTGTGGAGATTGTTCAAGTCAAAACGCAGCCCTGTGTTAATGCTAGGCATACCCCAGCGTACTCCATAGGCTGCGGAGATGAGCTGGAGCTGGGCAGAACCCTGGCAGTACCCCGTCCTTCGTGCGCACTCACACACAGACCCCATCAGCAGAGCTGGATGGCGGGGGGTGGCAGGGGTGAGCTTCAGTCAATTCTGTCCCTCCTGGAGCAGGTGTAACGGAGAGCTGAATCCAGCCCGGAATGGTTGCTCAGGATAGGTTCTCCTGCTCTTTTTTTCTTAAAACAAAGAATCAGGAGGGTCAGCTCTTTCGGGCAGGGACTGGCTTTTGGTTTGTACAGCACCTAGCCCTGGTCCATGGCTGGGACTCCTAGGTGCCACAGTAATAGAAATGAATAAATTATAATCCATACAGACCTAGGCGACCGAGGAGTTCTGTGTGTTGTGCTAGGCATGGGATGGCTGTAAGTAACGGGGCCCTTGGCTGCGTGTTGTGATGGCAAGGCTCAGCCCTTCTGGGGGAGACTGGCCATTCCAGAGCCTGCTTTGTGGCTAGGCAGGAGACTTGGCTCGCCTGCCAGGCGGCCGGTGCTCAACACACAAGGATTAAAGAATCATTCTGAGATAACTAATGGGACGCGGGAGCCTGGCAAAGCCTCAGCGAGAGAAGAGGGATGAAGAAGTGGCTGCAATGCCCAGCTCCCATGGCCTCAGTGGCCCTCACGTCTCATGTCATTGCAGTTTCAGAGCAATGTGGCTCTCTTTGAGGCTGTTGAACTGCAGGACCTGGACCGGGTGCAGGAGCTGCTGAAGCAGTACAGCCCGGAGGAGCTGGACCTTAACACCCCGAACAGTGAGGGGCTTTTGCCACTGGATATCGCCATCATGACCAACAACGCCCCCATCGCCAGGGTGCTGCTGCAGGCCGGAGCCAAGGAGAGTCCGCACTGTAAGTCCCCGTCACAGGGCCCAGCTCCCCCTGGCTCCCCGCTCTCTAGCGCTCTGCCATAGGTGCCAATAGAGCGCCGCTTACCGTAGTGTCGAGGCTCTGCGGGGCCGGGGCCAGCCTCTCCCTCCCGGGGATGCCGCTCTGCGCCACTGATGCAAGGGAGGAAAGGGCAGCTCAGCCCGGGAAGGCTGAGGCTTGTCTGTGCAAGGCGAGGCGCGAGGGAGAAGTGGGAGGTCCTGAGGGCTGGCCAGAGGCAGCTGCATCGGAGCGACCCGATGGCATGATCTAAACATCGGAAGGAGCCAGAGAGCAGGCACGGGTTCCAGGAGGCCTCCCCGTGGAATGGACGGCCAGGGCGGCAGGAGGGGTGAGCTGGCAGCACGTGCGTTTCTAGGAGAGGGCACAGGAGTTAAAATAGGTGGGTGATGCGCTGCGGGAGGCCAGTGGAGGAGGCCTGTGGGCCCCTTCGCTGTAGGCGACTGCGCTCCTGCGACTGGCAGTGTGTGTTTCCTGAGGGGGGTAAGCGGGTGTCCCTTTGGCGTGCCCCTGCCAGAGCTGGCCACTTGCTACCCTTTGCAGGCCGCGGGGCACCCTCAGCTGGAAGGGGCTGGTCGGTACAGCAGAGGGTGAGGAGATGGAGCGAGGAGATCACCCAGCTGCCCTGGGCCTCGGGAGATCTCGCACTCTCTGCTGGAGAGAGGAGCTGGGGGAGATGTCGTTTGCACAACACAGGGTTTCAGGAATTGAGCCACGAACAGTTTGTCCGGTACCGTGGGGGAAGGAGGTCCCTGTTTCAATGAAGCCACTTGGTTTACTCTGGGCGAGGGTGGTGAATTTACCACTCTGCCTCTAGGGCTAGAGCTATATTCTGTCCCCCAGAACCAAGGCTGTACTGGGCCTGCGGACCGGGCCCATGCACAGCACCTGCGTGTGCCGGCAGGAGAGCAGAGACAGAGGTGTGGGTGCCTTTGCGCTCCGGGGGGGGCTGGACAGGGCTCAGAGCAACTTCGCCCATCATCCTGTGTGTAGGCCGAGTCACTCGCACAGGCGGCAGGGCTGAAGGCAGCTTGTGCTGCGGCCTGTTAACTCTGCTTGGCTGGATGGAGGTCTCCTTTCACGCAGCAGCCTCCGCTCTGAGCGGGAGGAAATGCCAGGCAGCAGCGGGGCAGGTGTTGGCTTCGTGTTTTAAAGGGCGGACTAGAGGAATGATCACAGGTGCTTTCTGCAGACAAACAGCACGACTTCCACTGGGATGTTCCAGGGCCCGCACGTTGCATGGTGATGGGCGAATGTCAGAAGGGTCAGAGGCCAGCACCTACCATTCAGACACTGATCGCTCATCTCTAGGCCGGCTGGTGGGAACAGGCTATCTCGAGGGTGCTAACCCTGCCGCTTGCCCTGGGCACGGACAGCAAGCCTTTACTCTCCAAAAAGACTTTACTTTCCTTTGGAGCCGAGGGGCAGCTCCTGCATCCACTGGGAAGGCCATGAGTACTAGTCCGGGGCACTGCCCGGTGGGTGGGGATGGTGGAGGAAGCCTGGCCAGTAGATCTGTGACGACCTGGATCTCCTGGCTGAAGGGACAGCCCAGGGGGTCAGCACTGTGCCATTCCATCCCTGCCAAAGCCTTGTGCAGAGCCCACTCACTCCAGCCACATGCGTGCAAGGGACAATTTGAGCCCAGGTAGCTCTCAGTCATTGCTCATGGGATGCGACCCTACTCAGCCGTCGCCAATGGTGCTGCCTGGAGGAGGTAAATCAGGCCGAGTTGCTGATGGAAATGTCACTGTGTAGAGAAGGGGGGAGTGCCGGGCACAGGGTGGAGTCACAGAGGCGTTGGGGGGTTGCGTGCAGTGGGTTGGACCTAACTGCCCTGTCTCCTTTCCCTCTCGCTTCCCTTCCCCTGGCAGTCATGAGCCTGGAGAGCCGCGCCTTGCATCTGTCAACACTGGTGCGGGAGGCAGAGCAGCGAGTCAGCGAGCTCACGGCACAGGTGGTGAACGAAGCGCCCAACACTGACTGCTCAGAGAAGGAGAAGCAGCTGAAGGCCTGGGAGTGGCGCTACCGGCTTTACAAGCGCATGAAAGCTGGGTTCGAGCATGCCCGTGAGTGTCAGGGAACCTGCACATGGCCCGGGGAGCAGGAGAGAAGTGGGGCAAGGCTGGGGAGAGGGGCTCTGGGGAGGGGGTTTGTAGCAGCGCTGGAGGGGATTGCCCTGGGAGCTGCAGGCCGGTGCTGTCCCGGAGACAGATGCACTCCACCCCGAGCCCCCCGGCTGGACATGTCTGGGCCTAGCCCTGTGCTTTCTGTTCGCAGGTGTGCCGGACCCGCCCGCTAATGTGCACCTGTCTGTGGCCAGCAGCAGTTCTGTGCAGGTTACCTTCTCGGAGCCCCTGAGTGTCAACTCAGCCGTTGTCACCAAATACAAAGGTGAGGCCATGGGAGAACCTCGCGCCCGTGGCCCCTTCTAGGACGCCAGAACAGGGCAGGCCAGGCCAGATGCTCCCGTGCTCAGGGGTGGAAGGCAGCATGGTCTAGTAGATAGGGCACCAGGTTTTCGTCCCAGCTCTGCCAATGACTCTCTGTGGCCTGGGGTGAGTCATTTCCTGCCCCGGTCCCATCTGTATAGTGATAGTGGAACTACAGTGCTTCGGGAGCTATAGATGGATGTCAGAGCGTGTGTGATTTCATAGCAGACCAGTGAGCTCTGCTGGGGCTTGAGTCAAGGGTTTTTTGCCTCCCTTCCCCCTTCTTCGACACAACTGGTGATGAGAAGTAAAAATCCAAGGGCAGGCCCTTGGCAGCCTGGTTGTTCCTGAGCGATCCCTACGGCTAACAGACACCGGAACACTGCAGAGAGCAATAGGCATTAATGTGCGTAGGAATGACATTTGTAATGACGTTATCGAGCCACGTGGGGGAATCGCCTCATATTTCAGCTCAGGATGAGCCCTGATCAAACCCCTGGTCTGAACACCCTGGAAACGTCAGGAAGTTTGTATATTTGAACTATGCAGCTGGCCCGACTCTACTCTGGGCTGAACCAGGATTCGTACACACCCAGACAGAGGAGAAGCTTGGGTCTGGAGGTGAACTTTGCAACCCTGTCTCTTCCTCGGGTTGATCCCGGGATCCCACAGGAACAAGGCCCATTTGACGTTAGCACCTGCTCCGGCAGAGGAATTTCCTATCCCTCCTTTCCAATCTGGTGTGTCCTCTAATATCTTTGGCTTTCACAAGAATTTTCTTTTGCCAGGCACCGCCAAGTCCTGACACTTAATCGACTTTGTCTGTTTCCCCTTCTTGCCTTTGTCCGGTCCATATGTCTGTCCTTTTATCTCCGGGCTCGTCTCTCTGTCTGTCCGTCCATCCATTTTGCCTGCCTGTCTGACTTCCTCTCCATTTCTTCCCATGAACGCTCTATGTCCTGTCTCTGCTATGCCCAGAAACACAGCTGAGCGAGCCTCCTGACCTGCGGATGTGCCTGCGTTGTGCTGAATGCTGGGGGGCTCTCCGGGCAGTTGGTTTCTCTTCCATTTGGTACCGTCTCGCTTGCTCCACTGTGCCTTTTCTCAGACATCTTTCCAGCGTATGCGGCAGGTCCAGCTGTATCTAGTTCTTTGGTTTCATAGTCAATCCCCTGAGAGCAGCAGCACCATCCTTGGCAGCCTGGCACTGTAAGCTTGCCAGTCCGCCTGCCAAGCGCTACATCGCTCCCCGTGTTTGTGAATGCCTCCCAATTACTGAAAAGGCCGTGGGGCTCTCTCTGTTTGCAGTTGAGTGGAGCTGTTCCCCGACCTTCTCCCCTCCCCTGGGGGAGGTGGTGATCGACAAACTGAGGAACCTGCACTTCACCATCCGGGGGCTCATGTCGGTAAGTGAGCGCAGCGCCTCGTGCGCCCATTCGGAGCTGTGGCGACCAGGCTATGTGTGAGGGGCGAGGGGGGATGGATGGGGCAGTGCGAGAATCACCTGAGGGCAGCTGAGCCTGGCCGTGGCCGTTTCTCTAGCCAGCATCACCGTCACAGGGTTCCCTCCTCCCAGGGCCTGGCTCCACACAAAGCAACCGTCACCTTTGTGTGGCCTCTGGGCTGAGGTGAATTCAGCCTGCGCAAAACCCCAGCTGGGCCCTCCAGGAGCCCTGGGCCCTCTGCAGCTCCACGCAGCCGTGCGGTGCGCGCGTGCCCCCACGGTTCTGGCTGGCAGGTGCCGTGTTCTGGCCACTTTCCAAATACAGGCCGGGGCAGCTTCCAGTCTCGGTTTTGAACTGTGGGTTCACATGTGGGTACTTGCATCTCCAGCTCCCTAAAAACATGGCTGCCGGTTGCAGCCACAAATGGGGATCGGAGCCCTGCTCTCTTGCACGTTTACCGGCGTTGCTTTTCCCCGAGAGGCAAGCCGAGGCCAAGAGACAGAGCAGCCCAGCCCTGTGTGCCCTGGGCGCATTTGAACACGCAGTGCACACAGACACTGGTAGCTGCAGGGCACCGGGTTAGCAAAGAGGCCAGTGCAGGGCTCGTCAGTGCTGCAAATGGCTCTGGGCTTCGAGCCGGGGCTAGATTCAGTGCAAGGTCTGCCCCAGTCTCAGACAGCATGGCCCCTGGGGGTGGGAAGTGCAAAACTGCTGCCACGTCCACTGCAGCTAGAGGGCTGTTGGGGGTGAGCAGCCCAGTCCAGGAAGGGAGCAGACGGAATGAATGCGATTCTAGTTCTCCTCTGGGCGGCCGTGCAGCCACTCTCGCCACTGATCCTGGGGACAGCTCCCTAGGTCAGTTAGCTGCTCTGCCTTCATTGTACCAGTTTGGAGAAGGCGACCCATCACTCCCCAAATCATCCCCTTCTCCCTCTTCGCAAGCAGGGTGGGCTCCCCCACTTTACCCTTGTGCGTGGCACCTTCCGTATAACCCCTAAACCCTAAGAAACGATAAATGGGTTTGAGGAGATGGAGGTAGAAATGACCACATCCAAGGTAGAAGCCAAACTCAAACAGCTTCATGGGACTCAATCGGGTGGGTTGGACAATCTCCATCCAAGAATATTAAAGGAACTGGCACATGAAATCACAAGCCGAAGCAAGGATTTTTAATGAATCTGTAAACTCCGGGGCTGTGCCGTACGACTGGAGAATTGCTAACATAGTTCCTATTTTTAAGAAAGGGAAAAAGGGTGATCCGGGTAACTACAGGCCTGTTAGTTTGACCTCACTAGTATGCAAGGTCTTGGAAAAATTTTGAAAGAGAAAGTAGTTAAGGGCATGGAAGTTAACGGTAACTGGGATAAAATATAACATGGCTTTACAAAAGGTAGATCGTGCCAGACCAACCTGATCTCCCTTTTTGAGAAGATAACAGATTTTTTGGACAAAGGGAATGCAGTGGATCTAATTTACCTAGATTTCAGTAAGGTGTTTGATACGGTTCCACATGGGGAATTATTAGCTAAATTGGAAAAAATGGGAATTCATATGAAAATTGAAAGGTGGATAAGGAACCGGTTAAAGGGGAGACTGCACCGGGTCATACTGAAAGGTGAACTGTCAGGCTGGAGGGAGGTTACTAGTGGAGTTCCTCAGGGATCAGTCTTGGAACCAATCTTATTTAAACTTTTTATTACTGACCTTGGCACAAAGAGTGGGAATGTGCTAAGAAAGTTTGCGGAGGACACGAAGTTGAAAGGTATTGCCCATACAGAGAAGGATCGGGATATCATACAGGCAGATCTGGATGACCTTGTAAACTGGAGTAATAGAAACAGGATGAAATTGAATAGTGGAAAGTGCAAGGTCCTGCATTTAGGGACTAATAAAAAGAATTTCTGCTATAAGCTGGGGATGCATCAGTTGGAAGTGACAGAGGAGGAGAAGGACCTGAGCGTGTTGGTTGATCACAGGATGTGTATAAGCCGCCAATGTGATGTTCCCGTAAAAAAGCAAATTCAATCCTTGGATGTGTCAGATGTGGTATTTCCAGTAGAGATAGGGAGGTGTTAGTACTGTTATACAAAGTGTTGGTGAGACCCCATCAGGAATACTGTGTGCAGTTCTGGTGCCCCATGTTTAAGAAAAATTAATTCAAACTGAAACAGGTGCAGAGAAGGGCTACCAGAATGATTCGTGGAATGGAAAACCTGCCTTATGAGAGGAGACTCAAAGAGCTTGGCTTGTTTAGCCTACCCAAAAGAAGGCTGAGGGGAGATATGATTGCTCTCTATAAATACATCAGTGGGATAAATACCAGGGAGGGAGAGGAATTATTTAAGTTCAGCGCCAATGTGGACACAAGAACTAATGGATATAAACTGGCCATCAGGAAGTCTAGGCTTGAAATTAGACACAGGTTTCTAACTATCAGAGGAGTGAAGTTCTGGAACAGCCTCCCAAGGGGAGCAGTGGGGGCAAGAAAACTAACTGGCTTCAAAACTGAGCTTGATAAATTTACGGAGGGGATGGTCTGATGAGACAGCCTAGTTTGGCAATTGACTGATCTTTGACGACTGGTGGTAGATACGCCAATGGCCTGTGACGGATGTTAGGTGGGCAGATTCTGCGTTATTACAGAGAATTCTTTCTTGGGTGTCTGGCTAGTGAGTCTTGCCCACATGCTCAGGGTTTAACTAATCCCCATATTTGGGGCCGGGAAGGAATTTTTCCCCACGGCAGGTTGGCAAAGGCTCTGGGGGTTCTTTGCCTTCCTCTGCCACATGGGGCATGGCTCAGTTGATTGTGGATTCTCTGTACCTTAAAGTCTTTAAAGCCTGATTTGAGGACTGTAATAAGTCAGTCATAGGTTGGAGGTTTATTACAGCGGGCGGGTGAAGTTCCGTGGCCTGTGTTGTGCAGGATAAATGATCATATTGGTCCCTTCTGACCTTAGAGTCTGGGCCTATAAATGCTTTGGGGACTGAGGAGGTGTCTGTTTTCCATTGCACAGCCTTGGCTGCTTTGCAAGGCAGGCTGTGGGGAGGAGGGAATCCCCATGCATGTGGGATCCCAAGCAGGAGGGAAAATAGGTTCATTTACTGAGCCTCTAATTTATCGTCCCCACCCTCCAAAAACACACCCTCCCATCTCTACCCAGGCTCCTCCTGGACAGCAATTCAGGGGCCAGCTCCTCTGCCACCTGCAAAGATCAAACTCCCTCACCAGCTCCTCTGCTAACTGGGGATGAGAGCCAGCTTCTGGGTCCCTCTCCAAGAACTTACCAAGGTCATGGGCTGGTTTGGGCCAGGGCGCACACTCGCCTTATCCCTGAGAGCCACAGGGCCCCTGCTGTCTGTCAGCATCTCCTTCCCAGGGTGCTGTGGAGAGGTTCCGAGAGCCTGCACGGGAGCCGTGCTGCTCGGTGACGAGCCTGAGCCGTGGGAGTTGCTCAGGGATAGAGCCAGTGTGCCACAGGCTCCCCCACAGAGCCCAGCCTGCGTGCGATTGGTCTGCGGGGCAGGGCTGAGGAGGTGGAAAGTCACTGAAGGCGCCTCATCGGGGGGGCAGAGAGAACGTGAGAGGCTCCTGCAGTGCGGATGAATGGACATGAGACAGCTTTGCCGTGAGAGGGGAGTTGGAGCCAGAGATGCTAGACGCTGAGGCTAGACACAGGAGTTCAGAAGACTCCAGTGAGAGCTGATCACATCACTGAGGCCATGTCTGCTGTGGCAGCGTGCAGCGTATAGGCACCACGTGTGTAGCTGCGGGGAAAGGCTCCGGCAGCTGCTGAGGCCATGGGACACTGCACTCCTAAAATGGCAGTGTAGCTGGGGACGCACTGCTTTGGCAAGCGGAGAGCGCGTAGGTTCGGGTGCATCGGGCACTCTATTGTACAGGGTGCTGCAGGGAAAGATTGAGGGTGATTGACCGAGCTGTGTGGGTGGCACAGGCCTAACGATCCAGATTAGGGCCAAGACGCATTGGCAGAGCTGTGTGTGGGCCTGGGACAGGAGGAAGGAAGGGGTATTGTAAATAGTGATGGGAAAGTCTTCAGCAGAGCTGCAGGGCAGAATGGAAGGGTATTAACACAGTGGGCCAAAGGTCTTAGGCACCTAAAGATGCAGATTGGGGCCTGGGTGCTTTGGAAAATCCCACAAAGTGCCTATCCACATCTTTAGGCATGTAAAATCAGGCCCACTGCGCCTAGCTCTACCCAGAGCCACCATCATCTCAGTTTCATGGGCACCGAGCGCTTTGGTCCATCCGTCTGTCTCCCAAAAGAGACAAAACTCTCCATCCACAAACGTGCTGCATGAGCCGTAGATCAGTCTCCATTTGGCAGTTGCATCCGCCTGGGTATGGATGACTGCAGGCTACATGCTTCATTCGGCCCCTCACCTCCCAGCCTTCAGCATGCCTCCGTGGAGCCGGAGCAGGGGGGATAACACCATGGAGATGCTCCAGGGAAGGGAAGGTTGCCAGGAACCCTCCTCCCCTGCAAGATTCAAGAGCAGCAGGATGTTCCGAGTCTGAGACTTTCCAATTGTACTTTCTGCCTCTTACTTCCCCATCTCCTGCAGGGCACGGCCTACTACGTCCAGGTGTCAGCCTACAACATGAAGGGCTGGGGACCCCCACAAACCTCAGTGCCGCCCTATGCTATCCCCTCCAGTAAGTACAAGCAGGGAGGAGGAGGGGAGGGCTGCTGCCTACCTCATTCGAACTGGTTTAGACGTGAGGGTGGTTGCGGGCGCGACTCCTGTTTACAGCAAGGCCCTTTGCGCTGCTCTGGCAGGCAAGAAGGGCCTGAAAGTGGGAGCAAATGACATCGGTGGACTTTGAGGCCCCTGTATTCTTTCTGAGCCGTGTAAAGCAGCCTTAGGGTGACTGAAAAACAGAATCTCGATCTAGATCTAGAGATGTGCAACGCTGTACATGTAAGTAATGGTGAGTTCTAGATATAGGTCTAACGGTAGATCTGCATGTATAATGCTATATAGAGATTTGGGTGCAGATGTGTGTATAAATATATGTTGGTCTATATATAAGTCTAGATGTAGCCCTGTATATAGAACGTGTGTATAAATAATACATGGATCTACATTCTGCTCTGTGTGTATAATAATGGGAATATCCATGTACAGTAATGTGTATAAATAGGATGGTATAGATACTGCATCTGATTGCCATTTACACTGAAATAGCTGTACGCTGTTTTGGCAAAGTACAAATTACGTTTAATTAAGCCTCTTTACAGTGCAGGAGCCGTGTCCAGCTGCCTTAACATAATGAGACTCGTGTGTGTGAGTTTGCATTGTATGTGTGTGTATACCAATATAGAGCATGGAGAAAAGCCAGCTGAAGTTAAACAGACGATTTGTTTATTTTTATCTGCTTTAATATTGCTCCCCTTTATACAGATCCCTCGCTTTCCCAGTGTAATAGTCAGGCACCTCCCTGGGTGTTTTTAAAGTTCCTAAAAATAGTGCCAAGACCCAGCCAAAGTTAACAGAGCTGAACTTTCCATGGAAAACAGCAGTGTGCCAGACAGGGGGTGTTTAAACCAATTAATGTAAAGCTAATATAAAAGAACGGTCAGGCCAGGCTCCCCCTCGCTCAGTAGCTTTGCCACCTCGTAACCAGGTGGAGCTGGCAAGAGGGATTCTTTATTTATTTGCCGGGGTGCGATCTGCTCTCAGCATTGGTCTGAGGAAGCTTCTGCTCCAGGAAGAGCCTGGAGGAAGACACTAGAAAGATTTTTTAAAAGAAGAGTCAGGAGCAGCAACAGACGTGTCTCGTTCTTTACCTTGATTTGTCATTCCTCCTGCTGGCCACTGCTGTTGAAGGCCCTCTCCCCACTAGCAGTTGCTGGTGGGTAGGTGAGTGGCACAGAGGCGTTAATCATGGCCCGCATCTCTCCGAGACCCAGACTGATTTATTCTTATCTGAAGGACCCAGAGACAGCGAGGGATAGGGAGCGAGAGAGATCTGGGGTGTCCTCTGAAGGAGGACCCCAGATCAGTCTCCCGATCCTACTTGCTGACACAGGATGATGCAGGTTTCTCACGGCCTTTCCAGGATGGGCTGTCAGCTCAAACGTCTGCCAGGTCTATCTGTCAATTAGAGAAAGGGGCGTCTGTGTTGTTGTTCCGCTCAGTCTTGGCTCCCCCCTTCTATACTCTGTAGCTGTAAAAAAAATATTGGCCCTGATCATCCACAGGTGTCAATGGGTCCAGCTCCAGTGAAGACAACTGAGCTGCGTCCCTTTGCACCCTCTGGGGATCCGGCCTGGTATCCCACGCAAGGCATGTGAGCTGCCTGTAGCCAAGAGAGACTTGTGGGCAACAGAGGAAAGAAGAAAAAGGCTTTCCCACGGGCTCTGTAGCGCCCTAGCTCCCATGACTCAGCTACCGTAGTTTCCTCTGAAATAGGCAGGTGGGGCGGCCCCGGGGGAAAGAGCTATGTAACATGCTGTGACTTCGTGGAGGCCTGGCATTAGAGGGTGGGTAGCGAATCAAGGGAAGCAGCTGTTCCTGAAAGTTAGCTGCGAGGCTGGAAGGGGACAGCTGAGGTGCCATCAGCACTGGCCAGGCCTACACGGGGCTAATAGTCAACCTCCTTCCCCACAGACTGGCGGGAATACGACGGGAGAGCGCCGAGGCGAAGGGGACAAGCTGAAGCCTTAGATCTCCTTCTCAGCCAGGTGAAGACTGTGCACCAGCATTGCGTCTGCCATGGTGAGTCTGGGCCTGCAGGCCGATGCAAAGCCAGGGTTTCTGTGGCGGCACAGGCCAGGGTGGCATGTGAGCCAGTCCCAACTCGCGTGGAGGAGCTGCTTCTCAGGGGGAGATCAGAAGAGATGGAGGTGGTCGGAGCAAGAGGGGCTGTTCTGGCTGCTGAGTGTTTACACTGGAATCAGTACAGCTTCGGCTTGTCCCTCCATACGGCGGGTCCCTTTGTACAATGCTGTTCGAAGATGTTCCATGCATTGGGGGTGGGCCGGCCCCCTTCCATCTGCATTGCTGCTTAGCAGAAGGAGCCGCTGGAAAACACTGTGATCATCTACACTGCTTGCCCCAGGGCAGAGGCAGGGGAAAGGGGCAGACAAAGCCATTGCCAGCGTCCTGTCTAAGAGTCTGGGAAGGAGGCAGCCAGTAAAAGCATGAGGGAGGAGATTGCAACCAACTTCTCCTTAATGATGGGGAAGGTCTGGAGGCTGTGGGGTGGGACTGCGATTGGCACCCCTTGTCCTGCTGCGTCTCAGAGGCTTCTCTGAGATCGCTGGCATTTCTGGCCTCCAGAACAGCCTTCCTTGCTGCATCTCCGCGTTCCTTCTGCCAATTCTGCAACTGCAGAAGCCTCGCAAGCAAGTCGAAGGTTAGCAGCAAAGGGTGGCTGGCAACAGGCTATAGAGGCTTTCGCTTGCAGGCCACTGGGTCCGACCCAGCCCTGCAGCCATGGAGGGAAGTTTGCACAGCTGTGCTCCATACCTGGTCTCTGATTAAAGCCTGGATGTGAATCTCCCAGCTGGCACCCCGGAGCCGTTCACTAAGCCCTGCCCGGGTAGCCCTGCCCCACTGGCACATCCACAGCCCAATTTATGGTTCCTCCACTGCCTTGTTCTCCAGAGTCCTGCAAGAGCCAGCCCCAGAGCAGGAAACACTCAGTCTCCAAAAGCCTAAAGCACCTTTTCCACCCTGGCAGCAAGTTCTTAAAGACCCTGAAAAGGTAAGAGTGGGGGAGGGGCAAGGCAGCCTTGCGCTCAGCGGGTCCTGAAGCCTCTGACAGCCGGACGCTGGGAGCGGACGACGGGGTGATCACTCAGAAATCGCCCTGCTCTGCTCATTCCCTCTGAAGCACCAGGCTGTGGCCGCTGTCGGATGACAGGACCCTGGGCCGATGGGCCATTGCTCCGAGCCAGTGCAGCCGTTCCAATGTGGTTACGTTCTAGGGCCTGGGAGCGATGGGCCATTGCTCCGAGCCAGTGCAGCCGTTCTGGTGTGGTTACGTTCTAGGGTCTGGGAGCGTGCCCCACTTCTAAATGCCTTCCACGCTGTCGTGGCATGAGGAGGCCTGGTCTTGCCTTCCTGCATGTGATAAAACCAGCAACTACATTGAATGAAAAGCTGGGCTTCCCACAGAAAGGCTCTTCTCTGCTCTTGGAGGAGAGGGGCTTGTCCGCAAGGAGGAGCCAGTCAGCAAGGGGAACTGGCTGCTGGCTTGGCTGAGCGCTGGTTTATCCTCTCAGCACCAGTGGAGCTCTGAGGGGCTGCCAAAAACAGTAGTTGAGGAGAGCTCTCCCCTTGCTGTTACACACGCATGCTCTGCTTTCCTGCACCTCTTATTCCCTGCTTCTGGGCTCCCCCTATGCACTGTGGGAGAAAGACACTTGGAAACTAACCTAACCCCCAGTGATAACAGCCTCTGTCCCCACAGGGGCCTCTACCTCACCTCCATCTTCTACAAAGACGACAACATCCTGGTGACGCATGAGGATCAGATCCCAGTGGTGGAGATAGATGACACCTACTCCTGCCTGCTCATGCAGGACTTCCTCTGGTTCACCAAGGTAACACGTGGGGGTGCTCTGTCCTGCATCCCACGCCACCACCCTCCAGGCATGATGAAATCAAGGCTCAGGGCAATGCACCATTCAGTGAAGCATTTTGCTGCAGGAGTTTGGGAGCGGGGTCAAGGCGAGACACCCAGATCTTACCCACCGGTATCTTGTTCCGTTTCGGTTGCTGAGCAGACGTAGCAGTCCCCATAAAGATTTACTACGATAGTCCTTTCCCCCTCAGACGTCTGGATCTGAGTTTGTCCTGCGCGCTGAGGTTTAGCCTGGCTGATGTGAGTGGGCAGGCGAGCTGGATGAAATTAGCGAGTGTGCCTCTGTGACTCACACCTGGCAGCTCCCCCGGGCGTGTCTCCGTGATGCTGTGCTCAGCGTGGCTGTAGAATACCATGGAGAGCTCATCGCACTGAGAGCCTGGCAAAGCGAGGGTGACACGCTGCAGCTCATCAGTGCCAGCCTCCTCCTGGCAGCCACGGTATTGGCACATGCGGTTGCCAGGGCTATAGCTTGTCCCACTTTCTGTTCTAATGCGGAAACCTCCTGGAAGATGCTTCCGCCACAGCCCAAGCACTGACGACATGCCTAGCCTTTAATAGAGGAGAAACACAACAATCCACTTGCAGTGAGCCACACATACGCCTTGTGTGTGCCCCTGTGTGCTGCGAAAAACCCACCTTCGCTGCTGCGGATTTGGGCCACCTTCCTTTGAAGGGATAGTCCGCCTCTTTGTCAGCAGCCATGTGTTTAATGCCGTCACTGCTGCCTTTTGCTGCAGCAGCAGAGTTGAAGGACCAGCACTGGCTCTTCCGTAGAGCCAGGTATCCAGGCCCCTCTGGAGGCACAGCGTGTTCAGGCCCAGCCCCTGACCCCCCATATCTGACAAGGGTTCTAATCCGCAGAGGCGCACCCCCTAAGGTGTCTCAGACACTGGTTTAAAAAGGCCTCGATTGCAGAGATGTTAAAATGCATGGACATCATTTATGTAGGACCTACACAAACCCAGCGTTTTCCCTCTTGTATTGTGCAGCTGTCCCTCATCTGTGAGCTGTGCCGCTGGTGCTGGGGGTCGAATAGTTCCCCGGGTGACGGGCGTTGTGTAAAATCCTGGGTGGGGGCTGGTGGTGTTGATGGCTGTGCTCGGTGCACCGCAGGTCTCCTGCATGTGGGATGAGATCCTGTGGCTGCGTCAGTGTCTCACCGTCTCCCAGTCGTCCTGCTCCTGCATCCTGCAGACGCGCTTCAAGATGCTGCTGGCCATCTCCCAAATGCAGGTGAGAGGAGCGCATGAGAAGGAAGCGGTGAGTGACAGCCGATAGCCCGGGTTTGAGCCCGCCTGTCTCACCAGCACCCCCCACGATGGCTTTTCATGTCATCCCTGCGTCTGCAGGGCTAACTGGTGCAGCTGAGTCCTGTGGAGGTGTGTGAAGGGGGAGCCCTCGAGTTCTTCGCCAGCAGACACTGAGTCACTGCAGACGGGGCTGGCCGTCCCCACGCATGTCCCTGGCCAAAGGATGGCCATGCACTTCACCACCACCCCCTCCCCTGACACAGAAACAGTCTCCTCTGGAGTGTTAGTTTCCTGCAAAGCCGGGTCTGTCAGTGCGGCCCCGTGAGGTGTCTCCTCTCTATGTCTCTGTCTATGAAGGGGCTGCTAGGAATCCAGGACCTGGGACAGGTGTTCTTTGAGCCAATCAAAGACAAGCAGGGCAACATCTTGATCGTGACCCTGAAGGAGGTGAAAACCAACCAGACCTTCGAGAGCGTCCGCTGGGTCCCCCTCTCCAAGCTGCAGACAAGCCGCAAGTCCGTCTCCTCTCCAGAAGAGCCCACCTCTCTGGACATGCTGCTGCTAACAGTGCAGGTGGCCATTCTCGTGACAAAGGAGGGCTTGGAGGGTGGGAGAGGGGTCATGGGAAGGTTTGGGAGAAAAAGGCTTAGGAGCCGATCTGGGCCGTGCCTCTCATGAGCGGTCAGTGGCTGGTCCCCTCAATGTGGTATTTATTTCTCCCTCTACTTGTTTACCTCTTTTTATACCAGTTGCTCCTTTTGCTTCCCTGGGCTGTTCTTTTTCCCCAGCCCGTTAACAAACCTCTGCAAAGAATTTCCCCTTCCCTGATGACCTGGCCTTACCTTTGTCTTTGCGCCCTCCCTCCGATTCTTGTACGGCAGCCTCTCTTCTTTCTCTCCCCTTCAGACATGTGTCTGTCTCAACAAGATCTCCTTGAGCACCTGGACAAGGGGCTATTGAGCTGCTTACACAAAGGCATTGTAAATGCCAGCTAGGATTAGCAGCAGGGAAACCACAAAAGGTTTGGTTCCGAGGCTCTCTGAATCTCCGGGGATTGCGACATGGGGCTGGAAATCTGACAACAGGCTCTTTTGTGTGGTTGCCAGTCTTTCCTTCCTGCGCCCTGTTGGGCTGGAACGACCAAAGGAGCAGCCAGGCTGTTGGAGCGATGGTCCCAGCAATGGTCCCGGAAATGGCTGAATAGGATTCATTCAGACTGTCTGAGCTGGTTCTTATTTTATCCAGATCTGTTCACCCTCTCTGTGGCTAGGACTCCAAGGGGGCAAGTTTCCTCCTAGCAACCCCTGACAGCCCCCGTCCTGGCATTGTCCCTCCGCCAGTTGTGTCTAGCGCTCGAGAGGAAGAGCGTGAGTGAGAGTCCTGCCGTGTGCGATGCTTTATACTGACGTCTTCCTTCTCAGGACAAGCTGGCTTACCACCAGAGAAGTAGCCAGGCCCTCACCCCAGGCCTCTACCTGGGCTATCTGAAGCTCTGCAGTGCGGTGGACCAGATCCGCGTGCTGGTACCTGAACAGTTACCCAACATCCTTTGCCATGTGAAGATCCGGGCCAATCCTAACATCTCCAGGTGAGCACGCAGAGCAGGTGTGGCTTTGGCTGGCCAGCCAAGGTCATTTCTCCCATCCAGCCCCAAACACACCTGACTTTGCTGCTACCTCTCACTCGATCCTCGCTGCAGATGGCTTTACATTCTGCTCCAAACCCAGCCCGTGGCTCCCCGGGACACCAAGCCACCAGCTGCTCTGCGAGCTGTGACTGCCCCACGACCCAGTGCTGTCCGCTGCAGCTGAGCTTTAACTGGGGCCCCGTGCTCTTCCCTCTTGCTGTTTCACCCGCCAGGAAACTGGAATTCAGGAGCTGCTGGTTCCCATTCGGGTGAAGTTCAGGGACAAATGCCAGTGCCCAGAGCACGCACCTGCTAATGCCTGCGCCCTGACCCGGGTCTGGGCACCGTCCTGAATGGTGACGAGTCTCTGGTGTCTCTTCCTGATTGTCTCTGCTTCTCCAGGGAGGAGTGGGAGTGGCTCCAGAACCTGGCCAGCTTGGAGGAGCCTAGTCCCATGGAGCCAGAGCCTGAGACATCCCAGAACCCCTTGTATCAGGAGCTCCGAGGGGCCATTAAAGAGCTGGTGAACCTGGTCAACATCCCCCTGCAAGAGGTAGGAGTGGGAGAGGAGCGATGGCAGTCATAGTCCACATGGCTGCTGGCTCGTGCCCTGGCAGACGGGCAGCTCGTCCTCTGGAGGCAGGACTGGCCCGTTTGCTGGTGAAAGCGTTGATCGTATTCCCTCACCCGCAAACTGAACTGAGTTCCTGGGGCTCCCTGCTAAAAGCATGGCTCTGTTCTGGCCCCGAGACAGCGCCTCCCTAGGAGCCACTCTCTGAGGCCAGCACTGCTCAGTAACTGTCCTTGGACCTAAAACTAAACTGTCCTCTTGTGACGGGCAGCAGCGCCTGGCTCTGCCCGAGGCGGCTTGCGACCCCGCTTCCAGCCAAGCTCTTGGGGAGCTAGATTCCCTGGGTCACACTGAGAACTGATCGCTTTCCCCCATTCACTCTCCAGCCCAGGGCCCTGATTCAGCATGGTACAGGGCAGGTGAGTGTTCCTAATGCATAACATTAGAGATGTGCTGAAATCCTTGCTGAAGTGGGGCTGACGTCATTACAGGCTGGGCGGAGGGTCTCTCTCGCTCTCGCTCTTGCATTTTGCTGTAAGGAAGTCGATTTGTATCAGCAGCCTAGAGGCTATCGGAGAAGGATAAAAAGGGAGGTGAGGTGTCCAGGCTATGCCGGAACAGAGAGAATTTGGGATGGAAATACAGCCTAACAAAGCAATGGTGACTGGTACCTGGGCTGTAAATGACAGGCGCTGATTATCTCCCCCATCAATGAGGAGCTCCATTGGCAGCCTTTGTCTTAAAGGAAGCGGTGCCACCAAGCAGCTCAGTGGGCATAGAAGCGCTCTGACATCAGCCATGCTTTGTGCCCAAGCCCGCAAGGGGCAATGACTTTGCACTGCAATAACGCGCTGTTCCCACTTTTCTGTTTGAATGCTCCAGGCCAAAGATTTCCGTCTGTACAGTCAGGAGGTGCTGGACTTCGGGGGACAAGTCTCCTTCCTCCTGCTGCTGCCTCCGTCTGATGACGTCTGCACTGCCCCGGGCCAGAACAACCCCTATGCCCCTCGCTCCGGCTTCCTCACGCTGCCCCTCCAGATCTTTGAACTAGGTGAGCAGAGGCAACCCAGCCGTCCCCTGATCTGGTGTTGGGCTGTGACCTGCACCGCCCCGTTCCAGGACACCTCCCTTCTCCCCTCCTCCTGCCTTCCTTCCCCACAAGACCTTTCGCAGCCCCTCGGGCCCTGCGTGCGTCCTGGGAGCATGTGAAGTGATATGCAGTGCCTTCTGCCCCTGCAAAGGGGAACGTTCCCTGCCCTAAGAAAGCAGCGTGGTGGGGAGAAAGTCCCCCGGGGAAGCAGGACCTGGAGGAGGGTGCTCAAGGCTTTTCAGGGGCCAGGGTCTGGGTAGGAACTCACACTGCTGTGGGTTTTGTGGTTGTCTTTCCTGTCCTTGTTACCAGGGGCGCTGATCCAGTCACCATGGCTAGGTGGGTATCGTCTCCCTGGCGCAGTGACCCCCGTGTCCTCTCCGTGCGCTGAAAGGGGAAGTCTCTGGCTGGCCCTGCTCAGTGGGATCGTCCTGTAGTGTGTGCAGGAGCCAGGGGTCCCTGGAGAAGGCTGGAGAGCGGCTGCAGAGCAGCCAGGCCCTGGGATAGCGGCTGTGGGTATAAAGCCTGCCGTCTCTGCACGGCTCCGGGGCAGCCCTAGCTGGCGAGGGCACACGGAAATGGCTCGATCTGCTGGGGCCGCTCGCTGCTTGCAAGAGCCAGCCCTGTGCTGCTGCTGCGGGAGCCTGGCCCATTAACCACAGTCACTTGTTGGCTCCCCCCGCTCCCCCCGCCCAGCATTTCAGAGAGCACGTCAGAGAGGCTGGCCGCACAGGGACGGTGAATGGGAAGGGCAGCAGCCGTCGCACTCTCTGCTGTCCCAGCTCGCCCCGGCATGCGCTCTGGGCAGCCAACAGAGAGAGCAATGGCTGCCCCTCGTTAGCGCTCCGATACGCCTGGGACTACCCTCCCTCCCATTGCTGCCACCTCCATCCAGGATGCCACTGCCTTGGGATAGTCCTAGCTCCAGAACTGGGCCCGGGCTGACACTTCAGCGGGGCAGCTGATGGACCTTTCTCCCCACTCAGTCAGTCCAGCTTTGCCCAGTGGGGAGTGTCAGCTGTCCTGGAGTCCTTGACACGCCTCTGCCGGGATCAGTGTGTCTGTCTGCGCAGCATCAGCCATTCCCGCCTCAGCCTGCCCCTCCCGGCATCACCCGCCCCCTCCCCTCTCTCTTCTCGCCTTCCAGTTCACTTCTTCACCTACGACCGAGAGTTTATCAGCCAGTATTGCCAGGTGTCCGCGCTCCTGGAGCTGGAGTCTCTCCTCTCCCAGCAGAGCCTCAGGGAGGCCTTCTCGGATGCTGAGCTCTCCACTGCCAAGCAGCGGCACCAGCAGGTGCAGGAATACATAC
Source organism: Mesoclemmys tuberculata (assembly GCA_007922155.1). Lineage (NCBI taxonomy): Eukaryota > Metazoa > Chordata > Testudines > Chelidae > Mesoclemmys > Mesoclemmys tuberculata. The sequence goes on from ML675626.1 coordinate 941,972, forward strand.
AGGTGTGTGGCAGGAGAGAGCGCAGTGAGATCTGCTCAGGGCTGCGCGGCCACGCCCCCGTTCTGTGCACCTTTGCTGCTTGTACAGTGCCTCCGTAGCGCGGTTCCCCACGTTGACCTGGCACGGAGTCTCTGCCAGCTCACAGGTCCGGAGTGTCAAAGGGGTGAGGCTCCTCACTCCCATTGGAATCAGTACCTTGGAGGATCTGGGCCATTTCCACTGTAGTTATCAGCCCTACTGTCCTGCCAAGAGGTACCTTTACCGGGCTTCTCTGGCCTAGCAGGGATGGGCTGCAGCAGCACCAGACATTCTGTCAAGCCCTCCCGCTCACATTAACAATGCGCACAGGCAAGCCCAGATCTCCCACCTCGTTCTCATAGCCTCAACGCCCGCCCTGCTGGGCCTGGCTCTGGAAGTGCACATGGGTATGAAAGTGCCACGCTTGCGCCGCGCTCCAGCCTTTTGCATCTCGAGTTCCCATCGCCAGGGCAGGTAGCTCTTGTGAATGGAGCAGGCTTTGCGGAGGCTGCTAGGCGAGTGTGACGGTGTGTTGCAGCAGTGAGGGCACCGCCCTGGGAGCTGAGAGAGCTAGGTTCTGTTCTGGGCTCTGTCGCTGACCTGCTGGCTCCACACCACCATCACCGCTGTGTCCCACTTTCCTCTCTCTATATGGAGGAAGGACTGACGTGGTTAGGGCACTGGTCTAGGACGTGGGACACCTTGGTTCAATTCCCTGCTCTGCTGCAGATGTCCTGTGTGACCATGGGCAGGTCTTTAGTCTCTCTGGGCGTCAGTTCTCCACCTGCACAACAGGGAGAACCGCCCTGCCCTGGGGGGCGAGGTAAATGTGAGGTGCTCCGATGCTGTGCTGGTGGGGCCAACTCAGAATCGGAGCTGCACAGAGATTCTCACCCAACTTTACAAAGTCCTTTCAGATCAGCAGATGAAAACGTCGTGCAGAACTCTGCATGCTGCATGTCCAAGGGATCCTGGGGCTCGTGAGACAGCGCTGCCATGTTCTGGGGAGAGGCTCCTCTCGGGGGTGGTCTTGGCCCCGTTATCCCACTATCAGGCCCTTGTGCACTCAAGGCCGTGTGACCTTGCCCATGGTTTTTTGGGGCAGGGGCAAGACCTGTTAGTGTTTTAAAAGGGGTTTCTTTCGCCCGGGCAGCAAATGGAGGAGATCTGGCGCGAGATGCGCTGGATGATGGATGCCTTGCAGCATGCCCGGTACAAGCAGCCAGCTTGTGGCTTGCCCCTCACGTGGTTCCTCAGTGAATCCAGCAGTGCAATGAAGGAGAAAACGCAATCCACGTCATCCCACCTGGACTACCTCCCCTCGCCCACCCCGTCTCCAGAAACCAGCCGCAAGCTCAACTCTGGTAAGGGACCCTGGTGCCTTTTGAAGCGGCTAGCCAGGTGGGCGCTTAGGCAGCTCATGTGTGTCATGCCCCTGGGAATGTCTCAGCTGCTCGTAAATATTGCTGTGAATGAAATCTGACTGGTGAGCTTTCAAAGTGCAATGAGCCTGGCATTCTCAGATCCTTTGTGGAAACCTGTCTGCTTAGAGGTTTAGGCTTGGTTAGTCTGCAGAAGAGAAGAATGAGGGGGGATTTGATAGTAGCCTTTAACTACCTGAAAGGGGGTTCCAGGGAGGATAGAGCTAGGCTGGTCTCAGTGGTGGTAGATGACAGAACTAGGGGCAATGGTCTCAAGTTGCAGTGGGGAAGGTCTAGGTTGGATATTAGGAAAAAATTTTCCCTAGGAGGGTAGTGAGGCACTGGAATGAGTTACCTGGGGAGGGGGTGGAATCTCCATCCTTAGAGGTTTTTAAGCTGCATCTTGACAAAGCCCTGGCTGGGATGTTTTAGTCGGGGCTGGTCCTGCTTTGAGTAGGGGGCTGGACTAGATACCTCATGAGGTCCCTTCCAGCCCTAATCATCTCTGATTCTATGATTCTAGAGCAGAAGTTTTTGCTCCCCTGACACCCATCTGAGCCTTACATTATGGTTATGAGCTGAAAAACGACTCGCTGTAATGATGGGATCTGATTATTCCACACACGCTCTCTATACTTTATTTTCCTTTATCATCATTATGGTTCCTAGAGGTCTCGTTCATGGATCAGAGCTCCATTGTGCTATGCACACACCTAAACAAGGCCGGCTCTGCCCCAAGCCACTGATCATCTAAGTACAATTTCAGTAACTTTCAGCCACTTTCAGGTGGCTCAGCTCACAAGGTCTAACAGGGGCCTCTGAGTAACAGCACTGCAGACGCTGCCTGGGATCTGGAAAATAAATCTAGGCGCATCCCACCTCCAATACCACCACCACTGGGAAGAGTTTGGGAAGCAGGGTTGGAGGCCCATGTCCCAATTGCCTGCCTGGAATCAGAAAGTAGCCAGCAACTGCGTTAATGAAGCAAGGGGCAGAGTAGAAGCCAGATCCCTCTGTCGGCTTGGCAGATTTCTCTGACTCCGCACAGGGCTCTGAAAAGCAAGAGGCCGCAGACAGGTGCAAAGCCAGGGTGCCATTTCTGTAGCTGAATGAGTACCACAAGTCTCATGTTAAATAGGCACTGCCCATCTGCACGACAGAGCAGCACGGGAAAGGAGGAGTCAAGGATGGACCTTGAGAACCCAGGGACGGTGGTTTCGTGGTCTGGGGGTCGATTGCTAAGAAGTCAAGGAGGAGGGTGGATTGTTTTCCTGCAGCTCTCATGCTGAGCGAACAGATCCTTCTCCAGCTGTGCAGTGTGGGGGGACATGGAGAGGGAGCTGGAACCAAACTAATAACCCACATGGTAAATGTCACATTCTGGTTGTTCCAACCTATAATTAGTGGCTCAGATTTTTAATTCTGGCCAGGGGCTTTCAGCAGTAAATGTCAGTAAAAGCTGGGAATCAGAAGCCCAGAGGACTCATAGATTTGTTCACTTGTGACCCTGGGAGCCACACATAGACCAAACCAGTTCATCCTAGCTAGAGGCTCAAATATCTCAGCCCGTAGCAGGTGCTCAGACAGCTTCGCTGGCCTTTGGTATCGGCTCAGAGACATGGTGACTCTCCTTTTCCTTTTCCCTCCTGGCAGATTCTCACGGGATCTCAGATGAGGAGGGCTCCTCAGAGGTGTTCCTGGCTACGGACAGCGACTACGATTCCAGCAGGGCCCAAAGCCCCAAGGAGTTGGACCTGCTTTACTCCTCCTCAGGGCCTGAATGCTGTGGCCGGAAAATCGCCCGAACCTTGCGGGACAGTGCCCCTGACGTCCTGCAGAGCCACGAACTCAAAGCCCCACCACTGCTCCCGGAGGAGCCCCAGCCACCCCCGGAGCTGTACGACAGTGACTTCGTCCTGCCCAGCCGGCAGATTGAGCTCCTCCGCATCACCGAGAAACGTCAGGCCTACTGCGTCCGCACCAGCAGCTTGGATTTCCCCAAGCCAATCTTCCAGGTGGCCAGGAAGTCCTGTCCCGGCTCCGTCGACAGCTCCCCGACAGAGAGCAGGCCGGCGGGCCAGTGCAGCTTGCTCAGGCTGGGGACTGGCCCGGCTTTCAGCCCCGAGCACGGCCGGGCCATCAAAAGCTCCGAGCCCGTCTTCCGGACGCGCTCGGTGGAGTGGCCTCGCACCTTCCAGGAGCCGCCGGAGCCAGGCTACGTAGCGAGCTGGGGGAAGCCAGGCTCAGTCACCTTACGGGTCTGTCCTCAGTACCAAACTGGACTCTCCAAAGAGACCAGCGTTAAGGTATCGCTGCGACCCCAGGGCAGCTGGAAAGTCTGCTCTGAACAGCGCCAGTAAAGCCCAGCGCTCGGTGAGGGGGCTTTTGTGCCCCTAGGCCTGAGAACCCTGCCCCAGCTAGGCTCCCCATGGCGGCTCGTCTCCTTAATATTTCCTGCTGTTGCCGCTGCTGCGCCACCTTGGCTAGCGGTGGTGGGTTACGCAGTGCAGCCTGGCCCCCAGCGCCCAGCAGGCCTAGAGGACGCAGCTCTTAAAATGACAGGAGCAGGCACACGTGGTGTCTGCAGCAGCGCCCGCCGCTGCGGCTATAGATGGTAGGAGAGTAAAGGAGCAAAGGTCGAGCAGACAGGCCTGGGCCTTTCCCCACACGCGCAGCCTTGCCAGAAATGGGTTGATGGAGCTGCTGGCCGGTGCAGAAGTCCAGTGAGCTCACTTCGATTGGGACATGCTCCTTCCCCCACCCTGCCTGCACCCCTCCTCTGCTTCTTCACAGCTCCATGGTCCACTCCCTCCTTTCTGGGCCACTAGAGAATTAGACAGTTAAATGCAACACAACACGTTCGCCTGGGTCCCCATTCTCACAGTGTCTGGGTCACCATCCCCCCAGCGATCCAAGGCTTTATCCCGGGTCATCATCCCCTCCCCCAGTATCCCCGCTGCTTGTCCTGGGTCACCTTCCTCTCCCCCAATATTCCCACAGTGCGTCTGGGTCACCGTCTCCCCCAGCGATCCCAGGGTTTATCTCAGGCCATCATCCCCTCTCCCAGTGCCCCTGCTGTTTGTCCTGGGTCACTGTCCCCTCCCCCAGCTTTCCTGCTGTTTGTCCTGGCAGCGAGCTCCTCCCTTCTCGTAGCCCCCGGGGCAAAGGAGCTGTGCCCTCACCAGGGGACCCAGGGTGGGAAAAGGAAGAACGTGCTGTCTCCTCCTTTGCTGTGGGGAAACTGGCAGCTCTCACGCTTCTGGAAGTGGGACCATGTCTCCCCTCACTGCACCGACGACTGCCTCCCCATCTCTGAATTCAGCTCCGAGTGATGCTTTCTCCATCCCCTGCTGTAGCCTGCCATCCCCTCATCCCACCCTCGCTGGGCTTCTCTCCATCCTCTCTGCCAGGTCTGAGCAGGCAAGGGCCGTGTCTTGTCTCTGGCACAGGCTCCTTCAAGACTGGAGCCACTTCCCCCACGACAGGGTCTCTGTAGAAACTTCCTTTCACTCTCTGGGGAAAGTGGTGGCTCTGAAAGAGCAGCTGCTGCCCCTCGAGCTCCAGGGGAAAGAGACTGCTGATGGCTGCAGGTGCTCCTGGCCCCCAAGCGCAGATAACGCCATTTATCTAGCTGGATCGTTCAGAGCAGAGGATAGTCTGACTGTGCTACCGTCACTTTCTGTGCAAACAGAGCCCAGCCCTCGGGACCCAGCCGCTTGCCTGGCATGACTTTGATGTGCGAAGTCAGGATGCGCCTGCTTTAAAGCATTTTCTGGTGCCCCCAAGGCTGCCAGGCTAAAAGAACAGGGCTGGGCCCTGAGTTGCTGCAAGGCGGCTTGGCCCCACTGACTGGCTGGAGCCGGAGTCACTCCGGCCGGCTGAGGAGCTGCCTCACGCTGTGCGGTGTTACCGCGGAGCTCTCATGAGTGTGCCAAAGGAAACAGGAGCTTGGCCTCCGTCATGATGGGAATAGCTGCCAGCTTCCATCCCTCAGGGCCGGACGGCGCCCTGACCGGGGAGCTCTGCACTTCGAGCTGGAGCAGTCACGTCCAGCACCAGGAGACGTACTCGTGCTAGCTCGGACCCAGCTGGGTGCTGACGACAGTGTCACCACCACAGTGGGAGCAGTGGGAAGGACTAGAACCGCCCCAAGCTCATCACATTTGGGGTGGCGGGCCCCTCCCGCGGCTCTGGCCACCATGGCTACCTCCGTGTTTAGTGCACTAGCTGGATCAGCACTAGCTGGGAACGTCTCCTCCAGCTGGACGTGACACTGCCAGCTCGCGGTGTAGGCATACCCCCAGGAGCTGACGGCCCCAAGCTGAGAGGAAGTTAGTTGCTTGTCTATGACTGTCAGAAGTGCAAAGAAGGACAAAATCAGTCCCAGCTAGGGTCCTGATCCTGGCAGTACGCGACATTGTGCGTCCATGTTTGCAGGATTGGGGCTCTGTCGCTAAATCCTTTCCCTTGCAAGTGATCTGCCCAGGATGCATCCGTTTGTGCCTGCAGGCTTGTGCCACCTCCCGAGTCTCTCCTTCCCCGCTGACCTTCTGTCTCTCTGCCCCATCCTTCCACAGCTGCACGTCACCGCCACGGTGTCGGCGGAAGAGGTGGTGAAGTTGGTGGTGCTGGAGATGAATGAGGTCTCCCGGGACGTGCTGGGCAACCCAGACGCCTTCTGCTACGGTGAGGACCAGCTGGGCCACTTCGGACTAGTGTTCGTGTCAGACAACACTGAGCAGTGGCTACCCGACGACTTCTTACCCCTCTCCCTCCTAAACGCCTGGCCTGAGGGGCGGTTCTACGTCCGAATCAAAGAGACATCCCCTCTTGTGTTCCAGTACGGGCCGGCCACCACCGTATGAGAGGAGGGGAATGGACATAGGATAAATTAGAGGAACCTCAGCTTCCATTGAGCAAACAGCTCATCTCCAATGCTTCCTTCCTACCCAGACAGCCTCTCAGCAGACGTCCCCAGGGTGGACTCGGATCATTCTGGGCTGTGCATTACTTGTTTGTGGGGTTGTTCTTTTAACCAAAGACACATCGAGATGTGGGTTTTATGACTGCAAGAGACACGGGTGGAGAAGAAGAGACATCACACCTGGGGAGGGGGCGGGGGGGGCAGTAACTGGAATTTTTGATATTTTGGGGGGGGTGAGTGAGTGGAGAAAAAATCACAAAGAAGCAGGAGCAGCAGCAATACATAATCCCCCCTGCCCCCGTCCCCCAACAATCTAAGTTTGGGATTTATTGAAGGAAAAGCCACAGCAATTTCCAGGTGGAGTGGGGACGAGGTCGGGGCGGCTCGCAAAGAGGCTGCAGAGGAGATTGTTTTGTTAACTGTCCTTGTTTCACTGTACCTGGAGAAACATGTTATTGCACAGAGACCTTGGAACAAAATGAGTTTTTTTTCCCCTTCAAACAAAATAGTGCAAGAGACACTGGAGCTCTGCGAGAGCCAGAAATCCTTTTTACTTGTTTTAAAGGCAAAAGGAAGCCACACGCACGCGTGCACACACACACACGTTCACACTGACTGCTGTTGCCACTACAGGTTTGCTGCAAAGCATTTCCCACAATGCACTTATCACTGCGGTTGGGTTTTTTTTCTTTCGGTTGCCGTTTTGTTCTGGTGATTGTGACTGGCCTCTCCTGTATGTCCGATAGCATGATGTTTTGTTAACGACTAGGTCTCTTGTTAACTAAGGTTATTTTTTTTGCACTCCGGTGGTCCGTAGTAAAGATGGCTGTGTTGCTGAGAATATAGCACGTTCTTCCGTCTCGTGGCCTGATGCAAAGTACACTTTTTCATAGCGTGTGTCACAGGGATAAAGTGCTGAATTTCAGCTCTGGGCTTCCCACTGCCTGCGGACTGTTTAAAGGGATGCTGTCAACTTTTGTGTGTGTGTGTGTATGTGAACGAAATATGAATAGAAATGCGTGCCTGGTTTTTGTTGTTTAGTAATTCAGTGGAAGCGGGGCTGGCACGGGAATTAAACCACTGTCTGTGCCACTGGAAACCCACACGCAAGAGCATTGTGGTAGGGCTGGAGGATCAGAGCATGAAAATGAATGTCAACTTACAGTGAGACTAATGTAGTGTCATGGCCCAAGCCGAGTGATAACAAAAGGAAACCAGACCGTAAAGGGTGAACAGGAAGTTAAAACTATCTTTGTTTGCAATACTCAAAGGTATGATTAGTAACAAGGTAAGGATAATATGATTTCTGTGTTGACAGTGCCCCCTTCTTCTTCACTCTTTTCCCCCTGGATTAGGCCCAGATCTTGCAGCTCCATGCAGACACAGGTATCCCCCCACATTGCAGGACTGGTGCCTCAGTGGTTATCTGTGCAGCCGTTCTGCGGGCTGCTACCATCTTTGGTGAACCATTCTTTCAAATAGCTTTGTTGGGTAAACCCAGCAGCACATCCTACAGGAAGCCAAGCAATACTTCGCAATGCAAGCCCTTTACCACCAACTCTCACAGTCACGTTCTTAGGTGAAAGCTTGGCTCAGATCCTCAGCCAGTGTAAACAGATGGAGCTTCGCCGGAGTCAGCTGAAGAGCTGGCCCAGAGACACTGATGTGCAAAGAAAAATAAAAAAGGCACATCCCCGTTTTCTCTTTGCTTCACAGGCAACTTTCAGCAGGTTAAAACTGGTCCCAGTTTTCCAGCATGAGGAAGGAGCCGGATTATTAACCTCAGCATTCTTCAAGCAGCGTCCCTCTAGGCACACTGCATCAAATGTACATGTGCCCCGTGCACCTTGGAGCAGTGGTTTTTGGTAGCAGATCCTGCTGGACCCATGCGTGCACCCTGCACGTTCTTGTGCCCCGAGCAGAGGCTACATAGAGCTGCACAGGTCAGTCATGCTCAATTTCTTTTCATCTGCAAAGTCCCGCAGTGGAAACTACAACAGAGGGCAAGGAAGGCAGGTTGTGGAGTGTCCACATGGACAAACATCTGGAAGAACTCCAGTTACTGCACCAAGTGTTGTTCCACACCTAAAACTTTGTCCATACCTAGGTGTTTATTGAAAGTATCGTCTGAATTTTACATCAGCCAAATCATCCATCCTCCAGTGTTTTCCCTGAAACCCCACCAGACCAGGGAGGACGCTGCCTGCCATACTTTGGGCATCGGGAGGGCATTAGCCTTCTATAAAAGTCTTCCAGGTTGTTCATCTTAATTGCTGACAGCTCCACAGTCTTCACTCAGAGACTCTCTGGGTGTATTGCTGGCGTTGGTATTTCTTGATCTCAATCTGCCGACATAGGACTTTCTCTTAAAGTGCTAGCCCATTCCATGAGGTCGCTAGCTACCTCAATGGAGTTACTTTAACGTGTCTTCATCAATGAGATCTGCACCATCCGCACACGCCTTTTCCAAACGGGCGGTGGTTCCTACGTCCAGCTCAGATGCTGCCCTAGGGAATGCAGGCTTGTCTTCAGCCGTGGAGTCCGCTCCGAAGCTCCTCCTCCCTGCTGAGGATGCTAAGTGGAGCAGCCGTAGGGAAACTGCTCGAAGGGGCACGGGGTGACTCCCCCTGTGCAGTAAGTGGAGTTCTTGGAGAGGTGTGTCCCTGTGGGAGCTCCATTACCTGCCCTCTGCTTCAGTGCTTCCTCTGCAGGACTTTGCAGAGGAGAAAGAACTGAGGGAGGCTCACCAGGCAGCCCTATATTCTGTACCCTCGGTGCAGCGCATGGGATGCATGGGGGCGGGGTGAACCAGCACTGCTACCAAAACTGGATCAAAGCTGCATGGGGAGCGTGTTCACCTGAAGTGGAGCCCCCATCGGGACCTGCATCTCAATGCACTCCAGGACCTGTACAAGGGGAGGGACCGCTCCACGGCATGTGACCAGCAGATGATCCTGGTTAAACAAACCCACTGGAGATGAGAAAGCAGAATAGCACTTGGCTAGCTAATAGAGCTTTCCCTACCCAAGCCCATCACAGCCACTACCCCACGACTCCTCAGAGCCCTGAGAGGCAGGCAAGGAAGTGTTTTGCAGATATGGAAACTGAGGCATGGAGCTGTTAAGTGACTTTCCCGCAGTCGTGGAGGAAGTCTGTGTCAGAGCAGGGATTATAATTTGGAGCATTCCTGAATCCCAGGTCTGCGCTCTGACCGTTAGCCCCTGCTACCTTCTTATTTCACATTAGAAAAATCCTCCCGCCCATTGTGCAGTTGTGCAGAAAAACAAAGGTTCTGTTGGAAAATCTCACCCGTTCCAGGGGATAGCTGCCTCCAGGGGCTGCTGTGAGCATTCATGCATGGCCATTTGCAAAGCGCTGCAGATTCTGCAGTTGGGAGGAGGAAGATGACCATGATGATGGCTCTCATTGATGGTTTAAACTGGTTGTCTTTGCTGGCGACTCTTTTGTGTTTTGCTCATTTCATCATTGCGGCCGTGCCCAGATGCCATGGGACTGGTCTGCACGGACACCGGTAGCTGTTATAAATACATTGACGGATGCCTTCAGGAGGCGCCTGCCTGAGAGTAAGAAGTGAGGCTGGTCTCGGCCCCACGTTCTCCCACCAACCCAAAGCTCAACCGGTGCTGTCATTAAAGCAGGTCCTGGGTGATGGGTTGATCTTGGGCAGAAGAAGACATGTGCTGTCACTGGCAGGAGTATTAATAGCACCTGCCCCAGTAGGTTTCCTTGCGCTCCGTGCCACTGAGGCTGGCGACAGCAGTTTGGCAAAGGGGGCATCTCGATAGGCACTTGCTGTGGTCTCCGACTGGCGCTCATTCACCTAGGTGCACGAGACACTGGCAGGTGTATGGATGTTCCACCTCCCAGAGAGCCTAGAGCAGGGAAAGGGAGTTGCTATTATAGCATTTTTCCCTCTTGGATGTTTGTTAAGCCAAGAGCAAGAACCGAGGAAGAGTGTCCTGACGCTAGGATCTGCACATGCGCACACACTTCTCTCCCCGCTCTCACGCAGCCAGCAGCCCCTCGCTCCCATACCCAGCCTCTCTGATAGTCTCAGTCAAGGAATAGCCCCTCCAGTCTGGCTGGATTAGCAGAATGCCCCCCTGTAACAAGACCGAATAACCCGTGACACCGTGCAGCCTCCCTCTCCCAGCTGGAGCAGGGTACACACAGGCAGGGCTGCCTCTCTATGGCTGTGTCAGCCCCGCTGTGAGTTGACAGCGAGCTAGCAGAGCCTCCTGGGTATCGACAGAGCCAGCGTCCCCATCTGCACCGTATTCTTCAGACCCAGCAAGGAACAAGGGCCTACTGTGAGGGCACACATGCAACAGCCAAGCTGCATGGCCCTCTGGAGTCAGCAGTGTCACCTAGTCACGGTGAAAGCCTGGAAGCAAAGGGAGGGATCCCCCTGTTGCGTGACAGGTGCTTACTTAAATCTCCAGAGTGGCAGATGAACAGCACTTAGAAGTGCGTCTTGGGGGGAACCAACGTGCCAGGAGAACTTGATACAAGACACTGAAGTCCTTGGGAAATCTTACCATTGGTCTCCCGCTGCTGTTAACCCAGTGACGCAGCCGAGTGGGAGCTGGCTCTGTCGTCCCTGGGATCCCAAAATGATGCCAGATTTCGGCTGGGGGTGGGGTCTAGGTGCCACCAACTGTGGGGGCAGCATTGCCAGCTGTGATTAATCCCAAATCCATTTTGCCCCTCGGATGGAGGCCCCTGGAGAGCCTTGCAAGGGCTGCGAATGCCTGTTTCCTAGGGGCAGAGGGACACGGAGGCTGCGCCGCAGAACTAGCGGCACTCAGCGAGGCACTGGGCTGGTAGTCTATGTCACTGCTGTCAGCTTTGGCAGCAAGCCCTCAATAACCAGAATTTCCTCTTTCATCTTTCCACTTGGACGTGGACCCCGAAGACCAGAGCGGTGGCTTGTGTAAATTGGTGGAACTGTTGAGGAAAATGGTGCTTTCTTGCTTTACAGCAGCTGAGGTCCTGTGAGTGGTTTGTTCGGACTCTGGGTTCATTCAGTGTTCACCATTTTAGGGCATAAATGAACGAGAGCAGAGCCTGAGCTGGGAAGGTCCACGGCAGAACATTCCCCACATTTGGCCCTCAGATCTGAGGTCCTGGTTTGATCCATTGACGAGCGTGTGGTTCTGTGGCATAGCGTGGAGCCCAGATTTGGACCTTCCCAAAGTCTGGCAGTGTTCAGGTTTGGTCCCTGCATTGCAGCGTTTCTTGCTTTTGTGTAGCTCTCTTTTGGGATCTCCTGCCCCAAGTTCTGATGACTTGGGGAAGAACCAGATTTGCCCTCCTGTGAAAGAACCTTGGGGAGCTGCCATGGAGTTGAACTCTGGGAAGATGCTATGGGCCTCATTCAGCGCCACTTAAAGTCAATAGAATTCATCTTTCAAAAGGCTTCAGGTTGGTGAAGGAGGGCTATATCAGCCATCAGTGTACAGTGGAAGTTCCAGGATGGTTACAAAGCTAATTCTTGATCCTAGGCAGGTGGTGAAGCACTGAATTAGGATATGTAGGGAGATGGTGGAATCTCCATCCTTAGAGGTTTTTAAGGCCCCGTTTGACAAAGCCCTGGCTGGGATGGTTTAGTCGGGTTGGCCCTGCTTTGAGCAGAGGTGGGACTAGATACCTCCTGCGGTCCCTCCAAACCCTCATCTATGATTTATCCTCTGTAGGAACTCTGTGCAATTACATAGTATTGTCTACCCCTGTAACTTATACATAGCAGCGCCATTTACTTGAAAGATGGTATTGATCAGATGAATGCTTTGTGTCTCAAGGAGTTGCCAGATGCCCACACTTCTGTTCTGGGCAGTGCCCACTGAGAATGAACAAAACAGAGTGGCCTTGGTGAAGCAGACTTTACCCAAATGATCACTCTAAACAACACACACTGGTGGAGGCTATATGCTCCTAGGAAAGCCATGTCCCATGTGGAATAAAGCTGGCCAATGCAAACATTAGAGCTGAGTTTTTAATCCTCCCTCCCCCCCAATTTAGAAATTCTGAGTGAGTAGCCCAGTCTTGGCGCCACTGAAGACATTACAAAACTCCAGTTGATTTCAGTGGCTTCAGGATTGGCCCAAGCATCTCAAAGGCACCTTGACTCTGACCCTTCTTGAACATAGACATTGTAATCCTTACAAATTCTGGCCCCAAATCAAGTCAGTGAAACTTAAGCACATGCTTAAAATTAAGCACATGCCAAAGTATTTTGCTGACTCAGGCTTCAGAGAGGTTCTTTTGAAGTGCAAACAGATTCGCTCTGAAGGAGTTTGATTTGCTCTATAAATTAAAATAACCATAATGATAAAATCTTGTTTCTCTTCCTACCACTTCTAAACAATGAGTGCCGCAACGTGTGGGATAGCGAGTGTTTGGTGCATCTCAGAAGCTTAAGGCAGCTTTGCAGAAGGATGACACTTTAAAAACCTGCTGAAGAGCAACACGTATGACTCTGCTGCTCATGGCCCAGGAATGCTTAGCCTAGCGGGCACTTTTCATCAGAGACAGTTGCAGGAAAATCCCAGACTGAAATCTCCTGCCAAACTTGCAGTAGACTGAACAACACCGCCTTTGAGACAGGGTTTGTAGTTGCTGAACTAGATGCAAGTGCTGCTCTCTGAGCTAGTCAAATACCCGTCTTCCTCCTGACCTTCACTGGGTCACTGGGTGGGATCTCGCACATGGCCCAGATCAGAGGCAGTACTTTAACGTACACTGGATTTTCACACTGCCCATGCACTTTGCCCTCCAACAACACCCAGTACCTTGAAATTAGATGCTAGTATCTACTAGATTTATCTTAAAGGGTCTGGGAAGCAACTAACTAAATCTAGACCTGGGTGTCTACAGAAAACATTCCGGGGGCTGGGCTGTGCAGAATAGCTGCAGTTACAGATTTGCACGTGCCAGTGTGGCAGATACGTCTCCTGGCCACGATGGGCAACGTTTATGAAAACTGAACCTGGGCTATAATTTTGTGCCTACAATCACGCGTAGGTGCAACCACTTCTAACCTTTCTGCAGGTGCAGTCGGGGAGCTGGGTGTTGGAATCCTGTCACCTGTCAGCAGCTTGCCACTGGCCGTTGATTGTAAGCCTGAAATTAGAAAGCAGCGTAAGACCAATGGCAGGTCTTTGCATGCTGGCATTTTGCCTCGGGGAGCGTGCTTAGGACGTGCGTGCAGTGTCCATGGGAGCAGTGGGTGAACGCGTGCACAGCAAGGGTCTGAAACACCCATCTTTCCCACTGACAGCAATGGCAGCTTTGTGCACCACCACCAGTTAGCCTCTTGGTGTGCAAGGGACTCGGAGGTGGCACCACAGCAGGCGTGGCAGAGCTGCCATGTAGCCAGGACTAGGGAGTAGGGCTCATGGAGGTGGGACAAAACAACACCATGGCCCATATGGACAGGAGTTGCAAGCAGTCCAGCAGAAGTTCTGCTCTGACAGGTGGTGACTGTCTTGTAGCATGCAACAATGCCGGTGCCTTGTGCCTGCTGATCAACAGAAGCAGCTTGCGAAGTGAAACCTTTTTCTTGGGATCTTTGACCATGAGAGCACACTCTGCATTCTGCTCTGAGGCTTCTGGGGGCTCCCAGGGTCTGCCTGAGGGATCCACCACTAGAGGCACCAGTTCCAGCTCTGCTTTTTCAGAGCTTGGGGGGATCATGTTTTCACCGCGGTGCAGGATGTGTTGGTCTCACCAAATTTGGGGTCTCTTGCCTGCCAAAGGGAGCTGACTGCAGATACAGGGACAGTGCAGTGGTTTGAATTCCACCAAAGGTTACATTTTTTAAAGGATTTGTCTTTCTAGATCAGGTTTGGTGCTTTTTTCAGATCATTTGAACCACTGACAAGGACCCAGAATTCATCGTTTAGGGCTCATTTGTCTAGCATGCTCCAGAAGCCAAGTGAACCTGGAGAAGGCGTCTTCCGGCAGGACGGAGTGATCCCTTTGCAGTTCAAGTTTGAAGACTGTTACTTAGATTGCCAGCTCTTTAGAGTAGGAACCATAGCCCTGTCCAAAATGACCATCTACAAGACCAGGGAGAGAAGGTTGGCTGGGGGGTTGCTCTGCGACTGTGAGGCCTATTTCTGTTCCTCCATCTGTTAACACATCTGGGCCAAGTTCCTCTGGGCAGCGTCCGCTGGCTCCCTAGACACCTTCCAGGAGCAGCGGGCGTTATCTGGGGTTCGCTGCTCAGTGTCCCCTTCTGATTCCCTCCGTTTGACCCTGTGACCCCCATGCCCCTCCTTTTTCAGTCTTTGTCCCACACAATCGGTTGTGCCCTGGGTCCAGTGACTCCACCCCCGGGGGAGGGGCCTTTAGCAGAGGGCAGGTGCGAGCCCACCCACTTCCCAGATCACAAATAGTAGAGAAGGAACCAACTTTTTTGGCCCATGGTTGTACAACACTTACCCCAGCGGGGCCCTGCTCCCTCACCAGGTCTAGGTGCGCGGATAATAGACGTGAATAAGTCATGCTGGAGCAGTGCAGGGAAGCCAGGATGAACGAGGGCGCATGGAGCCCGGGGGAGCAGAGCTGGGATGCTACGGGAGGAGGGAATTGGTGACAATGTGCCTCGATTTCAGCACTCCTTGGGAACCCCGGATGGGTGAGTCTTGCCTTCTTCCCAAAGCCCTCTCCGGCCTCCCCCGGAATGGACACTACCAACACGCCCGGCCACTGCGCGTCACAGGAAGCACTCGAGGCCATCAGTGGGCAGGGTCTGGCCCATGAACTGCTTCTCTAGGGGTGCCATTCTAGGCACTGGGTCATGTGGCTTCCTGTAACGAGGTCGGCGCCCTCCCCCCTCGTGAGCGCCCCCTTTGGCCAGTACAGGCCTGCTCTCACTCTGTTTTCCAGTCCGGTCTGCTTTTTTCCTTGGTCTCACAACGGGGTGGCACCCAGCTCTCCCGGGCGCCTCCCCCAGCCAATGTTTCTGTCGACGGGTCTTCAGTGAGCCAGCCTTTGGCCGAGTCACACACGTTGTTCCCTCCTTCAGGGGTAGAGCCTCTAGTCCTTTTCACAGCCCTGCTATGGGGCTGTAGTGCTAAGACTTCCTTCCTGGAGACACTGCCGTCTTCGACAAGCCAACAGTGCCCATCTTGGTACCCTCAGTTCTGTGTCCTTTCATCAGCCCTCCCTGGGCTCAGTCTGCAGCCAGACCAGCAGGGCCCATCACGGTACCCGTGCCTGGTGTGGATGGAGTTTGGGGGTGGCATGGGGGGCATTGCCCCTGCAAACTTACAATGTTTTTTTTAAGATTTAGCTTTTGGCAGGGCCTGCGGCTGACTTCACGTGACCGGAAGCCGGAAGTTCAGGAAAGCGACCAGCCGAAAAATTAAGCTGCCCGACGCTCCAGTTGCCAAGGTGGCATAAGTGGAACATTGGCAGCAGACTAAGCTGACTAGTTGGACATGTGTTTCTAATCTCTTTACCCCTTGCCCACCCAAAATTAAGCCGTCAAATTCTGCCTATGGGCTCAGCCTACTTGCGCTGACCTGTCCATGGTCCTCCACTCTTCTAGCCAGCCAGGCCCCCGATCCTCCCTCTTTGAGCTCCAGGCAGCAATTGAACACTCCGGCTCTAGCGCTTGCTTTTATATGGCCCTTTTGGCCCCCGATTGGTTGCTCCAGCAGCCCCTCTGATTGGCTGCTTCTCCTGCAGCCCTGGGGCACAGTGAGGCAGGGCCACGAGGGCTTCCAGGCCTAGTCCACCCCATCACACTTCCCCAGGGAGCATGCGTGCTGAACGCCACTTGGCCATGGTTGTTCCCCTGTTTTCCATTCCATGATGAAGGAGCACGCTCGCTCTCTCTCTCCCCCTCCATGCACAGGCAACTCTGCCATTTCCATGTCCTGCTGGTACGGTGTGATCCAATCCTTTGTGAAGTTGTCACCGCTTGTGGGTGACTTCATGGAGCTGAGCTCTGTTGTTGCATCATGCTCCAGCTGTGGGTGCCTTTGATCTTGGTGTTTAATGAATTGCGTTAATTGATAGCACTTGGGGAAGGGAATTTGAATTGTCCTCAGATCCCAGAGCCATCATTTCCCATCAAAAACAAAACAGAAGGAGAATTATTACAAAACAAATCATGTTTTTGTAGGGGGTGGTTTTTTAATATTTCTTCAGTGACTTTTAGCTCATGTTCCTGGTGGCGTGGCGGTGGAGAGGCCATGTGTGCCATCAAATGCTGAGCAACGTAAGCCTGCCTCAACGCTGGGGAACATACAGCATCGTTATTCAGATCCTAGCCAAACCAAAACAAGTGGAGCTGTAGTAAGGTATCATCGTGGAACTGAGCAGTTCATTCTGGAACTGAGCTGACTCAATGGATGTGGAGGTTCCGGCCCCATGCATCCCAGATGACAATACGTGCTATGTTTGGGGAGCTGGCCTTTCTTATCTCCCAGCATCTCGAGTCTTGGTGGCCGTGGCATGCCGGAGGCACTGTACTCCCTCACCCGGCCATGCCTAAACTCCCCACAACCCCAGAATGCCGTGAGGGGCCCTGATGACCTTCATAATCTAGACATCCTCCTGTCTGCCAATGCTGCAGTCTACATAATTTACCTGTGGCCAATCTAACAGTATCCCAGCATGGCCTCATCTCTTTTCGTCATTCTGTTTGGGGGTTTTTGCTATTATTTGCATCCCAGAATGTGCTCCAGCTGCCAACATCCCCACTGGGCATGAGGGGGTGCTGCCACCAGTGTCTCTTTCACCAAAGGAGCTGGTCAATTTGGGTCATGTCGAGGCTGTAAGCATTGAAGTCTGCTCGCAGTGTAGCTGAGGTTCATATCTAGTCTGTGACACTGCAGAATGGCGTTTGGGGTGACTGAAAGATCTCCCAGATTATATGTGCTCCCACTGGGATTGACAGGCCCTTACCATGCTAAGAGACACAGAGTGTGACTTGCGAATTGTTCCCCAGGATCCAACAAAGAAGCTGCATCGATGGACTCAGAGCGTGATTCCGGTCCAACAGAGGAGCATGTGCAGCTGGGGACGGAACCTCACTCTTGTTATTGGGGATAAGGTGTACCAAGGTCGCTGCCAGGGACTGAGTTCTCCATTGCCCTAGAACTTAAGCAAACTGAGCAGACATGGGATAAGAGGGAAGGTCCTCTTAGGGATCAGGAACTGGTTAAAAGATAGGAAACAAAAGGTAGGAATAAATGGTCAGTTTCAAAAAGGGGAGAGTTAAATAGCAGGGTCCCCCAAGGATCTGAACAGGATCCAGTGCTGGTCACCATATTTATACATGATCTGGAAAAGGGGTGAATAATGAGGTGGCAAAATTTGCAGGTGATCCAAAATTTTACTCCGGAGAGTTAAGGCTAAAAGCTGACGAAGAGTTACAAAGGATTTCGCTAACCTGGGTGACAAAATGGCAGATGAAATTCAGTGTTGCTAAATGCAAAGTAGTGCAGGCTAGAAAAAATAATCCCAGTGATACGTACAAAATGGTGGAGTCTAAAATAGCTGTTACCACTCAAGAAAGATCTTGGAGTCATTGTGGATAGTTCTCTGAAAACGGCTGCTCAATATGCAACAGCAGTCAAAAAGCTAACAGAATGTTAGGAACCATGAGGACAGGGATAGATAATAAAATAGAAACTATCATAATGCCGCTATATAAATCCATGGAATGCCCATGCCTTGAACAGTGCGAGCAGTTCTGGTCACCCCATCTCCAAAAAGCTCTATTAGAATTGGAAAAGGTGCAGAGAAGGGCAACGAAAATGTGTAGGGTTAAGGAACAATCGAGGAGAGATGAAATAGACTGGAACTGTTCATCTTGGAAAAGAGATGACCAGGGCGAATATGATAGAGATCCATAAAATGAAGACTGGTGTGAAGAAAAGTGACTAAGGAAGTGTTATCTACCCCTTCAAACAACACAAGTGCCAGGAAGCACCCAATGAAATTAATAGGCAGCAGATTTAAAACAAAAGGAAGTATTTCTTCACACAATGCACAGTCAACCTGTGGAACTCCTTACCAGAGGATGTTGTGAAGGCCAAAGTTATAAATGGATTCCAAAAAGAACTAGATAAATTCATGGAGATAGGCCCCTCAATGGCTACTAGCCCAGATGGTCAGGGATGCAAGCTCATGCCCCCATGTGTTCCTAAACCTCCAACTGCCGGAAGCCTGGACTAGACAATAGGGCAATTCACTGGAAATTGTCCTGTGCTGTTCATTCCCTTTGAAGTGCCTGGCATTGGCCATAGTTGGAAGACAGGACACTGGGCTAGACGGACCATTGGTCTGACCCGGGATGGCCGGTCTTACATTGTTATGTGATTGGCATATTCATCACTTCCCAAGTGACTGGCTACTGGGACTGGCCCACATGGTCCAGGTGTAGCTGTTCACCAAATGTAGGTCAGGAAGGAATTTTAACCCAGGTCAGATTGGCAGAGACTCGGGGGGGAGCGGGAGGAGGGTGTTCGCCTGTCTCTGCAGCACGGGTCACTTGGAGGTTTAAACTAGTGTAAATGGTGGATTCACTGTAACTTGAAGCCCTTAAACCGTGATTTGAGGATGTCCGTGACTCAGCCAGAGGTCAGGGCTCTGTGACAGGAAGTGGGTGGGTGAGGGTCTGTGGCCTGCCATGTGCAGGAGGTCAGACGAGATGGTCACAGTGGTCCCTTCTGGCCTTAGAGGTGCTGGTCCATGCTTCCGGATGCTGGGTGCCTTAGAAGGTGGTACCCAAGAGGGTCTTTGTTTCTTTGCCTCCATCCCCACAGCTCTTCCCCTCTGCCGTGCTTTGTGTGGCCCTGGTGCAGGCCGTGTCTGTGCATGGATTTGTAGGTACATCGGATTGAAGGCTACTCTGCCATCGCCAGGGAGTTCTCCTTTGCCAGCCCCTGGCTTTGGAAGAGGCAAAGCTACTTGTCGTCCTTTCACTCCTGGCACTCTGCAACCCAAACCCGTCTCTCTCCCAGGTTGCGGCAGCCAGGACACAAAGGCAGAAATGCAGAGGCTTCCCACCTCCCCTGAGGGAAAACCCTCTTCTGATGGGTCTTCTCCATTGAGTCCTGAGCTATGACACCATTAGTGACTGGGCGTCAGGACGCTGCTAGGCCTGACGGGCTACGGAAGCTAATGCAGGAAGGCTGGGATGCTCCGAAGTCATTGCTGGGCCCCAAGGGGAAAATATTAGTGCAAGTGAGCCCAACTGGTGTAAACCAGGATAGCGCCCTTGTAGTCACTGGAGCGCTGCGGATGCCAGCAGCCGAGGATCTGGCCCCACATTCCCAAGGCATTTTCCCTGCTTATTTGAAGTTCCTGCAGCACCGAGTTTCAGCTTTGACCCAGGCCTGGAGTAAGACAGTCACCTTCCTCAGCGACCACGCTGCAGCAAGGCGTGGCGGGGGGTCTCCACCCTAGCACCTTGTGCACATACCTCTGCATGGCTAAACCACTGTCTCACAGCTGGCTGGCTTGCTGCGAACTCTGCAGAGAGGCCAGGCACTAAGGAGGCCAGAAAGACTGAATCTGCCACGTCACAGTGACATGTTAGCAGGGCAAGGTGAGGAACCCGTCCTGTGCGTGCTCTGTGGATAGCTATACAACCCCTCCAGATCTCATGGCCTCTGTTCGCTAGCAATTCACTTTTAAGGTGACCAGATCACAAGTGTGAAAAATCGGGACAGGGTGGGTGATAATGGGCGCCTAGATAAGACAAAGTCCAGAACTGTCTCTATAAAATCGGGACATCTGGTCACCCTGTTCACTTACGAGTGGAATACAAGATGTTGGACGATCTATGAAACCCTACATGATCTGTCTCAGAGGCCAACTCTCCTACGCGTCATCATAGCACCTGCATTGAGCATGTCAGCAAACTGTCCCATGAGGCCAGAGGACCGCAGCTGCTGAAATTGGCAGTTTGCAGGTGAAATTCTCAAGAGCCAGATTTACACTCCGTTACGCACTTTAAAGGCATTTTCTCTTTGATGAATGTAATGATCAGGGTGGGTGAGATTCACCCCGGTGCTGAGCGCCAATACAGACGCCATGTAAGTCTTATTTAAAGTTAAAGGGTGCCTAGGCCCCATGCTGGCTCTCTGACAAGGCTGAATTTCATCCAGGAGCACAAATTGACTCATCACTCATCCTTGTGGCTATGCCAAACATCTACCTGCACCGAACCTTTGTCACGCGCCCTATTGTCCATTTCCAGGCAGAATCCTCAGCTGGTGTACCGATGACATCAGTGGCGAGCTGCTAACACACACCAGCTAAAGTGCTGGCCCATAGAATTTAAAAATCACCTAAAACACAGCTCTGCTGACTTCTGAGGCTGCAAAGAAAAATGCTTGATGGGCAAGACCTTCAGAACAACCCAAACGTTATGAAGATGAACAGTGAAAGTTTATTTTGAGTGCAATATTTCGGTCTGGGCAACTGGGCCAAGGTGAAGGAGAAGTTCAGTTAATATTGCTGATGGCTGGATCCAATTTAGAAGGCGCTTGGTGGAGACAATCATCAGGGAAGGAGACAAATAGATTTAAGTCAATTAAATGTAATTGTTCCATCTGAAGATTATTTATCTTCTTCCCTGGTGATTGTCTCCACTGAGTGCCTTATAAATTGGATCCAGCTATCATCAATAGCAGCTGACTTACGCTGGAGATGGGCTTGTGTTCTGGAAGGGCAAGGGGCTGAAAGCCACGTGTTGCCTGTTGCTTTAGATTTGTCACCGTTGAACAGCTTTTTAGCAGACCTGTAAGCATCCAGCTTACTTTTCAGCATTTTTCTCCCGCAGCCAGGCTTGGCAGCATTGGGTCAGAGCTGACAAAGCCCAAAGGGAATTTGGAGGGCAGGTTTTTATGGCAGAGGCACTGAAAATATTTGAAATCGCTCTCACTTTTTTCTGGGTGAGGAAGTGTTTGTGAAGAGGGGGGAAGATTGTATAGATCCTCTACTGTCCTGTGCTCATGGGGAGTGGGCAGTGGTCAGAGGGCTCCAAAGAACCACATGTTCCTTGGGAAATTATCTCTAGGGGACTTCAGCTTCCTGCCAGACATCCATCGGCTCAGAGCATGGTGCAAGAGCTTCTCTCGGGTCAGGTGTTTTACTAATGCAGGCATGGGGAGCACCTTTGCAACTTGTGCCCTGAGCAGGGTCTCATTTCTGGGGCCATGAGTTTGTGGGCTCCTTGGGGTTCAGGGGACACATGCTCCCCACCTTGGGGGGGGGAAAGGCTCTTTACTGTTGAGCTGAACCCAGACGTAACAGGGACAGGTGCCCAGGCAGTAATAGCACCCTGTCAGGCACTGAGGCCACCACACAGCCCACAAGGGACCCCCTCCACTGAGCACAGGGAGGAAGAGGGAACCAGCTTGGTGCTGCTGCAGGAAATAAGTTGGCAGCGCAGCAGAGCCACAATCCCAAGCCTTAGGCCCCAGTTTTCACAGGTGCTGCTGTGCTGTGTTGCGATGAGGGACTATTTAAGAACCTCAGGCTCCTTTTGAAAATGGATTTAGGCACTTAGGAGCCAAGGTTATGCAGATTCCTAAGTGGCTAAATCCCTTTTGAAGATGAGATTTAGGCTCCTAAAGCAGTTAGGCACAGCGATGCCTAAATAGCCGTAAAAACCTGGGTCTCAGGCTTTACTCAAGCAGAATTCCCATTGATTCAAGGGCTGGGTAGGAACAGGGGGAGGACTCCAGGGACTGAGCCATCATGAACGGGACAGGGCTTCAGCTGTGCCTTGCCAACTCTTATTTATTTAAAGGTAAGGCACAAGCTCCTCAGCTGCACTGTCTTCCGTGGAGCTGCACCAGTTTACGCCAGCAGAGAATTTGGCGCACAGGTTCCAGTTAGGTGTTAAAACTGGTCAAACCTGACAGGCTGGCACTAGAATGACAAGGGGAGAATCGGTGGCCTGCACCATGCCTGGAAAATACCTGAAGTGCACTGTTTTTGCAGGGCTGAAAACAGTTTACAGGCCTCAAATCTCTGGCTGATGGGCTGCGTAGTGACTCTTACCCCCGGACCGTCAGCCCTGGTGTGTGGGATTTGTGCAATGTAACGCTCGGAGCCGTTTCTGTAACCGCTGATTAAAAATTTATTTTTCCTCGTAGCCATAATTTGCGTCAAAATAAATGTCACCCACTAGAGAAAGCGGGCCACGGTTCTGGAGCTTCAGTGCGGTCAATGGAATCGCAGCAGCAGCAAAACTATCTCTGTACAGCAAGGGCAGAGGAAACCTGTGTCTAGCACAAAGTGCTGTAAAAGGCATGCAAACGCTGCAAGCGTGGCAGAAATGTCACAGACGGCGGCACATGCTGGAAGAATAACATCTGTTACCGTACTTTTGAAATCTCCCTTTCGGTTGATTTTAGTGCTGGTGAGCCCCATTTTGCAGGTAAAATCAGAGAAGTCACTCCAGGGTTACACCAGTTTGACTGACAGCAGGATTTGGAGCCGTCTGTCATTAAATCCTCATTTCTAGCATTTTCCAGCAAGTTTGGCTCCTGGACGTTCTCATGATAGTAAATCTGTACACTCAGGAGCAGAATCCAGATCAGACGTTTTAGCCTCTGGGTTGCCCAACTCCGTAGCGCATGGATCTCAGACAGCTGGAGTAACTATAATGCCTTCAATACCCTGGTCTCAGACATAAGTTACCTGTCCCAGACGCATCTCAGGCTGACTCTGGAACCTGACCAACAGGCCAGAGGAGTTGGGACGTCTTTGGCTCAGACTGTAACATCGGGGCTGACCCCACACAAGCCCTATTGGCTTCAGTGGGCATTAGAAGTGGCTGCGCAGCTTTCAAAATCAAGCCAGTAATCACAGTCTAATGGGTATGTGATGAATGTACCGTAACTGTCCCACTTCTTTCGGAACATTATTTCCATGCGAGGCACTGCCCGGAAATCCAGTGCTTGGAGCCAGACCCGCCATTATGCTCCTGAAGACAGGTAGATGTGACTTTTTGTAGCCAGTTACATGTTTTATTCATGTACAGTTATTAAATTTGTGACAAATCCTGGGACCGCCACCATGGCTGGTTGGGAGCCTCTGTTCTCCAAAGCGGGGAAGCGTGCTGTTCGCATCAGCACAGCGCAAACAGCAGTGAACTTTTTTCAGGAACTATTCAGGGAATTAAGTCCCAAGGGCCGGAATCGAATCTCCTGCCTCTGAGTCAGTAACCCCTCCCTCCTCGCCCCTGCAGGGCCCTTATCTTCAACGTGGGTAAGGGCGGGAGACTCATAGACTCATAGACTCATAGGTCAGAAGGGACCAATATGATCATCTAGTCTGACCTCCCGCACAAGGCAGGCCACAAAACCCTACCCATACACATTTATAACAACCCCGAACCCATGACCGAGTTGTTGAAATCCTCAAAAATGAGATTTGAAGACCTCAAGCTGCAGGGAATCCACCAGCAAGCGACCCATGCCCCATGCTGCAGAGGAAGGCGAAAAACCTCCGTGGCCCCTGCCAATCCGCCCCGGAGGAAAATTCCTTCCCGACCCCAAATATGGCGATCAGCTAAACCCTGAGCATGTGGGCAAGACTCACCAGCCAGCACCCAAAAAAGATTTCTCTGCAGTAACTCAGTTCCCATCCCATCCAGCATTCCCACAGACCATTGAGCAGACTCTGGACCCGCATTGCGGGTCTACCCCATGATTCGTTATAATCTTCACCCTGCACACAGGCAGTGGGCCCGACGCATTGCTGGTGGCAATGGAGCTGCTGCTGATTTGTGCCAGGCCAGCTGAGAATCTGGCCCATGTGGCGTATGAATGGCCACAAAGAGTCTGAAACTCGTTTGCTTGCACAGGAGAGGGAGTAGCCTGCGACCAATCATGAGCTCGAAGGTTATCCTTGGAAATGAGGCCGAAGCAGGGAGGGAAATCCCAAGAAAGGAAAGCAAAGCGTTGGCTGAAAGTGTTGCTAAAAAGTATTTGGCAAACCATGGCAACTTCTCCTCCCACCCCCCTGAAAAAAATGTTTTGCCATTATTGAGGGTGGAGGGTGTTAAAAACACTCCCTGGTGAGAGTAAGGCCGGGGTCTTGGGGCAGGGGGAAGGAGTGGGTTGGTGAAGTGGCCGCCATGCAGAACTCCCCCATGAGCCTGATGGTGTTAAGCAGAAGACTGGCCGCAGGACGTCCCTTCGGGGACTATTTTCCCCGTGCTGGACCAGGGCAGGCGTGCCCATGGGAGCTCCAGGAATGAAACCGCCGAGCATGCTAAGCAAAGCCAGTCCCTTACGTTAGGTCGCTGTTTCATGTTAATGCTACATTGGTTTCAGTCTAACTGTGAAGCTGGTGAAGTAAAGCCGCGTGATGGAAGACGCACACGGCCGCACGGCCATGCACATTCTGCAGCTAGGCTGTGTGCCAGACTCCACGGCCAGCCTAGAACTAACGGACTCGAGCAACTCAATTGCCAGGCAGAGTCCTGCTAGCCCCTGTGTGTGACTGGCTGGGGACAGCTAGATACTGGGGCTCTGTGCCCGGTGTGGTATAGGCCTGCACCCCCCTTTCTGCTGTGTGCAAGCACCGTCTTGGGTGGCAGCAGGCATGCGTGCAAATTAGAGCAGCGCTGAGGCTGCTAATTCTGGGGGCCAAGTCCAGATGCATGGAGGACAGTGGCTTAAAGCCACATGGCTTAAAGCCATGCTCAAATGAAACAGAGCCGCAACACCCCCCCCACACACCCCGCCCCAAGAGTCCAACTGCAAAGACTTGTGAGGGGGAGAAAAAGTCTAACAGCCTATTTTAGGAGCATCTGTAAAAAGGGGGAAGTTGCTTGCGTCATTGTAATAGTTGGGGCTGGGCCTGGCTGTTCCATATCTGTACAGCACCAAGCACACTGGTCCTGGTCCATGACTGGGATTCTTAGGTCCTACCACAGTATGCATAATAATATTTAATAATTACCAGATAAGACTCTGCGTAATGCCAGGTCAAGCTCCCTCTTCATTATTGCCACTTGACATGTATGACAGTCATCCGAGGCCTGGGACTGCTGCGGCAGGGATCTGCTGTAACGTTCCCGCGGCTAGCTCTGTGCATGGCAGGAGAGCAGACCACACGGGTCAGGAGCATGTGTGTGAATGCTGGCCAGCCTGGGGCTCCGAACAGGGCCCTGGAACCTTCCTCTAGGAGGTGGTTTGCATTTTGTTTTTAAGTGAGGGGTCTTTGATGCTGCTCAGATGTTAGAACAATCGACACACACGGCTCTTATCTAGAGCGCTTTTCATCAGCAGATTTCCAAATGAGTCGCAGTCTTCAATGTATTGTATCCTCACAACGCCCCCGTGAGGCAGGGCAGTGCTGTTATCCCCATTGTACAGATAGGAAACTGAGGCACCAAGCGGGTAAATTACTTGCCTGTGGTCACACAAGAAGGCTGTAGGAGAGCAGGGAATTGAACCCAGCTGACCGTCCTTTCGAGATGTTTCTAAGGAGAGAGGCTAGTGGGCAGAGTGCAGGTGAGGTTGTCGAAGGGGTGTGAAAAATACAATGTATCGCATGGCTACCACTGCCACAGATGAGGCGCTCGCATGTGTGCATTTACAGCATGATTGGACATGTGACTGTGCAAATATAAAAGCCTCACTAGCATGCCTGTTTGTTCCATTCATTAGGGGATGGATGTCCTCCCTCATTTTATGCATTGCAAAATGGGTTCATAAATCCAAAGTGATGATAGCCATTTCCCCCAGCTCCATTCCCCTCTCCCTGCCCCTCCCATCAGCTGGGGACGGCCCAGATGGCTGGAAAAAAAGAATAGCTATTTTTAAAAAACAACAACAAAAAAACCCAACCCTGTTATTTCTGCATTTTTTCGGCATGAGGCCACTTCCTTCCAGGAGGAATCAATCCAGTACTGGAGCTTTAACCGCTTCCCAGCCGTCTGCTCCGGAAAAGGGGCTAAGGGTGTGGCCTGCCCCAAGCGTCAGTGCGCCCCCTCCTGGCTCTGCAGGTAATTAACGGACACCAATCCGAGTGCAGGCGCTTTAAATCCAACCCGAGAGAAAATGCTATAATATAGGGCAAAATCCTGCCCTTCCCGTGCATCAGCCATGCTGTGGAGCGGCGTGACGCCGGTCACTGCCCTCAAATGCAGGGCACACTAGGGCTGGGGCAAGCCACGCTTGTTCAGATTTTGCTTCCTATTGGGTAAGGAGCAACATCCCTCCCTGGCTCGACGTCCTGCGAACTGCAGCACCTGCACGAGCTCTCCAAAAACCCTGGCCGTGCTCACCAGACGCCCATGTCTCCTTGGGCTTGCAGTGCATTGCTAGGACACAGCCCCTCGTTGACTTTAAGGCCGGAAGGGGCCCTTGTGATCAGCTGATCTGCCCTCCTGCACATTGCAGGCCACAGAACCCCACGTGCCCACTCCTTTAGCAGACCCATAATGGCAGGGCTAGCCCATTGGGGGCCCCAAGCAGGAATATTTCCCCCCAACACTTAAAGGGAATGGGGGGCGGGGGGCATGGGCTGCTTGGGGCTCTAAGCAATTGTTTAGTCTGCTTATGCCTAGTGCCGGCTCTGCCCAGGACCTCTGGCTGAGTCCCTGACATCCTCAACTCTTGATTTAAAGAGTCCAAGTTACAGAGAATCCGCCATCTACTCTAGTTACACCAGCAAGCAGCCCATGCCCCACGCTGCAAAGCAAGGTGGCTCTGCCTGGATCCCTGCCAATCTCACCTGAGAAAAAATTCCTTTTCGATCCCAATATGGTGACCAGTTAGACCTGAGCCCGTGGGCAAGCGCCATCAGCCGGACACCTGGGAAAGGATTCTCTGTAGTAACTCAGAGCCCTCCCCAGCTATCGTCCCCTCTCCGACTGTTGGAGAGATTCGCTAATACCAGCCACGGCTGGGCCGCGGGCCAGTGTAAGCAGTCGCATCACACCAGCCCCTGCATGAACTTCTCAAACTTACCCATGAAACCAGTTAGATTTTTGCCCCCGCTGCTCCCCTTGGGCGGCTGTTCCAGAAGGTCACTGCTAGGAGAAGGGAGAGCTAGGCAGTGCATCCCCTGCAACGAACAGCCCCTTACTCAGTCTCTGCCCAGTTCAGCAGGGTGGGGATCCGGCCCTGGAACCAGTGGGACCCAGGGAACCCTCAGACTCTGGAAGAAGCAGAGCCCTTGGGGATCAGTGATTGCAATGTGCTGAGGACTGCACGGACGCTCGGGATTCAGCAAAGCACTTGGGTCCTGTTTGTCTAAGGGATTTAGGTGCCTGACAATGAGCATTAGATGCCTCACCTGCTCAGGCACTTTTTGGAAATCCCACCAGGCACCTAAACCCCTTTGACAATCTGGCCCTTGTTCAGAAGGACCCATCGGGCTAGAACCTGCTGATGCTGGCAAGATGGTGCTGTCAAGGTCTGACTCAGGACATGGGGTTTGTACAGCAGGAACAATTGCAATGGGGGTTTCCTCAGGCCAGTCCCTAGATCCGGATTCTACAAAGCCAGAGGGAAAAGGCCACATGGGCCTTGTATTTGGCTGTGGCGAACTCCTCTGGGGCGGTGGCTAGCTAGGGAGCTCTCAGAAAACCCCCGGGGGGTGGGAGGCCAAAACCCAAGCTTTTTCAGCCAGAATGCGCCTACAAGAAAGCCGAGCGGCGCCCAACCCACGGCAGGCCCGCGACAGCAAGAAAAAGGGGCCGAGGATGGAAGGAGACGGGCGACCCAGAAGCTGCAACGTTGAGTCCTGGTAAAGGCCCCCTTGCGCTGGGCTGGTGGGGCTACATGGCAGGCCGCGGTGTGGCCCCTGGTGGCACAGGCCGCGGAGGTGTGTGGCTGAGGAGTGGGGCTTGTCTAGACCTTGGCCCTGCGCCGGCGAGCCCCAGGTAGAGACACGGGCAGCTGAGCGCCAGTAGTGCACGTCGCTGCAGCCCCGTACCACCGTGCCACGGGCTCAGTCTGCCACGCCGGGCCTAGGGCTGGTCCTGCCGGCCTGGGAGGCGGCAGACGCTGTCGGAGAGGCCAGCGGCTGCCCCCATATGGGCTCCCTTTCGCCCCAGGGAGGCAGCAGCTGCAGGGGTGAGCCTGAGGCACCTCCTGAGTCCGGGAGAGGCAAGTGGAAGGGGGCCCTGAGGAAACGAGGCCTCCAAGGCTGTCATCACGGGGAGCCCCAAACCTGGCCCCTTTTATGGCTCATGAGCTGGCTGCATGGGGCAGGGGGGGCACAAAGGATAGGCCCAGGGCCCTAAACTCAAACGCCCCACTCACCAGTGGGCGTGGGGGGGCTGCAGGGCAGGACCGAGGGGCATGGGCCGAGCCGGCTGCGGGAGGGACCTGGCCCGGGCGCAGCAGCGGGCTGCAGAGCGGGACTGAGGGGTGTGGGCAGAGCTTTGTGCGCCTGGCCTGCGCAACAGCTGCCTGCACTGTGGCTGGCTCT
Source organism: Mesoclemmys tuberculata (assembly GCA_007922155.1). Taxonomy (NCBI): domain Eukaryota; kingdom Metazoa; phylum Chordata; order Testudines; family Chelidae; genus Mesoclemmys; species Mesoclemmys tuberculata. Next base: position 970,787 of record ML675626.1, read on the forward strand.
GAAGACAGTGTTGACAGCCCCTCATTTTTATGGGAACTAAATTTATCCAGACACGCAAAATCAAACCAAAAAAAAAAAAATGGCGCCGGCGGGGAAGGGGGGATAAAACAAATCGCACTAGTGAAGACGTCTGCTTTGCTGTTCCCGGGCTAGGGTAACAGGGAGGGGAAGAGACATCACCCAAAGGGAACTCTGATGGTGCTGGCTGCAGCCCCCTTCGCCCCTCCTCCCCAGCTCACGAGCTCAGTGTCTTTTCAGCGGGGTGTGCTAAGCGGCCATCCTCCCTGGGGAACACAAAAGCCCCGTTTGCCAGGCATTGTTTACAGGGCATATTTGCTAGAAATGGGCCACGATGCAGTGGCTTTCCACTCCGCATGGGAACTGTCCTGGGCCAAGGAAGGCAGGTTCCATGCATGACAGACTGCAGGGAGCCTTTCGTTTCGGTTTGTTTTGGGGAGAAAAGAACAAATTGCTCAACAAACGTGTTGATGGATTTTCTTTTCAATTAAAAGAAATGTCTTTCAGCTGTGAGCACCCAGGGAGGCCACGCGTGGGCCACGGAACAGATTTCAGCCTCAGGGTTCTTGGGCTTGCTGTGGAGGGAAGAGAGAAGACCCTGAAATACACCCCAGCCTTTAGAAGCGTGCGGGGGCTGAGTCTGATTAAAAAGCAGGTCACAGTCCAAAGGCTGTGTCTCCCCCAGAAGGCATGGGGCAGGGGGCCAAACTGCAGAGAACTTGCATGTATGTCACAGTTAGCAAGGGCATAGCTAGGATGTCCAGCTCCCGCCTCCCGCCCCAGTGGGAGCTGAGTGGGGTGAGAGAGCGCCCGGCCCCTTCCCGCAGAAACTTATTTAGTCAGGCTTTGGGCAGCCTGACGGGTCAGCCCAAAGGGACTCTCAGATGAGTCAAGTCCCCACCCTGAGCTAACGTGCAAGACGTTAGGCCCGCGTGTCCCATCACGATTTCACTTCTTTGCATTGACAAAACCAAGCGAAGCTCTCTGATGTGGGTGGGTGCCTTTAAAAATATAAACAAGTGGTGTAGCTGCAGTTTATGTAGGGCCTACTTATAATGTTCCCGTGTCTTAGGCTCCCTGCTGTGAACCTGCAGCAGCAGTAAATTTCTGCTAGTCCCAGGGCGGTGTGCGTATGGTGATGCCTGGACTGAATGGAGGGAAAGCCAACTTCATAGCCAGCTTGGTTAGAACTGCTGAGGGCAGGTAGCTAAGATTTTCAGGACTGCCTGGTGAGTCTGGATGTCCCTTGAGTAATACCCCACCCTTGCCTAGCGTTGTCCAGCAGCAGAGCTCAAAAGAGCTCAGTATCAATGTCCCCACATTACAGCTGGGGAAACTGAGGCAGGGAGAGGGAAAGTGATTCACTCCACCCAGCCACCCAGCTGGCCAGTGACAGAACAGGGAATGCAAACCAGGACTCGGGTCAGTCAAGTGCTTTTTCCACTAGGCCGCACTGTTTTTAAAGGGGCCTCATTTTCAGAGGGTTGGGTGCTGACAATCACACTCCTCTTGGGTGCCTCATGGTGAACCCCCAGAAACCGAGACACTGGCAACCACTGATCGTTTTTGAAAATCTTAGCCAAAGGCGTCAGTCTTCAGCTGTGCTATAAGTCCCATCTAGGGTGTGACTGGCCCTGATGTGGCAGTCCAGTGGGTGTGTGCCAGGAGTGTGATTCACACCAGGCCAGTGACTCGGGCCCCAGTTCTGGCATAAGCACGTGTGACTCCCGATGAAGTCAGTCGGAAGTGCTTCCTGGTACCACAGCACATGGCTAGGCTGGCCTGGGCCCAGTGCTGCAGTGGAGGTTAGAGTGTGTCTGTGCATCCCCTGCGCTGCTTTTCCTGCCACACACACTCCTGCCTGCACGCTCCTCTTGCACACCCGCTGGCTTGCAAATGGCTGCAGGCTGCCACATACTGTCTGCCCCTTTTCTGGCCGGTTTCTACACGTGATGGGACCCCCATTTGTCTACAGCACTCCTGAATTCAGCCCACAGTCTGCTGTGGGATTTGCATCCATTCGCCCCAGGCATTGAGGATGAATATGGCCTCACCAGTGAATTTATACAACCAGGAAAAGAACGGAAACCACCCTTTGGCTAAAGTTGTGTCCCAGTCCCACAGCGAAAGCAGGCTGTGTGCAAGGGTGCTGGGCTCGGAAGCCTGCCCCTCCATTCTCCCCACCTCGTTATGTGGGGTGTGACAAGAGGGAAGACTCCATAGCAAATCAGATCTCCTGCCATGTGTCATTGGTGACTTGTAAGCTGCTCTGTTTCGGATCTGTTTTGTCCTGGAGCTCAGGCTGATTTCACACCAGACTGTTTTGTGCTCTGTTACACTGCTGGGGTTGCCAGCGCTTGACATATTTGGTGTCCTCTTTCCAAGCCCCAGCTCTAGGAGTCATGTGATGATCAGATGAGAATCTGAGCTTGCATTTAAAAAAAACCAAGGAGTAAACCTTTTAACCCAGAGCCAGGAGGTTGTGGAGAAAAGCTTGAAAACATGACCTCAGCATGACCGAACAACTCAGAAATCATGCCAAGAACCCTAAATGTATGCATTTATCTTTTAAATGTCCTGCTTTTTTGAGACCATCTGATGATTTCTGGGGTGGGCGTGAGTCATAGGGAGGGTTGGTTTTTTGAACACTTGGGGTTAGCAATACTGTATAATTCCAGTGACTTTAATAGGGTCTGATTCTCTTTTCCGCTAGGGCCCCTTTACACTATGCGAGCTGTGCAAAGAGCATCTTACATTTGCAGCCCTGGTAAGACTCATTGCCCGAGTGGTGCGAAGGGACCCTGGTATAAATGTGAATCATGCCCCGTAGTGAGATAGCGATGTGGGGAGAAAAGGGTATTTCTGTGTCTCTTCCCCACCCACCCCGCCCGAGCTGGGAGGCTGAACTGAAATACATGGGCTGGAAACCGCCTTGCTTGACACCCCGGGGGTCTGTGCCCGCCCGGGTCCGTTCACACACATTCTCCGCCCCAGAGGTGGGAGGTATGCAGAGCTGGGAGGCAGCAGGCACGCTCCTTGGCGGGACTTCAAAGCTGGCTCCGTTGTGCATGTGGGTGTTTGTTCCCCTCCCCGCCGTGTGATTGCTCTGATCGATGTGACATCATCTCAAGACAACTCACAGGGACCAGGCCCTGCCATTGTCCTGTGCTGGTGTGGGGCTACGGCCGTCGCCTAGGCACTCGGGGCTGTGGCTCGCAAGCATGCTTTCATCTCGCTGACCTGCCCGGCTGGCGAGAGGGCGCTTCGCAAGGCCCCAGCCTGGGGAGACAGCACCGGCGCGCGGCAGCCGGGACACGAGGGCGAGACAGACGCGCACACAATGTTGCAAGTCGGCGTTAAAAGGTCTCCTGCACCCCCGCCCTTGGCGGGGAGCACTTACCACCTGCACCCATCTGCTGCTTTTCATTAGCAGGACCCTGCTCCCTTTGGGGGGACTGATTTGGTCGGTTGGCTGGTCGGCCACAAACTCGCTGACGGGGGCGGAGGGGAGTAAAGGATCTCCTCATTTGGGAAGGAGCCAGAGGCAGAGGTGAGGGGGTGGGGGTTGAGGCAGGGGCGGTCTGGGACCCTCGGCGTGACCCCAGGAGGAGAGGGGATCTGAGGTGACTCTCACACCCTGTGACTGCCCTGGGGGCAGCAGAGCCGGGCTCCAGGAGCCTGGGAGGGAGGGGAAGGGAAGAGGACGGCCAAGCAGTTTGGAGGAGCCTGCAGTAATTTCCAGGGGCCAGGAGTTTGGATCCGGGGCCCATTCAGCCTTGGCTCACTCCTGAGAGGAGACAGTGCCCGGGGCAGCCCGAGGCACAAGCCACTGCAAGGGACCCTGCAGCACCTCTGTGGCTTCACAGTCTTCCTGTGGGGTAGTAGGAAGGGAGGGGGGCTGCTGGGTCCCCAGCAGCCAGGACAGCAAGGGAGGCAACCCCCAGTCTGGCCTGAACTCTTCTTCCCCCAAATCCGGGGCCAGATCCTGTCAGTCAGCTATGCACATCAGCCAAGGCTCTGCCCTCCCCGTACGTCCGATGGGGAGCGTCCCCAGCCTCCTGCTGCGTGGAGGAGGGGTGTGTTGGGACAGGGAATGTGTCATACGTGCCGGTGGCATGGGAGGATGGTGGGCAAGGCCCAGTCCAGGGAGGCAGGAGACATAGGTTTTGCTCCTGGCTCTGGTGCGGATGCCCTGAGTGACCGTGGGCATGGATCTGAGGGCAGGCCAGCATGAGGCATCCGTGTTCGCGCTTGCAGAGCCACACTTGGATGGCTAAATCCCCATTTGCATGCACAGCCGTTGTAAATGCCCACACAAAAGTAGGTGTGAAAAGTCACCGATGTCCAAGGGCCTTATCCACTGAAAATGTGGCTCTTAATCTCGGTATGCCTCAGTTTCCTTATGCGAACAAATGATACAGACCCAGCAGATGGGCTGTCGTGAGTTTTAAAGTATAGAGGTTTCGAAAGTGCTTTGAGATCCTCTGATGAAAGGTGTGAGGCAAGTGCAAGGGCTATGGATTATTTTCTCATTGTGAAAGGGCCATTCCTGCCCCTGGCAGGACGTACCCCAGCATCAGACTCTGTGTCCTGCCAAGCTTTGCTAGGGCGAAGGTGATGCCTTCTTTGAGGGAGCCAATACCCAGTTTTCCAGGGGCTAGTGTGGGGTATGGACCCTTCTTTGCCCTCCAGCAGTGAGGGGAAAGGAACCCAAAGCATGCGGCATTTGGAGGGAATCCCAGGAGATCTCTGGAGCCACCAGCTTCTTGGCAAACTCAGCAGTCTGCCATGTCCCCCCTTCTGTCCCTGTGAGCCCTGGGCCGGGCTGATTTCCCAGAGCCCGGTCCAGCTTCGATGGGAAGTGGGGTTTGCGTTCCAAACCTGCCCTGCCCTCCTGGGGGAAACTAGCCCAGGGTCCAAGGTGCTCCAGTCCGCAAGGTTGGGAGGAGGTGCTGGTTGGCATCCGGCGCGGTTAGCTGCAGGCTCCCTGCCGAGATCAAACGCTGCCCCTCTTGGAGCTGAATAGCGGCCATGAGTTAGGCTCCATCCGTCAATAGCAGCAGAGCATGCGTGGAGCCCGCTCCATTGTCACAGTCCTTCCCATCTTGTTCTGTAGAGAGCCTCCATTCCTCCAGCCGTGGGGCCAACTCGCTCCCCCCGCAAGATGTGCGGGGCAGAGCCAGGCTTGCTGCACATTCCCCTTCTGCAGGGGTTACGCCCAGCCAGTGTCTGGGTTTAAATGTTACAATCACTGTCTCCCCCCAGCCCCCATGCAGCGGGGGCTGTGTTTGCACGCTGCGCGCTAGGGCCACCCATCTGATGACAGCGGCCCCCGATTCCTCTGCGCCAGCCAGTTGGCTCAGCGTTGGCTACGGCTGGCTGATTCGCTGCCTGGCCCGCGGACAAGTTACTGCAGCAGCTGGCTGTGGTCTCCAGGGGCATATCAACCACTAGGGCCGGGCAGAGCACTGTGCACTCCAGCGCGTCCCTCCCTGATCCTGTGCCCCCTGTGCTGGGGGCTGCGGGGAGGGAGGTGCAGGGGTCGGTTACCTTCAGGGGACTCTGCCACAGCAGGGAGACACAGGCCCTCTCCGTCCTCTTCCCAGCACAAAGGACGCAGAGAGCAGCTGCTCCAGCAATGGCGCAGAGCGGAGGAGACGGATGCTGCGACTCGGTTTTCCAGCGGGCGCGGAAAGGACAAGGAAGAGCGTGAGTCTCCTTCCTCCCCGGCTCTGCCCTTGCTCCCTGCCAGGCTGCAGCTCCAGGAGGCCCCTGATGGACTCTCTCCCAGCTGGGCTGGGACATAGGTGCCACATCGGCTGCCCGCCTCGGCCAGCGGGATCCACGCTTGTGCAACTCTACGGCGTGAGCTTGCAAAGCCGCCCTCGCCCGCGAAAGGATTACTCGGGCGCGTAAGCCCATTTCAGTGCGGGGGCTGCTCACGAAGGTCGGGGGGGACAACAACCAAATGTGCTGGTTGTACTTTTCTGCAGGCCTTTATTAGCACCTGGGGGCTGCGGCTGAGCTGTCAGTGATGGCCAGATCCCTGGCCTGATCTCCCTGCTTGGCCCCGGAGGGCCAGCTGCCCCCCAGCGTGTGGGAGGCCCCCGAACAGCGCAGGCTTTGGCAGGTGTGCCAGGCAGCATGCAGTGCCTCTCTGGCCTCAGCTCCACCAGCCTTGTGGCCGTGGGGACTCAGCGAGGGCAGTGGGCTCTGGGTGTTCTTTGGAGCTGTGGGGCCGAATTCTCCCCTCACCTGCGCCCATGCACCCCGGCTGCCTTCAGGGAGCTGTGACTGGGGGAGAGCAGCCACCTGGCACTTTTCTTCGGCGAGGCAGCAGGTCTTAGCGGGAGCAATGCTCCCAGGGCGATGTCTCTGTGTGAGGGAAGCTGGTCGTGAGAAGGAGGTGGAACAAACACGGGCCCTCCACCCTCTGTCTGTCAGATCTGTCGCCATTTCTAGTGCCTTTCTTGTCATCACAGGATCTAGGACCAGCCCATGCAGGGTGCATCATCCATACATTGCACGCTCCCCGTCCCTTAGCAATTACGGCTCAGCTGTTTAGCTTGCCCCAAGCCACTGCGGTGGGGCCTGGCTCATTCCACCCAGTGTGCCGTGGCCAGAGGATGCACATTGTGAGGCATGTGCCATGGCAATTAACTCATTAACAGGCTGCTGCGGGATTGGCCGTGGCTGCAGCCCTTTGGGTTAGCTATGGGTGTTAGTTTGGCCCTTCACGCCTGTCCCAGTGCGACAGGACATCAAGGAATGGGGGGGGGGGCGTGCTCAGTGTCTTCCTGTCAGGTTTGCAGTGCAGGTCGCCTTACAGCTGACGACCTGCCCCCTTGGCTCCCAGTTTAGGGGGGTTTGGCTGGGAAGGGGGCAGGTTAATCCTGCCCTCTGTCCTGGCAGTACCCAGCTGCCGGGGTGGCCCCTGGAGGACTGGGAAGCTGGTGCAATGTAGAGCAACCCTCAGGCTGATGTGGGGTTGGGCCAGGAGCAGGGGAGAGAACAGGGTCTGTTAGGCCCTGCTCTTGAGGGCAGCAAAGCTGCGTCGCCTGTCTGGCCCAGGCAGGAGATTAATTGCATTGTTCTCGCTGATGTTACCTTTCCGTCGTCCTGTCCTGCTCTTGTTCTTCAGAGCCCTCTGTCTCGCTCGTGTCTGTCCGTCCGTCCGCCTACGGATACAGCTGGCACCGCTGTAGCAGTCGAGTGCCGTTGGCTCTCCTGGCCTGCCGCGGTGGAGCAGTGATGGGGCGTTCAAAGCTGAGAGATCACAGAGCATAAATGTCTCCCAGTCCCTTAACAGAGTCCCCCTGTCAAGAGCTGGTTGGCTAGCACTGGGAAGTCCTTGGCAACTGAATTCCCGCTGGGGGATGGTCAGGGCTGGGGCCCATCAGTGGGGAAGCCTGGGACTAAATCAGCAGGGGCTGGATTCTCTTCACGCAGGTGGGTTGGATGCAGATGTGGGTTCTGTTGCATGGCCATGTGATGAGCCCACCCCAAACCCTGGATGTGGGCCCAGTCTGAAGTGGGGAGGTTCACATCTGGATTTGAACTGGCCCGAGTCCGTCTCTGGCAAGAACCGATTGCACTTGCAGACGTCACCCTTGGATAGATCAATAGAACATGCCAGTTTGCAGACCCGGGAACGCCTCTGATACGGCCCCTGCTCTGCTATTCCTGGGGTCCATGGCAGCTCTTCCCTGCCGTGTGTGACCCATGCAAGGGGAACAAGGCCAGAGCTGGGAATGGAGGCAGCTGATAGCATTTGAATCATTCCTCAGCACCTCGCTCTCTTCTTCGATCCCAGCTCTGCTCTGCACTGGCGAGTTGGGTTACGCGTACAGCTGCTGTGGGCAGCTTTGTTGGGAGGGTGATGTTGCTCTGTGACTCCCGTAGCTCTGTGCTGTGACCCCACTGCACTGCCCCTCTGCCTTCCTGGGCCACCTCCTGGTATTGGGCAACTCACTTCACACACACAAAGGTCAGACGCCCCCCAGCACCAGCCAGGCTTGCAGAGGGGACAGCTGGGGCCCCAGCTGAGCTGACATCTCACTGAGGCATTTGACACCCTCTGCCCAGGGAGTGGGGTCAGAAACACACGGGGTCTATTCCTGTCTGGAGAACCAAGGCCTCTCAGGGCAGGGCCTTGGTGGTTAGGAGCTGACCTACTGGCCAAGACAAAGTCAATTCACGCTGTTTACCTTTGGGATCGACTGGCGGGGAGACGTCTCCCTTGGAAAGGGTAGAACTTAATTATCAGCCTATTGTTAGCTGGCAAGGAATCTCCTCAGCTGGGGAGCTCTGAGCAACTCTTTGCAAGGCATGGAGATTTAATCAATGGATTTACAGCTCCCATGGTAGGATGTTCTCATGGTGCTTCTCTTGGGGGTGGGGGGGCTGTAGCTGTACAGCAAAGAGAAGAGAGCCCCACGTCTGAACCCCAAGGCACGTGCCAAGGGAGTGAGGCGGGCTCGGAGTCCGAACAGCACATAACAAGATGATGCCCAAGTTACAGCCCCATTCTGATCCCGCGTTGCTTTTACACTTGTGTAAAGTCACTTAAATGGAGTTACTCCTGATTTACACTGATGTCAGTGAGCTCAGAACTGAGGTTGAGGGCCCAGACTTTATGTACCTAAATTAGGGGGCCCATGTGGTGAGAATTTGTAACAGGAACAGTTTATTAAATGGCAGTGACGCGTGGATGGATCAGAACTGCAGCTGTTTTGCCACCGCTGTTTTAATTTCTTGGGCTCTGGTTCTAGGCTACCATGGAGTAGATGGGCCAAATTCTGCTCGGCTGCAGTGTTGTAAATAAATAAATCACTGCACTGAAATCAGCTGAGTTGCTCTGATTTACATGGAGTGCAACAGAGAGAGGAATTTGGCCCACATTGCTTCCGGCCTACAACGAGGGGAGTGGGGGGCTCTGAACACTGGGAGTCAAAGTGCTGCACAGCCCCCAAAAGAGGAAACGCCTGCTTCACTGAGCGGGAAGGAGGCGAGGCAGTTCTGTGATCTGACATTCATCTCAGCCCTGAAGATCTTCGCTAGAGCAGCAGGAGGAGGGCCGGGGCTGAACTGTCCTCTCAGCGTGGGTGGCAGAGTTCAGGAGTGGGGTTACACTGATATGGCCGGGCAGGGAGAAATTCAAGCTAAATAAACCTGTGGGCTGAATTCCCCTGTCCTCAGGAAAGTGCTGCCCAGGTTTGGAGCCCCTTGATGGAGTGGTGTGGAGAGGCTTCAAACTGAGCTGAAATTTGTCAGCAGAGTTGGTGCAAATAGTGATGTTTCTATGTCGATCCATCGCCTCACTGATGGGCCCAAAGACAAGAGGGTCTTAAAGGACACGTGCCGCCCCTCAGGGGAGTGGGTTCTTCTCAGCCAATCATCCAGCCAGGTCAAATGTGGCTCTCTTGTCCTCTGACATGGTCTTTACTACCCCTAGACAGCTGAGGAAGACTCATGGTGCCCTGGAGAGGCAAAAAGGGAGAGCTCTATCTGCACTGCGGAAAACCATGGGCATCCCTGGTGGAGTTGGAGCGGTGCCCTGGAAGACCAAGAGTTATCACAGGGACTCAGAGGGAAATCTAGGGGCTAGTGTCTCCAGTTTGAATTGGAATCTGCGGAACTTCTTGAGTAGTCTCATGAATGGGGTATGGGCCTGTTATCCTGGGAATGGGGAGAGATCAGGACTGGAGCTCCTTCCCTGAACAGTGCCGAAGGAACCGCGTCTGTTGTGTCAGCTGGAGGACGTAGATGAAACCACCTCAGCCCTTTCTTGCAGGCAAGCTCTTTGGGAAGAGGTGGGGGCCAGGGAACTGGGGGGGGCAGCCTGGTATGGTACGGTGATTGGTGTCTCCAAATCATCAAAGGAGCCCCCTTTCTGTGGCCCAGTGGGGCTCCCTGCACCTGCTGATGGAAGCAGTGGTAGCTGAGTGCTCGACTAGCGTCTGCTAGTGCTTCGCTGTGAGCGCGTCAGCAGTTGAGCTGGGTGCGGATGGAGTGCACGGCTCTGTGACGCTCCCCTTTGAAGGGTCTGTCTATGCGTGGCCTTTCTCAGCAGTGTGTGGAGGCTTTTAGCATCTCCAGGCCACCTTCACTGCAGTGCCCCTCTGTCTCGGGGGTGGTTCCTGGCAGAGTGCTGGCTGGCTGGCATCTGCTTAGAGCTGCTCTTCTCCCTCCCCCCGTGTCCTGTGGGGGGACTGTAGGCACCATACCGAGCATATGCACAGGAAGCAAACAAAGCTTCCTCCAGTTTGCTTGTTTGGCCCAGATGACAAGCTCTTGTGGAGGTGAAAAGCAGAGAAGGGGGGGGCAGTTGGCTGGCTGGGTAGAGGAAAAGAGCTGCTATGTGCCTGGACCACAACCTAGTGGGAATTTGTGCATTGGCTTCCCTGGGTTTGGATCAGGCCCTGATGAGGGGGTGAGAGATAAGGCCTGTAATGTTAGCAGAGTCCTAGCCTAGCAGGCCCCATTGGTAGACGTTGAATTGCTGCTCTTTCCCATGAAGACATTTTCTGTATTTGACCTCGCAGCAGAGGCTGGAATCCAGAGCCCTGGTCCGGATTGGATCATCTCTCACTCCTCTCTCCATGACCCCTTCATCCTTTCTCTCCGGAGCGTTACTTCACTTCAAACTCCTGCCTGCCCCACATCCTGCCCTCCAAAGAGTTAAAATGCGTGGGGCTCGGAAAGGCAGGGCTGGGTTAAGATCGCAGGCCAGGCCTAATGGAATCCAGTGTATCTATCTAGGGCTCTAGAGTTACTGGCTCCTGTTACCGTACTAAATTGTATCTACACTTCAGAAAAAAAAAAATCCCATGAAGTCTCTAGAAGTGGCATTAAAAGGGATTAGACGTCAATATGCCGCCTCACAGCCCTCCTACTCCTCCAGAACCATTGTTCTTTCTAAGGCACTTCTACCACTTTGATGATGATGATTGGCGAGGTTTCAAAACGATGTATTATAAAAATCTTCAAAAAAAAAATACAGTTGCCGTAACGTAATGCAGATTTTTGTCACCGCTCCATGGCTTCTGCTTTCAATTTCCAGCGAGGGGAGTGGCTCCGTTGCAGTCAGATGGAGAGCAGCGTGCATCCCCACTCCATGGGCCCCCCGAACCAAATCCCTGGAATTTGTTCCTTGCTGTTTGAAGGCGCAGCAGATGGAGGAGAGCAGAGAAGGGAGAAAGGGGGGGGGCAGCCTTTGTACCGATGGATGTAAAGCCAGCCTCTGAACTTCTGGAGAATGTGAACTTCTTACTTCTAGAGCGAGCGTTCTGGGTCCTGCCTGAGCTAGGGAGTGCAAAAGCCCACAGGAGAATTGGATCTTTCCCAGAGTTTGGGGGATTCAAATTCAGTGTTCTTATTTGGTCCATTACAAAAATGGCAATGAGCACCAAAGTCCGATCCAAAGGTGGGTCTGGGATTTTGGTTTAGGCCTTTCCATCCTCATTGCTAAGTCTCTCTATCTATCATAGGGCTTACTGCTGCCCGCCACCCTAGTGTCTGGGGGCCTTCCACATGAACTAGAGTGGTCATAGCCAAGTCCTTAGTGGACTTCATGGCACATCCAGCTCTCCTCCCTTTTCACGCTGAAGATATTTGTTTGGAGAAGGGGTTTTGTCTTGTTTTGGGGGGAACAGCTGCCTAATCAGACAAGCTTCATGTAACAATAGATACTACTAGGGCCCAGAGCTAACGTCCTCCACAACTCAGCCCTCACTCACCTTCCAAGATTATTGCATTGTGGCGGGTCTGGTTGTGGCTGCCTTGCTCTAGTGCTGTCCTTCAGAACTGGGGTGCGGTCCCTCTCCCAGTACCCTAGCATAGTGTCAATGGGCTGTGTGCTACTAGAGATGATGGCATGCTTTACCTATTGACAGACACTATAGAAAGGTGTAGGGAAATGTTTTGGGGGTAGAACTCCTGTCCTCATGGCATCATCTGTCTATTTCCACATCTCGCTGTCTGCTATCATGTGCCGTGCTCTTGACTCACAAGCTAAGGAGGCTTCTGCTGGCCAACATTTGCTGGGAGACCTGTAAGGAAAGCCCAAGCGCTGCAGAAAATGACATTGTTGAGTCAGTAAGTGGCACTCCGGCCTCTGGTTTTGCATTGAGTCAACGTCCCAGCAGGGTGTTAGGTTGTTGCAGAGGCACTGTTGCTGTGATGAGCAGTAAGACTGAGCACTTGTGGTCATTAAAAGTTTCAGGACTTTCTTGGTAGAGCAGAGGTGCCCTGGCCAGCTTCCAATCTGCCTACTGAAATTCCCCTGAGAGCTGAATTTGAGCATGATACCCTTCGATTCCTGCTCTGAGCTGTAGTGGGTGTTGCTGTGCGCTGTCAGCAGGTGCTGTGTGTCAGTGGTGGGTGAAGGAATGGCTGGATATAAGTAATAGATCCATCTGTTCAGTTTGCATAGCACTTTGTAAGGAAAGGCTCTATATAATTAGATACGGTGTTATTAGCATTAATATCAATACCCCCCAGCAAGCTGTTATGAGAACAGATCTCAGACTGGACATGGTGAATGGAGTAACATCCGTCGTAGTGCTAGGGAAGCTGGCTGTGCTTCTGGGATCATGACTTCATCACATTTATAATGTGCAAACAGAATAAAGTCCAGACCAGTGAGATATATATATATACTTGGAGCTTTGAAAGTGCCAATTTCACAAAGCTGAAAACAATTATGAGCCAAATCAGCTGGGAGGAAGAATTTAATCAGAAAAATGTGAATGGTAATTTACTAGACGCCCTAAAAGACACAATTGAAGAAGAAGGCCATACTGGTTAAAAAAATAACATGATTTAGAGGGGAAGTGAAGGCAGTTATAAAATAAAAAATAGATGTAACAAGAGGAAGAAAGGGAAAGTTGATAGTAATTAATATAAATCAGAAGCTAGGAATTGTAGAAAACTGATAAAGGAAGCAAAGGGACACAAGGCGAACCCTATGGCCAGCAGAGTTAAGGGCAATAAGAAGAAATTTTTAAAGTGTATTAGGAATGAAAATCCTACCAATGGTATGGGTCCATTAGTAAATAAAAATTAAAATATCATTATCATTAATAATTCAGAAAAGGCAGAAGTGTTAATAAATATTTCTGCCTGGTATTTTGGGGAAAAAACAAATGTTGTAGTTGTAGTTATACTAGTGGAATTGAAGAAGTGTTATGAGATATATCAGTAAGATGTTAAACAGCAGCTACCCAAGTTAGATGTTTTAAAATCAGCAGCTTCAGATAATTTGCATCCAAGAGTTTTAAAAGAGTTGGCCAAGGAGCTCACTGGCCCATTAATGTTGCTTTTTCAATAAATCTTGTAACATCAGGAAAGCATCAGAAGATTGGAAGAAAGCTAACATTGGGAAAATATTTTAAAAGGGTAAATGGGGTGACCTGGACAATTATAGGCCTGTCAGTCTGACCATTGATCCTGGACAAGATAATGGAGTGGCTAATATGGGACTTGATTAATAAATTATATTATTCTCCTTTAATGCCAATCAACATGGGTTTATGGAAAACAGATCCTGTCAAACCAATTTGATGTCTTTTTTAAATGAGATTGCAAGGTTAGTTGATGAAGCCGACAGTGTTGATGTAATATACTTAGACTTCTGTAAGATTGGCTAGGCAGCAGTTCTGCAGAAAAGGAGCTGGGGGTTACAGTGGACAAGAAGCTGGATATGAGTCAGCAGTGTGCCCTTGTTGCTGAGAAGGCTAATGGCATATTGGGCTGCATTAGTAGGAGCATTGCCAGCAGATCGCGGGAAGTGATTATTCCCCTCTATTCGGCATTGGGGAGGCCACATCTGGAGTATTGTGTCCAGTTTTGGGCCCCCCCCACACTACAGAAAGGGTGTGGACATATTGGAGAGAGTCCAAAGGAGGGCAACAAAAATGATTAGGGGGCTGGGGAAGATGACTTATGAGGAGAGGCTGAGGGAACTAGGCTTGTTTAGTCTACAGAAGAGAGGAATGAGGGGGGATTTGATAGCAGCCTTTATCTATCTGAAAGGGGGTTCCAAGGAGGGTGGAGCTAGGCTGTTCTTAATGGTAGTAGATGACAGAACAAGGAGCAATGGTCTCAAGTTGCAGTGGGGGAGGTCTAGGTTGGATATTAGGAAACATGTTTTCCCTAGGAGGGTGGTGAAGTACTGGAATGGGTTACCTAGGAAGGTGGTGGAATCTCCTTCTTTAGAGATTTTTAGTCTGTGGTTGGTCCTGCTTTGAGCAGGGGGTTGGACTAGATACCACCTGAGGTCCCTTCCAACCCTCATCTTCTCTGATTCCATGATTGGATTTGGTACAGCCTGACATTTTGATTAAAAAGCTAGAAAGATATAAAATTAACATGGCACACCATTAAATGGACTAAAGTACAGCTAAATTATAGGTCTCAAACTGTAATTGTAAATGGGGAGTCCTCAAATGGGTGTGTTTCTAGTGGGATCCACAGGGATCTGTGCTTGGTGTCGAGCAACCAATATTTGTTTTAATATGGCTAAATGTGAATGTATACATCTAGGATCAAAAAATGCAGGCCATACTTACACGATGGGGGACTATAGTCTGGGAAGCAGTAGCTCCAAAAAAGATTCAGGGGGATGAGAGGTGGATAATCAGCTGAACACAAGCTCCCGGTGTGACACTGTGTCCAAAAGGACTAATGTGATCCTGGAATGCATATATGGGAATTTTGAGTTGGAGTAGAGAGGTTATTTACTTCTGTTATGTACTTCTGTATTTGGCACCGGTGTGACCACTGCTGGAATACAATGTCTGGTTCCGGTGCCCACAATTCAAGAAGGATGTTGATAAACTGAAGAAGGTTCAAAGAAGAGCCACAAGAATGATTAAAGGAATAGAAAACATGACTTCTAGTGAAACACTTGAGCTAAATCTATTTATCTTACAAAAGAGAAGGTTAATGGGTGACTTGATTACAGTCTGTAGATGGGGAGCAAATATTTGATAATCTCCATTTCAGTCTAGCAGAGAAAGGTAAAACACCACCCAATGGCTGGAAGTTGAAGATAGACAAATTCAGACTCAAAATAAGGTGTACTTTTTTAAAGGTGAGACTAATTAACCATAGGAACAACTGACCAAGGGTCGTGGTGAATTCTCCATCACTGATAATTCTTAAATCAAGATTTGAGGGTTTTTCTAAAAGATCTGTTCTAGGAAATGTTTTGGGGGGAGTTCTGTGGGCTGCATTATCCAGGATGTCAGACTACATGAACACAATGGTCCGTTCTGGCCGTGGAAACTATGACGCATGACATGGGTTCTGCTTAATAACTGGATCAGCTCTTCCCCTGCCCATGCTCCTAAGAAGATGTGCCACTGCCTTCTGGGCTGGGCTGAACTACACTAGCTCTTCTTTTGCTTGTGGCACCATATAGATCTATTGACCTACATTTGGCAGAAGGGAAGATTTTTTTAAAGGCTTTAGCAACACTGCTCCCCACTTCTTCTAGTTCCAGTCTTCATCTCATTGGTATTTCCCCAAATGGCATTTGGATTCAATAACCAGGTATCTAGAGCTGGTTGGGGGAAATGTGAAAATCTGGAAGATGTTTTGGTCCTGCTGCTTCTTCAAATGGCCAATTTCTCACTTTCTCGCACTTCTTTTTCAATCATTTTTTTGGTTGTTTTAAAAAAATTATCAGCTTGGAAATGAAATGACCACAACCCATATCTTCAAAGGCATTTAGGTGCCTAACTCCCATTAGCTTCAATGGGAATTAGGTGCCTAAATACCTCTGAGGATCTGGGCCCATGTGGTTGAGCCGACCAATCAAAATTGGCAGTAGAAAAATAAAACCCCCAAAGATCCTGAAAAAGGTAACTAACTGCAATCCACACATGGTGCTTGAAATATTTTGTCTCAAACCCAGAAAGTTTTGAGAAATTCAAACTGATTTAGTGAACATTTTTGTGTTGGTAAAAGCAGTCGTTTTCTCACTGAAAATTTTTGACCTGTTTTCTAAATGTTTTTGGGCCGTAACTGACAGAGCAAGTGAAAATAACCTATGTGCCATCTCTGAATCTGTCTAACTTTCAATCACTGATGCATTTAATAGCTTTTATTGGCAAACCTTTGAATAGAGTCACATACGAAAAGCTCTGACAGAGGAACCGTTGACCACTTGCTTACGTGACGTAATGTCCATCAACGCCCTTAGAGATCTGTTGACAGGCATGGTGGACAAATTAAAAGGGCAAATAGATACAAAGTGAGCAGCCGGCTTTTGCGTGCTTCTGCTGCATGCTCACTGTTTCCACCTGCCTCGCAGTCCTTGAGCAAAGAATTTGACTGACTTGCATCCTTTTCATTTCTGCCACTGGCTGCTGAAACCTGGCATGCTAGAAATATATTCTTGTTGCCCCTCTAAAAGTAACAGGAAAGCAAAAGCCACTGTGACATTCATCTCTCTTGCCCTCATTGCTCTTATGTGTTGGAGTCCCTTCCTCTGCGTTTTCTTCAAAGGATGACCTCTAGGTTCTCCTCTCTTCTTCAAGCCCATTAGAGGAATGGGGGTCTTGTGGTTGAGCCCTTAAACTAGTGTTCAGCTGCAGGTCCACCCTCAGCGTTTGTAATAACCGGACTGTGCTCCGGTGCATAGCCGTAGGACATGTGTCCCGATATCTTCAAAGTCTGATACCAAGGGGGAGCATTTTTCAGAAGTTATGAGCGTGTCAGAACAGGCTTTAGGATGCAAGAATCTCTTAGAACAACCCTTGCATTCCCTAGCTACAAATGCCATGAGACCTCTTTCTGGAGTGGTTTTGACTAGTAACCTGAGTCAGTTGGATCTGCAAATGCCAGGGAGAAAATAAACAACAAGCCTCAGGCTGTATTTCCAGTCAATTTTCAGAGTCTGAGCATGCTTTAATCTCTTTCTTTAATAGACAGGTGACCCCAAATCTTTATTCACCCATTCCATCCCCTCCCGTTGGATCCCGTCAAGCTGGCCCATGCATGCATTTTCACAATGGAGACTGGTGTCACGTGGGGAATGGTGTCACTTGGCTTCCTCATCACTTGGAACATCCTTTAGCATCAGGCCCTGCCTGCAGCCTTCTCCGCTCTCTGCTTTCTGCGTGCTTTGTGATACCCCAAGGCTCCTTTCCCCGGAGCCGTTGAGGGGCTCGGTCTCAGTAGTATCCCAGGGATGGGGCGAGCCCTACTTCATAGGCCTACGATTCATGGCACCCTCCTCTCTCCTTTCATCCCCCCCCCACTCCCTCCAGCCCAGTGCCTCAGGGTCAGCTGCTTTTGTTCTGCTACTGGTGCCAGAGGTTGAGGCAACCCTTTCTCCCTGCCTTGTTAATGCGAGGCTCCTCCCAGCCCTGCAGTGGGAGGACTGGGGGAGACAGAACCCCAGGGGAAAGGGTTCCCCCCCCCTCCACCTCCTTGAAGTTGCAGGGAGCAGGCTGGGACGTAGCCTTGCTGGGCCACCCCGCCCCCAATAATGAGCTGTTGTCTTACGCTGCATTCAGCACTAAGTCAGCATGAAAACCTGGAACAATAGCCAAGTGCTTTGGGGACAGCAAAGCTCCTTGTTTGACAAGGCTAATTCCACCCCCCAGCCTCATTTTCTTTCAGTCGCCTCCCCCCCACCCCACTGGTCCTTTATTAAATGAAGTCGCTTTTCTGGGGGCGGAGGCCTGGCTTCCTTCCCCCTCTCGCTGCCTCCTCTGTTCACATGTAATTTGGAGAGTTAATCTCCTCGGGCAGGAAACGCTGTTTCTTTCACTCTTTCTCCACTGCCTTTTCCATGGGGCTCTTTAATTGGTGCTGCCCAAACCTTGGCGCCCAGGACCCCAAGGAGGAAGCAGGGTATTTTAATTTTAAGGGCCCAGCTTCCCCGCCCCCCAACTGCCAGATGCTTGTTTCTGTGGGTCGCTAACATGGGCTTAGCTGCATGCGCTCTGTGGCTGGGATTTTCAAATCCCAAGGGGGGTTGGGTGCCCGCCTCCCTTAGGCTCATTGGAAAACCCAACCCTTAGCATCTGCAGCCCTGACTGACTATCAAGGAATGCACATGGGAAATGAATTCCCAGGGGCCTTGATTCCCAGGGGCCTTGTGCCTTTTGTCATCATTGACATCAGCCAAAATGGGGGTCAAATGCCACGGTTCTGAGCTGGTATCAGCCAATATCCACCTTGCCCTTACTGGGGTTGACCTCTGGGTTCTACACCAGTGTAAGTGAGAACAAAACCTGGCCCACTTGACACAGGTGTCCGGGATTCCACAAGGCAGTGCAAGATTTGGCCCATGGCAGGGGGCAATGGCTGGGTCTTTAAGAAATTATATTGGCTTTGAGGTTCTTTCTTATTTCTATTATCATTTATTACTGTAGCACCTGGGAACCCCAGTCATGGGCCAGGACCTCGTTGTGCTAGGCACTGTACAAACACAGAACACGAAGGGTTTCTGCCCCAATGAGTGTCGTCTTTATGCGTTAGGTCAGGACGTCTTCTGTCAGAGAATGTGAGGGTGTCATGACGTAGACTCAAGGCAGGATATTCCTTGTCAGCTCACACCAGATTAAACCTGGGCAGAAAATGATATGCATTTTCTGTGGAAAATTTCTGGATTTTTGTTGTTGTGGTGGAAATTAGCCAGTTTTTGAACAGAAAAAAAACCATGTGTGCAGGCCATTGGGGGGAGGGGAGGGGCGAGTGTTTTGGTTACCCTTTTTTTTCAGTGAAAGACACTGACAATGAAGATTTTGGAAGAAATGAAAATTTGTGTTTGGGGGGAAAAGGGCATTTTTCCATCATCAGCCAAAAAAAAGGGGTGGGGGGAGCTTTGAATCTGGTGAGATGTTTTGAGCAGCTGCAGTTCAGCTACATCTGCCTTTGTGCAGGAGGCTGAATTGGGGGCCTACCCTGTCATCTAACACCAGAGGGTGGATAAAGTTCTACAGCAGCCCTGGCTCAGCCTGGAGCCTGCCCTGCCGGCTGATCCCAGGGTGCTAATGCAGTGCCTTCCCCCAGCAGGTTCCCTGTGTTACGTCTCTGAAAGCAGGCAGCGTGCCAGGCCCCGACGGGGTGAACTGCAGCGTGTGAGAACAGTGAGGTGCTCGCAGCCCCTCTGCGTTCACATCCAGAGCCAGGGGCAGAAACATCCCTGCTGAGTGCAGCTCTCGCAGCAGCGAACCAGGGGAAAGGTGGCCTGGCTGCCAGGACCTGATCACGTGCGTTTTCCTCTCTCAAGATGTAAACAGCTGAATTGTCCAACCAGGTAGCACAGAGAGGTAAGGTGATTCGGTGGCTAGGGCGCTAGACTACGATCCAGGAAACTAGCATTCTGTCCCTGGCTCTGCTATTGACCTACTGTGTGACCTTGAGCAAGTAGCTTCTCCATTTGGTTTCTCCTTTCACCCTTTTTCTCTCTTGTCGATTGAGACTCCCTCTTGCTATGTGTGTGTTTGTGTACAGTGCCTAGCACGCTGGGCCCCCTTGTTGCTACTTGTGATACAGATAATGAGAGCAGTGATATGAGAGCTGGGTGCTGAGCGTTCTCTGAGATGGGGCTTATCTCACGAAGAAGGTAACTATGGCAAACATGTAACCATTGTTACCATTAGTAGGTAAAGGGATCTCGCAGCGTCCTGTTATCATGAGAAGTCCCTGGAACAAACAGTCCAGTGGAACGAGAATTCGGTTTGATGAACACGTCGCGGAGTGAAGAGCAACTGAAGGCGTGTCGACGATATCGGAGCTGCTCTTTTGCTCAGTCAATGTTAATGACATTTGTTCGGTGTGTCATGATGTGTCCACTCAGGACTCTAGCTTAGAAGGCAGAGCTTTGTGTGCGCTGTGGTGGAGTCAGCAGGTGGGAACAGCCCCAGCAGCACACGTTGTGGGGGCAGGAAAAGGACTTTGGTCTTTTTACGAATATTGTACTACCTTAAAAATGGTGGCACAAAAATGTGCTGCTTTTTTCTATTGCAATTATAGCCCCTTTATTCATGGGTATGGGCCAGTGGATTGATATTTGGATTCAGATGGTGTACTCTAGTGAACCATGAAGTAAAGGGCATGATACAGGAATGAGGTCCAGGGTCTCTCGCTGTGCTATGCAGGAGGTCAGACTAGATATCATAAAGGGCCTTTCTAGCCTCAAAATCTTCTGAATCTATTCAGGAATCCCATTATTCAGCACACACTCAGGGGTAATTAGGTTCAGAGACACCTACCCTTGCAATAAGTGGGGAGACGCATGAGCTATGCTGGATATGAGAGGAAGAGCAGGCAGAGAGAGCTGAGATTGTATTTGAGTTGTTCTGGGTGACTGTAGGGGGTGGCAGGGTGATGTAGGCAGCAGGAATATGGGGTGTGGCATGACACAGTCCAAACCTGGTCCCAGGTTGATATATCAGTCCCTTTCTGGAGCCAACGTGTCTACATTAAAAACTTCAAACTGAAGCCTGGCAGTCAGTCACCGAAGGAGCTTTGGGCCGATGCTCACAAATGAGCAACTCCCAACACTGACTGTGGCTGCTGGGGTATGCAGAGCTGGAGCGTCATGTTAGCTATAAGCCGTGGGCCTTATTCTCCTCTGACTCATGCTTGGTGTAGCCACCTACTCACAGAGGGGTTGTGGAACTAATGTCAAACCACAACTCTGTGTCGCATTGGTACACCCAGTTTGCAAAGGTGTATGTGACTGTGCAAGGTAGAGAAGAAATGGGCCGTGCAATGTACTGGTTCTGCCTTCTCCCACAGCACTGGCTTTAGTGGGTTTTTTTTTTTGCCAGCCTTGAAAAGTCAGCCCAGAGGTGGGGTTTATCCCTTGTGCACCTGCAGAAAAGTGTCTCACTTGGCCCTGGGCATCTCCACCGGCCCGTAGGCCAAGGCAGAAAGAACCCAGCTCAAGACTCCTGTCCCATGGGGAGCTTGTTTCATTGTTGAGAACACGGAATCGATGAGACACAATCAATATGGAAGCCCACAAAGCCATTTTTACAGCCTTGCTTTTCAGAAGGGGGCTGCTCTCCAGCATCCTCTTTTGTTGTGGAAATTTGACAACCGGGAGATAGCAGGGAGACCCGTCCGCCTCCGGCACTAAGAGCAGCAAACTGCTTCCAGAAACCCCAACCACGGCTGGCGTGAATGACTGCAAATCAACTCAGTCACGTGGCAGAGAATCTCAGTCCAGCTGCTGACTGGCTGCACAGCTCTCCTGAGACTTGGAGGTCTCCTCCTAGCCCCATTTTGGCCTGAACATTCCCAACTATCTGGCTGCCACATGCTTTCTGATTGCTGTTTGGCACCATTCGTCTTTTCCCAAAGGGGCTGCAATTCATCCTGTAACGCTAATTGCTGTTGGATTCACCCATCACTCTGATTTATAGGTAATCGTCAGGCACCAATCAACTTTAGTGAAGGGCAATGATTGTTCTTTAATGAAGACCCAATCAGCTGTTAGTCCCTCTTGGATTCAAGATTAACCCCAGCCTGTAGGAGGTATAAACACGTTGCCTATTTCCCAGAGGTAGGGAGAGGAAAAATCCAGGATCCTGATTCCCCAGGGTCATTACTCCATTGGAATCAGTGGTGCTGCCCCAGCATGTCCATGGAGTAACAAAGTGGGTAGCAGGCCCCGAGGACGAGTTTGCCTGTCCCCTGAGAGCTCATAGGGCACAGGGTGATGACGGTACAGTGAGCGCGGCTGCTCTCTCGCTTTGACCAAATGGCATTGCTGACAGAAAACCGTTCCACGCTGCACTGCTAGCAGGCATTTGCGACCAGGGTTTCAAGCAAGCTAAGCTGCTGTTTAGGCACACAACAGAAATGGCCGGTTTTTAAACGGACACCACTCACCAACAACCTCTGAGAAGAAGGGAGACTCCACCCTCTTTGAGAACGAGGGGTTCTTCACCATGGCACAGTGTTGACAGCACAGCATCCAAATCCTCCACTGCACAGTCCTCTTGGCAAAGACCAGAGCTGGATGAATATCACCAAAAAAAGGGCTCCAGGGGTATTTTCCCGTGGCACGTTTGCACCACTATTATTCTGTGGGGTTCCCGGAATCACTGGGTGGCCTGCAGATTATTGGTGATGAGAAATTCGGACAGCCCCAGCAGCGCACTGAGGTCTCCATGCCCGGTGAGTTCTTTGTATGATTTCGTTTGGTAGCACCAGAAGCCCCAGTTAAGGATCAGGGCCCCATTGTGCTAGGCTGTGTGAATATATAGCAAAAAAGCCCTCAGCTCTTACAATCTGAGTCCCTGCCTCAAAGAGCTAACACTCGGACGCCTCCTTCTCCTCTTTAAAAATGCCCAGAGAGCGAAGCGGGCCATGATGTCCATTCGAGTTCCAGTAGCGTTTTGCATTCCCAGCTGCACATGGGGGCACTGTGCTAGGTTCTGAACATGCACATAAGAAGGGACAGGGTCTTTCACAGGTTCTTTGATGGACACTGACGACATGACTGACATGAAGAGGTGGGCCCGTGCGTCAGGGGTTCTGTGCTGCTCCTTTGCTTCGGCGGCACCGCCAAACTGAGGATCTCGAAGCACCAGTGACGGCGTCAGTGACCGTTCGCGGTGTGCTTCCCGTGTCAAGGGCTGGGTAAAAACACGGGAGGGCTCCATCATGCCTGTAAAACTGAACTGGCTCTTCATGAAGAGACCCATTTCCAGAGACGCTGTGGCTGCAGCTAGCCCTCCAGCCACGTGCACACAGACTGACTTCCCGCTGCCGCCGCCTCGCTCTTCCCTCCTGCAACCTCTGCTCCTCCCTGCAGATCCCAGGGTGCTACACATCCCCCAGGTCCCGGCACAAACAAGCGATTTGGCCTCTTCAGCCAGTTCCGCGGAGGCTGGAGAGTGCAGGGGTGAAGGCCGGCCTGCTCCTTGCTTTCATTGCCCATCCCTCGAGGGCAGTGATGAGAGGGTTAACCCGAGCCCCCCGTTCGTGGCTTTCGCTCCTGCAAGCTATGATGTCATGTTCTCCAGCTCCCGCCGCCCACCTCCCCCTCTGCCCACCTCCCCCTCTGCCCATCAGTGGCCTGAATAGCGATTAGTTTTGCCTGCATTTAGACCTCTTAATTAGCTATTCTTTTTGCTCAGCTTGGGAAGAGGCGGGGCAAGAGAGACCTCCCCGCACCCCCAGCTGGGCTCTGGCCCTTCTCCTGGAGCAAGCAACAAAAGAGCCCAGCAGGCAGTGCCATCGGAGGGCGCTGGAGACGCCAGGACCTGTCAAAGCACGTTTCCCACCTTCCAGAGCCAACCTTTTCTCTGTCCCTGCCAGGAGACAGGCTGCCTTAATTGGGCTGAAAATCAAATCATTTGTAGCTCCGAGCCTGGGAAGGGGGCGAAGGGAGGCGAGAGCGCGTTGGGGGCAAGGCGGCAGGAAGCAAGAGAGCGTGGGGAAGGGAGCGCGACAGACAGGGGCTTGCAAGGGGAAGAAAGGAAACCAAAGGAGAGTGAGGGGGAAGCATGTAATAAAGAAAGGCAGGGTGGGGAAAGCCGGAGCGAGGGGGAGTGAGTGGAGTCACCAAGGGTGGAGAAACCGCAGCAAAGCAGAGAGGAGAGTGATTCTCTTTTGTAACGCGTATGGCTCTTCAAACCGGGAGCAAAGGGACCAGGGGCAGGCGGGGGAAGGAGCTGGCAAAATGATGAGAGCCTATTGTCTTGATTTCATTGTATTAACCCCGATCACCTCTGCTGGGACAGTTCTGCACGTGTCAGTGGTGCCTGGAGGCCCTGGCTGTGTGGAGGCTGTCGTAGACTGAAGCTCCTGGCACCCAGAACAGGAGGTTTCATCCCCCTGTGAAGCTGATAGAGCTGGGAGGGGTGCTGGGCCTGGAGGGGAGCGTTAGAGTCACAGGAGATGCTAAAGGTTGAGAGAAGGAAGAAAGTTTCAGCCGTTCAGGGTAGTGAGGGATGCATTTCTGGGCCCACACAGTGAGATGTCCCAACGAGCTCACAGTCTAAACCGAGCAGACAGCAAAGGGTGGGATGGGGAAATGGAGGCACAGAGTGGGGCAGTGGCCTGTCTGAGATCAGCAGCAGGGCTGGGAACAGAAGCCAGGGTATTTTTATCCCTGTTTTGCAGCTGAGGACCTGAGGCAGAGGCTTGGTCTCCACTTGCCCAGCGATTCGGTGGCAGTCAGCGGGAGTTACACAAACTGCGCAGAGTAACTTGCGTAGCTCCCATCGACTTCTGCGTGGCGTCTTCACTGCACTGCACCGACGGGAGCCGCATTCCCATCCACGCAGCACTACGCCACTTGAGGGGGTGGATTAACAGCATCGACTTCTGGATCGATTGAGCGGGCCTTCACTGACCACTCAGTCAATCCAGATAGGTCGATCTGATGGCGGCGACTTTGCCGCTGTCAGGGTAGATGTACCCAGAGAGTGTTTAAAGATGAGGTTTTCAAAAGGGCATGGCTCCTATTCAGCACAAAACGGAGTGGCAGGCTTTGCCAAGGAGCCCAGGACTTTAGGAGCAGATGGCTAGTTTTTAAAGGACTTCGAGGCACTTTTGAAAATCCCACCAGGTGCCTGGCTGCACCTTTAGACCCCTGACGACCTTTGAAAATCTAGACTTGTGAACATCCGGCCAATATCCAGATTTCTAAATGGAAGCTGAGCCTTGCTGATGTCTGGCCTCAGCTGCAGGCGCTGAAGATCTGGCCCGCTGTGGCTTGCATGTGACCGCGTAGGGAGTGTGTGGTAGAGCCGGGACTTGAATCCAGAGTTCCCAGGCAATGCCTAGAACAAGATTCCTCTCTACACCTCCCTTCTGGAGAGGCCAGCATCAGCTTGGGATTCCTTGGAACGAAAGTCGATCTGTTTCGAAGGCGGCTGGCTCTGTGGATCAGTTCCGCCCCATCAGTTCTGCCCCATCCTTGGTTCTGCCTTCTCCTTCCTCCTCGCCCTCCCTCACACCACTTTCTGCTGTCTCTCTGTGTATCTTTTCCTCGGTCACTTCCATCATCCAGGTTTTCTTGTCGTCTCCTTTTTCTAGCTTGTTCATTTCCAGTTTATTTGGTCTCCTTGCCTCATCTCTGCTTTCTCCACGTACGTCTGAGTGAGGGCCAGACTCAGTTCATCCCCTGAGTCGAGGCCTGGCTGGAATTTGGGTTCTTTTATTGCCCTAAAAGAGAGGTCTTGTCAGGGAAGCCTCCTCAGAGCTGGCTTTATCTGTCCGGATTTAAGGTTGTGACAATCCTAACATTGACCTCTGCTGCACACTGGCCTTGAGCGTAAATGTACCAGTCCGTGGAGCCAGTCTGCTTTCAGACATCATCTGCCTTCCCACATGGTGGGTTTAGCATGGAAACGAAACTGTTGTAGGTCACAGCAGGCAAGAGCGGGTGAGAAGCAAGGAACGTTCCTCCTTCCACGTATATTTATCTTGGGAGTGTTTGACGCATCTGTGAAGACTTTATAAGATGGCAACAAAAGTCTCCCACCCCAAATAAACCACGATCAAGTGTTTATAGTGTAAAGAAGATATTTAACTATTCAGAAACAGCCACCTGGGTAGTAACCAGTCCCAGTCTGTTTTCTTCTTTACTGAATGTGATCTAATTTAAAAAAAAAACAAACAAGCACAGGCAGAGCGTAATGATCGTTTGTATTTCAGTAGCGTTCGGCGTCCTCAGCTGAGATCAGGGCCCCATTGTGGTAGACCCGGAACAAACACATTGTAAGGGACAGTCTCTGCCCTGAAAAGTTAAATAGAGAGGGCAAAGGGTGGCCAGCGAAAAAGAGGCACAGAGAGGGAAAAGGACTGGCCCAAGTCAACAGCAGCTTGGTGTCCCTAAAACAGGGAAGCAGTTGAATCGGAAAGTGACAGGTGTGGTATAAGAACCTACGGAGCTAGGAATGGTTCTCTCCACCGGTTTCATGCCATGTTTACACCCATGGTTGTTTGTAGTCAGTCACCCTCTGGTACTCTGCGAGATCTGTTGAACCAGTTGAAGAGGCAAACATTGCTTGCTGCTACCGCACTGCGATGCAGAGGCCACAGGAATTGGCGTTGCAACCAATGGGATGTGTAGCAACCTGCGTGGTGCTTGGCGGGAGGAGCACAGGTGCCAGGACGGACGAGTTGCGAGGAGATGTCAGAAATTCAGTCTCTGTGCATGTAGCTAGAATTCGAGCAGCAGTTGCAGCGTTTCTGCAAACAGTTCTCTTAATAAAGACCAGTTTCGTTTTACAAGCCTGGAGTCTTCTCATGTTATTACCCAGCATGTGGTCCCTGAAACATGATGGCAGTGGTTAGTCTAGTGAGACCCACAGCAAGGAAGAGAGTGTGACTAACAGGCAAACAAAGCCGCATCGAGAAACAGAGCAAACAGGCAGCAGGGAAGGACTCATTGCCAGGAATGCATAAGCACAGAGGCAAGAACTGAGTCTGTATCCAGAGATGGCCAGCAGGGATAAAGACAAGCAAATGAAGATAAAGCTTTGTGACTATCTCTTTTGGGTGAAAGGAGAAGTGTCATGTCACCAGGAATAAAGGCCAAAACACTGGAATAGCTGTTCAAGGTGTTTAAGAGCATTGCAAGCCAGATAGAATGAGACTGTAGAGGGGCACTGGTTTTTTTCTTGAAACTCAGAGGCAGAAGAAGGAATGGCTGAGCTGAGATCTCTGGCATCCCCATGTAAATTTGGAGCCATAAAAGACTCACTAATTAGGGCAGGATCATCTGTGGGACACGTGATTCTTTACAGGAGACGTTGTTAAGAGAAACAGATCAAACCTGAGAGAAATGCCTCCAAATAGCAAGGGAAACTGAACTGCCCAGGAAAAGGATCAAAACAGCCACAACCACTAGTACAGAATAAGCAGGTTGAAGAAAGCAGGAGAGAGACAGGCTAAGAATGCAGGCATCATGGTCCAGTGTGGAAAACAACATGAAAGGCACGGAGGAAAATTACCCAGAACCACTATGTCCCAGTGCCACAGCTCACCCAGGAAGAAAAAGCCCAGTTATTCATAGAAACGTAGGGCTGGAAGGGATCTCAAGAAGTCATCAGTCCAGCCCTACATGCAGTGATGTAGCAACTTCCTTGAAAAGTGAAAACTTAAGCCATTTCAAATAGAAAACGTTGAAACAAAATGATTTGATGCCTTTGAAATGTTGTTTTGGCTGAAACTATTTGCTGAGTTCTACCCACATTCACAAGGCACACACCTAACACGTTACACTAAGACAACGGGCCACACAGTTCACTGCAGCAGAATTCAAATGATTCATCACCACCTGGGCATTTGAGCACAAGTCATGTTCCTCTGGGTACTCACACAGCAATGGGAGCGCAGAGCTGGCAGTAAAGACAAGCTGGCCAGGAGACACAGAGCAAAGGCCAACAGAAAGAGCCAAGGACAGGAGTTTGGCACGCAGAGGGGAGTAGATCTGAATGCACATAGCCTCCCAGAGCAATGTCCATGCTGCGGTGGGACACAGGTCCTATGAAGTAACTGCAGATTCAGGACAGCAGTGGAGTGGAACCAGAAGACACCTGCGGAGCAGCCGCAGACAGCCAGCACACCCAGACCGCCGGGGCCAAGGCCAGGACCAGGCCAACTTAGAAAGAGCCTCAACACAGCTAGCCCAGGGGTCGGCAACCCGCGGCTCCGGAGCCGCATGCGGCTCTTCAGCCGCGGAAAGCTGTGTTTTGCGGCTCCAGACTATTTTTGCAAAATGGCTCTTTTGATAGTAAAGGTTGCCGACCCCTGAGCTAGCCTGAGATAGGAGTGTCAGGAGAAATGAGGCACAGGAGCACACAGAGGCCCAACAGGGCAGTAACGGTGGAAACAAATCCCCCACCAACAGCCGTAACAGAGTAGTGCGAGACGGGTTTGAAGAGCTCCATCCCTGCATGGCACTTGGAGGAAGGTGCCTAGGTGCAAACAGATGGACTTTCTGGTGTCTCCTCCAAATTCTTCCCTCCTACACCTATGCACCTTCCCCCAAGTTCTCTTCATTAGGAACCCGTTTAGTTTTAGAAACATGGAGTCCTCTTATTACCCCCGCAGCCTGCAGGACGGGACACAGGCTGGATCCTGCTGTCTGGGAGGACCCAGTGGCAAGTGAAATTTGGAGAGTCTGCTTCCAGCTGGAGAGCAAAGACAAAACAGTCAGAAACGTCTCCACTAGCAGATGGCAGATCTCTGGGGATCATCAGCCAAAGAATGAGGCCTTGGGCCTTAAGCCGGCAATGGGGGGACAAAAAACTAACTTTAACCCAAGAGGCCACCCTGTTGTACCTCTCCACCTGCCAAGACCCAAATGTGGAACATAGTGCTGGACAAAGACCCTGAATGAAGGACACACCACATTCGTTCATGCAAGTAACTGAAAGTGCTGCCAGATTTATTTCTTTGGGATAAAGAACGCTCTATACAGCCTACCTTCATGAGTCTTTTTGTCTAGTGTGAAGCATTTTTAGCAATAAAAGGAAACATCAAATGTGCATGAAACAAAGGTCACAAATCACTGATGGCCGGCATGAGGAACACCTCACAGGTATACAGATTGGAATGGAGTCAATTAAAAAGGAAGGGAGTAAGTAGGTTGGTGATGTGAAGTAGCCACTAGCAGAGATAACAGCTAGTGAGAACATTCAGAAGGGGATAGATTTTTCAGAAGCACCTAAAGGATTTAGGATCACAAGTGGCATTGATTGAATGGGAGGCTTCCAAAGATCTCCCCCAGCATGGAACAAGAGCTGCAGCAAGTGGAGAGTGCCCTGTCACATAACAGGTGCCACCAGGAGTGGAAACATCTTGAAGTATGAAGCAATGAGCAGCCTCAAGGATAGCTCCCGCGGGCAATAAGTCAAGTCATCCCAATGTGGGACTGGTCCAAGGCTCCTATTTAAGAAGGAAGATAATGAGGACGTCTCATGAAGTTCAAGGAACTTGAACAGCAGCTGAAGTCTCTGAAATAAACAAAGAGAACCCAAATGGACAGAGACTAAAGGCAATAATCATCAGAAGAAATGAGGCAAGTGGAGACCCTGGGCAAAAAGCAGGTGGAGATTTACTGAAGATGGAGGCCGGTGTGGCCTCGAGGAAGAAGGGAAGCTTTAGGCAGAGCACAAGGGAGACAAAGCTCTTAGGAGATGAAATAAGGGCTGAGTAAAGGAGGTATCCATTAATGTTAGCTGGAGAAGGTAAGACGACTAAGAGGGCGTTTGTAAACATATCACAATAGAAAAAGTAGCTCTAGAGAGGAAATGGACCCATTATTAAGATCCCGATTCAGCAAAGCAATTAAGCACATACTTAAGTCTTATTGAAGTCAAAGTTAAACATGTGCTTCTGTGCTTTGATGAACAGGGATAGATTTAAGTGCATTTAAAATTAAGCATGTGTTTCAGTGCTTTGCTGAATTGGGGCTGAATGCAGAAGGGAATGAAATTAATGATGATTCGAAAAAGGTTGGGACACTGATCTTTTTAAAAGGTGACTTTAGCACAGAAATATGAAAAAGGTTGTATCATTAAGAAATAATGAAGACCGTATAAAACAGCTATTGATAAAAAGCAGGCAGAGGAGAATTTGGAAAAGCTGAACATGAACACATCAGCCAGTCCAGTTGACAGTACATGTCAGGGTATGAAGAAAAGGAGCCAGCTGAGTCACTGAACTACTGACAAATGGTTTTGAAAAATAATGGAGAACCAAGGAGACACCAGAAGCCTGGAGGAAAAAAATGTGGTACCCATCTTCAGACAAGGAAAGAACAATTTCCATCTAATAAATCTAATGTTAATTTCTTGCAAATTATTGAAAAATCTTGCTGAGTTGTAATCACCTTAGGGATACTTACCAAACAAGCTGAATAAAATTCCAGAATTGACTAGCCCAGGGGAAAGTGATAAGATAGAACATACTTGGATGTTAGTAGAGCGTATGATACAGTAGCTCATGAAATCATGATTTGAAAAGCTAACTCACTTTGACTTGTTTATGAACACCGGCATATTGACTGAAAACCAGCTGAATGGTCCTAATCAAAGGGGGATGATAAATGGGGAAGTATCTGCTGGGGAACCACTGAGACCGGCTTTAATTTCTGTCTTATTTAATATTATTGTCAAGAATTCCAGAAGAAGGCGTAAGCAGCATGGCAGATGATGCTAATCTGGGAAGCATTGTGAACCCTAAAGAGGACAGATGAATAAGACAAAGGGAATTAGAGAGGTTGGATATGTGGGCAGAATCCCCACTCCATCCCGAAGCCCCACCCCCTGAAATCCATCTTGGAAAAATATACCTGGAAGTTAAAGCTGGTTTCTGTTCTACAAAGAAAGACTAGAAGCTGAATGGCGGAGGTTCACTGGGGGAGAGCCTGGAAAGCAATCAGACTGAGAGAGCCCTGCAAGCTGCAGGAGCATTAGTGGAGCACCTCAGGAGCATTAACTGAGTTCTGAGCACCTCAGTCTCAGAAAGAGATTGACAAATTGGAGGCGGTTTGGAAAAGAGCAGCTAAAAATGACCATGGGTGGTCTGGGTTTGTGAGGAAAGTTTAAAAGCACTCAGTCATATATAGCTTGGCTTAGCCATGGCTAAGATAATGGCCTGCAGATATTTGAAAGTTGCAACTATCGAGGCATTGCCTTGCTATCTACGGCGGGGAAATTCTTGCCCGTATCCTCGTAAAGCGATTACTTCCTCTTGTTCAGGAAATATTACCAGAATCTCAGCGCAGTTTCAGGCCATCTCACAGGACAGCAAACATGATCTTTGTTGCCTGCCATATCCAGGAAAAGTCCCCGGAGC
The DNA here is from genome assembly GCA_007922155.1 of Mesoclemmys tuberculata. Lineage (NCBI taxonomy): Eukaryota > Metazoa > Chordata > Testudines > Chelidae > Mesoclemmys > Mesoclemmys tuberculata. The sequence continues at coordinate 1,001,600 of ML675626.1, forward strand.
AAATCAGGACCTGTACATGATTGTCATTGACTTAATGGAGGCCTTCAACTCTGTCAGTTGTGAAGCCCTGTGAAAGGTGCTGGCCAGATCTGGCTGTTCTTCAACATTTATTAAGGTGCTAAGGCTTCTTCATGATCAGATGGCTGCTACCGGTCCTTGTAATGGCATGGAGATGGACCTTTTGTCATCAAGACTGGGGTTAAGCGAGGTAGAGTTATTGCTCCAATCCTGTTCTCCATCTATTTATCGGTCATTCTGGTCCTTGCTAAAGACCGTCTCCCCACTGGAGTTGACATTCAATATAGAATGGATGGGCGACTTTTTAACCTTTGACATCTCCACTCGAAGTCTAAAATCCTCAGAGCATCCATCATTGACCTTCAGCATGCGGATGAGTGCGTGCTGTCCGTGTGCATGCTGAGAATGAGCTTCAGTCCACAAGGGATTTTTTTTTTTTTGCACAAGCCTACCAAAGACGAGGACTTTCACCTAATATCAAGACAACTAAAGTGCTCTCTCAGCCTGTCCCTGGTCTTGCACATGATCCGCCACAAATTACTTTAGAGTGACAGACTTTGGAGACAGAGACAAGGACAACAGGGACAAGTGCAGAGTCCTGCACTTAGGACGGAAGAATCCCATGCACAGCTACAGACTGGGGACCGATGGGCTAGGCAGCAGTTCTGCAGAAAAGGACCTGAAAAGAAGCTGGATATGAGTCAGCAGTGTGTCCTTATTGCCCAGAAGGCTAACGGCATATTGGGCTGCATTAGTAGGAACATTGCCAGCAGATCGTGGGAAGTGATTATTCCCCTCTATTCGGCATTGGTGAGGCCGCATTTGGAGTATTGTGTCCACTTTGGGCCCCCCACTACAAAAATGATGTGGACAAGTTGGAGAGAGTCCAGTGGAGGGCAACAAAAATGATTAAGGAGATGGAGCACAAGACTTATGAGGAGAGGCTGAGGGAACTAGGCTTGTTTAGTCTGCAAAAGAGAAGAATGAGGGGAGATTTGATAGCAACCTTTAACTACCTGAAGTGGGTTCCAGGGAGGATGGAGCTAGGCTGTTCTCAGTGGTAGTAGATGACAGAATGAGAAGCAATGGTCTCAAGTTGCAGTGGGGGAGGTCTAGATTGGATGTTAGGAAAAAGTTTTTCACAAGGAGGGTGGTGAAGCACTGGAATGGGTTACCTAGGGAGATGGTGGAATCTCTACCTTTAGAGGTTTTTAAGCTGCGACTTGACAAAGCCCTGGGTCGGATGATTTAGCTGAGGTTGGTCCTGCTTTGAGCAGGTGGTTGGACTAGATACCTCCTGAGGTCCCTTCCAACTCTAATATTCTATGATTCTTGACAGTTGAGCAATTTGATACCTTAAATAGCCCACTATCTCAAAATGCAAAAATTGACAATGAAATTCAGCACCAGGATCAGGTGTGCAAGTGTTTCCTTTGGGAAATTGCTCTGATGCATTTTCATGGATCGTTACTTATGGGAGGACATCAAAATTCAGGTCTATGTGACAGTTGTCATCCATACACTCCTTTATGGATGTGAAACGTGGTTGATCTACTAGCAACCTCCCAAGAGTTTGGAGAGGTATCATCAGCAATGCCTCCGGAAGAGCTTCACATCAAGTGGGAAGATTGCCACACTAATACCAGCATCTTCACTGAAGCCAATGTTGTCAGCATTGAAGCAATGATTCTTATGCACCAACTATGCTGGGTTGGCTATTGTGTGCAGATGCCAGATTTTCGCCTCCCAAAACAAACTCTCTAGTCTCAACTACTCTCATGGTCAGAGATCACAAGGTGGTCACAGGTAATGTACAAAGATACAGTGAAAGCATAGCTCAAGAAAACTGATGTGGGCATCATAAGCTGGGAGAAGCAAGTCACCAAACAACCTCAATGGCGCCATATCCTCCATCAGGCAGTGGCCTGCTTTGAGAAGAAGAACTTTCTTCCAGCCAGCAGCTGACCAGATGGGAAATGTTTGTACCTATTGAGGGTGCAACTATGGTTCCAGGATTGGATGCCTAAGTCATCTCAGGACTCATATGTAGACCCTGTGGTAGGGATCATCCTCACATAGAGGGATTGCCGAATGAACCACTTGAAAGTTGCAAACACCCTAGAGGATGTGAATCGCTGAGGGTAGAATGAGGGATGTAACTTGGTGTGATAGGATGTTCCCCAAAGGTGAAACTGGCACTGGGGCAAAACGCCAGTGATGTACTTCATTGCATGGTGACCCAACGTCCGGCGGTGATGGAGCAAAGGCCACCAAGTTCATTCTCAATGCAGCCTAAAGAGAGTCTGAACCTAGGTCTTTATACCAATGCAGTCACTGCGGAACAGTGGGTGACAGCATAGTCTAGTGAAACAGCCTCGGGGTCCTCCAGCCCCTCTCTTGTGATCCCAGCTCAACTAGTGGCTTACGGTGGCCACTAAAAGTTCTGTGCCGGAACTGAACCATCTCCAAAATACCTGTCCCTGGGGGCGTTGTGAAGCTTGAGTTTCTCAAGGACTTGCAGATGCTATGAATGATGCTCTTTATGATATTCTCCTATGATACACTCCTTGTATTGTCCTGAGCCTTCTCTTCCAGTTTGGGGTGGACAGCCCATGATGCTGAGAGGCTGCCTTGAGACCTCTTCTAAAAAGAAGAGAGGTCACTTTTCCTCGCAGTGAGACAGGCAGCTCACCATCTGGGGGTATGGAGTATCTCATCCTGTACCAGACAAGCAAACCGCAATGGGACCCTCCTTGCCCCTGGAGTGTTCAGCTGGCCGTGGCATTGACCAGCTGCTCTTGGCCATTTGTGTTGACAGTCCCCCCTGCAGTTGGAATTCCGTACCAGCCCTGACATTTGGTACTGACATTTGGTACAGATAGCCTCTGGCCCAAGACAGATGATGACTGATCCAGCGGTTACCGTTTGGCTGTGGCGTTTCCTGCCAGAAACGGGGAGCAGAGCTGTTATTTGCTTGTGATTTTGGGGCTTGAAGCCTGAATTCCTCTCTCAGCCTGAGTGAAGGTGATGGGTGGGCTGCACTTGTTGGGGCAGGGTGTGGGAAGCCTGCCAGGCACGTGGTACTCTGCTCCTCTGGGAACCTGGCTGGTGATAACCCAGAATAAATGGCTGTGCAAAAGCTGCAGCAATTCCCTTCCCGTTCCTTTCCACGGGGCTGCCTCATGCACCATGCGGTTACTGCTTCTCAGGCTGGATTCTGGCCTGCTTGCCCATGTGCGGTATGACTCTGCTGATGGTGTGGTGCCACTGACTGTGAACCATGGTGGCAGAATGGGGCCCTTTTGCATTAGAAATGCTTCTGTAGGTTGTGGCGTGTAACGGCATCTCCCTCCTGGAGACCCATGGAGAGGGTATGTAACAACTCCTCGGGTGGGTCTTCAGTTGTGATTGAACCCAGCACCAAATCACTAGCAAATCACTATCACTCCGTTAACTGGTAGCAGTAGTGGGCTGTTATCTTCTAGTGAATCCACCACTAGAAGGACCTGTGGCACACAATTTTCCAGCATGTTACCAACAGTCCTGGAGACATCCCCCCCCCCCCGACATGATGAGCAGCACATGTTCCTCCCAGAGATACCCAACCCACACAGGGAAGGAACATGCCTTCCTTCTGGAGACCCCACAGAGCCAGCGTTAGTGGGGGAGCTACTGTAGTTATTACTTAGCCACTGTCTCTGGCTCTATAGGCATGGCTGTGTGACGACAGTCCCTGCCCTGAGGAGCTTACAGTCTCACGTTCGTACGAGTATAATACAGTCAAGGTGCTGGTGGACTAGCGCCAGGGAGGGCGGAAGGTGACTAGAAGAATAAGGCAGTGCAGTCCTCTGGAGAACATCTGCCTCTCTGAGCTGGTGGTGTGAGGCAGGGAGTGCCATTCTGCTAGAAACCGAAGAGGAGGAGCTATATCTATCCCCTGCTACAGAGGAGGGATGTGCTTCCTTACAGGGACACCCCCAGAGAACTGTCCTGTGTGGGCACTGGACATGTGCCTCAGCAACCCGTCCCCTCCCCCCCAGAACTAGCAGGTAGGGGTCAGTTGTACCTGCAGGGGTCCCCCAAGGGGCAAAGCACCTGCCCCTCGTCCAAGTTCTTTACGGATCTGGGCATGGGGGGAAACATTAAAAATGACACGGGGAGGAAAAATGGTCTAGTGGATAGGGCACTGAACCAGGACTCAGGCACCAACTTCCTGTGTGACCTTGGGCAGGTCACGAAACATACTGTGTGTTTTAGTCCCCATCTGTAAAATGGGGGTAATGCACTGCCCTACCTACAGAGGGGTTGTGAGGATAAAACCACCAGCAACTGTGAGGTGTTCAGATACAGAGTGATGGGGCCATACAAGCACCTCGCTGCTTACGGAGGAGGTAGTGTGGTTAGCTCGCTAGACAGAGACTTGGGAGACCTGCGTTCTATTCCCAGCTCTGCTACTGGCCTCCTGCATGAGCTTGGTCAAGTCGCCAGGCTTCTCTGTGCCTCCGTTTCCCCATCTGTAAAATGGGGCCCATGATTCTGGTTCCCTTTGTAAAGTGCTTTGATGTCTGCTGATGAAAAGTGCTTTGGAAAGGCTGGCTATTATTATTAGCTAGGCACAGTTCTAGTTTACTGTATTATTTATTCAGTTGTGACAAGTTGCAGAAGTAAACGTGGCTCCTAGCCTGAGGAACTGGATGTGTAAATAAGACCCAGCCCAATAAAAGTTGGAGAGGAGGCGGCGCTATGGAGGGTTTTACGGATGATGCAGAAGGTAAGCAGCAAGCGCTGTGTCTCACTAGCTGAGGGTGTTCTCATGCTGGGGCATCTCTTTCACATCAATGTCCTACAGGCCCTATGAAGGAGACCCAACCTCTGTCTTCCTTCCTAATGCCAGCCTCTTGCTGCTACCATTTGATAGCACAGGTGAAAAACCGGGGGACACTGTGCTATGGTCAGGTGAACCCATTGGTCTTACTAAGAACATTTCCCATTGCTCCTTAGGGAGCTCCCCCGCGTGTGGCAGGAGAGCTGTAGCCTGTCAGGGGTGGTCTGGGTTTACTTGACATTCTCAGGACCCGTCCAATCTGAACCCCACAGGATTCTACAGCCTAATGCTCGATGTCCTTGCACCTTGTGCAGTGATTTATGGCAGCGCAAAGTCGGCATAAAATGCTACCCCATCAGACCAGTGATGATCCTCAAGCAACAGGGGTGCAAACAGCCGCACAAGGTACCAGGGCAACAGAGAATCCCTGGGCCCTGCCTTGTACTCGAGAGAACTGCCAGGACTTTTTTCCTTGTCTGTGGCTAATGTTCAGGATCTGGGAGAGGGTGAATGACTGACAACAGCTGCCATCTCAGTCTGTTTGTAATCCTAGATTGGATTGGATTTGGGGGATATATTGGTTGCTTAAAAATAAGAAACTGGCTAGACTTGGGTTCAAACTTAATTGGCAAATCTGGGTGTAATGAAAACGCTGTCTCATCCTTCGCACACTACCCACTTCTATAGACGTCTGCGTGCTGGCGGGAGGCAGTGCGGTCTAGTGATTAGAGTGCAGCAGGGGGTGTCAGGTGACTGGGTTTTTATTCTTGGCTTTCCCACTAGCCCACTATGTGCCGCAGGGCACGTCATTAACCTCTGTGCCATGGAGCTAATGATGCCCACCCGCCGTTATGAAGGACAATGAAATCTTTGGGGAGAAAGCACTTCACAAGTGCTAAGTGGTGGGGGGGTGTCCTAGTGGAGTGAGCATTGGACTGGGCAACAGGAGGGCTGGGTTTTCTCCCCAGCTCTGGCCTGCTGGGTGGCCTTGGGCAAGTCATGTCACCACACTGTGCCTCAGTTTCCCCATCTGTAAAATGTGGATGATACTGACCTCCTCTGTAAAGTACTACATAACAGCTGGGTATCTGTGGTATTAAGTGGTGTTGCCCACTATGGAGGGGGGATCCCATTCCCTTAATCTCTCTCAACTCCCCCACATGCCAGAAGAGGGTAGCCCCTTTGGGTTGGGAACTTGGCTGGTGGAGCAAGGAACATCTCGATGCCCTCTCAAGTCTGCTCCATTATGACTGGTTGCCTGTCTGTGGTACATTGTACCTCGTGAGGGCATAAAGGGGGAGTCTATAAACCACACCGTGAATTTCTGGCCCTCAGAGGATGTTGTTGTGTTGAAGGATGGCTGGGATCGTTCAAAAGACCTTCCAGAGACTTTGCACCCAGCTCCAGTTGAATTTCACCAGATTTGGTCACTTAATTAATTCCTTTAGGGTCCTCTGAGTATCCCAGCCTCTGTGTTCATTTCCATTCATCTCCATAGTGCTTTATAGCCAAGGAAACGTGGAATCAAATCACGGGATAAAACACACATTGGCACGGCACTGCTTCGAGAAACGTACAGGGGTGAAACTTTAGCTCACAAGGGGTCTGAAGCAAAGCCTACTGAAGGCAGTGGAAAAACCACCTTTCACTTCACTGAGCTTTGGATCAGGCCCATTGACAAGGGGGCTGCTAGGAGCTGGAGTGCCTGTCTGCACTGACGAAGGTTGGGCACTGCTTCCGTCTTGCTTTGGCAAAGCCTTTCGGAACCAGCTCTCTGCGTTGAACCGATGACGCTTGCCGAACACGGGAGGGAAGTGCAAGCCAAGGCTTTGGCAGAATCCAGTTTCTCTGATGCCCGGCAATAAGGCTGTTGAAGAACTGGGGTCAAGCGGCTGCTGGGATGTGCACACTTCATTGAAAAGGTTTGGCTTCAGACTATAACCTGGAGTGTTCTGCTGCCAAGGCTGTTATGGAGCTAGCTGCAGGAATTCAGGCGTCATCATTGTCACTTGTATATAATACGGAAAGTTCCTATTTCAGAGGGGAAAAAACCTCCTTAATGCGAAATGAGGGTCTTTCCGGTGGGAAAGCCACCTCCACACACCTTGTCTCTGAAATAGCTTTGTAAACATGCCCTCCCAAGGCAGGAGATCAGATGCTACCCCGAGAAACTTGACTTAGCATACAGGATGGGATGATGTCTCCATGCCTGACCTGACTGCACGGTTCACTTTGTGACTGGCCGGCTGCTGGGTCACAGACAGCCTGCAAAGGAGGCTGCTAGGTGGGAGGCAATGTAGCAGGAGGCAGGATCTCCAGGTACCAGTGCTGGGCATCCCATCCGTTGTACCAGTGCTTCCGTGTTTCCCCTTTATCCCTGGCCTGGCCGCTAGTGTTCAGAGTGCAGGCTGTTTAAGCTGTGGGGCAGGGGGGTTGCCAAACCTCCCATGAAAATGAAGGGGACAAAAGAGTCCCAGCTGCAACAGATCCAGAGCGGTAGCCGTGTTAGTCTGTGTACAGCAAAAACAACGAGAGTCCTGTAGCGCTTTAAAGACTAACACATTTCTACAGGCATAGAAATATGGGCTCCAACCCACTTGGTCAGATGCATGAAATAGAAATCCGATAGGAGGTATATGTGGCAAAACAACAAAAGTTCTGTAGCCTTTAAAGACTAACGAATTTATTTTTTGCAGGCATAAGCTTTCGTGGGCTTTTTTTGTGCCTGCAAAAAATAAACGTGTTAGTCTTTAAAGGGCTACAGGACTCTCGTTTTTGCTTTATACAGACTAACACGGCTACCCCTCTGGAGGTATATATATATACATACAAGGGTAAGAAACAACAGTGGGAAGGGTAGGTGTTAACAAAGTTCATTCAGTTGCCATACTTCTACAAAAAAACTTCAAAACCGGACTTCAGGGAGAAACTGCAGAGCTGGAACTCATCTGCAAACTTGACACAATCAAACTGGGCCTGAAAAGGGACTTGGACTGGTTATCTCATTACAAGAAGTAATTGTCACTGTTCACACATTCTCACCTTCTAATCAATGGTTGTGAATGGGCCTCAGCTAGCTAACTGGATAGACTTTGCTAACACCTCCCCTCCCCATGGTTGTTCCTTGCCCTTGGATGTGTATATATACCCCCATCTGATTTCTATTTCATGCATCTGAGGAAGTGGGTTGCAGCCCACGAAAGCTGACGCCTGCAGAAATTTGTTAGTCTTTAAAGTGCTACAGGGCTCTCGTTGTTTTAGCAGCAAGAGTTCGTGCATTTGTTCAGGACCGTGTTGACCGCTGCTGGTGCCGGGATCCCCAAGTCACCCATACACTAGCCTCCAACTCTTTCCAACCTGCCATATAGAAGGCCTAGGGCGTGACCTCAGGCATTCACCCATCCCCTCATGCCTGGAGCCTGGCGCTCACGCATTGCTGCGACCTGCTGGGAGGTCAGGGCCAGAGCAGGAGTTTTCCAGTAGTTACCCCCCCACCAGCAGCCACTGTGGTGCCAGAAACAAGAGCAAGGAGCTCAGTGCTTCTTTCCCCTGCTGGTGCCCAGCTAGTGCAAAGGAGGAGAGAGCAACCTGCTTGGAAAGCATGGGGCCCCGGGCAGGCTGGAGATGGGCTGAGGGCAGGGTAATGGGCAGCAGTGGTCAAATGGAGGGGGCTGCTTCTGCCATCCTCCATCAGCCTCCCCAATCCAGGCTGCCTCAGCCTCTCCCGTCCCCCACCCACCTACCCTCAGGCTGCCTCAGGTTGTCCCACCCTCTCAGCAGTTCCCCAGGCTGTCCTGACTTCTCCCGCATGACCGTCCCGTCTGTTCGATTCTCCTCCCTGCCCCGCCCCCCATGGCCTCTCCGCAGCCCCCCTCAGTTTTTCCAGTCCCTCCCGCCGCATCCTCAAACAAGACCCCCCCACCCCCCCACCACTGTCAGCCCTGACTGCCTCTGGCCTCCGATGGCTTCTCCACCAGCTCCTTCCAAGCCCCCTGCTTCCATGAGGTGGGAGAGAGACACTCAGGCCGCCCCCCACGTCCTTCTCCCTGCTCGGGGCAGCTGGCGCGGGGAGAAGTGACTGGTTTGCACTAGTGAGAAATGTCCCAGCTGGCGCTGCACACATCCCGGTGGCCTGACAGTCTGAGCTGCTGCGTGACCTCTCCAGGGCTGGGAGGGAGGCTGCAGCTTTGGCTCGGGATGTGCAAAGACAGCGCTGGGTGTGCCAGAAGTAGGCCTGGCATTTATGGCCCACACCTGCTCCGGTCTCACGTTGGGTCGCCGATAGGTGCTCTGAGCCCAGGGCCCCTCTGATGGGAGTGGAGTGGCTCCAGCAATCAGGCGAGCCTTCTCCGAATGGACCTCCTGGAGCGTGACTGGCCGTGGTCACCTCAAAGCTGGGTGGAGGTTGGCAGCTATCCCGTAGTGCCTCTGCGCATGCATGGGCTGGTTCCATCGGCGTGCGGGAGCAAGGCACCCTGGGACATCCGACTGCACAGCCTGCTGGGAGGAAGGAGGATTGCCTTCCCGGTTATTCAGCAGCGGAGGGGTTCTGTTGTGCAGAGCAAAATTGCTCCCCAGTCATAGGAGACAACCATCTGGCCTACTGAGGCCTCTGGCTGGGGGAACGCATGGTTTGCTGCCATGGTTACCAACCAAATATTGGCCATAATGTGTATGAGCTCACAAGATAGGCTTTGCCCAGCTTGATTTTAACCTCGCTGGTAACTAGTGAGTGACGCGGTTGGCTCTAAGCACGGGCTGTTTCCCCATACCACATGGCTGGTAATCGGTTAATAACCGTTGCAGCAGACCGTGTTTGGCCCCCACCAGAGGCTTAGGCTGGCACATGGTCATCATCTTGAAATGGGTTTGGCAGACTGTTACTGTTCATTGTGGGCAAGAATCCGTAACTCTACATATGTAATTGGCTTGGCTGGTCTCTCCGTCCTCTTTGCTGCCTGGGCAGTAAGTTATCCCTGACTGCATAATCCCACGTGGTGCCTGTGACGCTGAAAGTCACACGGCTGAGACGGTGCGGGAGAGCTGCCCACATTTGCTCACAACGCACGGATGCAAACACGCTTTGCCTGCACGGTGAGCGTGGACTTGCACACAGGGCTCAGCCACCGGCTAGAGACAGGAAATCGGCAGTGGGGAAGCAGCTCAAACTGCATTTGTGGCAAACGGTTCAGATGAATATGTCATGAATTGGCTAGAGCAACATGGTTTTCCTTGCACTATGGATAGGGCCATAGCACGAAAAAGGCCTTACTTCTGTGGTCCTACATGACCTCAGAGCAAAATTTAGCTCATAATTTTTAGTTAAGCTTCTTGAAATTTCATGTGGGTGGTGTGGGTTGCTTTATTTATTTATTCATTATTTGTGGCCTTTTGTAATTCCATTTAAAATCTCAGTGAAAGAAATAATTCTGACTTTGATTTTTAATTTTTAAAACAAATGTTAACTTATTTAGTTAAACCATGATGGAAAAGCCTCTTGCCCATGTTATTGTGCCCTCTAATATAACGTTCTCTTACTGGGAGCACCACGACGTATTACAAGGATTGCCCAATGGTTAGGATGCTAGCCTGGGGACTGGAAGGCCAAGTATCAATTTCCTGTTCTGTTGCAGACTTCCTTTGTTGGCAGTTCACTTAGTCTGTCTGTGCCTCAGTTTCCCATCTATAAAAGAGGGCTAATAACACTGCCCTATCTCACAGAGGTGTTGTGAGAATAAACACATTAAAGATTATGGGGTTCTCAGACACTGTGGTAATGGGGGCCAGGTGAGCACCTTAGCCGGGTCTTTGGTTCCTCTACAATATAAAGAAATTCCTTGTGGCCATCCTGAATAATGTATTGCCTTTGCCTGAATGTATTAAACTCAGAGGGCTAGACTGAGATTTGAGCTGTATGCCGGAACAGGGGAGCAAGAACTTCCCTTCAGGCTGCAACACAGCGGGCCAATTCTTCTGGGAATTTCCTAAAGGAATAAACCTGTCAAAGGGTAAGATCATCTGTCCAAAAGCACTGGGCCTGGGAAATCAGCATTTGCTTTGTGAGTGCTTGCATACACAAAAACACTGATATTTGGGGTGAAATGTCTTTTCTTTTTCCTTTTTATTCTATGGAAAGCTGTCCATGAGGAACCGGACCGAGACCATAAATCCATTAAATATAGGCCATATAATGGCATGACTTATGGTCATTACTGATGGATTCACACCAGCAACCAGGAGGTAAAAAGCTTTCATTGCAGCCCCATCCCCAGCCCGAGGTGTCTAGTCTGCAAGCAAAGCCAACCACTACCTATGTGGGGCTAGGGAGAAACCTCCCCCTGCTCACACTACTGCATTATGGGGGTTTTGTATTTTCTTCATAAGCATCTGGAACATTCTGGATCCAGGACTAGATGGACCAGTATCCAATCCAGTTAACCAGTTGCTAGAATAGAAGGAATGACAAGAAGATTGAAGGCTGGAGATATAGGGCATGAAAGCAGTGGAGATAATGCAGCCAAAATTAGTCTTTGAAATATACAGAACACAAGTGACTGTGGAATGGATTAAATATAGAAGAAGAGAATGAAAGTCCGAATTTTAATAGGAATAGGAGAAAACAATGTCCATGTGAGAAAGGCAAACATCTCTCTAGAAATGCAGTAGGAAAAGTGTCTCAGGGAATAGCTTAATGAGACAGAGGGCAGGAGAGGCAGAGGGAGATGGAGAACAGTCCCGTGGTGGAGAGTAAATGGAAGGAACTTAAAGACTAGAAAAATATTTAGCAATAAGGACAGGATGTAAGGCAGGGAACAGAGAGTTGCCTGGGTGCGCTAGAAAGAGTGTGTTTCCAAGGAGAAGGGAAATCCTCCATAGAACTATCTCTTTTTTTTTAATAAGACTTTCTTTTTCATCAGCCCTTTAGCTGTGAGGATATATTTGAATTTAGACAACATGGGGGAAGTGCCATGTGAGATTTAATTACACTCCTGATAGTGCTGCTGGTGTGGAGTGACTAAATTCCCCATGCGCCACGTTGGAGTGCTATTCCTATGACTTCCAGACTCCCACCCCTCTTTAATACCCCTGCTCAGTCCATCTGGTGGGGCAGCCTTAGAATCGGCTTCATCCCAAGGCATCAGAGAGAGGACTAGGTCACAAATTGCCTTCGCCAACCGTTCTGCCACGGAAGGGGGAGATTGGACAGTGAATTATTTCATTGAGATGGCACTTGTAAATACACAACATTTACTTAAGAAGAAAGGCTGCCTGACATACTGTAGTTACAGAAGCACAGATATTTGAAAGGCAGGAAATTCTAAATCCGGGTTAAAATTTAACCCTTGCAAATGTTTTAAATTGAAAATCCACGGTATAGTTTCCACCACAACCTGAACGTTCACCCCACCTCCCCTCCCAACACGTCCTATACTTGTGAGTTACCCAAGTGTATGACGCATCTATAGTAATGATGGTAACTATCTTAGGCTGTGATTTCTGTGGACCTTCATGTGGTGCAGGTGTAGCAGTCTCCTTATAGTCTTGTGTCCGAGTCTTATTAGGAGCTGAATACGAGCTGTGATGGAGAGACTTACATCCGCGCTATACTTTGGCTGGAGAACGGAGCTGACAGCATTACAATGGGGCTGAGATACTGCTGTTTCGTAAATGTATCTGGAGGATAAGAGAGGCGATACTAGGGGTGGTTTATGGAATAAAGGTAGCAACCTCAAGGTAGCTAACTCCATTTTCAATACTGCTAGTGTTGATGTACTCCTTGAAATCTGGCTTAGCTGGTCAGCCCTGAATTCTTCCTTTAAGGAAGCTAACTCAATTGACAAAACCCTTTTTCCCTAGTCTAGACCAGGCCCAGCCCAGTGGGCAGTTGAAGTGGCAGGGTGTTCCTGTGTAGACGGATGGTCCAGCTGTGGGAGGCGGAGCTGCATTTGGAATAGAGCAGGGGAGTTCTGTGTCCCATAGTGGAGGTGGGGCAGAAGCATGGCGATACAGCTGTTGGGTAGCGGGGAGTAAGTGGGTACTTGGATGGGAAGAGCCTGTGAACTGTGAAGCAGGTTGGACGTAAGGATTTCTCTTGTACTTTTTTTCTGAATCTCCAGACTTCTGAACTATTTTTTTTTTAAATTTAGCTTAAGGTGACCTGCAGAGGAAATATTGGGAGCAAACATTTGCGACGCTTGGCATTTTCAGGTGGTCTACTTGAGGCACGAATGGGTCACACCCTTCTGGTTGACTTTATCATTAAAGCTGTATGTTTGCCACAGGATCTGGGAAGCCCTGACAAGAGGTAAGTGTGGTTCTGTGCTGATACATAGTACACGTCATAACTTAGCCCTGTGCGTGTATGATGGAGTTCATATGCTTTAGACATATTGGTGACGGCTATATAATATATTTCTATTGGAAAATGTACATAATGCTAATTAAAACCTTGTGTGCCATGACTAGTCCATTTTCTTTTAAATGAAAATTATGACTTTTATATTTTTTGTCATGTCAGAGAAATACCTTTCCTATTTTTGCCATGCCAGGCAATCAGCCTTATTTATCATGCATAAAGATGCACGTAAAAATACTGGGGGAGAGGAAGTTTGGCTTGTTTTTTTGTTTTTTGTTTACCTTTTAACTATCAGGAATATCAAGTCTAGCTTTACTGATGTCATGGAGGACCTTTCTCACACCATAGCTGAAGGACCGGGGATGAATTTCTAACAAAGATCGTTTTTCGCCCCACTGTTTATTTGGGACTTTATGTTAAAATGTTTGTTACCAGAACCAAATAAAAGAGAAAAGGGTTTAAATAGGCTGAATAAAAATCATCCCTTTCTCAGTTAATCAAATGGCTAACCTGTCTGATGTTGTACTCTTACCAGTAATCCATTTGTCCACAGTCTTCCAGGAAAAACATGGCAAAAAGACCTGAGTTTCTAATGTTGAAACAAGCAGAACCTCCTCCCCACCCAATATTTGCCATTGGGTTTTTTCCCCCACTTTTCTCTCTTTTTTTCTTTTTTTTTTACAAAAACCTTTCAGGCCTCCTTTATATGAAAAAAATTTAAAAAAACCTCACACAACCATTATCCTTTGCAGGGGGCCTTTAACTTACAGTTTCCTGTCTTTCATTTTTAATTGTTTAAATAACTGCAGAATTCTAATCAAACATTTCTCTCGGATGTGTAATATTTACAACCTTAACTCCCTCCATTAAGGGCTAGTTTGTGACTTGCACTATGTGCCTGTAGGGGGGTGTACGAACTCCCTGTACACCTCTGCACAGACTACCCAGACTTTCAGTCCAAGTGCCTGGCAGCAAACGGGCATTGCACCCCCGTCAAAGGAGTAGATGGAGAGGGACTGCAAGTGGGCAGAGCTTTGGCTCCACTGACTGGGCATGAAGGCACAGTAACTGTGACATTTCTTGTCCAGGAATTTCCTTAGGTTTTTTTTTTTATCAAGATGTTAAAAGCAAAATACTGACCCCCCTGCCACGTGAAACACTTTATTCTTCTCCAGGTAAGGTAGCTAGAGAGCATCGGACATGGGCGTTGCTGTGTTTATTAGCAAATCCTGAGCTCCTATTTGCTTGTTTGCTAAAAAGGCACCAGAGTTTCTTCAAAGTTAGCCCTGCAGATGTCTTCAATTCCTTCAACCCAGTTGCCTTTGCAAAGTCCATAAATGGAGCCAGAAGTGTTAAGCACATTATCCCTGCCTTTGCTGTTAAGAAGTAGGAAGGTTTTGCTTGGTTACTTTTTATAGTCCTTGAACCTAGTCACGTCTGCTAAGGACATAATAAGCAGCGTTGCTGTCTTGCTCTGAGTTAGGCTCTTTCATCAGTTCCAGATGATTAAGTATGTTTACAAAGTCTATGAGACAGATGATGGGATTGAACCAAGCCCCAGCTGCAGTACCGTCTCCATTTCTGGACACCACACTTTAGGAAGGATGTGGACAAATTGGAGAGAGTCCAGAGGAGAGCAACTGAAATGCTAAAAGGTACAGAAAACCTGACCTATGAGGAAAGGTAAAAAACCGGGCATGTTTAGGCTTGAGAAAAGAAAAAAAAAGATGGCGGGAACCCACCTGATAACAGTCTTCAAATATGATAAGGGCTGTTATAAAGAGGACGGGGATGGATTGTTC
Organism: Mesoclemmys tuberculata; assembly: GCA_007922155.1. Lineage (NCBI taxonomy): Eukaryota > Metazoa > Chordata > Testudines > Chelidae > Mesoclemmys > Mesoclemmys tuberculata. The sequence continues at coordinate 1,016,601 of ML675626.1, forward strand.
TCCATGTCCACAGAAGGTAGAACAAGAGGCAACTGGCTTAATCTGCATAAAGGGAGATTTGGGTTAGATATCAGGAATAATTTTCTAACTGAAGGAATAGTTAAGCACTGGACCAGGCTTGCAAGGAAAGTTCCCAGTCATTGGAGGTTTTTAAGAACAGGTTAGTCGAATATCTGTCAGGTTACTTAGTTCTGCCTCAGCACAGTAAGTTGGACTAAATGACCCCTCAAGGTCCCTACCAGCCCCCTTTTCTATGATATTTTAATTAGTTGGAAAACTATGGAAGCTAGATCATCAACTGGTGTAAGTCTGTGTCTCTCCACTGAAGTCACCTGGCCTCTTCTGACTTACACCAGCTAAGGATCTGGCCCTGTACCTACAAATCTGATTTAAAGTATTCTTCCATCACGTAATTTGACATTATAAGACATGGGAAATGCCCTTTTTATTTTTTTGTCGGCTGCATCCTGCATCCAGCCATCTCTGATCACCTTATGTCCTGCAAGGGGCCCACAAACGTCCTGCTGACGAGGCCACTCTGCTTTCCTGAAAGTTCATGGACGTGGCATGGTGAGAACTTGCTTCACCAGTACACCCCATCCCCTCACTTGCTCTACTTTGGCCCCACTGGGTGACTGGTGACCTCATGCCTTTGTGAGGGAGTGACGGGCACGGGCAAGAATGTTCTTTCATCCAGTCAGCACGGAGAAGCCAGCTGTGTGTCCAATTTCTGGACCTCGTTCAATGTTGATGTCAGCGGAGAGCAATGCAGAGGTTAAGGAGGTGAGAAGGGCTTGGGTTTTTCACTGTCACCAGCCTTCACACTGCAACACCCTGAGCCTGCAAGATTGTGGGTTCAAGTCTCATATGAGAGGTTCATATCCCCTGGATTTGAAAAGGGGTGAGGAAATGGCATGACATTCTGACTGCCTTGACCCACTTTGACTTTAAGCCATGAGGTTTTAGGGGGGAAGAGGTATGCCTCTGAAACTGGAGTGATGCTCTGAGCAAGGTCCTGCCCTGACTTGCTGCAGATCCATAGGTACCCAAAAATACAGCCCATTCACTTATGGAGTAAGATTCTCCTTGGTGGTTATGTTCCAGCAACCATGGACTGGGATTTTATTCAGGGGAGGAGGGGCAGTCACAATCTAATCAAAACTAGACACTGACTCCTGCAGTGAGCACATTTCAGGTCTGTGTCTAGTGATAACAAGGCTTTGAAGGGGGTCGGGGTTCCGGAGGAGCAGCACTGCAGTTCTGGAGGGGGAAGGAACAGCATTAGGTGCTAATGACATTTGAGATTCCATCTGGCGCCAGAGCTGCTGCTCCTCAGGAATCTCTCTCCACCCCTTTCCAATGTGCCATAGACTGAGGGTGGCCAGCGAAAACTCTTATGTTGCTGAAAAATTTCTGCTTCAAACCCTGGCCCAGACCCACCTGCCATGCTCACAACTGGCAGAATTGTGTGGAGAAGGCCGTATGTATGGAAACCCAAATCGGTGCACATGCACTTGCTCTCCTTTCCTGGATTTATTTCTTTTTAGCAAGAGAAACAAACGTGGGATTGATGTTCTGTGCCGAAAGCAGCAGCCCAGGTCCCGCGCTGGCTGTGGCACTCAGCTACATGTCAGATGTTTTCATAGTCTGGACCACTTAAGATCTACTCTTGGATACTTCTCCCACCAGCCTTCTGGTCCCAATCCCTCACCTTCCCTGCAGCTACTGTAGCACTTGGCTACTTGAAAAGCCAATATTAGGAGAGAAGCTGAAAACAAACTCCCTTGAACGTGAGGGGAGGGGAGGTTAAGGAGGTGTGCGATCTCTTTATTTTCCTAATTGCATCCGATCTGTTTATTTCCTTTCCTCTTTGCGATCCTTAGTACCAAATCTGCCCACATCATCTGCAATCCCCACTGCTCTGCTATCTCCAGGTCCCTTTGCAGTGTGTGTCTATCTTCTTGTATGTTTGTCCTTCCTCCAAGTTTGGAGTCATCCACAAATGTGATCCTGCTTGAATATACTCCAAAGCAACAGAGGATTTTTTTCTTCATTTAGTTACGCAAAAGAGTCTCTGGGAACACTGAAAGAAACTTGGCTTGCACTACAAGAGACATTGCTGCCTAAAGACTGACAGATGGTTCAACACTGCGTCTGAAGTGGCTCCATGGGCCACTGGAAAGTGCCACAACCTGAGAACCACTGACGTGAATCATCTTTAGTTCCCAAGCTCGAGCTGGAGCTACGAGGTGCAGTTAAGGCACCTGCTGGTCAAAACCTGATAGATTTTCCTTTCATTGGGGCAGCTAGCAGAAGGAGAGCTCTGCCACATCAGGACAAGGAGCCAGCTTTCCGTCTGGCCTAAGGGCAGCACAAACCCTAGGAAGACTGTCGGGCATGCCAGCAGTGCGGCCTGCGGCCGGCTGGGTGTTCAAACGCCGTGGACAGAATTCTGCTCCTCTCAAACGGCTCTTTTCCTTTCAGTGCATGGCTCGCTCCAGCTCCCCAAAGGTGGAACGAGAGCAGGCTTTCGGCCCAGGGGCCCACGCGAGGCAGAGCTGAGCGCTGGCCGCGCAGGGTCACCCCCCGGTTGATCGTCCGAAAGCGACCTCGCTCCGGGCCGGCCTCCTGCTGCGCCGGCCGGGGGGGCCATGCCATGTGCGGCTCCCCTTCTGCTCCCGAGCCTGGAGGGCGGCCGCGATCGGCCTGGCGGGGCCGCCCTTCCTGCGCCCCCCGTGCGCTGCGCCCCCCCGCCCGTGCGCCGGTCCCCGCCGGTCCCCGCCGGCCGCGGCGCCCCGAGGTGAGGCTCGGCTGCGAAACGGGGCCCGCAGCAGCCCCGGCCCGGCCCTTAGCCCGTCCCGCGCCCCGG
>ML675626.1:1024469-1047869 GCA_007922155.1 Mesoclemmys tuberculata
ACTGTGATATAATGCAGTATTATGAATCCGGTCTTATTTCTTTCTTAAACTATTATAGACATGGTGTGCTGCTCGCTGGTCCTGGAATTACCAAGGTGGACTTTGGCAGAGGTGAAGGGGTTCTTTTAAAATACATTAAATTATGTGAAATATTTATTCTGTGGATTTGGTCTCAAGAGACTCATTGCATTACGGTGGCAAGTTGCATATTCTGTTTTCATATATGTTGCCACCAAGTGTCCTGGGCTATGCAGAATGTATTCACACCAAAAGACCTAGATATTCCATGTTTTTTAGACACTGGACTCCCACTGAAATCAATGGGAGTTAGGCTCCTAAATAACTTTGAGGAGCTGGGCCAAAGACTCTGTGCAGATCTACATGCAGCTGCGTCTCTACCCATACCATGCAAGTATAGGCAAAGGGCTCTAGAAATAAAGATGACCCCCTAGAAACGAATGTTCTCTCTCCAATGATAGAGCTGGGTGGCAGATGGTTTGCCTGTAGGACGACATAGGAAAACAGACAACCAGTTATGGGCCCTTGGTTAGCAATCGGAGAGGAATTTGCCAGGGGTCATTCACCTTTCCCTCTGACTCCTCCCTGTAGTGCAAACCTTAATGGCTGATCCATAGCTCATAGAAGTTAATGGGAAGCGTCTTATCTTCAGTGTGCTTTGGGTCAGGCAATTTATTAGCAAAAAGAAACTTTCCCAAACAGTTCAGCTCCGTTGCGTGGCTGTGGCTGCTTGTCCCGTGGCCCCACTGACGTCCCCAGAAGTGACCAGCTGCCAGCCCACTGCTATTGCAGTGCAGCCCATATGCCTTTGCTCTGGACAGTCGTGAGAGCAGCATTTCCAGGGCTGATTCAGGCCGTGGCTCGGAGCATGCCAGTTGCTCTAGGGAGGCAGTGAGGAGAGTCAGACCCTGTGGGAAGCAGGGATGGGCAGCGGTAATGTTTGGAAGGCGAGTGAGGGCTAGATATCTGGGGAGTGGGTAGGGGGCATGCTTAGAGGGGGAGGGCCTTTTAGTTTGGACGGGAGCACGAAGGGTGGGGCAATTATTCTACACTGGGTGGGACCCAGGGCCTTCGCTAATGAGGGAAGAGTGGGTAGCAGGATTTATGGGGGAGCGAGTTCTCCCGGATGCTGGCTCATTTCAAGAAGTTGTTTATAGCTGTGCAACTGAATGTTGTTATAGGAGGGTGGTGCTGACAGCGATGAGTCACCCTCAGCAGCCGCCTTCCTCCCCCGATATTGCCCTCCACGCATCGTCAAGATGCACCAGTTCGCTCCAAAAGCCGTCCATGAGGAGATGGAAGAACCACCCCAGGCTCAGCTCAGCTGCTTCATCTGGGCCAGGGCAATATTTCACCAAGTAAATGAGAGGAGGCCACGAGCTGGAATGCCTTAAGATTGCTAGCAGCTTTTTAGCACACAGCTCGCTCTCACCTCTCTGCACTGGAATTTAGGGGAACTTACATCCTTGTTAGCAACTACCCCGGGTACTGCCTCTTCCGCTAGGACAGCAGTTCTCAAACTTCATTGCACAGCGACCCCCTTCAGACAACAAAAATTACTACATGACCCCCAGGAAGGGGATGGGGGTGAAGCCAGAGTCTCGCCGCCCCAGGTGGGGGAGGCCAAAGCTGAAATCTGAGGGCTTCAGCCCTGGACAGGGGTGGGGGAGACCTGAGACCTGCCACCCAGGGCTCAGAGCGGTGGAGCTCAGGCTTTGGGTTCAGCGCCTGGCCCCAGCAAGTCTAACGGCAGCCCTGGTGACCCCATTAAAGCGGGATCGCGACCCACTTTGGGGTCCCGACCCACAGGTTGAGAACCGCTGCGCTAGGAGGTGGATGAGGTGCCGGTGCTTGGCTGGCAGAGAGGCTGGTTCTTATTACTCGTAAGAAAAAAATGACAATACGTGTGTGTGTGTCTTTGCTCCATCCAATGGCTGTTCCATGGAAGGGCTGGATTTTGAGGTGCACCCTCACCCAGCAAGGCTGCCCACACTTTGCTTAGCTGAGGTTCACGTCAAGAACTTCCCAAGAGTCCATGGGCTACACTTAATTTCCAAAATATGTGTTCAACTACAGCTGCCCTTTGCTTTCCTGGGTGACCCCCGCTTGGACGAGAAATGTTATGACCCCTAAAGCTTTGGGGGCAGATGGAGTCTTGCATGCTGGGAGCTGCAGTGCCCCAAGGTGGCAGGTTCTGTGCATTGAAAATGACAAGGGACGCAGAATGCTGTGGGCATGAACCACAGTGTGGCAACTCATGGCTTATCCCTGCAGAAGGCAGCAGAGGAGCAAATCTCCAGCTTGGGAAGTATCTCCTGCATGAGTCTCGTCTCTCGTGGAAGAGCTGGTTGCCCGGGACGCTGTGAAAAGTCAGCATTGAACAGCTCTGTCTCACTTGCTCTGCAAGGCAAACCTGGCTACTTCCAGCTGGCAAGAAAAGAGAAACCCGCTGCTTGGGAAATCCACTTCTAGCACCGGCAGTCTCGTCCTCACTGCTCAGAGTTGTGGCTGGATGCGGGCCTGGAGAGAGAACATGCACCGGCCACACCACGCACCGAGGCCTTCCATCCACAATGATGTGCCATACAAGCGCTCCCGGAGAACTCTCCGAGGGTCTGTCCAGTCAGCAGGTGCTCTTGATGCTGGGCTGAGGAGGGTCTTTGAGGACTGTTGAGATGATGGCAGCCCCCCCGTTCCTTAGCCTTCATCATTACATCCAGCCCTGGTCAGTCGCCTGTCCCTTCACCAGCACTGTTATCTCACGAGACATGCTGGTGTGGGGGCGGGAGACAGTGTTCCTGAGACAGAAAGAGCAAGAAGAGCTCGTAGAGGTAATTGCAACCCCTTTGATTCAGCAGGGGACACAATGGCATGTACTCTGGACAAGGGGGGGCCCCCAGGCCACATGAGGATGAGTCTGCGTGCTCTGAGCTCAATTAAAAATAAAAGCCCCCCTACCGGCAAAAGTCTGGGTTTCCTTCTATTCTGACCCCCTGCAGAGGCACAGGGGATGCACAAAGGGATAGCCTCTGTCCCAGACGAATGCAGTCTCTGAAACACACGAAGAAAAAAGGGACTTTTCGCTGCAAATACTTCCTTGGTCTTGAGCGGCCCAGGATGCTGCGGGTGCTGCACAGGTGTAAGTGGGGGTTGAGTCTGGCTACGGAGACTCATCCCACGGAAGGGCAGTTTGCAGGCAGCGGGACACCTGGGGCACGGGAGGAGATCTGCCGTAGCATCTGAGCTGGCCCTGAGCTGGTCTGATGGCAGGGAGCAGTTGTGGGCCATCTCCTGAGAGCCAGGGATGGCTCTGGAGCGCTCATTCAGAGCAAGAGAGTCCCATCTAGTGGCCGAAGGCTGAAGTGTGTTGCCATGTGTCTACCACTGCACATCCACGGGCTCTTGTGAGGAAGAGAGAGCGGAAATGAAACACTTTGGAGTATCTGTGCTTGGAGCCCTACCAAACGTAGACAGGCTCCTGGCTGACGGTGATCAGGCTTAAATTGTAGTGGATGGAGCTCGGCGTGGTTTTCTTCAATCAAAGCCATTAGGTGCACTGGTCTCACCCTTTTGTTTTTGCCCATCTGCTTTCCGGGTTTCAGTATTATTTATGAGCAGCCTTACTGCAGTAGCCAGGAACCCTAGTCATGGATCTGTACCCCATTGCGCTAGGCGCTGTACAATGCAGAAAGAAAAGATAGTCCTTGCCCTAACGAGCTGACAGTAAGTATACATTGTGCGCCAATGTTACCTTTCCCATCAGATCCTCTGTCCTGGGCCCATGCTTCCACTGCAAAACCCACTGGGAACACCAAGCTTTTTAACCTTTTCAGGTACTACCTTGCACACAGCAAGGACCAGGTACTTAACCCCTTTCAGATCTGGTTTTCCCACTAGACACTGAGATTGATGTATTTGGGCTCACAGCATGTTCATTCAGCTCTTTGTATCCTTTACGGTTTTACCCTCGGGGGTCAGCCCACTAGCAAGCACATTTCTTTAGAGACCCTGCATTTCATCTGAGGCATTGGCTCTAATTCTGCTGGGTCTCTTGTATTTTTCACTACACCAAGGGCTCTAGCCCTGTTGTCTCACTAGCCTGGAAGGCCTCGACAGAGTTCCGCTGCTTTGCTGATGTTCTGACATTAACTCTCCCTTACCAGCCAGCCAAGGGCTTAACCAACAGCACATTGAGTTAGCCCTGCTGAGATATCAGCACAGCTTTGTGTGTTGGTACTTGGAGTAGGGCCAGGCTCTCTGCTTTACCCCTGGGAATTTAGCCTTTTCATTTCAGCGCTTGTCAATGCTGCAGATGTCACTGCTCCCCTTTTTTGTTCTTTCAGGTGCAGAGACAGGCAGACGGCATAGCAGCTTTCAGACTGTCATGGCATGGTGTCCCCAACAGCCGTGTTCCACTGGTATGTCATCTGCTTTGGCACAACTGGAGTGCCCCATCTGTTCTCAAAGGCCATCGGGTTCTGGAGAGAGCACCTTGAAAACCTCCTGGCTTTCCCCAACAAATTCAGGTGTGACAAACCCTCAATGGCTTTGGTCTCGATGTAGAGACCAGAACTGAGATCCGGAGCTGGTTCACAGCCACTTGATTACATAAATCCTTTCAGGCAGTTGGTGTCTTTTATATCAGGAAGCCCCAAACTGTTTAATAATGTGGACATCTGCATAGCAAGATTGTCTGGGGAACAGCTCCCCTGCCATTTATAATCAGACAAAAGCACTTATTTAGGTGTGAAAATTAACACTGGGAAAGGATTTCATGTATTTGAACTTCTTTTAATACAGTTGATCAGAAGCAAGGAGAGTCCATGCCATGTACTGCTGCCGGTGTCCCTCTGACTGCGAGGCAAGGATTGTCTGTTTGTTCTGTGTTTGCACAGTGCCTTTCACAATGGGGTCCTGATCCCTGAGTGGGAAGCTTCTGTGTGACTGTGTACAAATAATAACTGATTGCTAATATTGTAAGCTAACCAACTGTCTGCAGATCCTCAACAAGTGCTCCATGGACCACAGCTTGAGGGTTCTAGTTTCACAGGCTTCACTTGGTGGATTTAGCTAAGGTCCCTTCACCAGCTCCTGCTGTGATAGAATGCAACTGCAAAAGACCTGCGGCTCCTGACATCTTCCCTGCTTTGATGTTTATGGTGCTTAAGAGGTGAAAGTGTGATGGTGCTTCAGAATGGAAAATCTGCCTTACGAGAGGAGACTCAAAGAGCTTGGCCTGTTTGGCCTAACCAAAAGAAGGCTGAGGGGAGATATGATTGCTGTCTACAAGTACATCAGAGGGATAAATACCAGGAAAGGAGAGGAATTATTTAAGTTAAGCAGCAATATGGACACAAGAACAAATGGCTATAAACTGGCCATTAACAGGTTTAGGCTTAAAATTAGATGCAGGTTTCTAAACATCAGAGGAGTGCAGTTCTGGAAAAGCCTTTCAAGGGAGCAGTGGGGCCACAAAACCTGATTGGCTTCAAGGCTGAGCTTGATAAGTTTATGGAGGGGATAGTCTGATGGGACAGCTTACAGTGGCATGTAGCCAACCTGCAACTGCTAGCAGCAAATATCTCCCATGGCCAGCGGTGGGACACTAGATGGAGAGGACTCTGAGGTTCTACAGAAAATTGTTTCCTAGACGTCTGGCTGCTGGGTCTTGCCCATATGCTCCAGGTCTAGCTGATTGTAATATTTGGGGTTGGGAAGGAATTTCCCCCCCCAAGTCAGATTGGCAGAGACCCCAGGGCTTTTTTTGCCTTCCTCTGCAGTGTGGGGCCTAGATCACTTGCAGATTTAAGCTAGTGTCAGTGGTAGATTCTTTGTCACTTGAAGTCTTTAAATCATGATTTGAGAACTTCAGTAACTCAGCCAGAGGTTCGGGGTCTATTCCAGGAGTGGGTGGTCAAGGTTCTGTGGCCTGCCATGTGCAGGAGGTCAGACTAGAGCATCATGATGGTCCCGTCTGACCTTGAAGTCTATGAGTCTAAGTGAGAACTTCCTCAAAAGCTGCTGTCCTTTGCAAGAACCAGAGAGGATCTAAGTAACAAGCCTACAGGGCTGGGCAGGACATGCTCAGAGGGTATGGTCCAACCTAGAAATGAAGCTTCCTATCAAGAGCCTCAAACCATGGAAGTCAGAAAAGGTCTGTTAGCCCTACACGTCACATCCTATTGCATTCAGAGGATGTTATAGTCATAGCACACATCAGCCAGTAAAGAGGCACAAGAAGTCAAAAGCAGTGTCCTCCTTCCTCTGGGTGAGGTGAACTTGTTCTTCACGGGAATCTTTCTTGTGTTTTGGGGAGAGAATGGCAAGGTGAGCTGACACAGCAGGCTTCATCTACTCAGGAGAGCAGTCGCTGGAAGATCACCCAAAGATATCCTGGACAGAAGAAAGAAGATGCCCTCCACAGATACCCTGAATTAGCTGCTGCCCAGTTAGGCCCCTATATCTTGCTGCCTATGTTCTGAGGGCCTGCATGGAATAGTTATTCCAATTTATGTCCAGTTGTCCGGTCCCAATTGCCCAAAGAATCCCTGTAGTTACTTAATTCCCACACAGCTGTTCATGCAGGAGATCAGCCTGTGCAGGAGGTCAGACTAGATGGTTCCTTCTGACCGTATGGTCTCTGAGTCTCTGAGCTGCCTTGCCTTAGCCTAGCTGTGTAAGAGTCTTCCAGCTAATGTGATTTGTCTTCAACCATGGTTGCAAGATTTTTCAGCCCAGATTAAGGTAATGGCTGTGTTATTTGCCATGTGGGCCTGCTCAGGAAAGTGGTTATAGACACAAGGGAAAAACTGACCCTTTTTTAAAACCCCAAAAGTTCCTGTTTTTAGTCAAAATTTGAAATATCAAAATTTCTTGAAATTAGAAACATTTTACCAACTCTACGCTAGATCAGAAGTCAGGAAAAGAAACTTTGATAATTTAGTCCATTTTTTCCTCTGTTTTTCCATCCAAATTTGAAATGTTCACATCTTTTGTTGAAATTTGAAAAATGTTGACCAGCTCTGTACAGCAGATCTGCTCCTTGGGTATACTCAGAAGAACCATCTGCAAATTTCCACCCCATCGACATGCACAAGGGATTTATTTATTTAGATGCATACACACGCACTAAAATAAGAACACTTGTCCATATGTTCTAGGCAACCTTGTTAACCCTTAAAAAGGCAACAAACTAAATACCCATAGAGCAGTGAGACAACTCATTATAACTCACTACCAGTAAACCAAGCAAATCTAAAGTTCAGCTCCCTTCCAGCATTTCCCCATTCTCCCTTCTTCTGCCCCTTGTGTTTTCAAATACCTGGGGGGGAGAGGAGCTATGTAGCATGCCCTGAAAGTAAGTAGATTTCACTATTTTGCACTGGTGTGTGTGTGTGGAGGAGAGCTAGCACATTCCATATCCATAGGCCCCCCCCTTTTAATCTATACCAGGGGCATCAGCTGGAGTGCCTCTTCAGATCAAACTGCAGTTGTCTGGCACAGAGAGAGGTGTCTCTCAGGTAGGTGGTTCTAAATGAGCACTTTCAGTATCACCTGGAAACCCAGAGACAGCCAGTGCGGATCATGGAGCACAGAGTGAATAAACTCACAGGGAGACTCTCCCCATACCAAGCAGGCTACAGCACTCTACACCAGCTTCCGTTTCTGGACGGTTGGAAGAGGTAGCTCCGTGAACCGTGCGTGGCTCGGCACCCAGATTGACGAGGCTCAGGAAGATCTGGGCCAAGCAGGCACTGTGAGGCTGTCATGTCCTAACCTTTTCAGGCAGCTTAGCCAAGAATGAAAGATGAGATGTGGGGCAGCAGTTCACCAGATTGCTGGCAGCAGCCATGGCTGTACTGACCTCTAAACCTCTATCAGCAATGGACCCAGTACTTCTCTGCTGGTCTCACCAACCAGGAAGGGTATGGGTGTTGGGCACAGGCGGTTGCATGAAACGTTCCCAACACTTTCAGCATTTCTGGGTGTGACACTGGTGGGCTCTGGGGTTTGTCTGCTCCAGAAGTGTCCCTGCTCACATGGGGGCAGAGAGAGCTGGATACATCTGAATGCTTTTATCTGCAAAGGAAGAAGAAAAGTCCTTCCAGCAGAAGGTACTCAACTCGGGCACAGTTCACATTTATTCCCATCTCCCCAGAGCACTGTATCTGTCCCTAGTGTTGGATCTAAAATGGCTTGAACCTGTTAGCTCAGCATCCATGGTTCTAAAGGGAATTCCTCAGATCTGCACGAATGGCTCTCAGGACGACAAACATTCTAGCTTTCATAGACATGCAAGATCCCTGCCCACCTAGTGTCCCAACTCATCAGAGGCTCTGCATTTTGCAGTAGAACCACTATTCCCTGTACATACCTGCCCTTTGACTTGGGGACTGCCCCAAGGACTTTCCTCGAGCCAATGACCGTGGGAGCAGCTTGCTACGCGGGGGATGGAACATGCGCAACTTCATGTCTCATGTGGTTGGCTAAGCTGGGTCACACTGGTTTCAGGAAGTCCAGGCTGCACTGGGGAAGTGCAGGAGACTGTTCCTGGCTCTGGGTCAGAGGACCAATGTGGAAGAGAGCTTCCTTTGCGAGGAGCTGGACCGCCTTACCATGGAACGAGTGGCAGAGTGAGAGCCATTGGGTCGACTTTTGCTCAGTTACACCAGGCCAGTAGCATTCAGACCGAACCAGGAAATCGTCTGATGGCTTTGTTGGATCTCATGGTTTCATGCCCACGTCTGAGCCCTTTACCCTTACATCTTAGGGGTTCTTCAATAATTCAGTCTCCCTTCCATCCTCGAGGGTCCAATTCAGCTTGAATGGGGAAATGCTTGCCTGTCTATTGGTGAAGAGATCTCTGGACTGGCAGTGTGTGAGGAAAATACTCTTCCGGGCCGTCCTAGAATTCAGCTGATTAGCGATGCCAGCCTCGGCGCATGGGGAATGTGATGGCATGAAGCTCTTGTGAGCCAGGAGTAAGAAAAAGAGAGCTGACTGGCTGAATGCCACGTCAATCACCCAGAGAGACTGGTGAGGGTGTTCCCTTCCCTGCAAGGGTCCTGGGTAGGGAAGACGCTATACTATTCTTTGGCTCCTAGCTGGGAGTCAGAGTTGTGGGAGGAAGAGACAGCTGGCGTGTTTGGAGTTCTGTGACAGAAGGTATGCCTTGTTGTTTCTCATTCCAAGTACATCTTGGTATTTTTAAAATCCCTGCTCAGCTGGATCTTGCTGTTCTATTGAACAACCTTGCTGCTGCACTGCGGCCCAGGGAGGACACTCAGGGCTGAGAACAACTCAGAATTTCTGGTCAAAAGGAGGAAGGAAACGGCAAATCATAGAACCAGAGAAGATGAGGGTCGGAAGGGACCACAGGAGGTATCTAGTCCCACCCCCTGCTCAAAGCAGGGCCAACCCCAACTACATCATCCCAGCCAGGGCTTTGTGTAAGTCCTGTGGTAAGTCTCAGCTCTCCTCAGGTTTGTTGGCCATAAGAAAGTGATAAAATTTGGCAGCAGATGTCGTCTTGATTCCATGGCACTTCAATTTAGCATTTGTCTCATCTCCTACTATTGCTGTGCAAAGTCCTAAGGAAGATGGAGCAAGATCAAGCCACAGTGACCTGAGAAGCTGTAGCCACTTGCATCCTTAAGGCCTGAACCAGAGTCCCTCGAAGACTTCCACTGACTTCACTGGGCTTTGGAGAACCTCCGGGCTCATCCCTGCACCATGGCACAAGTCGCCTGTCGTGAGCGGTCTGGCTTGTGAAAGGAGGGCTGAGAAGGTCCAGACGATCTCACTTTCCCATTGGAGTGTCCTCTAGGGAGATGTACCAGCACTGCATGTCTTCGGGGGTGAGGAATGGGAAAGCTGGCTAGAACGTGGAGCATGCACATCCTCTGGGCGGAAAGAAATGCCTTGTGTAGCAGGGTGGCTGGCCCTGTGGGTTGGAGGGCTGGGGCTAAGCCAGCCTGTTTATGGGACAAGCCCACCTGAGGGCAACCAGGCCCATCCCCATGAAGAGCAGATGTACAGGAGGGAGAGCCAGGCTTACGTGGTGCTAAATCCCAGCTGGAGAAAGGGTGAGCGGGGGCACTGGGCAGGGAGCTCAGAGAGTAAGGGTCGCTCTGCAGGCAGGAAGGCCCTTATGGAGCAAGAAAGAGATGGAGAGGGCCAGAGGAGAATTTGAGTGGCTGGGTAGGGTAAAGGAGCAGGGCTCTGGGCCAGAAGGTGGGACTGGGTCCCTTACAGTCCCCAAGAAAGAGGGTGTACAAGCACACTACAGGGGTCATTGAGCCCAGCAAGGGGCCATCGGCTGAGCTGAAGACAGGCTGAGGAAGAGCACCAGATTTGGGGGATGGGGGGGACTTTTGTTTGCATTTAAAGACATTTTGGGGACTTTCACTTTGGACAGGTGTGACCCCAGAAGAGGTGAGCTTCAGATAGTGATGAGGTTCCCTGGCCCGGTCACTGGAAAAGGAACTGCCCCAGTGGCGGGGTGACAATCAGCAGAGGGGCGCTAGCCCAATGAGAGACTTGCCACACCATGCCTGGCCACGAGGGAGCGCTGAGCCAGGCGTGGACTCTGTTACACATTTCCACCCCAGCGTATCGTGATCAATGACCTGGAGTCAGAGAGACCGCTAGTGACAACATTGCACCTCCACCCATTCCCCTCCAGTCTGAGATCAGGATTAATTAGCTAGTGGCTATAAAAGGCTTTGAAGCTGAAAAACACGACATGTGGGCCCTATAACAAAATCAAATAAAAATGAGTGTTATTAATAAATACCAGCAGATGTTCTCAACCCCCTAATTGTAAAACTAGGCTTTTCCCCTCTGTTCTTTCGCTGTCATGCCACATTATCTTGGAATTCTTACCCCCGACCACAAGAAATACCACGGGTTCTGTGGGTTTTCAGTTGCTGTTGTTTTAAAGCTTTATCATGCAATGGCTTCACCCTGCATTACTTGCTTCCCTCATTGCAATGCTGTGGGCATGTATCATCGCCCACACCCTTTCCCTTTGGCCCCAAGATAACTATGACAACCAGACGAACCATCTCAATGAGTGTTTCCTCAAGAATTCTCTCTTTTTAAAAAAAAAAAAATCCTGATTTTCCTAAAGTGAGTTCAGTGCTGGTGGAGGATGCTGGCTTGATGTTCTGGGAGAATGCGGTCCTCTATTTATCCTCAGGGTAGATGCAGCAGCCGCAGTGTAAGCTTCCCTGCCAGCAGCTGTCTCAGCCCACACCTGTTGGGGCAGGAGGCTCGTTCAGGCCCTGTGACTCATTCTGTCCTTAGTGGCTTCACGGAGCCCCCTGACCTTCTGGTCCTGGTCCTTTCTACCCTGAGCGCCTGCCCTGCCTCCAGGAGGTGCTGCTGAGGCAGAGAGCCCAGATGCACTCTGCTTCTGCCCCAGGCCCCGTGCAAGGGCATGGCTATCCACTGTGGCTGCCCGCTGCTCTCCAGCCCAGGCCTTGTCTGATGCAGCGGTTCCATCCCCCTTGCTGCCACCACTTGGCTCTCCTCAGCCTCAGCATGGCTCTCTTGCCTCTCCCTAGCTAGACCTCCAGCTGGGCGTGCTGCACTCCTCCTGCTCAGGCGGCTGTTCTGTAGGCTGGGGTGCAACCCACCCTAGATTGTCCCACCCCCTGGGCTGTCTCCTATGGCAAGCAAGGCACTTCCTCCCATAGGAGTTGCCTGTTCTGAGCTCCTGTCCCATGACCCTCAGCCACTTGCATCAGATCCAGCCCTCGGTTGCAGTGATGGGTGCTGTGGCATGGACGTCTCTCCAGGGCGTGGGGGGCATCCCCCATTGACAATATTTTCAGCCTTGCCAACTGTGCTTGGTGAAAACTTGACACAAAAACCAAGCTGTCAGCCTCTCGGTTGTGTCACATCCGGGTTTTAGTTCATTAGCTGTTATTCCCGCTTGCCATGGTGTGTCTTTGGGTTGGTTACCTGGTGTCACATGGCATTGCTAGGTCTGACCCAAACTGAAATTCAGCTGGGCCTGTGAAAGAGTTTCAGGGGGTTCACTTTTTTGCTTTGCTCATGAACGGCCGTCCAGCAAGTGTCTGGTGTGCCGACCTTCTTGTACCCCCACTTGGTGTTCCGCAAGGAGCCTAATGCATCTGTTCTGCACCAAGTTGGGGGCTTCGTGCTGTGAAAATGTTCATTTTTCTGCAAAAAAAATCTGTCTTTTAGTAGAAATCCTGGAAACTAAAACCTAGGGGGAAAAATTGCTTAAAACTTTTGGTTTTCAGTTCAGTTTTGGCTGTGAACCAAAAAATATTTGTCACATTGAAAATTTCTGGATTTCTTTTTTTTTTTTCACGAGAAATGCTTTAAAAAATTGACAAAACGTAATTGGCATGTTTTGACCAGCTGTAGTACAAAACCTGGGGACATACTTTCAGACAAAGCATCAAATAAATCCGTGAACGTTTCAGATCACATTTCTGCATGAAATCCACCAAATAGCTTGTGACTAACTTAGAGCAGCATTCATGCACCTCCTTGCACTTTCCAACAGCGCCAACTGGTAATTTTGAGTATGCTCTTGGGATGCATGTTAACATGACAAATGTTCCCCCCACCCCCAGCGCAATAGCATTACTCCAGGTTTATGCTAGTGTAACTGATCAGAATCTGGCCCATGGAGGACAGTGGCTTCCTGGACTCACAGACATTGGGCCAGATCTCTCCTGGGCCCAGACAGAGGAGTGCATTGGGCGTTACAGGTATAGGGACAGTCCAGCATAAGACAAAGGAGGTCCTGGGGGCTAGAGGCATGGACAGGGTGGTGCCAGATCCTGCCATTTTGGGATATTTGTGAAATTGTGTTGGTTGCAGCTCCCAAGATGAATCAGAATGCTACAGTTCTTCCTCTGACCTTAGCCTGCCCCCAACCAGCAATGTAGGTCTGAACTAAAGAAGCAAAACATCCATGGTGGTCTTATTTGATCTGTTTATAGCTTTACATCTATGGTTCTTGTCCCTTTCAGAGAGAGAGAGAGAGACTCAGTGTGTGTGTGTGTGTGTGTGTGTGTGTGTGTGTGTGTGTGTGTGTGAGCGTATACACGCATGTGTGCACAGACATTTCTGGAGACCTTGGACAGCACAGGAGCCCATTCCCCAGGGCTCTCTGTGTGGTACAAAGCAGTCTACCTAACAATTCAGGGCATATTTTCCACACAAATAATCCATCTCGTGGTCCCCTCTTCATTTGTGACACAAGGGAAAATCTGACCCAGCCAACATGTGAATCATTGTCCCAAACAACATATAATGAACTAATAAAATCAAAGGCAGGGTTTGTTTCAAACCGTGCTGCCAGGCTCCTTGGACATTGTCTGGAATGAATTTAAGTTTGTTACAAAACCCTCTCTTCCCCTCCATGCTCTTCTTGCTTCCTCCTTCACTCTCCTGTTTCCTAGACACTCCTCCTCTCACTGTCACCTTTCTTCTTCCTCTCCTTTTTTAATTCTCCTCCTTTTCACTCACTTCTTTTTCTCTTCCTCTTCCTTTTCCCTCTTACACTCTAATCTCTCTGTTCCCTGCTTCCCTTCGTGCTCTTTCTCTTTGCCCCTATCCCTGTCTCCAGTTCTCTCCCATTTGTTTATGAGACTGGGATTATCCCTCATGGTACAGAGGCTCCTCTCAAGCTGGGCTCGTTTCCAGGTCAGATGTGAACGAGGACATTTTATCTAGCTTTTGAGCAGCCTCCACTGAGGCTGGACTCGGGGCCACCCTCTCTTCCACCTTTGGCCTGTGAAAGAGGCTGGTGTGCTCAGGAAGTGTTAGCTGCCCATTGGCTATCGTTCTGGCTGCAGCTAAGCCCCAGTATTTATGAGGACAGCTCTCGTGGTGTGGGCATATTATTAGACTGGCAGAGTGATGAATTCCAAAGCGTATGTGTCCGGGAATGCTGCTGCATGGCCGGCAATCCTATGGCCACCGAAAGCTTTTGTGGTGTGACAAGACGGGCACCGATAGAAATAAACTGAAGATCCAAGTGGCCCAGCTAGAGATCTATGCGGGGGGATTTGCCAGGATGTAGATGATTTATCAGAGGAGACCAAATTCAGGGGCAAGCTGCAGTATTAAATACTTTTGACATCTCCTTTTTGGCTGTGAGGTGGCAGGTCTGAGACGGCCCTCTTCCTTCAGCAGTAGCTGCTGTTGTGTCTAACTGTGGTGTTATCGCTCCCGAATTGTTTGTCTAGATTCATATTGCACCCGTCAGCGCAGTGTGCGGTGACAGAGTGCTTGGAGCTCTCAGGGGCTCCCCAAAGAATCACAGGAGCACTGTGGAGTAGCGCAGCGAGGGCCAGCTGACGCTTCCCACCTGTGCTGCACCACAGGGTGCAGAATGACCCGGCGGTGGTGGCATTTTCCCCCAGCAAGTGCAAGAGCAATTGTGCCAGAAATGTTTGCACCCATGCAAATGCTCTGGAATGTGGACATAAGCGCGGGCCTCCTGTTGATTTGACTCTGAGGTAACTCTGCCATCTTCGGTGGAGCTCTTCCGGATTCTCACTGATGGAAGGGAGAGGAGGCGCCGGAGGTGTCTTACCCATGTGGCAGATACTTGCCATAGCAGCGACAGCGATAAAGATCTAGAATAGCTCAGCTTGGTCCGACACCCAGATTTCTTTTGCCCTTTCCCAAGGATAGAGGGAAAATTTGGGCTGCTCTGGGCTGTCCTAGCGCAGGACACTGATCTAGCGGTGCCATGTGTTCCAGCATAAAGCAAGGAGTCTAAGGGAGTTAGGCACTTAAACACATTCAAATTCAAGTCCCTGAGGCCCCTATGAAAGCCCCCGTCAAAGTCTGCAAATGCCACCGGCTGGATTGGTTTGGATCAAATAAGAACCAAGCCGTGTCCCCACCCAGAATTCAGACCAGGCCATAACTTGAACTGGGATTTCCAAAGGCGCCTCAGGGACTCGGCTCATCTGCTTGGTGTGACTGAAGCTGGTTTCCCTGCAGCACTGCCGATGATGCATTACGCAGACAACAACCTGATTTATCTCCCTCCTCCCATGCAAGCAATGCTTTTGCCAATAGCACAACAGGCGACTGACCCTGATCCCTCCTGTGCCAGCACAGTACGGCCACTGGTGGCGAGCAGGGAGCCAGGCACTGGTTCTAGGCATGCAGGGCCAGAGTTCAAAGGGGGTTAGGCACCTATCTGCATCCTTAGGTGCCTGGACACCTTTAAAAACTTGGCATTCAGTCACGTCAGCCAAATCCATCTCACGGGTGTGCTCTGAGCTCCTCCCCCGCTGTGAGCATCTGTGAACCCATCTGCTCCCTTGGAGCCCCCTCTATTGACAGAACACACATGGCCTTATCAAAAAAGCTTTTTACACAGAGGTACATGTAATCTCCCCTGGGTCAGCAGCAGTGTTTGAACTGAGGGGCCTGCAGCACAAACCCCTGTCATGTGAGCTAGAGGTGTACTCCCTTAGCTGACAGCAGTACTAGGTTTTTATCCTGTGGCGGACCGGCCACAAGAGGGGGTTGGGACTCACATTTTTCATGACACCTGCTCTTGAGATGGGGGGAGGGTGTAAGAGAGACTGTGCCCAGGACACTTCCTTTTACTAATTTACACAGCCGCTGCTTTGGCAAAAGTGCAAGTGTCACATGGCGACAGACCCAGTTCCAAGCTTTCATGAATTAACTGTCTCACGCGAACTGTTCCCTGGCTGAGGGAGCCCTTTGCTGTCACCGCCAGAGCTGTGAAAAGACTCTCCTGCTCTGCTGACTGGGAAAACCAGATGGCAGCAATATACAGCTGTGGAAAGACGGAACAGAGAGATTGACAGACTTCGGAGTTCTGTGGCTTTTCCTTCTCTACTGGGCTACCATCGAGTGGGATGTGGAGCAATGGGGCCACCTAGTGGTCACGACTCATCTTCTAGCTCAGTTAGGGGCCCGACCCAAAGAAGATTCCCATTGATTTCCTTTCCACAGATCCTGAGTGAGAGCCATTTCCCAGGACTTCACGGTGACTGGCTAAGATATGGACCTGGGCCTGGCACTGCTATACCACTAAAGACGACCCAGTGGGTAGAGTCCCCTTAGCTGAAGCATGACCCCAACCGTGAGTGCAGAGAGCTCAGGCAAACGCAGGAACGCTGCCTGGTGCAAGTGCCCTCCGCCAACATCCTGTACGCGCAAGGCACTGCTGGAAACCAGTGATAACCTGAGATCTGGGCTGCCCAAGCGAAGACGAGGACTGTACCATGGTCCGTGTGAGTGGGCGTCCTGTGCTCCAGTCTGAGTCTGCCAGGCCAGTCAGCGTTTGGGGAAGCGAGACGAGTGCTCAGAGGAGGAAAAGGAGACCCATGAAGTGGGGTGAAGAAATCCCATAGGGCCTTTAAGTGCTGAGACAGCCCAGCCCAGGGTACCAGCACTGCTCTGGTCAGCTGTGTCTGGCCTGGGGTGTAACATGGCTTGGACCAGCTTGTTCATTAGAGTTGGAGAACCAGGTTCCCAACGGGCTTTAGGCCAGCTGGAGGGTTACAAGCTCGCAGCCTTAAGAAGCTGGAGGATGAGAGGCTGACACCATTCACCTGCTGCCCACCCCTGGCTTTGTCTCCTTGCTAGGCCTGAGGACCTCCCAACAGTCTAATTAACATCGACCCCAGCTCCCTGCGTCCCTGGCCTTGACTGCCAGTGTAGTACGGCCGCTGATGGTGGGCACAGAGCCGGGCACTGGTTTTAGGCACCTGGGGCCAGATTTTAAAGGGGGTTAGGCACGTATCTGTATCCTTAGGTACCTGACACCTTTGAACACCTGGCGTTCAGTCAGCCTCAGAGCGTGCTCTCAGCTCCTCCCACCACAGCGGTGTGAGGCGTGGGAAGGGCTGTCCGCCTGCGTGCGTGCCCTCTCACTGCTCACACTGAGCCACTGCGCTAGTTTGATCCAAGTTAGCATGAGTCTATCTGCGCCAGCTGGAAACTAAACCTCCAGCTCCAGTGTAGACGTATCCCTGGAGCGCTTGAAGCAGCAGCTGAGGAGCTGTGCTAACTCCAGCTGTAGCCTGTAGCTGCGTCCCCACTGCGTCACTTGCTGCAGCCTCAGCTGCACGTCAGCCTCAACTCAGATCCCCTGCCGGGGCAGCCAGCTGGAGTTTAAAGTACTGCCAAACTAGCCATTTGCAGCTGAAAACGCGCAGTCAACTGTGTGTGGACTGTCTGCACCCCGCCCTGAAAATCTAGCCTCTGCTTCATTCCAGGAGAGCTTTACTGACTTCCTGGACTGAAAGAAAGCTAGGTCCTTACATCAAAATAACAGATAGGGCAACACCAGGATCCTCTGTAAATGGACCATTTGGCCAGGCTGCTCTTAACAATCCTCAATCGCGCTGAAAACAACCCCCCACCAATATCCCAGAACAAGCCTGTCCGATCAGAGGGAAAACTGTGTCTTTTTCTTTGCTCCCTGGTGAATTTTGACCTGTCCCTCCAATGTTTGCTGGATATCTGCAGGGAAAGAACAAGCAGTGAGGTCAACAGTTCCCTTCAACCGCCTGTCCTCTCTCCTCTCACCCTGTGCCACTTGCTCTAGTGATTGTAGTGGGGTTCCCCTTGGCCTACAGTGCTGAGTGAGACCTGTCCCACGTGCGTCTCTGCGAGCTGGGTTTTCATCAGAAAGTCACTCACCTTCCCCGCCTTGAAGCCCCCAAAAGTCGTATAGGGCTGTTTAAGGCAAATATTGACGTGAATCCGCTGAGGCTGTTGGTTCTGGTCAAGGCAGAATCTACCTGGCAGCCACCCTCAGACTTTCTAAAGGACCACGGTCAGCCTGTCAGATGGACGGAGATTTCCCACTCTGCTGGACGGGCCCGACACGCAGCCTTTTGTTCTGCCTTGTTTCTGGCCGTAGAGATTGCAAACATGAACCCGCCGCTGGGGAGATGACTCAGGATGCTTTGCAGATGCAGCCTGTAGGGGCTTGGTGGCAGGAAACCTGGCTTATGACCTGAGGGGAACATCAGTGGCAGTTTCCCATGCCATCTCAGGGGTGTTGGGAAATGCTGGAGATCCGTGCAGGCGTGATGTGTGACTCGGGGCAGCAGCCTGGGTTCTGGGTAACCAGCTGGTGTGGTCACCCTGACTGCAGGGCCTGGCTCTGGCAGCTGGTTCCGATTTTCCTTCTCGGGATGGTTCTAGGGGGCACTAGGTGACTTCGCTTCTGCCCACAGTGCTTTCTTTGATGGGCTGTGCTCTCTCCGCACCCAGTCAGATGGGTGTGCAGGCCCATGGGGTGGCGGCTGGAACTGCAGCGCTCGTGATAGATTGACACCGACGTGCACCACTGAACACAGGCAATGCAATCCCGAGAGGGGCTTCACTCAAACCTAAGGGGAGCACGGCTGGTGGGCAGGCAGAAGCAGCTGGAGAGGTTTCCGGGGGCAGTGGCATCTGCTCTGGGTACCAGGGAGGTTCTTCCCTTGCTCCAGGAGGCACGCGAGGTGAGATGTACCTTTTCCCACTGCGCCCCTTTCCCTCCATCGTGGACTTTCCCGCTGTCACCCGCGCCTTTCTCAGCCCCTGCTGCAGTGCGCCGGGCATGGCGCCATGCACACGCTGCTCCGCCTGCGGAGTGGGCCTGCCCGCCATGGGGCTAGCCAAGGCGCCCTGCACTCCTGCCCCCCAGATGCCCCTAGGAGCGTCTTTGTGACGTGCGGAGATCCCGCGGGGGCCCAGCAGAGGGCGAGCTGAGCTTGCGGAAACCCCCTGGCTGCTGCTGAGGCCGTGAGCGGGGAGGCCGCTCAGGACCAGGGCTGTGGGCATGCTGTGGTGCCATCGCTCCATGGCCGCTCAGCACCGGCTTAGGGCACCGCCTTCTCTCCTGCTGTCCCCAGCGTCTTTCCCCTTCCACCAAACTGATCCCTTGGGACTTGTACGGCTGGGTCTCCTCCCTCTGCCCTACCCCCTCTACCTTCCTCTTCACTGCCCTGCTCCTCTCCAACGCCACATGCGCCTGGCGCCAGGTCACCGTGAGCTTTCCCCTGTCCCCCCAGGACACGACACCAAGATGCTCACTCAGAGGCCTTCTGCTCACCCACCGCGCACAGGAGCCCTGGGCCTGGCTCCCCTGATTCCTGGCCACTTCTCTGGGACTCTGCCGGCAGGGCTCGCTGGGGCTCAAGATGGGCAGTTATGGGCACTCTGTCTGCAGGGTCCTGTCAAGGGCAGGTTCTCCACGTTGGCCAAGCCAGGCGAGGGCACGCTAGCCCAGGGCAAGCTGCATGGCAGCTGGCAGAGTCCACTGACCCCCGTTTTCTGATGAGGGGCCACAGCATCTGAGCACCTCAGAAATCTCACTCTCTGGCCCAGTCCGCGGAGCCAGGGAGAGAGGGGGCAGTGATTCCATGATGTGGCCGCGGTCACAGAAGGGAGGGGATCATGGAGAAAGATGGCGAGACAAGCCCGTTTCTGAACTGGGCGGTGGCAATTTTTCCCTAACAAATAATCCCCCCAGCCCTTGTGCCAGCTGCATGTTGTGAAGGTGGAATGGCGGAAGGTGTCCGGTAGCCACGCAGCGGGGACTGGCAAAGCTCACATGCTGCCTGGCATGAGGCCTGTCCGGTATTCGATACCGACTGGAAGTTGAGGGCCCCGGCTTGTTACAGAAAGATCTGACATGCTCTGTATTTTCCTCCATCGTTCAGCCAGTCGGAGCCCCAGGGGGTTGCCCAGAGTCTTTCAGCACACTCCAATCAGTGAGCGACGCATATGCCCCTGGCAGTTTTGCCCTCTGTTGCCAGTTGTTCTGCTATCACTGTCTTGGCACCGCAGACAAGGTTGGAAACTGAGGCATGGAGCTAGTTGCAAGTGTGAGGATGATTGAAACTGGAGGGTGCTCTCCGTCACTGCCTGTGGCACCATTCCTACAGCGGGCGTGTGGCTGAGGACGGCTCACCAAAGACCGAGTGATAAGTAGGTCATGCCATGGGAGCGCAGAACTATCGGGGGACTCAGCGTTTGCTTCCCGCAGGGTCTGATTCTCTGGGTCTTTATTCATGACCCTCTGGTGCACCAACCCAGCTGTGCGGTGCAGCAGATTCTCTGACCGCTTCGAAAGCCCACCCGAGCTGAGCTGCGTGCTGTTCCCACGGGGCTCGCTGCCCTGCCTGCAAACGACATAGGCAGGGACGATGCCACCATGGTGGGTCTTTAGGGCATTCCCTCCTGTTTTTACTCAGTGGGGGAAGGTGAAGGAGGAGAGGCGGGAAGTGGCTAGGAACTTTCACAGAGTGGCCACAGCTAGCCTCTCGCCTGCGTCTCTGTGATGCTCTGCACCCTTCACTTCTGTCTTTGGAACACGCCGAGTGCTTTGGTATTTCACCATGTGTCCGATGTGCCTGTGCCCGCTTAGCTGGATGAAAAGGTGATCTCGCTGGGCTGAGGAGCACTCCCTAATTTGTAGGGCCTTATTCCCAATGCTGGTGAATGGCTGGCCGGGAACAGAGCAGCAATGTGCCTGACATCCAGGGCTTTGAAACTCATTTTCCCAGCTCTCAGGACTCCCCTGCCCTGTTCCCATTGATAGCTCTCCCTGTGTCTATCCAGGGTCGCGTCCCCACTGGTGGGATGGATGAAATGTGCTCACGAATGCAGCCTTCCGATATCCTGTGAAATTTCCAAACTGCCTGGCTGCTGCCTCAGCACATCCTGGGGCTCTCTCCTCAGCCAGTGCGACTGTGCCTGGATCACCGTGAGTCCAGTGAAAACATCTCTTACCATGCTGGGAGAGGGGGGTTTGGAAAGCGATGAGACGAATGGGGTCTCGGAGGCTTCTGCCCGCTAGAGCAAATTATCTGTGCCCTTTGTCCCCTGGCTGGCCTCAAAGCAGCAGGTCCCTAGCAGTGCACTGACATCCTCCACACCTTCTGCCACCCAGGCTTTCCAGAAGCTGGCTCTTCTCACCGGTCTGCCAACCAATGCCAGGCTTGTGGCCGTTCCCTAGAGTGAGCGCCAAGATGCAGGTCCTGGCAGCAGGATTTGGGGTAGCTGAGAGTTCTCACACTGAAATTAATTCTAGCACGAAAAGGCCCAAACGATGGATGATCCAGATCCACGTTTTCCATTTGTCTCCATTCCCTCACTTACACAAATGGTGATTAAATTAGTTTCACCTTTTTCTACACAGGAATCCTGGATTCATGTCACAGGTGACCTAGGGACTGGCTGAAGGATAGAGAGATCAGGGTAAAACCTGGATCTGGATCAGCCGTTTGGAGAGACCTGTGGATTTCAGTCCTCGAGTTTGAAATCCTGTGCATCCTGATCACACAGAATGGGAGAAGTGCGTCCCTGGCACAGCCGCACTGGCTGTGTGTAGACAAAGTCACCGGAAGACGCCTCAGGCTCCGGGACTCAGAAGTGCTCAGAGCGCAGAGGCTGCGGAGACATCTGGCGTCAAGGGATAACCCTGGTTCTTCGGGCCGGGCCGTGGTCAGGACGGTGGGCCTGGCTCTGCTCTCCCTTCCGCGGGACCTCAGCCACATGCTCCTGGGCTGTCAGCTCCCCATGGAGCCACGTTTCCTTGCTTCCCAAAGGGGCTGGAGTGGCTCCCCCATCGTGATGGGGGCTGGGCCTGGGGGAGGCCAGGTACTGAGTCGTTTAGCGCTGGCAGCTTCTTGGGCAGGCAGAAGAGGAGGGAGGGTTTACACCACTTTAAAATGGAGCCAGAGCTAAAAGAAAAATGCTCCTTGCGGTTTTCAGGGACAGTCTCTGGCCTGTGCTGTACAGATCAGATGGGGGTCCTGGTGGTCCCTGCTGATCTCTGGAACCAGTGTGTAATGGTGGCATCTCCTCTCCCCTTGTGTCTGAGCCCTGAGGCACATGTGCGTGAAGATACAGGAGGTCATTTATCTAGACATCTTATTTGCATATGCAAATGAGACCATTTGGACACTCTCTAACTAAGGCCCAAACAGGTTTGCAGCCGGCGCGTGCACCTTTGTCCACACTGGCCAGCAGTGAACGCGACCCACCTCTGGCCTTTTCACCGCCCCGAAACAGCCTTTACGAAATGCAGTGCCCAGGCCCGCGACCCAGAACCTGCCGGGTTGTCACAGGTGTGACTGTCACAGGTGTAGCGTGCGCAGGCCACAGCAGCGCGCTCTGGACCCGGGATGGCTCTTGGCAGCGTTCCCTCGCCCCAGGTGCCCGGCTGGGAAACGCACCCTGCGCGGGAAAGCTCCCAGTCCTGGGCACTGCTGACATTTCCCCCTCCCGCCCCAGTGCTTGGCTTGAGCCAAACCCCCCAGACCAGCCCCTCCTTTTTCAATTTCCTAGACCCTCCAAGAACCCAAGCGCCTGCGAAGTGGAAAGTTTCCTGTTCTCACCCTTCTGGCAGGGCAGGAGGTGAGCCCCACCTCCCATGCACCCCCTTGGTTCCCACACCCTCACTTCTTTCTTACACTCACTTGATCTTTGCTGCTGGCATCCTCCCCTCCCCTAGCGCTTTCTCCTGCCTGTCCTTCCCCAGGCTGCTCTCCTCTGCCATCCCTGCCTTCCTCCTCCCCTTTCACCCCTCTGGCCGGCTTGGTTTTGTTCCTCTCCAAATACATTGTTGACATTGATTTCCTTTCCATTTCCCCTCTTCCCTCCTGCCTTGGATTTCAATGGGGATGGCTTAGTCAGCCCCTGCTCTCAGCAGAGCAGAGAAGGGCGAGCAGAGGGAGGGCTGGAGAAGGAGGGAGGGAGGCAACCACAACACACACGCACCTCCCTGCATGTGATTAAATGTCTTGAAATCTGCTTCTGATTTCCTCGGGGAGTTGACTTTTCCCTTCTTTTCAACCCCTGGATTTATTGAAACCTTTTTACTCCGCTTAAAGGCAGCAGCCGGGGCTCAGTTTCTCTCCCCCCTCCCTCCCTTCCCCTTTTCTCTCGTCCCTCCCAGCAGCAGCCCTTGGCAGCCCAGTGCGATCCAGGAGCGAGGAGGCGAGCAGCAGCTGGGGACCCTGAGTGGCGGGGCTCGGGGAGCAGCGCCCCACGCCGCTGGGCTTCGCTTCACTTTCCTCCCCCGCCGGCGAGACTGGCCAGCGAAGCTCGCAGCGCGGAAGATCACCCCGTCCGCCCGAAGGGGAGCATCGCCGCCGGGAGCCTCCCGGCAGCCCGGTACCTGCGCGGCGCACGGTGAGTTGCTCAGCCCCGCGCCCTCACGGAGGGGCAGAGCGGGCCCGGCCCCGGCCCGTCTCCGGGCAATGGCTCCAGGCTCGGCCGTTTGCTGCCCGCCGGAGGCGGAAAGCGGGTGCGGCCCCCGGCCCGCCGCTCCCGCCGGCTCCGTCCCGGCCCCGGCCCCGGCCCCGGCCCGGGCTGCGCTGGCCGCTCCTGCCCCTT
>ML675626.1:1048269-1145421 GCA_007922155.1 Mesoclemmys tuberculata
CGTGGGGGAACGTCCCGTCCCGCCCCGCCCCGGAGACGGGCCGCGCATCTCCCTCGCGCGGGGACTGCGGGGCGGGCCGGGCCGGCACGAGCGCGGGGCACGGGCCAGGCCAGTCGGCGCAGCAGCCGCCCCGGGCGGGTTCGTCGGCGAGCCCGCAGCGCGGTGCGGTGCGGTGCGGTGCGGCGCGCGGAGCAGCCACCCCAGCGCGTCCCTGCGCTCAGGGCCCTGCGCCCCGCATCACCCAGGCCTGGCCCCGCTGCCGAGCCCGCCCGCGACGCTCCCGCCCGGGGAGGCGCGGCTCTTGCCGCGACGGAAACGCTCCGTCTGCCCTCGCCGGAGGAAGCGCCGCGCCGCCTGTGCGGCTCGGGGGGCAGCCGGTGGCTGCGTTTTCTCATTGCTTCGCGCTGTGGCCGCGGGTCGTGGGGACGCGGCCTTGGTTCGTCTCGTGCCTGACGGGCCTGGCGTGAGCCTGCCGCAGCACAGCCGTGCTGGCCAGGGGAGTGCCTAGCCAGGGCGGCGGTGCCTTCGGCGCGTGGACAAGGGCTGCGCCATGGCAGCATAGCCCTGGTGTAGACACAGCCCGGGCCGGAGAAGGAGCGTCTGCTGGGGAGGAGCCGCACGGCCCTGAATGGGTCAGCTGTGCCCACGGCAGCGCTGCTCAGGTGGCCCAGCTGTCGCTGCACTTTGGGGGGCGTTTTTTCACACCTCTGGCCGATGCGGCTGTGCCAGCCCGAGTTTAAATGGCCACCGTGTGAATGAATGTGGCAGTGCGAGGGAAGGGCTCTGAGCCAGCTGGGAAGTGACATAGGGTGTCCCTGCACACGGCTGCTCGGGCCCTGCAATCGCTATCAGATCAGCGCTGCAGCTTTGGGTAGACCAGACCTTCATGCCCCCGACAGCTGGAGGCCAGCTCTGGATTGTTGTTTCGGGCCCCCTCCCTCACAGCCACGCTTCATGTGTGTTTGCGTTGGGAGTCGCGCCAGGCCAGAGGGCTCGGGGGCGGTGGGCGGGGGGCTCCACCTAGGGTTTGGATGCAAGCTCCAAAGGTAACTTTATGGGCTGCCTTTTTTCTGCAATATTCCCCTTATAAAACAGAGGGAGCTGATGTGCTTTCCTGCCTTTGTTGAGCAATCCAGCTATGCCAGTGGAGGTCCCAGAGACCCAGATTCCAGGGGTGTTAGAGCAGGGTGCCGGTGGGGACCCAGAGCCCTAAGCCCAACCTGCGGGGTGGGGGAGGGGAGGTCATGGTCCAAGGAGAGTGCAGGGTCCAGAACGCGGCCCCTGCGTCTTCAGAGGAGCTGGGCACAGAGCTGGGTTTTACTAGTCAGGAAGCAGGTCCAGTGCCCCACAGCCAGGTCTTCGTTCAGGGAACGCCAGGGGATGCAGGTGTCACAGCTTATAGGGATGCAGAGATCCTGGGCTTTGAGGAGACCGGGTCTCTGAGTTGGAGTTTGGGGTCTGGGCCTCTGGCAATGCAGGTCTCTGAGCAAGGGGTTCAGGTCCTGGACCCTGAGGGGACCCAGGTCTCACAGCAGGGTCCCCAGGTGGGAGGGGATCCAGGCTTTGAGGGAGTGTGGCTACTGGCGTGCAGACTCCAAGGCCAGAGGGCAGAGCCGCTTTTGGAGCAGGGCCAGCGTTCTGCATCCTAGGAGAGCTTAGTATGACTACATTAGCCAAGCAGCTGGTAGCACTCAGGGTTCGTACTGCATTCGCTCGGTACCTCGTTCTTTTCCACCCCTCCCCAAGTTCTGTGCAGGACGCTCGAGCTCTGTATGGAAATGCAAAAGAGTTTTCCATATTCTGCCTTGCCTGTGATGTTAAAAATGTGTGTCCGTCCATCAAATCTATTCCAGTTATTACAGACTTGGCCTGCACTCAAGCACAACACACAGCCATGTGACACAAGGGGAGTTCAATCTCTTACCAGTAACAGAAGAGAAAGATTAGATCGACCCATGGCAGAGTGAAATAGGTTTCTGGACCCGTTGTCATATGCCGTCCTGTACCATACTTGAGCGATCTTTCAAAGCCAGCCAAGTGCTGTCATCTATTAATAACATATTAAATATTCATCCAGTCTATTTTAAACATCTGTGCCCGGCATGTTATGAAAAGGCAACAAGGGATGTTATGGAAACCAGATTACTTTGGTCCTGGATGGGATGGGACGGGGGCAAAAACAATAGGCGTTTTGCAGCAGAACTGTGAGAATCCCACAGCCATGGCATTTGGGATCGGATCAGCAGTAATAAAGCCCTCTGCATACCAAGTGAT
Source organism: Mesoclemmys tuberculata (assembly GCA_007922155.1). Taxonomy (NCBI): domain Eukaryota; kingdom Metazoa; phylum Chordata; order Testudines; family Chelidae; genus Mesoclemmys; species Mesoclemmys tuberculata. The sequence continues at coordinate 1,050,544 of ML675626.1, forward strand.
AGTCCTGAGAGCACATGACAGATTGGAACAATGCGGCAGGAATGTGTGAAGGGGTTTAGGACGGCTGGGCCGGGATTAAGGTCGTGTAAAGCAACAAGTCGGGCACCATTAGCCGTTAATAAACGGTTTAGTGTCGGGACAGCCGCGCTACCCCAGCTTTCTGCTCCTGGAAGAACTGTGGCTCCAGGTGTCTTCTGGAGCTACGGTTGGGCCAGGAGTGTCGTTAGTGGGAGAAATCAAAGAAGTACTTGTTGGAGTAAAGAGCTAGTCGGTGAATGCAACAGAATGGGTGGCTCACTGAAAAAGAATCAGTGTTTCAGTGTGTGTGTGTGTGGTATAATGCATGTGTCATTCCTACCTGCTCCTTCTGTGGTGTTCTTACCCCAGGGCTCTAGTGAACAAGCGTGAGTTGGCAGAATCTCAGGGTTAAAATCGAGATGACCACTGAGATCTCTATAGTTTCAGTACTTTTTTTCTCAGTGCGGTAGTACTCAAGACTCCACCAACCAGATTCCTAATGATACTGGACACAGTTTTAAACCACCATTCATTGACAGCGCTCCCTGCATATGTTCCTACCTTTGTTCACGTTTGGTCCTCTGTGGATTTCCCTCCATTGTGTTTCATACGTAGGCAATCTGGTCTCTTTTTGGAAGACTTTCTCCCTTCCCTCTGCTTCCATGTCAAACCTGAAATTTATGTAAGCCAAATTCTGAAGGACTCCAGTATAAATTGGGAGTACTTCTACTCCTTTGCATGCGGTTACTTATTTTTGATTCTGGCATAACCGAGATTGGGAGTTGGCCGAAGTAATTTAAACCATAAAGGCCTAAGTTTAGCGTTACCTGTACTTATATCCTAGCCGTGGTTTCACACAGCTGCGTAATACTCTCTCGATGGTGTGCAACAATGCACCGTAGTGTCCAGTGCTGCGGGTGCCTGTTCCGTGGAAGGCCCTCCTGTGTGTTCTCCCTGTATTATAGTTGTGCCCATGTGTGCCCATGTGTCTGTACATACTCTATTTGTGGAGTAAATAGCAGAAGCCTCCGGAACCCCCTCTGCTCTGAGAATCAGCAGAAGGTACCAAATCCAGGAGCAAAAAAATTGGTGTGTATAAATATTTAGTACTGATTTCTGATACTTCAATTAAAAACGGGCCAGAGGGACAGAGCACACAAGGAAACACCAGTGACCTCATTAGCACCATTGACATATTACGCATCATGTTGTGCATGTGTCATTAGCAGTGTCCCCCGTGTGCACCGATCGGTCCATTAACCCTCTCCCATGGGTGTGCTGGAAATGCCATTAGCTCCGTCTCCCTTTCTGGTCCCCCTCGGCATCACACTGGAACATCTCTCTAGCTTTCCTTCCAGCCACGCTGTCGGTGCTGTCCCACGCGTGCAGCTCCTTGGCCAGCTCTCATCGGTTTGGTTTCACTGTTATATGCATTGCCACTTCATGTCAAACCAGCGCTCCGTCCCACCCTGGCTGTGTGGGGTTTTTCTTTGCCTTGGAAATTGTTCTCAGTTGTGGTTTTGTCCCGGCGACACATGGAAGGGTTTATCCATGGCCGGAGCTGAGCTCGGTCTTGGCGCGTTCTGCTCGTCGGATGGGGACAGAAACATTCCACAGCTGGTGCGGGGCTAAACATGCACAGGAAGCGGAGCCGGAGAGGGCTCGGGAGGGCAGAGGGGCCAGTTCTGCAGCAACGGGCACTCATGGGTGAAATGGGCTGGGGCTTCCAATGTTAGAGGGATCCCCGCTTCAGGGGAGCCCCTGCTACAACGAAGAGTTCAGAAGTTGCAGATTTCTTACCATGTGTTTCATGGGAGCAGGGCAGGTGCAAGGGAGAAGGGACTCCCTCGTTATATGGACTGCTCACTAGACAGCACCCAGCGGGTTCTGGTACCAGACATATCCCAGCAAAGGGACACACTCTAGTAGCTGACACCATCTACAGTTTCACCTTTACCCTCAGCTATTTTCTGAGTCCCAGCTGCATCTCACTTGTCCAGAAGATCTGGGGAACCACTGGGGAGTGGCGTGGCAGGGAGGAGCACTGGACAGCTAGAAGAGTGCGGCGGGGCGGGCTGGACTTTTGCCTGGTGCCAGTCCTACCTACTTCCTGGTCCCTGCGCCTCCCTCTGCTCCCACTGGAACTGCCTCCCCCAGCTGCTGCTTGAGAGCAGAAAACGGGTGCTGTGCTCTGACAAACTCCATGCACTGATCTCGTCAGCACCGGCTAACGAGCCAGATCAAACCTAATAAACAAGGGCAACATTCACTGTAGGTCTCCAAATCCAATCTAAACCTCCTCAGCTGTCATGTGAAGGCTCGTGCAGTTTACATGTTGTTCGTACACTGAGTAGGGCTGGTCCTTATTTGTTAATTCTCTTTCTGATGCTGCTGCCTTCCATCTAGGCTCCCGCCTCCATCATTTCCATGGGATGACACCTCTTCCCCTCATGTTACAGACTTCAGTCGCCCTCCTCTGCCCCTTGCCTGCTGCTACCCCACTCCCTAGGGTGCCCTTCCCTCTCCCTGCAACTTCAGACCCACACTCCCATCTGCCCCACCTGTTGTTCTCCTGTTTTTAGAAACCTTCAGTCGTCCAATCAGTGTGCAGAACCAGTACCATGTGGCCTAGGTGTCCCGTCATCTCCTCGAAAGAGTGGATAATTCATCCTGAATGGTCAAAGTGAGCAGCTGGCAAAAAACCCGGAGGCTGAAAGTCAGTGGTTGAAAAATGCTGCGCAAATGCTTGTGAATAATAGATACAGCCACCAGAGTCTGGAGCCCTTTGGCAAGGGCCCAGTACCTGAAATCGGAATGGAAATCATAATGGATTTGATTTGAAGTGAATAGTTGGACCAGATCTAGTGGTGCCTATCGAAGGCTGTTTTTCCAACTGATTGCCGGAGTCAGCTGCCATGTGGCCCAGGACTGGCTGCTGGGATAAGTGGCCACGTGGCACCGAGGCCTGTGACTAGGTGTCGGGGTAGGGGAGCCGCATGGCACCAGGCTTTGCTGGCATCGGGATGGTGCCCACACCTGGCAAGGACAGTTGGACTTCGGGAGATTGGCTTTTTCTGACTCTGTCTGTTAATCCACAGTTTCTTGTTTAATCTGAATCCCCCCCCACTGCTCTGATTCCCACGTCCTCGTGACTGAGGTTTCCCCTGCTTCTAGCCAGCGCCATTGGAAGCCTTCTTGCTATTGCTGCGGAGCATCTCCCTGTTGGAGGGCACTGGACCTGTCTGCATGTAACAGAGCACATGTGTGCTCCTTCCTCTCCAGACAATCTCAGCTCCCTGCGTGGAGCAAAGGGCAGCTTTCAAACGAGCTCATCCGTCAGGCAGACTTGGCCACTGATCCTTGTGTGTGTATGTGCGCAGCAAGCAAAGGAGTGTTACAGGAGGGGAGACCAGGCTTTCCATGTCCAAACTAATTCCAAATAAGGGAAAGTGTTTCCCTGGAGAGTGACTGGAAAAGGGTGAGTGTGAAAATTCCCTGGAAATGAAGCCTTATTTTCCCATTGCTCCAAGAGAAAAAACCAACTCCAGTTTATCTGCACCATATGCTCATTCTTGTCCCTATGTACAAATGGTAGAGATCTTGGCGCACCAAATGGATGGAGATTTCCTGACAGACCTTCCCCATCTCTGAGTTCTGGGAGTCTGGGCCGGTTTTACTAATTCCATTAGTCTTGGTTAACAATCGCCTACAAAGTAAATCTTATAGGGCCATAATTCCAGAGGATGGCACAATGGGCTCCAAACCTACCCTGTGCAGACCGGCCTGCTGTATGTTGGTGGATCCTAGCACTGCTGTCAGCTAATGGCCTTGCTCTTTTTGCTCAACTGGGAGGGGTCGGTACTGTAGTGCTGAAGGTCCTGGCTCAGATACTTCTGCCAACCTGTTATGGGGCTTGTTACGTACAAAGAGTCTCTGTCTCACTGACCTGTCGTGTGCCCTCGAAGGTCTTTTGCAGACACCAGTGTGGCTTGTTTTGGTTGGTTTTTTCGCTGGCTCATCCATTGCACCCGTCTTTGAAAATCTGACCCACAGGGAAAGATTTTCAAAACCAGGCTCCTTGTCTGCACGTGCACTTTGTGGGCACGGTGCTGTCCGTTCAGACGTCTAGGCACATGAGCTAGCACGTTAAAAATATCTGTGTGGCTGGGGTAGCAGGGACGGTGGCTCTGCGTAGCTGCTGGAGTACCAGCCTTCTCGGGCCCCCAGGTACATGCTCCGTTGCCTGTCCTGAGTGCTCCCACCAGCTACTCTGCTATTTTTAACAGGCTAGCTTGAGCCGAGCTAGTATGTGTCTGTCTACTTGAACTGGGAAGTCCCCTTCCAGCTGCAGTGTAGACAAACCCATAGAGTGTATCCGTGGCGGCTTGAGCCACGAGTACCGTCCTATCTGAGATCATAGGTACCCAGGGCAGCTAGTCCCTGGGGCCACTCACACCTGCTCAGCCACACTGCTATTTTTAGCATGCTAGTGCAGGTATGTCTTTTTAAGCTGGAATTTTGCACCTTGCAGCTCCAGTGTGGACATACCCTGAGATATCTAAACGACATCAACAGTTATTTATGTCCCCATAACTGTGGCTGTAAAACAGAAGTCCCATAAATTCTTTCCCATAAAACATGCAAGGCAAGGAAATCCATAGTTAGCGTCTATAAAATGTTTTGAAGAGGCAAAGTGTTTAGGTGGTAAATGGACTAGTTACTTGATTATTCAAATCATACTGTTATCTAAGGTAAAAAGATAGTATCTGCTTTAGAACCTTAAATCCTATCAAAGTGCCAAAAAATCAGCTAGCAGGGGAAATCGCTTCACTTACCACTAAAATGCGGCCACCTCTCGGGTGGGTCATGGCATCTCTTTACCAGTGTGCAGCAACACTACTGGGCAGCTTAGGACAGCAAGTCAAGAAAAATATCCGGCTGCAAATGCAGTGGGAATTCAGGCATCCAGAGGGCACCGTTAGAGGCATACACGTGGTTCTGGTAATGGGCTAATGATGTGCTCTCACCATCCCTTAGAGGCGCTGACTCAGATCTCACAGAGGGCGGCTGCAGAGCCTGTACGCTGGCTGGCAGAGGAAAAGCGCTGGCCGGGGCTGGCGGTGTTACTCACAGTGTGTTGATATAAGCGAGGTCCCATTCAGATCCTTCCTACTACGCATAACCTCCAGCGTCTCCACTGGACGCGTTAACTGGGGAAGGCTGCCTGCGTTTTCTCCCCACTGGGGGCCTCACTGGTAACTTGCCATTAGTCCGTGGGTCACGCTGAATATGCATCACGTGGAGCAGATTGCAGCTGCCCTGCTCTGTAACACGCAGGTGAGGCCCACAGATATCACGGTCCCCAGATCTCTTCCAGTGGGGCAACGGGTGAGTTCTGTGGGGGGGTGCATGTGGGTGGTCTCTGTCTGTGGGATGGTAATAATGATTTCCATTCATATGGGGCCTCTGCAACATTGATACATTACATTAGTCTGCAAGTGTTGGCTTGTCGGTTGACACACGAATGAGAGGCAGAAGCAGCAAGCAAAACTGAAGCAAATGTTTTGGCACTGAGCCGTCCAGCCCCAGCCCTTCACAGGGTGAGTCGCCCAAGCATCTGCTCCTCCGTAGGGGAGAGAAAATATTTACTCAGCATGAGTCAGGAGGCTGATGAAACGAGAGAAGGGCAAGACATATTTGTCTCCTTGAGAGCCATTCTGCTGCCCAAGGTCCAAGGTCAGGCCCTGACCGCAGCTCAGCTGCTGCTAACGTTACCCCTAGCAAAGGGTGGTGGCAGCTGGCTGCTGGGCTGAAGCCAGAATTGGGGGTGCTCGTTGCACGTCCCTTACACACCACTGTAAGGATCAGCCACGGGCTGGGCTTTTACACTGATGTCACTAATAGAGAAATCTTAGGCCAGATCCCCAGCTGGTGTCGATGGGCACCACCCCACTGGAATCAGCGGGGTGTCGTTGGTGTCTCGTGCTTTTGTTTGGTCTCGCACTGTACACTAATGGATCCTTTTTGGGTTATTTATTCTTTTAAAGTTGGTCTCTTTGACATGCCTCTTTCGTTTTGAGTGCTGTGGAAACTGAGCCTTGGGGATGGACTCTACTGGCGTTGCTGCCAAAAGATTTGTCATAATACGCGTGGCATGCCATGTAATGCCGGAAAAGGGCCCGGCAGCTCCGGGATTGTGTGCTGAAGATGGAGAAACGTCAGGAGTAGGTAATTCCATCCCAAAGGACGTCAAAGCCCGTTACAAGCCAGGGACGTGATCCTGGTCTCGCTCCTGTCTGACAGCAAGGTGACTTCAGTAGAGCAGAGGTTGATTTACACTGGTGTAACTGAGAGAAGAATTGGTGCATATGTTTTTATCGTGTATACGGGGTCTAACAGACCTCTGACTGTACTCTCCGTAGGCTGAGTTTAGCCCGGTGTCAATGGGATACAAGCGTGCCTCGCTCCATCCAGATGCAGTATCATCTCTGTAACAGAACAGGCGTCTGGTTGTTCCTGGTGTGTTCCTTCTTCTTGCATCTCTCTCTCCCTCTCCTTGACAGAGACTTTTCCAGGTGGGTCACATGCCTGGATTGTATCACCAAGTTAGGCTGGTTAGGAAATAGGTGGACCCCATGGTTGTTGCGTTGCGGAGCCATACATACACAGCTCACGGATTTTGCTGTTTGCAGCTATGGGATGGGAGAGCGGAGGTCTGGTTTTGCACTGGTCTTTTGTGCCAGCAGGCAGGCGGGGTGAAAAATGGGGAGGTTTTTTTTTTAAATCTGACTTTTTAAAAATATGTTTTCGTTTCAATTAGATTTTTTTTATTTTGTTCTTTAAATCACAATGGGTTTTTCTTTTAAAAAATAAACCTGTTTCAAATGAAATCTGGATTTAATTAAAAATATGTTAAGGCCTAAACATTTTAAAATCTCTTAAAACATTAAAATAAATATGCTGAATTCATGAGTCTTTGTCAAACCTTTGCATTAAAGGCTCCTTTTCTATATAAAGAAATATGCTTTTCCCTGATGCTAACTTTGAAGTTAAGCTTTATACATACCGCACCCTAGATCATGTGCTGTATTAAGGGTATGTTTTGTGTAATACAAATACATTTTTATATGCCGTTTTGTGTGTTTAATTACATTTCAATTACTATCCTAATGTAGCCTGACACGAACCATGAGCAAAAAGTTAATTAAACAGGTGTACCAAATCTAGCGCAAAGGTTCTATTTAGCTGTAAATCAACATGTTTTAATGGTTATATCAGCCAATGAGAACGCACCTTTCTTTAGAAAATAACCTGAAGCGCAAATGGAAAAGCCGATTAAAATTGATTATTTAAATTGAGGCTTTCCACTGGGTGATTTAAATGGCTGACTTAAATTGCCTCGGTTTAACTCAATCCACCCATCAATCATGCCAGCAGCTGGTGCAGTTGTGGAATCTGGAAGGTGTCTTTGCAGTAGAAAGCTCGCTGATGTGTTTGCTGGTGCGTTCAGTCTTGCAAATATTATCGACAATTTATTTTTTAATTATTATGATGGTAGCCCCAGGTTCCATATAAAGCGCAAGAGACAGTCCCTGTCCAAAAAAGCTTACAGTCTAAAGAGACACGGCATCCCCAGGGCGGGAGAAGGAAGGATTGTCACCCTGTTTTACGAAAAGGGAGTTGAAGTGCTGATGGGCTCAGTGACCTGCTCAAAGTCACACAGGGATTTGAACCCACCTCTCTTGAGTTGCCAGCCAGCACTTTAAGCCCAAGACTGTCCTGCCTCCCTGCTCACTCACGGATTGAAAGCAATCTCTGGCTGGCTGATCATGTCTATGTGTGCCTGTGCAATACGTGTTTGGGATGGTTCCATTTAAGTTTTGATAATCTCACCTGGGAATAAATGGACCGGAATTTGCTGCTAGAAGCCAGTCCAAGTGTAATAAATAATTGAAGCATAGTAGGGTGAGACGTGTGCTGAGGGCTCTGCAGGGGTTTATAGGGTAACCTCTCTGTGTTGGGGTCTTTTCATGGTCCAGTGGAGGAATGCTGGTGATTCTCTCTGTGTGTCATACACGGATGAGCCGTGTGTGTGTCTGTCTCCCTTTCTCCACTGAGAAAACGGGGGAGCTGTGTCTCGCTGGACGCTCTCCTCTCGTAGGATGAAGAATTATGGAGGTGGGTTGGGCTCTGCTCATAGGAGCTGTGTGCGGTAGGGTCTCTCTGCATAGGGTAACAGGATGGGCTAAGTCTGTTTAGGTGGGAGTCTCCATAGATAACAGGGGCTCTCTGTAGGAAGGTTGATGGGCTTTCTCTCTGACTTGGGGATAACGGGTGTGCTGGGAAGGGAATCTCTCCATGAGACAGGGCCATGCACATCTGGAAAGCTCAAGCTTCTGGGGTGCTTTGCTTGTTTATGTAGGTTCCCCTTAGTCTGGGAACAGGTTTAACTGAACCTGGAGTCTTGGCCAGTGAGTATCCAAAATCGGGGTGTAAGAGGGAGACTCAGAGGGAACAGAGAGGAAATGAAGAAACTGGAGTGTTATGGATCTTCTCCCCGGAGAGAGCCCCCTTCCCCAGGACAGCTGGTGTCGTGTGACTCACCCTGCAGGCAGACCGGCCGGGGTGGCACAGACTGTACACAGATGGGCATTGTGTGCAATGGTAGCAGCCTTCTTAGTTTGTAGGAAGGGAAGACATAAACGTCGGCCCATTGCACAGAGAGCAAGAAGAGTCTGTAAACACCAGTGACGCTCTCTGCACTGCCCTCCGCCAGCATGGTGAGTCACCACTGGGGTTCGTTGCTGCTGGCCAGGAGGTGGAGTGAGCGGGGCTGTCCTCTGCTGAGAGGCTCTCCTAGCAGCGGGAGGGAGAGGAAGAGCAGCTGGTGGTGCTTTCCAGTGTCCTCAGATCAGGATTCAGCACTGATCTCGTGTGCTCTTTTGCTGGACAGTTCCCACTGCACACTGGACAGAACAGGAGCAGCTGAACATCGCGCCCCTCCCGGCAGAGCTTGGCATGGGAGATCAGTAGGGCGTCTCTCTCTCTCTCTCTCTCCGTCCTGCAGCTTTTCTCTCCCCCTTCTGCCTGGGCCTGAGAGGAGCTCAGAAAGAGCGGGCGCGCCCCTGGACTGTGGAGAGCGAAAAGGAGGTATGGGAAGAGTCCTGAGGCTGTTGGATTAGCCCCAAGGGGACTGATGTCCCTGCGCAAGGTGCCAGCCCATCCCGGGTGTGTTGGTGACACAAGGTTGAATGGGGCTGGCTCAGACTATTAAGTGGGGGTGATTAGTGGGATTTAGTAGGCTGGAGAAATTGGTGCTCGGCCTGCTGCTGTTGCCGAGAGGTGATGGGGGGCTACCGAGCAGGTGTGCACTGCACGCACTCGCAGTAGCTCAGCTCAGCCATTGTCCCTTGGAAGGCGTTGGGGCGAAGCTGCCGCCCTGCTATAAATCAAGGGCTCAGCCGCAGACCAGCTCGCTGCTTTGCTGCGTCTGCTGGCCCCGCTGGTGATATCCCCTGTAGTCAGCACGACCCTGTTCTTTCTCTGCCGCTGCGTTTCTGCTCCTTGATCTCAGCGGGGCTGCATGCCCTGTGCCTGTGAGGGGAAGGGAGCCACCGCAACGCGCTTGACAGAGAGACCCGGGACCGGCCGCGCATTTCAGGTGAGGACAGCAGCACCAGGGAGAGCCTGACGCAGGGTCCAGTGAAGTAGGAGAGAGCATTAGGAAAATTCGCAACGGTGTTATAACTACTCGGCCTTCTTATACTGGGGCAACCATCTCATCTGCCGCTAGTCAGCACTCCCCAGGGGAGCCCACACCACCGCAAGCCGTGTGGTGGTGGTACACAGTGCTTAATTTGTGCCAAGGCTTGCCAGGGCAGGGCCCCAGCCCCTCTACGCCTGGCAGTCCCTAGCCCCAGCCCCTCTGGGCCTGCTGCAGCAGTTATGAAAGTCAAAAAATTGCATGAGCGTCGGCTCCCCAATTGCATGGTGGTGCAGCGTGTCTGTGCAGGGGTTTGCGTCAGGGGAGTTACACTAGTGCACTGTGTGGGCGGGACACAGACAGACACGGTGAGATGGACATCTTGGGGCAGGGTGCCTAAAACTAAGATTTAGCAGGCTGGTAACATTTGGGGATTCTTGGGTGTTACCCCTGTCCTCCATGCCGCCAGTTAGACACAGCGCTTGGCTGGCATGTTAAAGGTCTCTAGCATTGCTTCAGGGCAGTAAAGAAGCAATGAATTTGCAGAGGAAAGAGTCATACATTCAACCGAAAACGTCACTTAAAAAGAGTTACATTTGGAAGTGTTTTCCAGTGGAATCCAGCTGCTACGGTCCCCCAAATCAATACTTTCTCTACAAAAATGTTACAGATTTAAAAAAAAAAAATAACCAAGGAGCAAATGTTAAAAAATCTGGCAATGGATAGACAAGGGCTCTGGTAGTCCTTCCCCCTGGTATCTATCCTTGCTTACTGACCTACACACAAACGTCTTCTTGCCTTGCTCTGTAATGGAGACGTGCCGTTGGATGGACACTACTGAGCTGTGGATTGTTTGTTAATGATGCAGTAAAGATTTGGTCTCAGGGCCCATTTAGCTTTAGTCAGCATTTGATCCGTTTTCTCCCAATGCCATGTGGTGGTGGAGATGAGGAATATGTGCTCTGCAGCCGGAGGTCAGGCTAGATAATACATGGTCCCTCTGGCCTTCCTGTCTACAAACCTTTCTGGGCCTAGTGAGGTAATGACTGATCTGCTTTGGCTGATTATATCGTCTGCAGAAGTCTATGGCAGTCTCCCTGAGGCGTGAAATCGAAGGTGGGGGAATGCAACTGAACAGAAACTTCCTGGTTTATTCATCTAATAACCCCTCCTGCCTCCAAATCAAAGCGAGGCTGGAAAGATGCCATCAGATTGGTGATACGTTTTGTGGCACATTCTCATGGGCCCCTCTCTGCCCTCCCTGAGCCAGTTTATTCCGAGAAGGAGGATTCAGTGGCTAGGGTGCTCCCCTAGGATGTAAGAGACCTGGCTTCAATTTCCTGCTTTGCTACAGGCTGCCTGTGCTACCCTGGGCAAGTCCCTTCCCCTCTTTGTGCCTCAGTTTCCCATCTGGAGAAGGGGGAGAATTGCCCCGCCCTGCCTCACGGGGTGCTGTAAGGGTAAGTACATTACAGATTAGTAGGTGTTCTGATACCATGGGGCCATCTCAGTACTTTAGTAGGTAGAGTGGAAGCTGGTTCACTCCTGTTAAGGGGTATCGGGGAGAAAATTTTCCCCCTCTAAACCTGGGTTGTGGAGGCAGGTCCTTCTGCCCCCCGTGGCTGGAGACAGATCCCCTCTCATTCCCTCAGGAGGATACTGAAGGGGCGCACGTTGGGAGTCAGGAGGTCTGGCCTCTCGCTCAGGCCCTGCTCCAGATTTTGTGGGTAACCTCAGGCATGTCAGTTAGGGCCTCCTTTTTTAAAACCGTCTCCAGTTTTGAATGCAAGCAATTAGGCATTCATCTGTCCTCCTCGGTTAGTCGTGGGTGCAGAATTGCGTGCCAGGAGGAGGCTGATCAGATTCTCGATCTCTCGGTGCCTCTGTTTCCACATTTGTATAACGGGTAACAGCACGTAGCTGTCTCAGGCTGCATTCGGGCATGGTTTTCTTTAAAGCTTGGCGATCCTCAGCGGGAAGGTCCCAGGGACGTGCCAGACCTTACTGTGCATTAGGTGGCAAACCCTCCCCTGCTGGGAGGAACCCCAGACATCATTCCTCGCACCCAGTGGGGTGGCCTTAATTATAGGAATCAAAGGCCTGAGGGTGAAGGCCCCCCTTCTCTTCTGACATGGATTCCTGTCGAACATAGGCACCAAATAAGGGCAAGTCCAGGAATCAGTTTGGACCTGTGGGGATCCCCAGTGACGTGCTGGAACCCCCTTTCCGAGCCACCTCTCCTCTTCTTGGATGGAGTTGCGAGGCGTCCAGTGCCAGATCTGCTTTTCCAAAGGAGTCAGCTGCACGGCTGTGCCTTGGCTGGGAAGGGAGGAGCTTCCTCATCCGCTAGTGGTTTTGGCATTAGGAAAAGAGCGAGCTTCCTTCCAAAGGGCCAGCTCCTTTCTTTAAAGGAAAAAATCCCAGATCAGTTTAACCTGGCTCTCTGCCTTGTTCCCTTCCTCAGTGGGAGCGGGTGGCTGTGTGGTCAGGAGTGGTGTCTGGGAGAAGGTGAAAAGGGGTGAAGTCTGTGCCTTAGGAATGCAGGATTTGCTCTATTGGATCAGAGTTTGAGCATCCAGCGTGATGCATCCAATACTTGATCCTTCAGAAGGAAGTGACAGACCTTGGCCAGCTGTGCAATGGGAGAGGGAGAGGGGGAAATCTCTTCTGCATCGCTAATAAAATAAGAATATTTAAAAACTACAAAAAATGGGAGATGGGAGAAGAAAAGTGATTTAGCTCCAGGCCTGGTCAGTGGAGGTGTGACCCATCCAGCCAAGTGCCTGCTGGGACGTTTGTCCTGGCCTGTGGTTGGTATTTCTACAGAAAGAGAAATCTTTCTGCAAAGTGGCAGTTCCCGCTGTTTGGAATAAATACTCCGACCCGGCTTGTGGGGCGGGTGCAGCGCTGAATGCTGCTGGCATTTCAGTTTTCTTAAAACTCCTTTTAAGAGGAAAGTGCCCAAGTTTGGCAGACGCGAACATCAGCTCCACGGGGCAGCGCCGACTTTCCAGAGCTGCCATGGTTACTTGTCCTGCTATTTCATAAGACAGTCCCACTTTTGACAGAGCCATTGAGATATTAAACGCCTCCTGGTGCATCTTCAGAGCCAAAACCACATCAGCACATCTTCAAGCCATAACACGGGGATGTTACAGCACCCTAGTGGAGTGACATAACATCAGGATGACTTGTAATGTGGTTATTCTAGGATGCGGGGTGGAAGAATCCATCTCCAAGGACTGAAATTTTTTTCTCCCCCTCTCTCACTTTCATTTCCACTTAGACCAAATACTGATTTCAGTTGCATGGATGGAAATCCAGAATAACTCCATTAAGCTAGTGGAGTTACTGTAGATCCTAGATATAACCAGGAGTAGAATTTGGCCCGTTGTTCATAATCTTCTTTTAGAAGCCAGGCCTTTGGATTCCAATGGATTTTGTCCTTTTCAACTTGGCAGATACTTACATTTTTTTTCCATCCACTGTCTCCCCCTTCTCCCTCACGTCTTCACAGCTCCGTCTGCCACCTCTGACCCTGGCCAGTAAACCCAGGATAACACAAAATGTTCTGTTGGTTCTGGACAGCAGCCCCAGGGATCTTGAAATAACAGGGAATGCGGTGCTGATCCTAGACAGCAGCAGCGCGAGGAATTACAGGGGATTGTTTAATATTCACTGAGTGTAACCCTGAAAAGGCAGTGCCTGGCTATGAAACGTCACTGCACCACAGTTCTGTTTTTCATGTCCTGTTGGAGTGTTTTGTTAGGTCACTATTATATATTGCCTGTATTGAGCTAGCTCCCAAAATCCTCCATCAGGCTCAGGGTCCCATAGTGCTAGGTGCTGTACATTTGTACACAGACAGACATGGCTCCTGCATGGAAGAAATTAAACCTAGCTTGAAACAAGATGCAACAAATGAACATGACAAAGAAAAGCTGGGAAATGGGGAGGTGATTGAAGATGAAAAAGATAAGATTCCGTGGTTATATAGATTAGCTTCAGGCACAACTCCACAGTTCCTGGTCTTTCTAACTTGTCTGAAATGTAAAATAAACCAAATCACCTATCCCCAACTGCCAGCCAGCCAGCCAGCGATGGTTTCTTGTTGAAGCAGATCTTAAAGAAGGCAAATTCAACCTTTAGAAGCGTTAAAAGTTTCTCTTCACAAGCCTTCTGTACAATAGAAAATTTCTTTTTAAATTTCCCACCATTGCTTCCACTGGTTCAGCTAGGCCACTAGCTAGACAGACATGTGTGTCTTTTCTGTCAGGCCATGTAAGACATTTTCACTACCATGCACCTTCAGGCATGGGATTTAATTTTCGAAGTGCTCACGGGCAGACACACACAATGACGTTGCCGGTTGCTACATGTCAAGCACGTTCACACATGTCACAATTTGCATGACACTTACGTCCCCCCCACATTCACTGATATTTTCCCCCCTTTCATGCTCGCTCAAAACCAGAATCTCTACACAGCTGTTTTTAACCCCGCCGCCTGAGCCCTCGAGCGCAAGTCAACAAACCTGGGCTCTGGAATTCGGCGCGGTGCATTTTCCTTCGCAGTGTAGACCTATCCATCGGACTTACAACACTGACTCGTCCTGCAGCCTTATCTACACTAGAACTCCCACTGCGGCTAACATGGGAGCTGCTCCAGGATTAGCAACGGTGGGAGATTTTAGCAGAAGTTTCCAAGCCTCAGAATCTATCTGCCACACTAAAAAAAATACCAACCCCAGCACGTGGCTGAAACACCGTAGAAAAATGGCGCTTGTGCTCAAGTGTGACAGACAGATGGGTGCCTCACGTCGGGACGGGTCAGTGCTTCACAGCTGGTTCTCCCCCCTCTGCGTTCCTCACAAGGCCTAGTCTGTAGTACCTACCTCACAGGGGTGGCATGAGGAGAAAAGTGCCAGGAGATGGATGTGGATGGCACAGAAGAACCAAAACCAGAAAAGGAGTGCCACGGTAGCTATACCCACAAACCCTCCTAGCGCAGAAGTCATTTTGGCCAGCAGCTTCTACCAATTCCTCACATGAAATAAGCTACACCAGCAAATGCCCTTTTTTCTTGTAGAAAAGGCTTTTTACTGGTTAAAAAAAAAAGTCATAAAATATCCGCCCCTAATTGCCATTCTGTTATATCAGCCAAAGTTTCTCCTGAAGGCCTGCCCTGACGATGGGTCTGTCAGAAGGGCCAAAGGCAGGATGAAGGGGAAGAGGGAAGGAAATTACTTGATTAACATCCCATTCAGAGAATAAACTCTGGCCCTGGCTTTGCCATGGGTGTGAACAGGTCCTGTTCTCAGAGAATGGCTGCCCAGGGGGCTCTGCTCAGCCTGGTGTGTTCACACTTCCCCCTTGACCTTTGATGTGAGACACAGTTTGGAAGCTGCCTGGCTCCCCTACCGGGGGCATTAGGGCTAATTAAACCCCTGCATTCTCAACCTGCGTGAGGCAGGAACACATTGTCCTGGGGTCGGGGAGAGGAGGCATCAGACGTTCTGGAGTAATTGTAAGATTGACAGGGTGCAGGAGGGGAGGGAGGGAAGAGGGCAGTGTGAATGGACAGTGAGGAAATGCAAGGCTCAAGAAAGCAGACTGGGCAGATTCACCCCCCCAGGATCTGGACACTGCAGCAGTGGGAACAATTAGGCGTTAAGTAACTTTCAGTGCAATTCAAATTGGTTTTGTTGCCCGAGGAGCAGGGAGATCATTATAAATGAAGCATTACAAAGAGCCCTGCCTGGTCCCAGCCCCAAACCCAAAGGAGATCTGGCTGCTTTCAGTGGTTACAATCTGGTCAAAAGGCACCCAGAAGAGACCTGTCCTCAGACGCAGGCCTCTGCATGCTCACCAGGGCCACTCAGTCAGCTGGGGCTGCTCTCTGCCCTCCAACCCCCTGCGCGCCTCCAAACACTGGTCTGGCCTCTGCTTTTCTGCCTGCAAAAGGGAGCTCAGACCTGGTTCCTCTTTGGAGCTGGAATGTGTGACTCACTGCCCCTTTGCCTTTTGTTTAGGGAGGATTTGGCTCCCGTGCCTTGGCGAGATCTTGTCTGGCGAGGATGGCTCCCTTGTACCTCTGGCGGCTGCTGCTTACCGCCTGCGTGTTCGGCCCGTCCCAGACAGTGAACCCCTTTGTGGTGCAACAAACCGCTTCTGACCCCTGCTACGATGAGAACGGCACCCCCCGGCGCTGCATCCCCGAGTTCGTCAACGCCGCTTTCGGGAAGGAAGTGCAGGCCTCCAGCACATGTGGGAAGCCGCCCACTCGGCACTGCGACGCCTCGGAGCCCCGCAAAGCCCACCCGGCCGCCTACCTCACCGACCTCAACACCGCCTCCAACATGACGTGCTGGCGCTCCGAGAGCCTCCACCATGCCCCGCACAACGTCACACTCACTCTCTCCCTGGGCAAGAAGTTTGAGGTGATCTACGTCAGCCTGCAGTTCTGCTCGCCCCGCCCCGAGTCCGCGGCCATTCTGAAATCCATGGATTATGGCAAGACCTGGGTGCCTTACCACTACTATTCCACCCAGTGCCGGAAGATTTACGGCAAGCCCAACAAAGCCACTGTCACCAAGCAGAACGAGCAGGAGGCGCTGTGCACCGATGGCCACACGGATCTGTACCCGCTCACGGGGGGCCTCATTGCCTTCAGCACACTGGATGGCCGGCCCTCGGCTCAAGACTTTGACAGCAGCCCCGTGCTCCAAGACTGGGTGACAGCTACGGACATCCGGGTCATCTTCAGCCGCCCCCATTTGTTCCGCGAGCTGGGGGGGCGGGACAACGAAGAGGACGACGGTGGGACCAGCTCGTCTCCCTACTCCTACGCCGTGGGCGAGTTCCAGGTTGGGGGGCGCTGCAAGTGCAACGGGCATGCGGCCCGCTGCGTGAAGGACAAGGAGGGCAGGCTGGTGTGCGACTGCAAGCACAACACCGAGGGCCCGGAGTGCGACCGCTGCAAACCCTTCCACTATGACCGCCCTTGGCAGAGGGCCAACGCCAAGGAGGCCAACGAGTGTCTAGGTAAGAGATGGTGTCTCGGCCTCGCCCACCACAAGCGGAGCTGGGAGTGTGGGCGGGGAAGTTGGGGACAAAATTCTGTCTGCCTGTATCACGCGCGTCAACGTGGCATCTCCAGAGTGTTCACTGGTATGATGTCAGGGTGATTGGGGGTCAGTGTTTTCTGTCTGTCTGTGGGTATGTCTACACTGCAAACAGGTGTGGCCACAGCATACGCAGCCACACCTGAGCTAGCACTGATCTAGCTAGCATGGGTACTCATAGCAGGGAATCCAAGGCAGAGGGCTGTAGGAGCCCGGCTGGGACCTGCGGTACATTTTCAAGCTCCCACTTTAATGCCCATGGCTTCCCAGCTAGTGTTATTTGAGCCAGCTAGATCAAAGCCAGTATGGGTACCTTGGCATGCGCTGCAGACACATCTGATTGCAGTGTAGACATCCCCATCTCACGCTCATCAACGCAGCATCTCCATGGAGGTCAGTGGAGTTAAACCAGGGATGACTTTGGCCCAGTGTTCTGCTTCTCAAAGCAATTACTTCCTTACTGAGCAGAGAGCTTCGGTTCTCCTAGAGAGCAGCTGCTTTGGGCTGGATAGATTCAAAGTCCCCTCTGCCATACACACCTGTTAGATCCACACCTAAAATTCATAACAAACCTGAACCTTCTTAGAGGCTTGGAGAAGCTCAAGTAACTCTTTTACCCGTCCATTATTAGGTTTCATTCTCATAGGTGTCTTTGCATCTTCCAGGAACCAACCGGAGGGAAAGGGGAAGGAGAAAGCATGTGATTATGCAGCCGTTTGGGAGGCTAATGAATGTATGCAGAGAATATTGGAGAAACTTGTTTGGTTTTTTTATGTGTAATGTATTGTTTATTTGTGCCAGACCCCAACTTCCTGTTCAAAGCAATGTTGCAAGAGCACTTTTATCATGGCGTAAAGTTTCAAAAGTCATCACTGCAGTGTGTCATCGCAGGGCTCCCCAAAACTCAGTTAGTTGCTGTGTTGAAAATGTGTGGGCTAATGTTCTTCCCTCAGACTTCTCAGTCTCAAAAACTGGTTGAATCAGTTTTGCTCACGCCAGCAAACAGAGTCCAAAAAAACCCCAGCCTCAGGCGGGAGCCAAATCTGGAAAAGTTTGGACTGACAGGTGAAACTTTAGAAAAATCATGAACTGAAAAGAGAATAATAAAATAGGAACAATGAGAATAGCTTCTACTGGTCACCCTGGCTGTAGCAATCCGTTCTATCAAAGCCAATGTCATTCTAATTTAAACACACACCTACAGTGTTTGCTTCTCTGTTTGTTTTTTTATTATTTTAATGCAAAAGAGGCTAAATGTTATTAGAAAACCTCTTCCCGCAATACTCCAAGCCTGACGACATGCATGAGTGGCTGTTACTAGACATTGCACTGCAGAATTTTGGGAGTTTTCCTTTCCAGTGTTGCCTGCATTAGTGACTGATTCTCCTCTCATCCACACCAGTATATGTCCAGCATAACTCCACTGGAACCAGTGTGAAAGGGGGTGTTAAACCAGAGGAGTCTTGGAGGCTGAGGGATTGAGATAAGGGTCTGGATTTTGAGGATGCTTTTCCAAACCGACCTTTGAACCTCGTGTGGTTCATCTCCCCCCGCCCCCGGGTTCTGATTGCATCACTGAATGGCTCGGCTGGTCTTGGACCACCCACGTGTCCATGCTTGAGACAGCAAAGCGTTCCCTGACCTATCACAGGGCAGGTAATATTCGCCGTCCCTGCCAAAAACGTCCACGGAGATCGCGCCTTCCTTCCCATCCCCACCGTCAGTGGGGTCAGTCCTTTGGCAGATGGAACTGAAAAGATAAATGAAGGAGAGAAAAGAAAAGCCAGGAGAGGGAGGCCGAGCCGCACTGGCCCTTTAAGATGTCCCTGACAAGCCCGCCACACAAAGGCAGCTTAGCAGAGCTGCCGTGTGAAAGTTTTTCCTGTCGGCTCCATCCCCTCGGCCTCCCTTTCCCCGCGCAGGCTTTGTGCCCTCTGTGAAGGGACCTGAAAGCGCTCTTCCATCACACGCCTCCGAAGGGCTTAGCGGTTGAAAGCCGGATTAGCTCCTCAAGCCTTCCCCTCTGTGCCTTTCAACAATGACATCTCGCCCCGCCAGCAGGAACAGACGCAGCAATTAGCACCAATTAAAGGGAGAGGGCCTGGCCGGGCCACTTGCTTCGCACAGCCCAGGCCTTCCCTCGCTGCCTGCCCTGTGAATCGCCCTCCGGCCCCATTCCAGGGGACCTGTGCCTCTGGTCGCTGAGCTAGGCCAACCCGAGTCTCAGGTCGCTGGAGAAGGCAGCTTAAAGAGAAGGTGCTGCCATGATGGAAGGTCAGGCGCGCAAAGGCGGAGGGCATGCGTCCTGGCAGTTGAATTCTGGCAGGCAGGACGAGGGGCAGATCTGCGGTGTGCCGTACTCTAGCACTGGCTCTGCTACGGCAGGTGGTCCGGTGGAGTTTACAAATGGATTTTTTTCTCAATGTTCCCATTGGGGCTGTCGCCCCTCGTCTCAGCTTGGTGTCATTCACCCCCAGGGGTAGCTCAGAACCAGCCTCCAGCGCAAGGCCCAGGCTTTTCTCCTCAGCTGACACCACGCAGGGGGACAATGACAGGAAATGATTTTTAACTGATTTTTACCCATTTCTGAATAAGTGAAACGAGGCAAAAGTGGGGTTCAAAACCTGTCGTCTTTGTGGCTGTCTGGACAGGCTCTTTCCTTCTTCCTTCTTGCATGCATCACTTGCATGGCCACGCATCTGGAGCGTGTCTCCCGTGGCCGCCACCCTCAAAAATCCTGAGATTCTGGAGGGAACCCTGAGAGCTGGGCAATGTTTCCTCCCCCCCGAGCTACCTCTGTGGAAGGCTTTGCAGTGGCACTTGGAGTGAATTTGGACAATAGGAGAGAAGTAGAAAATGGGGAAGGCACCGAGGACTCTCTGGGCCCCACCAATGTTGCTGAATTTCTGTGAGTTGGATCCTGGCAAAGGGAGGCTCCTGTTAGATTCCCAGAACAACCTGGTGTCAGCTCACAGACGGATTTTTGTCCTAACGATTTGGGCGTTTCCCGTCCCAGCTGAATCATAGGAATGCTTTGGTGGAAACGAACCCACAGAGACATGTGTAATGAAGGTTGTTTTTGCGGACCTCAAAAAAGCCATGGGTTTGAGTTTCAGGAGGACGCAAGGATCGGCCCGTCTCTTGGAACTGCCTGCCGCTGTCTGTTTCCAAGCGCTGGTATAAATGTTATCCTCTGGCGCCAAAGAGTTACATGGTGCCGTGCGTCGCCGGTTGTGTCGTGGCACCGTGTGGGTGCAATTCTGGTCACATCCAGGCCTGGCTCACTGGTTTGCCTCTCCGTGTTGGGAGAGGGTACTTCGTTCTGCAAGGCTCATTCAGTCCTTGGCTTCTCTCGGGAGGATCCAGGGGGTGATGGGCCGTGGTGCGGTCCTGGCTGCTGTTGAGCTGAGGATATTTTGAATGGAAGCCACCAGCTTATTTCACACCTGCCACCAAACAGCCACCTGCTGTAGCAAGTTTTGCTCATGTAGGGCTGACTCAGCCGGAAACGCTCCGTGTCTGATTGCCAATCCCCAGTGGTGTCCTGAGGGTCTCTGGTGCCCGGGGGACAAACCTACATTTTTGTCCCCCGCCCCAAGTCTTGCGCCCCTGAGCAGGGCAGGAGGCGTCCCGGCATGGCCCCTCAGCTGCCCTGGGGTGGGGGGGGCCAGGCCTGTGGAGGGGGTGAGGCTTGGGGGCGTGCAAATGCAGGCTTGGTTCCGACCTCCCTGCAGGTACCCACCACGCAGCGCCCGCCTCTCCCGCTGCAGCCCCGGCTCGGACAGGGTGGCCTCACCCTCCCTTGGCCTGCGGAGGGGGGCTGCGCCAGCCCTTCATGATGCATGTGGGGGGAGGCGATGAGGGGTCTCCCTCAGAACCTCCTGTACTCCCCACCCCTTATGAAGGGCCGGCGGGGCGTCCCGCTTCCCCTGCAGCAGTCCCGCAGCCCAGCGGGTGGGCTCACCTCCCTGGCCTGGGGGGGAGGGTCCATTGGGCCAGCCCCTCTTGAGGCATGGGGGGGAGGAGGCACTGAGTGGTGCCCCTCAGAGCCTCCTGTGCCCCCCCGTCCTGTGCATCGTGAAGGGCCGGCTTGGTATACCCCTCCGCAGGCCGGCGCTGGGGGCCTGGCCCCTCTCTTCTGCCGCGGTACATCCTTGGCAATCCCCTGAGCAGTGGGTCAATTTGGGGACCAAACAATATGGTGGTACCCGGCCCAGTCTTCTCCCCTTGTTCCCAACGGGGCTGATGGTTTCGTCACAATGATCAGTAGGGGACAGTGCACAATATTGGTCATGGAATTGTGGAAGACGAGGGCTGGCAGGGACCTCAGGGAGAAATCTAGTCCAGCCCCTGCTCAAAGCAGGACCAACCCTGACTAAACCATCCCAGCCAGGACTTTGTCAAGCCAGGCCTTAAAAACCTCTAAGGATGGAGATTCTGCCAGCTCCCCAGGTAACCCAGTCCAGTGCTTCACCACCCGCCTCATGAAAAGTTTTTCCTAATATCCAACCTAGACCTCCCCCGCTACAACTTGAGACCGTTGCTCCTTGTTCTGTCATCTGCCACCACTGAGAACAGCCTAGCTCCATCCTCGCTGGAACCCCCTTTCAGGTAGTTAAAGGCTGCTATCAAATCCCCCCCCCCATTCTTCTCTTCTGCAGACTAAACAGGCCTAGTTCCCTCAGCCTCTCCTTATAAATCATGTACCTCAGCCCCCTAATCATTTTTGTTGCCCTCCGCTGGACTCTTTCCAATTTGTCCACATCCTTCCTGTAGTGAGGACACAGTACTCCAAATGTGGCCTCACCAGTGCTGAATAGAGGGGAATAATCACTTCCCGCGATCTGCTGGCAATGCTCTTACTAATGCAGCCCAATATGCCATTAGCCTTCCTGGCAACCAGGGCACACTGCTGACTCATATCCAGCTTCTTGTCTACAGTAACCCCCAGCTCCTTTTCTGCAGAACTGCTGCCTAGCTCGTCGGTCCCCAGTCTGTAGCTGTTCATGGGATTCTTCCCTCCTAAGTGCAGGACTCTGCACGTGTCCTTGTTGAACCTCGTCAGGTTTCCTGTGGCCCAATCCTCCAATTTGTCTAAGTCACTCTGTCCTATCCCTGCCCTCCAGCGTATCTGCCATTCCCCCCAGCTTAGTATCATACTTGAACTTGCCAAGGGTGCAACCCACCCCATCCCCCAGATCATTAATGAAGATTTGAAACAAATCCGTCCCCAGGACCGACCCCAGGACACTCCGCTTGTGACCGTCTGCCAGCGAGACAGGGAGCCATTGATCACAGCCCACTGAGCCTGCTGACCTAGCAGCTCTCTGTCCCCTTCCAGTCCATCCATCCAGCCCACACGTCTGTAACGTGCTGACAAGAATACTGTGCGAGACTGCATCAAAACCTTTGCTAAAGCCAAGGTATTTGTCCACCACTTTCCCTACATCCTCAGAGCCGGTCATCTCACAGACAAGGTAACCAGGCTGGTCAGGCATGACGTGCCCTTGGTGAATCCCTGCTGACAGCTCCTGATCACCTTCCTCTCTTCAAAGTGCTTCAAAATGGATCTTTGAGCACCTGCTCCATGATGTTCCCAGGTACTGAGGTGAGGCTGACCACTGGTCTGTAATTCCCCAGATCCTCCTTCCCTTTTTTAAAGATGGGCACTCCAATTGCCTTTTTCCACTCATCCGGGGCCTCCCTTAATCACCACGAGCTTTCAAAGATAATGGCCAGTGGCTCTGCAGTCACATCAGCCAGCTCCCCCAGCACCCTCGGGTGCATTGCATCCGGCCCCATGGACTTGTGCATGTCCAGCTTTTCCAAATAGTCCTGAACCTGTTCTTTCACCACTGAGGCTGCTCACCTCCTCCCTGTACTGTTTTGCCCAGTGCAGTAGTCTGGGAGCTGACCTCGTCTGTGAAGATAGAGGCAAAAAAAGCATGGAGTACTTTAGCCCTTTCTACATCATCTGTCACTAGATTGCTTCCCTTGATTATTTGGCTTGCCCTCATTAGGCTTCACAGTTGAACTCTCCTTGAGATGAATGGGGCAGATCAGACCCCCTTTGAGCGCTCTTGTTTCAGGCTGTCTGCAGACTCAGGCAGACAGGTCACGTTCGGAGGGTTTTCGTAATTTGCAGTCAGCAAGGTTGGAGAATTGAGTATGAAAATATAAAAGCAAAAGCTTAAATTCTGCCAAAGTCTAAGGAAGCTGCAGAGAACCATAACCTCCCAGCCCGCACAGCCCACCCCCTTTGTGCAGACACCATCTCTCTTTCCCGCAAGTGACTAACGGACCTTGCTCAGCAGTTAGGTTTGTTAGTTTCTTGTGAGAGTTGGAAAGAGAAGCCATGAGATGGGGGCTGGGCCCAGGATGTGTTCTCTCCCCGGACTGTGCTTTGGCACGATTCAAAGAGCTCTCGTGCAGATTAAACCTGTGTGTGCTGCGGCGGGTGGACGAGAGATCCCTTCCTCCCACCCACTTCCTGAGGGGCACTGGCTAGAGGGAAGGACACCCCTCAATAATCCATGGATGCTGCGAGATAACAGTCATGTCTCTTGCTGCTGTTGTGATCCCATTGGCTTCATTTTCATAGGCCTGAGGCTTTCGTTTTCTCTTTAACAGCCCCCAAGGGGGGAAGCAAGGGGTGTGAATGTGTGCGCACCGGCTCCTCCCAGGGATTGTGTTAGAACGAGGCTGAATGAGTCTTGCTGGGGTTTCCCTGCCCGCCCCAATTGCATTATGAGCACGCACGCATCAGACACTGCATTCTTCAGCCTCCTGCTGTTGCAGTGAGACTTGTCAGGAAGGCTTCCGCAGACACCCCGGGCTGCGTGCAGGGGGATTAGCGGGGCGCAGCCGCTGGAAGTAATTGATCCCCTCTCTGGTAATTCTGGAGCTCTTGTTCCCTTGCTCGCCACCCCGGCTAGAGCATTTTTCTGAATGGATTACAGAAGGGAAACCTTGCTCCGGTGACCGGAATCCGTTCCGTTTGGAGAGGAGCAAAAGGGTGGTAATAGCGGAGAGCTTTGATCCCTGCACGCACCAGGGAAATGGTAAATTCCCCTGGAAGAGCCAAACTGCTGGAGCTTCCCCAGCCTTGAGCTGAGTGATATAATAGCTGGCCGAGCTGGGAAGCCAAGGGCCTGATGAATTTGTAACACCAGTGTCTGTGAACAACGCCTGGGGTCACAACCTGTTTGTCGAGGGCCCTTTGCCTCACCCATTTCAGCTCCGTCTTGGGCTAATTTCCCTCTTTCTTATTTTGGGGCACCTGGAGATGGGAAATTAATGCAGAAATTCAAATTGGTGTAAGCCTGGATGTGGATCCTTTAAGGGGGCTTTGTGCCCCCTCAAAAAAATAGTCCCGGCTACCTATAATCCACTCTCTATTGTCTGTGGCCCCTTTAAGCAGAAGAATTGGTTTTGGAACCACTTTGAATTTTCGAAGCCGTTTTCCCAGCATGGAGAGGCTCAAGGCCGCCTTCATCACCACAGCATCGAAGCCGTTGGAGCCCCTCCACCAAGCCAGCAACATCAGCAGACAGGCTTTACCAGAGCTGGGTCAGCAGCCTATCCAAATAGGGCTCCAAGCCAGGTGAGAACAGGCTTTCTTCCCACGCTCTGGCTCAGCCGGGCTGCAGACAGCTGAGGAATCGCCTTTCCTGCAGGATTCTGGGGGTTCGGAGGATGCAAGGGAACACGGTCAGCATAGAGGGGATTTGCTTCCAGTCTGGTATGTCAGCACCTGCTCTGGGGACAGGGCCGGCTTTGTGTTTGAGGCTCTTTGTGGTCAAGTCACATTTCCCTGGGGCGAACAGGCTCTTCCCAGAGTTGGGACTAACCCTCAGATCCCTCCACATCTTCATGGAGTTAGTTATCACAAGGCTGAGATCAGGAGAACTGCTTGATTAATCCCTGTCTGCGCACCCTTCCCCGGGTCCGGTTCGGAGGCTGCACTGGGTGTCCCTAGGACCTGACTTCTCTTCCCATCTCTGCCACTGATCGCAGGAAAAGTCACAGTACCCCACCTCTGTGCCTCAGTTTCCCCATGTGTACAGTGTGGTTAATGACACTGACCTCCTTTGTAAAGTGCTTGGAGTGGTATTGCACAGAAGCCTTCCAAGTGGTGTTATTGTTTTGTTTTAGTGTCAGGGCTGCGGTTGTTGCGCTTGCTGGATGCAGCCCTGACACACCAAGTGGCCTGGGCCCACGGCTCCAGCCGCAGCCCTGCTGAATGTTGATGGCCATGTCTGGGAGGTAGCAGAATCCAACCCCTGGCTAGTAGCCTGTAGCCACTGCCTCCCCGCCTCTCCCCTGGAAGATAATCCTACATGGAGAGAGAAGGGAGTGCAACCAGGGACCAGCTGAGGACGCGAGCTGGGAGGTGACCTGTGTTGCGTGCAGTTCCAGCAGAGGATCAACAGTCACAAGTGATCTCAGGAAACCTTAGAGATGGCTGCTGCCAAGCGACATCTCCAGAGCTTCTGGGGCAAAGAGAACAAGCTTCCCAGAGGCAGGGGTGGAAAGTGGGATGAGAGAGCAACACCAAGAGTTTCTCGTTGTAATGTGTGGCCTTAAATGCCAGGCGCCATGTCTCTCTCCCGTCCGGCCTGGCTCATGGTTGCCGCTGATGGCTGTGAAGGTATGCTTTGGGAAAGGCCCAGGGGAGTTAACAATGCCTCCTTTCAGGTTTGCACGTGGGCCCAGCCC
This sequence comes from Mesoclemmys tuberculata, assembly GCA_007922155.1. Lineage (NCBI taxonomy): Eukaryota > Metazoa > Chordata > Testudines > Chelidae > Mesoclemmys > Mesoclemmys tuberculata. The sequence continues at coordinate 1,076,106 of ML675626.1, forward strand.
TGTGACCGCAGATGTGGGTCCAGCAGGGCAGCAGGACTGAATTCAAGGGGAGGCTGAATTTCCAGGAAGGAGTGGCCTGGGCTATTTTGGAATGAACCGTGGCCACCAGAGTAGGCCGGACCAAACGCTAATGGCTCCAGCGCAACGTGCAGAACCGCCAAGGACTGCGCAGCTGGAGACCAGTGGCGGGCGAGGGGATGGGCTCCGGCTAACGATGGCTGAGCCTGGGAACTTCGTGCTACGCTTCCACCAGCTCAGCTGCCTTTCCGACCTCTTGCTCCTGCCAAAGGGGGTTGAAAAATCTCCAAAACGCGGCATTACTCGGGGATTCTGGCAGTAACCTGGCCCCAGCCGCTTCTCGGTGTCACCCGAAGTGTCCCCGAGCAGGGCCTTGCTGACCCGCAGGGAAGGCTCGGGGTGAGTCGAGAGAGAAGGTTTGGGTCCATTCTTCCGACAGGCGTGTGTACACGCCCTGGCACCTCGGTGCTGCAGGGAGCGCTCACGTGAGACCGCTGCCCAGGGCTGTCAGCTGTGACTGTTGACTTGTCTCCATCAGGAACAGTGGATTTCTTTAGGGTGGGAGGTGAAGGGCTCTTTTGGGTCTAGATTCCCCCTCCCGCAGGGTGGAAGTACAGCCATGTCTTGCAAGCATCCTGCTGGGCACTCCTCCAGCGAAAGCAGGGGCGTAGCTCAAATCCACTGTGGGTTTGGCAGGGCCGGCCGTTCTAGGGTTTCGCTGAGACTGTTCCGTTAAATAATTAGTCCCAGTGAATTCCCAGACTCGGGGAGCTCTCGCCCTGCTGCTCGCCAGCCTGGCCTCCGTCATCCCCACAGCAAAGGAGCCCTCTTCCTGTCCCTTGCCAGCCTGGGCTCCATCATCGCCAGAGCGAGGGATCCCTCTACCTGTCCCTTGCCAACCCGGGCTCCATCATCATCAGAGCGAGGGTTTCTCTCCTCTCTCCCACTTGTCTCTGGTGTCGGCCGCACGATCCGACGCTCGTCACCTCCCACCCTTGGTATTTGTGTCTTGCTGGTCCATGGCAACAGAGAAAGCTTCACCTGGGGGAGAGCAGGAGGTGGCTGTCGTGTTAGCGATTGTCTCCCGGGGATCGGCAGGGCTACTCGCCGTCGGCACAGAGCACCAGAGTGCTGGCACAAAGGAGCGTCCAGCTAGGGCAGAGAAGGCTAAGGAGTCCCAAATACACTTGAAAGGGGGACAGAGGGTTTAAGTTGGATTAGGCTGTTATTGCAAGTGAGTTGTTCAGGTGACTGTTTAATGGGGCGTACTGGCAAAGGAAGGAAGCAAGGTACCATGTAATTAGCCCCAAACTGTGCAATTAAATTCTTATTAATACTCCAAACAGCAGGGAACGTTCAAGCCTTTAATTAGTGATTAACGCAAGACAGACAGGGAGCTGCAGCCAGCCCAGCTCTCAGGTACAGCCCAAGGAGGAGGGGAAGATGGTGTGATGCAGTGGGAGCTGTGGATGGCTGCGAATGAGGAAGGGTGAGGCATGTTTTGCAAGCTGCCCGCTCCTCTCCTTCCCCAAGCGGGAACTGTGCCCCCAGGAGAACGAGGCTCTCCTGGGTCTTAGCACAGCCGCCTGCCTGTGGAACTTGGGTTCTCCCAATCAAGCTGGCACAACTGGACTGGCTGCCATTCTCCCAAGCAGGATTTCCACTGGACTCTGGGGCACCAATTGATAAAGCTACTGAGGCGCCTATCTGCGTCTTTAAGCACCTTTGAGTGCAGCCCGGTGCGCCTTGTGCACCCCAGACTCTCTTCCCTAGCCTTTCCCACTGTCGCGAACAGCTGCACATCGCCCCCAGCAGCGGCAGAGGTGGGGTCATAGAGCAGCCATGGTGCTGGCGGCCAATGCTCCTCATTGGTCTAACAGCTCCCAGCGACGCTAACGAGAGTTGTACCAGCGATGCCAGTGCAGGCCAGCCCAGAGTGCTTGTGACAGCCCCACTCCGGGTGCCCAGCCCTGCGTGGTTCTGCTATTCATGCCCTGACTACACTAGCTCTCCCGGCCTTGCTACCAGCTAAGCTGCACCAGTGGTGAAGTGGTGGGGGAGTGAGGGAGGGAAGGAGAATATTATCTTCTCCTGGATCTAAACGTACCAGCTGGCCACGTGCCCTGCTAGTGATTGTCCTGGCAGCCCCGATCCGCAAAGGTAGAGAGATACCTAACTCCCGTTGAGTCCCAGGAGAGATAGGCACCGAACTACCTCTGAGGATCTGGGCTGTCCTAGATCCAGGATCTCACCCAGACAGCACAGCTTTGGGATTTGCTGTCCTTTGCAGCTCAGGTGATGTTAGGGAAGGTGGGAGGTTTTTAGTGGGGCTGTATAAAACCACTCGTTTTAGCCCAGGCCTGCTACATTTCAAATCCCCGTGCTCCTGAGCCCTGCATGCTCCTGTTTTTCAGAGAGAGCTATGTCCTCATCTGCTCCGATCTTGTGGATGTCTCAGGGAGAAGTGGCAGCTGTGTGTGTTACGGCTACTCCATCACCCCAAGCTCGTAGAGATGCGGGAATGACTCACGTCATTCCTCCACCCCCAGCCCAGGCTTGGAGCCCTCGGGGCTGCCTTGTCCATCTTTCCTCAGCTGGAAGGAACTCCGCCTCGGCCCAGATCTGGAGAGGGCGGCAGGGGATGACCAGAGGGTTGCTAGCGACTGCCTTCAAAAGCTCGGTACATGCTGCGGGGTGCTGAACTGCTGCAGCCATGATGGGGTGCCACCGCGCTCCCATGGACACTCACAGGGCAGTAGAGTCTTATTTCGCAGAGGAGGAGAGGCGGGCGTGGGAAAGAAAGTGGGGCGTGCCCCCTCCAGCCAGCAGTGCGCCAGGACCTGGCACTGGCTCTCCATACTCTGGGGCTGGAAGGAATTTCCAGCTGATGGCCCCTCCGAGGAGAGGGGCCTTGGCTCACGTGTGTTAAACGGCAGGGGCAGCTGTATCGTAAGGCCTTGGTCTGAGCCCCAGGAGGGACCTGTTTCCTGCCCCGGGGTTGAGGCTGGGAGAGGAGTACCCACGCAGGTCCCTTTGCATTCAGGCCTTTGGCACAGCCCCGGGAACAGCTGTCCCCAAAGGACCCACCGTAGGTGCTGCATGAGATCCAGCGAAAGCCAGATGACAGGGCTGCGGCGTCTGTTGGTAGCCGGCCAGTCAGGGGGCAGCATTCAGTAAAGTTCATGGTGCTGTTCATTGTTGTTGATCCAAGGGTCTGGATTCTGGTTCCCAGCCCTCTGTGTGGGGCCACTCTTGGGGCAGTATGTCGGAAATGGGCAGGGACTCCTCCAGGGCTAGGATGTCGCCGAGGGGATGCAGTGGGGTGCAACGATCCCATCCCTTGCTGGGTCCCCTGGGCAGCTTCTCTCCCTCCATTGCAGCAGGCCTGGGCCAGTTACTCTCTCACTCATTACACAGGAGCTGAGGGAAATGGGACAAGACTGGCCAATTATTTACCTGACCTTTCCTTTCCTCGGTTCCACGCTCCCACCCACCGACCCACAGGGAAATACTCCAGCAGGGCTTCCCTCCAGCCGAAGAGCTGAGTGGAAGCATGGCGCTTGCACTTGAGTGTCGCTGAACTGGCTGCAGCCCGGCCACGGCTCGAATTTATAGCATGAGCCACCGTCAGCGCGGGGGAGTCTTGCCGGGGCTGCCCCGCGTTCGTAGCTGCAGAGCAATGCTGTGAATTGTCAAGCAGTGGCTCTGGCCTGCCACCACCACCTGTGCGCGTGGCTGTGACGTCATGTCCCTGCGAGATAATACAAGCTCTGAATGTATTACTTCAGGCCTCGAAACCCTGCCTCAGCCCAGGATGGCAGGTAGCCGGGCAAACGTCTCCGCCTTAGTAAGCAACGGTGGGTTCCGTTGCCTCCCGGACAGGCGGAAGCTGGGTGGCAGCATTGCAGCCACTGTCTGATTTTTGCTGGTGTTCGTGGGGGGGGGCAGTTTGTCACGTTAGCAAACCCCGTTAAGGTGACACGTTGATTGCGCCAAGGGGCAGTTGGCTTGTTCAATAACAGCAGTGCTGGACCCCAGCCAGAGTCAATGTGCGGTTCGGAGAAGCACCCAGAAGCTCACGTATAAGGGCCTTCGGAGCCCAGTTCTCCTTTCGTCTTGATTTGTCCCTGGGGCAACCCTACTGACTTCCACAGCGTCCCTCCCCTTTATTGGCTTGATCCAAAACTCCTTGCAGTCAACAAGAAGCCTCCTGCTGCCTGCAGCGGGCTTTGGATCAGGCCCGCACCACGGAGGGAGGGAAAGAATCAGACCCCTGTGTAACCCCTGGGTGCAGTCTCATTAATTTTAAGGAGCATCCTCCCCGCTTGCCAGAAACTGGGCAGGGCCGTGCACCCTAATAACACCTATTGCTTAAATAGCTCTGTCCAGCCACAGACCTCAAAGCATTTTGCAAAGGGCCAGGATCATTAGCCACATTTTGTAGACACCCAGCATCTGAGCCAGAAAAGAAACAAGGTTGGCTGAGCGCCAATCCAGGGCCCTGTCCGCTAGGCCTCCGATCTAACCCTAGTCACCCTGCCTCCAGGAGAGTTGGGGGTACTCAGTACCCTGCAGAGTCCAGACCCGTGTGGCAGGGCTGCAGGATGGAGCCCTCCCACGGGAGTAAGCTGCCAAAAGCCAGCTTCCTCTTCAGAGTCCCATTACCTTGGAAGACAGTAAGAACAGCCTTTTCCCTTCTCTCCTGCCACTTCTCGCCTGGTCCCAGCCAGAATGTGGAAATGCAAAACCCCAGCTGATGCAAAAAGGAAAAATAACAGCAGTGTCAACCACTCATGGGATTTCATCCCAGTCTCACCATTTTTCATGCCTTTCTTAAAGCCCCAGCTCTTGGAGTCATGTGAGACTCTCTGCTTGGTTAAAACAAAAGTAATTTTCTATCCCTCATGGTCGTGCAGCAAATGTAAAGCTCAAAACCCAAAAGGCAACTGAAAGGAACCCAAAAGGTATGATTTGTCAACCAATGTGGTGATTTTTGGGGGTGCTGATTTTTGATTTTTGAACATTGGGGATTGGCAAATCCTGTAATGGGGAACAGGAAAAAGTTACCGAGCTTTTCCACACTTTTAGAAAGCTTCTGTGTGGATTGAGGTCTGGTTTGTGCAGACGGCTCAGGGTGGTTCTGAACCTCATTTCCCACCCCATCCTTCAGCGGTGTCTCCCCACCTCTGCGGCTGGGCCTGAAAGCAGAAGCAGAGGGAGAGGGGCCTTGACAATAGGCAGCAGGCAGCTGTTTGACCCTGAGGGGTTAACTCTCCCCAGCTTTCTTCTGCCGGCTTCTGCCAGGGATTGAAGCTGGGAGCGGAGAGGTGGGGGCTAGGGGAGGAAATTTCACACACTGACAAGCAGGCCCAGCAGTTAAATCTTGGGCTGACATGTTAATGAATTTCACAGTACGCCTGGAAAAACTCTCACCCAGCCTCAATTTACCAGCGAAGGGGGGGAGGGAGCGGGAGCGGGTTTAGCCGAAGGAAATCTTGTTCCCATTATGTTTTTGTGAGAGTGTTAAACAGGAACTGGCAGCGCTTTTTCCTTTTTATCTCACACACGTGGATTTGGAATTTTTTTTGCCCCCCTTTGGGTTCCTGCGGCTAATAAAAAAGAAAGGGTATGTGTGTGGTTTGGGGGGTAGAGGGGGGTATGAAATCAAATGAGTTTAGCAGCTCCCTCCTCTGTTACAGTCTTGGGAGCAGATCCCCACTTTCCTCTCCACCACAGCACCCTGGCCACAGCTGGCACCGTTCACGCTTCTCATGGGCCTGGCACTGCACAAAAACAGAAGGAGGTTTGCTGCTCCACCCCCACGCCCCAGTGCAAGGCGGGTGGTCCTCTCCAAGGGCTAGGCCAGGGTCTGCTGGGGAAAGGGGTTGTGGGGGAAGGCCAGGAAGCAACCAAGATGGAGACCTAGTTCCCCTGGCACCTCAGGGGCCCAGTCCTGTCCCCCCAACAGCCGTAGCAAAGCCCTTATTGCCTGTAAGAGGGCAGAGCCTAAGGGAGTGCGGTGCTTCTGTGGGCTTTTTTCACATAAAAGACTCTTCTGGACTAGCGGTGACACACAGCTGGTAGCCTGGCAAAGATGGGTTATGCCCACCCTGTCTGTGCCCCCAGGGGGTGAAAGGCTCCTGGCCATGGGGCGGAGGGGCCGTAATCTAGTCAGAAAGGCGGTTCATGTCTCTCAAAGCCAAAACTGCAGTTATGGAGACCTCTGTTCGCTTCCTGGTTCAGACACTGACTCACTGGGTGGCCTTGGGCAAGTCCCTTAGACCCAGAGTCACGAAGTGCCTAACACCACCAATTCCAATGGGAGTTAGGAGCCTAAATGCCGTTGAGGCGCCCCGTGCCACAGTTTTCCCATCTCTGAAATGGGGACAATAATAGTGCCCTCATGGCGGGTTCTGAGTCTAAAGTCGTCAGCGAGGCGTACCTGGCAGTGCAGGCAGGTGTGGTGTCCCTCTGCGCCAGGCAGATCAGAGCCACTGGCAGTGTAGGCAGACGTGCACAGGTGGGATGGTGAGTGGACCAGTGCCAGCCCCGAGGTCTCCCAGTCCATCCCGGCAGCATGCTGTCTGGTGTCCCGGGGGCTGGGAGCTGAGCAGACATCTGTTCCTGGGTAGCTCTGTGCCATAGCTAGCGGCCATCTGTCGGTAGCGAGGGGGGAGATGCCGTGGCAGCAGGATGGCAGGTGCCCAGCTGGCTCCGTTGGCCTTTCTGCTGAGCGTCTCGTTCTAACAATCCAATTTGCACTTGTCTCTGATTTACGGCACCGCTGCCCTTCCATGCCCCCTCTCCCACATGTCCCTGCTCCTCAGCAGCGACCCCCACAGCCCCGGCCCAGCGGGGCACCGCGGATATTACACATCTGGAGCACACATGGAAGGAAGCTGCTCGGTCGTCTCCCATCCCGCCGGCAGCGCAGCCACGAGCAAGTGGATGGGGCAGAGACGCTGATCGCAGCTCCTCTGGAGGGAACCATGCTGGACACTCAGCTCTGGGCACCTGCCTTCTCCGGACCCCTCCTCCCCTCTGCCTGCTGCGAAGCCCTTTGTCTGCCCTCCGAATCTCCCCGCTCCCTTAGCTCCCCACAGGCCCTCCGGCTTGATTGGCCCCCTCTCCCCCATGGAGACAGCCAGGGAGTTCCTGTTTATGGGGGTGCGATCAGGGCTGGCACCCCGCGGATGGGGCCCGGGCGGGATCTGGCAGCCGCTGGGGAAGGGTTGTGGCTGCTGATTCCTCCCTGTCTCTTCTCTCGGGCTGCTGAGATTTGGCAGTGGGTGTTTGTAGTGTGCTAGCACCCGGAGCTCCAGGCTGGCCCCAGCCCGTTGCTAACGAACACAGGACAAGAAGTCGCCCCTGCCTTGTCGAAGCAAACACACAGCCTTCAGGCGGTCTGGCCCGCTGTGATCCGCTGCTCTGCCGGCCCTCCACGCGGCCCTTGCACCGACCTCGACGCCCTCCTGGCTCCCTCAGGCCAGCTTGGCCTTCATGTTAGATCTTTGCCCTGCTCCCGTGCAGTGACATACTGGTGGGGAGACATGCGGGGGGGTTCACCAGCCGGGCATGCGGGGGGCGCAGGCACCTGAGCGGGAGAGGCTGGCGTTGTGTGGCGGTGGGGTGGGGGGTGCAGAGCCCAGCTAGAGCCAGGCTCTACCACCGCCATCGGCCCCAGAAAGTCCCTGGGCCGCAGGGAACCTGGCTTGTCCCCCCCCCCCGCAGGTACAGAGCTGGGGACCCTTCGTGCCCTGCACGGGAGGCGCATGAGCCCAGAGGGCGGCACAAATGGAAGCACTGGCTCCAGGCGCTGGGGACCCCCGCACGCCATGGCGTTCCCATGAACCTTTCTTTGAGTCGCTCACTCCGTCCCCCCCAGTGCGTGAGCCCCGCTCCCCCCCCAGCACTGCCGAGCTGGGCCGCTGGGCCCACGCCATTCTCAGCCCATGTGGGCACGGGCCTGACAGGCCGCCTGCAGCAACGCCTGGGGGGAGAGGAATACAGATGTCGCACGCCCTGCTGTACCTCACGCCTCTGGGCTTCGCGGCATGTAAATGTTTGCATAGCTTCAGACTCCCTGGCACTCCAGGGCGGGTGTATAAGTAGGCCAGGGGGGTCTGACTTGCACCCTACATTGATCGCCTCTGAGGATGAGCCTGGCCACTGCCGCGCCAGGCCAGCGCCAGCAGCCTCTCTGGGAGCCAGGGCTGTGGAGAACAGGCCTTCCCGGGAGATTTCGGGCTTCCCTTCGAAGCTGCAACCTGCAAGGGCCGTGACGCGAGTGAAAGGAAGAGTGACTTGGGGGCGCCGGGGGGATGGGTGGAAACCAGCAGAAGTGTCCAAATGTTTGTTTCCAAGTTGACGGTGCCGGATCAGGTGGATTTGATCTGACTCGTTGTCCCAGCCCTGCTCACTGCTCTGGAGCCGCTCCCCCAGCCACCAGGACCCATTCCACGCTGCGCCTTGCATGCAGAAGGCCAAGGGGGTGCCGGCTTCTGCCCTGGGCCCCTTCAGTTCGTGCTCTCAGCAAAGACTGACCCGCTTGCCCCGCTGGGAGGCTGCCCTCAGAGCTTTGGGCCTCCGTCCCAGGTGTCTGCCCCACACCCCGATGGACATGCGGTGCGGTGCTGGGCGGCTTGCTCCGGCCTCCTCTGGCTTAGTGCCTTGAGTTGAAATTTTCCTGGTGGCTCTGGGTCTGCAGCCTGGTGGGGGGTGATCCTCTGAGTGGGTCTGGCCCTGGGTGGGGAGGACTCTTCTCTGAGCCCTTCATTCGCCTGCTCATCCTCTTCTTGCCTCTCCTCCTGCAGCTTGCAACTGTAACCTGCACGCCCGGCGCTGCCGTTTCAACATGGAGCTGTACAAACTCTCTGGCCGCAAGAGCGGCGGTGTCTGCCTCAACTGTCGGCACAACACCGCCGGCCGGCATTGCCACTACTGCAAAGAGGGCTTCTACCGGGACATGAGCAAGTCCATCACCGACCGCAAGGCGTGCAAAGGTAAGGGGAACACTCAGCGTTGGGACCTCTCCCCTAGGCACCCTCTCCCCAGCCCTTTCTTCCTCTGTTTGCTGCACTATTTCCCTCTGTAAGGGGGTACGCCTATTTTTCTCTTCTTATTCTTGCTGAATGCAGCTGTTCATGCCTATATAATCCCCCTAAACCCTCCTCCCCTGCCCCATTCTAAACTCCAGTCATCAGGGCAGCCATCTCCCTCTGCCTGGAGGGAACTCACCTGGTACAGAGGCCTCTACGGCTTTCCCCACAAGCTGATGGCACATGAGGGAAGCAGAAGGGAGGCAGCTAATGTGTTGGGCTCCCTCTTCCTCCCACAGCCAGCATTTCACTGACGGGAGCACATTCATCTCAGCTACACAGGCAATAAGGATAGAATCCATCCATCCATCATTTTAATCTGTATTTCTGATTTCTAATGCATCCATCCCCTTCGTCTCGACGGGGCCAGACATGGAGATTCGTAGCTATGTAAAGCCTTGTCTATACTAGAAAACTTGCACCAGGGTAACTAACTTAAGATTGATCTAGTTACACCTGTGCAAACCTCTAATGTAGACACACTTCAAAGGATTGAAATTGCTCGCAACCTGATCTAGATTAATGTGGTCAATTACCACATTGGTCTGAGTGCAACTGAAACTGATTTATGTCTCTGTTGCGGGGGGGTTGCACAGGTGTAACTAGATCCATTTTAGTTACACGGGTGCAAGTTTTCTAATGCAGATCGACTTTCAGGACCTGGTTCTGAGGGGGGCTGAGTCCCCACAGCTCCTGATAATATCTATTGGCGTCGCCAGTGCTCAGCACCACTGAAGACTGGATAAGATCTGCGTTGGATTCTGCCCATAGTCGGCCCTGTCCTCCCTCTGGTTTTCACTCAAACTTAGGCGCTGCCCGAGAGCCAGCTATGGCCATTCAAATCCCTACTCACAGCACACAGCCTCTGTGAAGCCCCACGGCAATAGTTCCACCAAGGAGCTTCAGATAACAGAACGTGACAGCTGGCATCACATGGCCCATCACAGGGGATGCTATTTCCCTGGGATGAATCCTTCCCCTCCGACGTCAGGGGAGTTTGGCCACTGACTTCAGTGGAACCAGATTTCTCCCCTGGACTCTTTGTCTAACGCAGCCTGTGAGCTTCTTCGAGAAGGGCACGGGGCCGCCTTGCTGGCATCCCAGAAGGCGTCTCCTCTGCACAAGCTGGAGGGGCTGCTGGGAGCACCAGGCTTTGTCTTGTCTTTCTTTTCTTCTCTTGGTTTAATTAAAATAATGACACTCTTCTCCCCGCAACAATGCAAGGCAGTGGCCAGTAGGAACTTGGCAGCCAGCCTTAGGGTTCTCTTCACTTCCAGGCTGATCAGTAGGAGCCTTTCCATGGGCTTGGCTGGGCGTTGGGTTGGGCCCTTCAGGTGGGGATGGGTAGGTAAAATAAATATCTCAATTCCCACCCCCAACAAGCTTCATTATGGTTCCTGTTTGTCCTCTGCCACCCCCCTTGCGGGTTCTTGAAGCAGATGCCCGCATATGGCGCGACAAGCCAGGATCTCAAGCCTCATTTCCCATATGCGAGAGACGCAATGTGTTTAGAAAAGCGTTGGAGACGCATCCAAGCCAGCACAGCTCTAGTGCTCTGACAGTCACCCCACATGAGCTGGAGAGAGACAAGTGGGACAAGCCCAATTCCCCCCTCAAAGGACTCCAGCCTGGGAGATTGGGAGCAGCTCTTCTTCCCCAACCTTGATGCTTGTGCCAGATTCTGGTGGGTAGCCATCCATACCGTGCGAGAGTTCAGTCCTGATCCGGTCACGTGGTGGGAGCCTGCTCTGATGTGCCAGGCCAGGCTTGGAGATAGGATGCTGTGGATTGTTCTCCTTATGGGTGTTAGAGGGTTGAAGGCACGCCAGAACACAAAATGTTGCTTTTACATAGGACCTACATACAAAAAGCGACTGCCAAAGATTTTTGGGGAAGCAAGGAAGAGGACAATGTTGCAGCAAGAATGGGTTTCGAACACTGACGTTTGGCCCCTGTTTTGGGCAGATTAGGACGATTTGAGGCTCGCAGGGGCTGAGCAAGCCACTTTAACATGTGCTTTGTGCTGTGCAGATTGGCAGCCTCTTCATCAGCCTTAGTGCCTGACATACAAAAATCCCCCAGCCCCTTCTGGACTGGGCGCAGAGAGGAGAGGAAAGCCCCAGGTTTAACAAGCGCCTCGGAAAGTGAAAAGCAGCAGTGGCCAAAAAGCTCTGGTGAGACTGGCTCTGGCCCGGCGAGGGGAGACCTGCCTTACAGCTGGGGCATTAGGAAACAAGAGCTACGAATTTTTAATAACTGGAGCAGCTGAGCTGGCAGGCGCCCTCCCCGCCCCTCCATGCATGTGGGCCTCACCTCGGCAACCAGCTTTCCCCTGGCCAGGGGCTTTCACACTTTCTCCAAAGCACCATTGGCCAGTCGGCCTTCGTGGCAACGGACTTGCAAATGGCACTCCCTGCTCCCCCCATATAGGAGCCAAGCAGGAGGGGTTTATGTTGAGCGCCTTGTGCCAGAAGTGTCCAGCTGTAAATTGCTGCGGGGATGGGAGGGAATGTGGCTCGTCATCCGTGAAGCAAGGACTGTTTCCCCCCAGTGGCTCATGGTGCTGCTGTGGGGCGTCATTTCCCTCACCCCGGGATGGGGCAGTTTTCTTCCTCTGGGAGCGCTGCAAGTGACTCTCCGAGAGCCCCACAGAGCAGCGGAGCCGCTGGCCCCCGGCTCTCCAGGCCCGGCCGTTAGCGCCCGGCTCTCCCAAGAGATGTAGCCTTGCCGAGGCCGGCTGCAGAATCCGGCTGTAGTTCTGACTCAAAAGGCAGGGCTGAAGGTGCACGCGGCTGGTCCCTCTTCAGGGCCAGTCTCAGGACCTTGGCTGGGTGGCACCTTTTGTGAGAGGGGAACCCCTATGCCTGCTTTGTGGGGAAGGGGCTGTGTGCCCTTCCGCTGAGCCGTTCCCCTCTCCAGTACCCTCCACCGTCTGAGGGGCACTGGGTGGAGTTTGGCTCGCTGCTTTAGGGGCCTTGGCATTGAACCTAGGCTCCCTGTGGCTCCCCTTCTGCCAGCCTCTTCCCAAGGGCGCTGCCAGGGCCCATCTTGGCTTGGAGCAGGCCAAAGGCAGCTGCATCTGAAGGAGAGACTCGGGCTGGAGCAGGGGGGGATGCAAAGGAGGAAAACATTACCTGCAGAAAAGCAGGCAGGGCATGGGCTGTGTGGAAGAGGCACATTGCCAGCCTCTGGACATATAGCCAGTGTCACGCACCAGGGCACTATTGCCAAAATTCAGCCCCCGTGGCGTGCGTGCGCATGGGAGATACGTGCCAGGGCACCATGGTGCGAGTGGTGACACTCATGCGTGGCTCTTGCTGTACGAGAGCTGGAATGGCAGGTGGCCAGTCTCTGCCTCGAAGATTTTCATGCCAGTGTCTCCAGGGTCTCATGTTGTCTCTGTGCGAGTGTTTCCGCCATCTCCGGACACTGCCTGGCGTGCTTCGGCCCCTGTGGGACAAGCCGTATGGTGTCCTGAGAAACAGTTCTGCTTACAAAGTCCTCCCGCAATATTGCAACCCAGCACAAAGGCAGACGGGCAGGCAACAACCTCGGCAGCATGTGGCTTCTTGGAAAAGCCCTGAGTCATTTCCTCAGGGGGAGAGGGGGAGGGAGGGGATGTTCAATAAAATCTCCCCAACTGCCTCTGCCCTCATCCCTCCCCCTCCTCTCTCTCCACTCGCTCCCTGTCTGGCTTCCTAATGCTTCTCTTGCCCGTACGTAAGCTCACCACACACGAGGGGCCACTCGTATCAGCCACTGGTCGCCCACTCTGTAGAAATCCCTCCCACTGTGTGCTGCCCTCACTGCAGACCTGGCCGATGTTAGCTCAGAACCACAGACTCTGGTCTCTTGTGCTCCAGATTTGCCCAGGTGTGCATCCATTAGGAGCAGAATCAGGCCTTCTCTTGTCTGAATTGCAGAACATCTTTAAATACCTCTTCCTTTCTTATGGGCCCGAGGCTTCTCCCAGCTTCTTTGCTACAAAACACTAGGCTGGATGGCTTCTGAGTTTTTTTCCAGCTCTATCTGACCCCTTCACTTCTGTGTCTGGTCCCAGCCCAAACCAGCAGGAGCTGAGTGTTTAGGGAACACTAAAATGGGAACGGTGGAAGCGACTTAGCCATCTATTTCCAATCGCCACGGTTCACTCTGAGTCTTGCGCAGTGATTTGTGTGAGCTCTTAGCTTCTCTGAATCTGTTTGCCCAGCCCTGCGAGTGATGGCTGAACACCACCACAGCCTGGGGTGCTGGAAGCAGAATCAGTTCCTTCCCTATTATATTTTTTGCTGAGGACTTAGGTGCTTTCCTTGCCAATGTCGAGCAGCTGTCAATCTGGATGATAGGGTGCGTTGCACCCTTAGCAAGTTTGCAGGGGACACTAAGATGGGGGAGTGGTTGAAGGCTGGCGGGTAGGGATAGGATATAGAGTGACCTAGAGAAATTGGAGGATTGGGCCAAAAAAAATCTGATGAGATTCAGCTAGGGCAAGTGCAGAGTCCTGGATGGAAGAATCCCATGCACAGCTACAGGTTGGGGACCGACAGGCTAGGCAGCAGTTCTACAGAAAAGGACCTGGGGGTTACAGTGGACAAGAAGCTGGATATGAGTCAGCCGTGTGCCCTGGTTGCCAAGAAGGCTAATGGCATATTGGGCTGCATTAGTAGGAGCATTGCCAGCAGATCATGGAAAGTGATTATTCCCCTCTATTCGGCATTGGGGAGGCCGCATTTGGAGTATTGTGTCCAGTTTTGGGTCCCCCACTACAGAAAGGATGTGGACAAGTTGGAGGGTAACAAAAATGATTAGGAGGCTGGAGCACAAGACTTATGAAGAGAGGCTAAGGGCGGTTGGCTTGTTTAGTCTGCAGAAGAGAAAAGTGAGGGGGGGATTTGATATCAGCCTTTAACTATCTGAAGGGGGGTCCCAGGGAGGATGGAGCTAGGCTGTTCTCAGTGGTAGTAGATGATAGAACAAGGAGCAACGGTCTCAAGTTGCAGTGGGGGAGGTCTAGGTTGGACATTAGGAAAAGGTTTTTCACTAGGAGGGTGGTGAAGCACTGGAATGGGTTACCTAGGGAGGTGGTGGAATGGCTAGGCTTGACAAAGCCCTGGCTGGGATGACTTAGCTGAGGTTAGTCCTGCTTTGAGAAGGGGGTTGGACTAGATACCTCCTGAGGTCCCTTCCAACTCTAATCTTCTATGATTCTTCCCAGGGGGTTTTGACTTCCCCTGGTCCTAGGTCCTGGTCAGAGATTCTGCTTGCTAATTCAGACTTAATGGGAACACCAGGAGTCCCAGCTAGGTGAGGAAGTGATAGGAATCTATAAAACCAGCTTGCAGGTGCTGTGGCTGTTCTCTGGCAATGAAGGATGCATTGTTCTAGGAAGAGGGAGAGGACGGAGAGCTCCAGCACGCAGTGCGCCAAGAGAGCTCTGCTCAATGACTCTGCACTGTCAGCCAAATCAGAGAATTTGGGCTCTTCACAAGCTTCCCCTGGAGGCAACCCCGTCTGGTACGTGCTGCAAGCAAAAGGCAGGTGTTTTGCCAGCTACGGTTTTGAGTGCATTTTCCTGGAGCGCTGGCAGAATTTGCAGTCGCCCCTGGAATGCTGCAAAGTTTGACAGTGCCAGGGGAACACTTGCTCCGGGTGCATCCCCTGCTGCGTTGGATGTGCTCAGTGGGAGGCTGGTCTTGTGGCAGAGTCTGCTGTGACCCAAGTGAGCTGGTTCCATTCCTGGCTCTATCACAGACACCGTGAGCAAGTCACTTCATCATTCTGAATCTGTAAAATAGGTATTGTCATTCCCTTTCTCCCATGGGTGCTATGGCTTGTCCATCTGAATTGTAAAGGCTTTGTGGCCAGGATTATCTATGTGTTTATATAGTGCTCTGCACAGCGGAAGGGCTGTCTAGGTGTGACCGTAATACATATAATAAGGAGCAGCATTTCCATCTTGCCTGCTAACCCGCTAACCCTCATGCAGAGAGCAGCGCAGATAATGAGCCGCTCCAGCGCAGCCATGTGCTAAAACGGACACGTGAGCAAGCGTTCCCGGGATCCTAACCCGGATCCGTTTTGCTTCGTGCACTCCCAAGGTTGTTCATAAATCACATCCTGCGTGTGGCCAGGTGGAGACTCCCGGATGGCAGGAATGACTCCTGGGCTAGAATTCCGAATTGGCTCCCCTTTCACATCGCAATCCGAGCTTTCGGTATGTGTGAAATGAGTCCACTTGAGGAGTCTGTGTGGCAGCATTCTCAATAACCAGCCATAAAGATAGCCCAGACAGGAACAGGAACAGGAGGTTTTCTAGCAGCAAAACTAACTCCGTGCTAGCTGTGGATGAGAACAAGAGCCAAGAAATTGCTCATAAAAGCGACAGGAATGATGAGTTTTCGAAGGCTTGTGACATCGCTGAAGCTCAAATGCTTGCACAAAAGCAAGGCAATAACACAACAGCTTGTAAGTACAACAGCTACAGAGCAAACTGCTTCCGACTGGACACGCAATCAAATGCCAATGGCAGACCTACTGGAGCATAACTAGTGTTATTCCAGGGAAAATACAGAACCATCTCCCTGAGGAACTGTAGGGGTATCAAAAGCAAAGCTTGTTTCTTATTCAGGACATGAAGCAGCAGCACAAAGGCAAATAATTATCACAACTGGCTTTAAAAACCAGTACCATTAATAACTTTCCAAATATCAAACGGGGACGTACCATGTGTGTTAGGCCTTAACAGCTGCCAAACTTGGAAACTCTTTAAGTAGCACATACACAGAGAGCACCCGAGCCGAACTCACACATGTAGCCCAGCGTCTAGAGGGTCTGGACGGGGGATTACGACACATAACTAGTAAGCCTAATGATCTGTCCACCAACAGACAATGTAGAAACTGGACTTGGTAATATAGAAAAGTCTGGAAAACACAGAGCAGGGTTGATTCAATGCTTGTAGGCGAAAAGCCAAATCAGGGGAGGCTATGCATTAATCCCTGTGATTTAAATAAAGCCGTAAAACATGAGTGCTCTCCAATGAAAACTGTTGAAGTGGTAGCAGCTAAGCTCTCAGACAAAAAAATACCCTGAGTATTAGGTGCAAAGACATGCTTTTTGGCAAGCAAAGCCAGATGAGATAAGCTCTAAGCTAGTGACTTCATATGATGTTCTGGGCTCGATCCTGCACAGCTCAGTGTGCGGGCCTCGGTACCACGAGGCACCTCTCTGCTCTCCCTTTGATCATGGCACCACCATGTGTAGGGCAGGTTCCCCGGGCTGAGGGCTGCTCCAGCACATGCCAGATGCTAACTGTACCAAAGGGCATCCTGGCCAGTCCCCCTTCCCACTAGCCAAGGGATGATCCCCTGGTACTAGATGTGCCAGCTCTACAACCAGGATTGGCTGCAAGCACGCCACGAGGCAGGAAGAAACTACCCCCAGATTGAAAAAGGGGGCAGTCCTGGTAGACTCACAAGACCCCACAGGAGCACTGGTTTCTGCAGCAAGGATGCTAATGGGCAGGTGACTAAGGGTTTTATTTCCACCAAAACCTCAGCTACAGAAACCTAAGCAGTTACCAGAGCCAGAAAGACAAAGAAACAGACAGCGAGAACTGCGCTCTAGCCTGACAACGGAGCAGCCAGTGCCCCGGCGACACATGCTGCCCCTGCAGCACAAACAGGCAGAGACGCCAGGGGAACCCACAAGGTTTGTCTGACGCCCCGGAGACATCCCAGGCACCTGTAGCGAGAGGAGCTGAAGGTGCCCGCTGCTCTGGTCTAGAGCAAAGCAAAGTCGCATTGTCATTGACAGCAAACAGCAGACGGGTTACACGACGCATTGTACCGTTCACTGATCTCTGGCGTCACTTCTCCAGTTGTTGCCATCACTTGAGCCACTGGATCGATAGACAGCTGGTAACTAACCTCCCTGCACCACGGCGACGAGATGTTAACATCCCTGCAGCTTCATCCCGCTGCCTGAGAACCCTCTGCCCTCCTGGGTGGGCATTTCCCGGCACTCCGTTGGCATGGAAGAGGTCTGCATCTTGGTGGGTTTTCCCAGAGTTCTGCCTTCGAGAAGGAGTGTGGCGTTACTCCGGCTGCCTCCTGGGCAGCCTGGAGGGAAGCTGAGGTCTTGGGAAGGGAGACGGGCTGAAGCAGCAGGAGGGATGGACTCAGACATGTCTGATATGGCTCTGGGTGCTAGGCTGGCTTCGCCTCCTGTCAAACATGCTGTGTGGGCTGGCGCCTTGGAGCAGAGTGAGAGCTGACCTGGCTGCAGCCGTTCCGTCAGCTGGGAGTGCCTAGCTCCAGGCTACCCCACAGCTCAACCCCAGGGACCTTGTCGGTGTCACACTGAAGATCAGCTCCAGCGGCCCACATGGGATCCCCCTAGGGCTCTCTGCTGGCTCTCTGCTGGCTTCCTCGTGTTTCCTGGAGCCCTAGTGAGGCCTTGGGTTGCTAAGCCAGCATTGCAGGCCTCAGCAGAGCTGGCACCAAGCGTGCTGGGTCTGGAGAAAGGCCCTGTGTTTCCAAAGGCCCCACGTCAGGCTGCCATTTGTTATCACAGCTGAGCCCCCCAAATATCCTTGCCAGAAACACGTCCGTTTCCAGTCCCAGCCACAGTCTGATAGGGACACGGCATCTGTTCCACATTAGACGCTGCGTGCTCTCGCTTCTCACTGCGTATGAGACGGCCTGGTGAGCAAGGACGCACTGCTCCCGAGATCCCATCTGGTGACGATTAGGGAAATGATAACATCTTCGAGGGAAGGGGTGGCACACAGGGACTCGTTTTTGTTTGGCTTTGGGATCACGTTTGAGTAGTACACTGATGGAGAGCAAGATACCTTCCCGAGCTCTTAAATAGCCCCAGTCCTAAGCTGGCTGATGGGACAGTCATTTCCTGGTTTAGCAGCTTCTTTCCCACTTGTGACTCTCCCATCAATGAGCACGTCCTCTGGGTGTAGGGCTGGGGGAGGGGAATGAGCCAGTTTGGACCCTCCCAATGGATCTTGAGATCAGATGTGTTGGGAAGCACCAAGAAGATCCACTTCAGATTCATCCCATGGCTCTGGAGCCAGAGAGGAAGACGTGGAAGCCAGGATCCATGTAGGAATAACTTCAATTCCGTCGCCTCCTGCTTCTAGCTCTCCTCCCCTGTGAGAGAGGATCGCCCCATCTCCAGAAAAGAATGAGGAGATGGGGCTCGTTGCTAAGTGTTGTTCCTGGACTGAAGGTTTCAGCCCACTCCCTCAGCTTCCTCCAGGAGGGTGGCAATCGTTTCGCTCAGTGGATTCTTGCTGCATCAGCAAGTGTTGCAACTTCCCTAGCGTTCCCTTCGTTGCATTACCCACGAGCTTGGCCCACTGACCTAAGCTCCAAGACCTCCTCTCTTGCCTCCGAAGCCGGCGAGAGGGAGATAGCGCAGAGGCCAGGAGTAGCTGGAAAGCAGGAGGGAGGAGTCCAGACCATTGAAATGCTGAGCGGCACTGAGCGGCTGGTATGGATGGATGACACAGGCGTTGCCTCTCCTCTCTCCTGCTCTGCGTGGGCCGTCAGGCACAGTGTCCTGCAGAGCTGCAGCCCACTGCCCCTTTGCCAGTATGGCAAGCAGACCCTTCGCTTCACCGGCAAGAAAAACGAGCAGAGCATCGGAAACTATTTTTCCTTTTTCTGACACAAGCCAGGTTTGCGTTTTACACATTTTTTCCAAGGTTAAAAATCCCCTGCTGGAAAACAACCTTTTTATTTCTCTCTCTCTTTCCTTCTTTTTCACTCCATACCCTCTTTCACAAGGTTGCAATTAGTTACCTTTAATGAGCCTTAGCACTCTCTCTTCCACCCTGGGCCCCGCTGGCCTGCTCGTGATTGGCTAATTGACACGGCCAGCTGTGGTGGCTGGAGAGCCCGTGGAAATTCCTCCCAGTTTCCGCATGGGCCAGGCTGTCCCCTGAAGCAGCTGCAGCTGGGTTCCCCCTAAGGTAGGGAAGGGGGTAGGAGAAATTGGCTCTTCTGCTGTCCTAAGATTGAACGATGGCAGACAGCTGTAAGTGCCGATTCAAACACTCTGATCTCCAGGGACTTAACCTGACGAGACCTAGCTGAGGAGGGGTCGTGCCCTGCGCCAAGCCGTTTATGAAAAGAAACGCACGGTAGGAGCATCTTCTGGCCAGATCCCTGTGCCTGGAATGAGATGGGAGTTCCATCTCTTTGCTGCTTCTCCAGTGGACCCCTATCCCTGACCTTGTGGGGACTACCTTCTCTCCTGGGTGAGACGAGAACACATTCTCTGCATTCCAGGCCAGGCTCATCTTGTTTCACCCTGCCTTGAGATTCCCATGATGCCCAGGCTCTTTCCGCTCAGGAGAATCCTCTGGGGTGTTTCAGAACTCACTCCCCTTTATATTTTGTCCCTGCATCCAATGTTTATCTATGCCACAGCCTCTTAGCTGCAGTTGGAGCTAGATGAAGTGCAGGCAGGGTCCCCACGTTGGGGGGGAGGGTACACTTTACCGGTGCCTGGAGGCCCTGGGGGGGCCCGGCCCAGGCTGTAACCCCCATTACCATGAGGAAAACAATTTTCATGGCTCATGAGATTGTATGTCTGGGATGAGGGATTGTGGGATGTGTGTGGGAGGGGGCCCGTGTTACAAGTTTGTGCTGGGCCCAAGAAAATTATGCATGGGCCCTGGGTGCGGGTGGATATTCTGCAGCCTTCTCCTCCCTAACTGTGTCAAGGCACGTCAGTCTTGCCCTGCAGCAGCCCGATAGTTTGGTTCTGCACCCTACCCAGCTTCGCCAGTGCCTCGCCATCCTCACGTTGTGTTTGTCAGTCTGTGTGCAGACAGCCTGTGCTTCACACCTACACCCTCTCTTGCACAAATGGGGGCCTCCATGCAAAAGTGTGCGGAAGGGGGCTGTTCTTCAGACAAACACCTGAAGAACCGATCACCGCTATTTCTCGTGAGTCGCCAGTCACCCTTCGGTGTTCCTCTTTTTAAAAAGCTTTTAGAAAGCCGGTTTGAAACGTTCCACCATTCAATCAGGGATTAGCAACAATACAATTTGATTTAGGTGACCTGTCACATGCTGCAAATACCGGCTCATGAATAGCCAGTTTGGGAGCACCCTTTAGGTTTAAAATTGTTTACCCCAACAGTTCATTGAATACATCAAATCCATGCACAGAAAATCAGGCTTGGCTAATGAACCGACAAACAAGGTATAAATGAGTTGAGCAATAACACCAGCATGGCACTTTGTAGATATTTTGTTCATTTGAAATCTGTGGTCAGTAGCTGTTATCAGAGACATGTCCTGTACAGGACGCAGATTTTAGAGCGGGTGTGAGTAATACACGTCTTGCCTTTCTTTTAGCAGCTTTTCTCTTTCTCTCTCCTGTTCTCAGCTTGCGACTGCCACCCTGTTGGCGCAGCTGGTAAAACCTGCAACCAGACGACCGGGCAGTGCCCATGCAAAGATGGGGTGACGGGGCTCACCTGCAATCGCTGTGCCAAAGGCTATCAGCAGAGCCGGTCCCCAGTGGCTCCGTGCATCAGTGAGTACTGCCATCAGCAATACCTCGTTCCAGCGTTGCCTGTGTTCTCGGGCCCTGCTTCCTCCTTTACAAGCACAAGGCCTTTTAGCCCTTTTGTTATCCGGTGCCCTATCTCCAGGGGCTGCTGGAAGCTAAGCAGGGCTGGCGTGGGGCCGCAGCTGGAAGGAGACCTTGGAACCCATAACCTCAGGAGTTCTGCACAGCCACGTGGGAGCTCTGCACGAGAGGTTTTCTCTGCTCTTTTCCTTCCCTTCTGTCTAGCCCCCTCTGTGCTGCTGTCTCAATTGGCGGCCAGGCCAGTGCCCCTGTCCCCACAGCTGTGCTGGGCTGAAGCTGGACTGGAAGCCTTGCGGAGCAGTGCGATTCCTTCCTTGCTCCAGGAGGCCAGAAGTGGGAAGAGATTAAAGGTGGTAGCTGCGTTGTGCTGACAGAAACAGGATGCTCCTACTTCGGCTCCCTGGCTGGAGCACGGGGGGCGGGGAGGGGCAGAGTGGGGGCCCTCCGAACCCTGTAGCGCACAGGGTCAGCATCTTTCTCCCCACTGGTCGCAGTGCTGCGGGAAGCACAGCAAGGGCTCTCAGGGCCGAGGTGGGCCGCTCCGGTGGCTTCTCTAAAGGTCTCCAGGAACTTCCAGGTCCTCTTTGTCTCTACAGCAGCAGAGCTAGCGCGCCCGTCAGTGGATGCCTGGCCTGGCCCGCTTGTCCCGAGAGCAGCGCTGGCTGGGAAGAGGAGGGGGTACGTGAGCAGAGCGTGACATGGCACACGCTGGCCTCGTCCCTCACAGCCACTCCTCCGCACACAGCTCCCAGCCCATCCCCGTAGGCACGGTCTGGTCCAGTCAGCCAGGAGCTCGCCGGTCCCGTCTGAACGGGAGTGACCTTGGAAATGGCACTTATAGGATGGGGCTGGTTCCTGACATGTCTGTGTGGGGTGAGGGGAGAGACATGCCTGCTCTTCTCAGAACGTGGGTTGTGACAAGGCCCCCCCCCTGCTAAAGGAGAATCTGCTTCCAGCCATGCCCCTGGTTGAGCAGGTCTGAGCACCCAGACGGGCAGGGGCGACACATAAGAGTAGCTTTCTCTTGCTGCCTGGATACCGGGCTAAATTCTGCTCCTGGTCGCATTGGTGCAAGTCTGGAGTAGGCTGCACTGAAGTCCATGTAAAACTCCCGTTTTCTTTAATGACACCAAGAATTGGCCCTAATTACAGGGGGCCAAATTCCCTCCTGGCGTTAGCTCCATTTGAATCATCAGTTACACCAGGTGAGCATTTGGTCCAGAGATGTCAGTTACTCTAGCTTCAGCCTGCTGTACCTGAAAGCAGAATTGGGCCCACCATGAATGATGTTCGTTAATGCTCTCTACAAATCCTTTGGGGGGCGGGGAGGTTTCCAGGGCTTATCCCTTGAAGAACCCCACAACTCCCAGGGCTCCATCTAGCCTGACTGGCAGAGACACCGAGGAGGAGGTGCGGGGACGCCCCTTCTTAGTGCCCTGGATGGCCCTGTAGCAGCCACAAAGGAAACCAGCAGGAGGCGCTGCTTTCTCCTTTCTCGCTGCTGGCAGAGGAGGTTTGCAGGCAAGCCCCTTTCCTTAAGAATCTCCCCTTTCTTTTCCAGAGATCCCTGCCATCAACCCAACCTCTGTGGTCACCAGCACAGAAGAGCCTGCAGGTGAGTGCTGTAAATTCGCGATACAAAAGGCGCCATGCAGCTATCCCTGTCTAAGTGTATTTCCCCCTCGCTATTCCCCGAGGGCGCCCCACATCCCCTAGTGTGAACGTGCGCTGGCACTGAACACCGAATCACACAGAGAGCAAGCAGTCGGCTTTCCTCCGACGCAAAGTCAAATGTGCAAACGAGGCTTTAAATCCTATGTATCTGTGGCAAACAGCCCAAGAAACTTGCTAAGAGTCCTAGCAGCCGGCCTGCACTCTAGCCAGTATCAGCGCCACTCCTCGGGGACGGGACCTGGGGAGATTCGGGAGGGCTGATTTCTTTAATCTCCTCCAAACGCAAGAGCTTTCCCATCAGTGCTCCTTGCATCAGCAACTGTCTCCTCTGGGGCAGGCGTGGTTTCCAGGTCTGCCGTGTTTGAGCCAAGGCTCTCAGGCCTTGGCATCTGGCCCATGGCTCTGCCGTCCGGAGGCAGGTTGAGAAATGGATCAGCTCGCACTACGGGGACACGTGCTGAGTTCTCTGCTGAGAGCCGGATTGGCCCTGGCACTCAGGAGGGTGCGCCCCCATCCCTGCACACCCACGCAAGGGCCAGGCCCGGTGGCCGCGCTGGTGTTCTGCAGGCGGGAAGCTCCCGGCCTGCCTAAGCAGCCAGGAAGCATTTCCGGTTCCAGATGACTTATGAGCATCCAGGAACAGCCGTGATTCCAAATGGAGGACTGGCCTCCAGCTTCTAGCTCCTCCGACAGCTTTCCTTCGCCTGCCTCCCTCACCTCCCTTCTTCCCGGCCTGGGCGTGAGCCAGCTGCTGCTCTGATTTCAGAGAGACCAGGACAGCAGGGGTGATGGTGCACGCTGGGTGGGAAGGGGAGAGAGAAGGCAATTGTCAGCTGCGTAGCGATGGCATGGGGAGCCCATGATGTCCTGCAGTCTCCACAGTAGGCTCAGGTCCGCGGTCACAGGATTGATACTAGTGGGAAAACCCAGGAGAGGGCTCTGACAAGGAGAAGAAACTGCCCTCGCAGTCCCAGGATCTATTGAAGAGGAAGGAGCTGGACCGTTTTAATGGAACTCCATCCACCCTGCTAGATCCTACAGGCAGGTTAGTGGCACCTCATGGTCCAGAAGCTGAAGGCAGCTGATAGCAAGGGCATGGCCGTCTGTCCTCAGGCCTCGTGACATCATCCTTCAGTAAGATTGACTGTCTCCATTGAAGGCCCAGGTCTGAAATCTAGGCCTGGCAAGGGTCTCAGATATTGCAGACAAGGAGATGCTGCTGCCTACGGAAGGAGGGGGAGTGGAGATGGCATGGTATGGACAACTTGCTAGTGTGGAAGGGTGGTGACCTGAGCAAACGCCAGACCTGGTAATTGTCTCTTGGAAGGGAAGTATCGACCGTCTTTCTGCTTAGACGTCCAGCCGGTTCCAACGGCTTGCACTAGCGCAGAGAGGCACAGGTCCGATTTGCATGTGGTGGTTTAGACTTCCCCAGACTCTGTCAGAAGCTATGCCTCTGAGATGGGCCAGAACTCAGTCGGCACAGGCACTCCGATGCCACAGTAACGATTGTGGGAGGGATGATGATGGACAGGTGTCGTGAATGTTTTACACAAAGTATGCCGCTAACTCCTCATAGTGCTGCCATGTTTGAGTCTCGATAGATTGATATGGCAGCCAGCAGACAGCCTTCTGAATAGCTCCACTGCTGGTTGTGACCTGGTGGATGCGGTGGTGGAAGATGATTTAGTTGAGGTTGTTCCTGCTTTGAGCAGGGGGTTGGACTAGATGACTTCCTGCGACCCCTTCCAAACCTCATCTTCTACAAGTCTATGAATCTCTTTGCTTCCTTCATCACTGTGGTAGAGGAGCCCCTGTTTTCTAGGCCACATTTTCCTCCCCATCCCCCTTCCATCTAATCTGTCTGTCCCCGGTACTTCACCATAGTAATATTCTCCCAAGCAACTTCCAACTCCCTCTGTGTCCATCTGTAGTGCCCCTTATTGGCCTGACCAGCTGCAGTGTGACAGGCTCTGTCCTCTAGGACTGGAAGGGTCGCTCTGACACTTTTTTCTTCCCCCCATCCCACTTCTCCCCTCCTGGCCTTGGTCTTCTCCTGTGCCTCAGCATGCAGGCAGCCGACGTCCTGTCTGCTTTTCACTCCTGACCGGTAGCACACATGGGGATTACGGTGTCAAGATGCCACCAAATTCACATTCTGCTTCTCGGCCACCTTCTTGAGAGCCTCACCCGGAGCTGGCAGAGAGCAGGAGACTCCTTGCAACGACCAGGTCCAAATCCCTGAGGGCGTGGGGTGGCATGGGCCTTGTGCATCACAGCACCTCTGTGCTGTCAAGCTGCCAGGGTGTCTCGTACCACTTCTGCTTTTCCTGTTAACTCTTCCCTCCATCGAACCTTTGCAGCTCGCTCCAGACGGAGGATGTAGCTGCAACATGAAGTCTGAGGAGTAGAACAAAGCGTATCCTTAGCAATCTCTCCCAGCCTCCTCAACCCCTGCTGCCTTTCCAAACAGGGCACACAGTGACCTCCCCAGCAGATCCCACCAGCCCCTTGTGGCGTTAGCAATCTCTCCCCCCCCCAGCACACACACATTTCTGTGCAATCACTCTTCAGTGCTAGGCCTTCCGTGGGTACGTCTCACACGTCTCCCTCCGACATGGGCTCATGGCTGCTGGAGTTTTCAAAAGCCTGTCTCGCTCTGCCCTGTCCCAGCCTGGCTGAAGGGCGGAGCCTACAGCATCAGTGGGCCAACAGTTTTTGGCATTTTCTTAGTCTGACGTGTCTGTGGTTTCCCCCCCACCTTGCCCACTTTTTTTGGTTTGGTTTGTTTTTAATTGTCCGCGATTGGTTGTATTGGTTGCTTTATTTTCTCAAGGAAACGTCCCTTCAGTGTGAGCTGGATTTGGCCGCATGTTCTGTGAACTAGATTTCCAGCTGGTGGGGCCTGGCCTGGCTCCACTGACTTTACTGAAGCTGTGCCGTTGACCGCTGCCTCCAGCGGAGCTGCAGCGATTGACCCGGCTGATGAGCTGGCTCAAAGTATGGCAGCATAATGTCAAACGGGAGGGAAATTTCCATTTTTGCAGCCTAGCCTATAGCGCCTATAAAATGCACTTCATTTCATGCCTCGGTCACGGTCTGATCCTGATCTGACTGTGAGTCAAGTGTTCTGTGCCGTGTAACTGGACAAATAGGGCCGGTCTGCATTCCCAGCAGGGTTCCTGGCTCGGTGGCTGACAGAAGACTGGCATGCCCCATGCTCCCTAACAATGCCCACACTGCTCCCTAAAGAGCCACCTGCTGGAGGAGACTGGGTCTCTGACAGCCACCCAGCCCCAAGTTTTCTACACGTCATTCCTGACACACCTGCAAGTGGGGGCAGCTAGGATTGGAGTGCCGCAAAGCAACACCCCCGCCCCATTCCCTCCGGACCAAAACAGGAGGAGGAGCTGTGAGATCCCTCCGTCAGGAGTTCGTTGCCCAGTCCCCCTTGCTGGGTTGGTCTGGGACTGATAGACCTGTGACCAACACGTCTAGGCTACCTACAGCAAGTCCTGCTGGAGAGGCCATACGTGGTGCCACCAGACGAACCCCTTTGGAGGCCACTCTGTCATTCAGAGGCTCCTGGTTTCCATCCCCAGCTCTGGTGAGAAGAGGGTGTGGAATCTGAAAAAATTTCTGTGTTTGGCAGGAAAGATTGTGGGGAGTAAATTCAAGACAGCTTCCCGGTTCACGTGGAAATAGAAGCTTTTTTGCTTTTTGGCCATTAGACGTCCTAATCAGGAACATCCGAGACGGGACGCTTTGGAAAGGAAAACCGTTTTTTTCCCCATAAGCGTTTCCCCCAAGACTGGACTGTAACACTTCAAGAGGGGTTAATCAATGTTCTCCTCCCACCTGCAGTGCTCGAAGAATAGGGTAGTCTTCGAACAGATCCGAGTATTTTCAGCTGAATAAAGACAAATCACACTTGATGGAGACCTTAGGGTTTGTTTTGCTTTGGTGGAGCAGCTCTGTATTAAGCTGCCTGTAGTTTTAGCTGCGGGGTTTTTTTAAGATTTCCAGCTTCTAGTCAAGTATCTTTGGTGCAAAGTAATCTGCAGAGCCCATCGCAGGAGACCCCAGAAATCCAGGTCAGCTCCTCTTTCTCTTAGAGGCACAGCTTTTAAAACCAGAAGGGACCATTACGATCATGGAGTCCAACCTCCTGTGTAACAGACCAGCAAGCCCCAGAGCTTCTAGAGGAGCTAAAGTGCAGTAGAGCACAGCAATAACATTCGAGGCCTGCTTTTCCCTTGAACTGTACCCACGGGCTGGTCCAGGAACCTGACCAGGGTCACACCTGGTCAGCAAATTTTCACTGAACTGCAGTTTTGATCAAATAAATAAAAATTCAGGCCCATTCTTGTCTTGCTTTACTCAGGCTCCTCTTCCCTCCGTGGCAGCATCTCTCCAGTCTCTTTGCATCCATGGACTGTCTCAGCAGCCCCACCAGGCTAGCATGTTGCATCCCCCTCGCCTTTTCTCTCCTAGGCTGTGCCTCCAAAGGAAACATGCTGTCATGCAGGTTATCAGGCTTGGATCCTCCCAAGAGCTGCTGAAAGGGAAAGGAGGGTGAGGAGGGCGAGGGGAGGCAGGTCCAAAAGCTGGAGGATAAGCCTGGCAGACCCCGTCACTGGAGCCTGGTTTCCTTGTGCCTATTCCCCCACCTCCATGCGGCTGCGGGAGATGGGAGGGACTTTCTGGTGGCTGGCTGCTGCCGAGCCACTGTTGACTGCCTCTGTTCATGGGAGATGGCAAAGATAAAGAGGCGGCTCTGGCTGGGCGGGGTCCTCTGGTCTCAGTGAGCATGTGGGTTCCATGCTCTGCTTCTCCTCCCCCCGTTCTCACATCTGCTGCATGACAGATGCACCGCAGGCAGTCCCAGCTGCGATTCCCTTGCCACTGTCACCGCAGCAGCTGGAAGCTCCCCTGCAGATGCCTCTGCTTCCCCAGCTGGCACTGTCAGTGCATTCCACTACAGCCTAGTGACGGGGACGTGGAGAAAGCTGAAGTACTCCATACTTTTTTTGCCTGTCTTCACAGACAAGGTCAGCCCCCAGACGACTGCACTGGGACACACAGGATGGGGAGGAGGTGAACATCCCGCAGTGCTGAAGGGACAGGTTCAGGACTATTTATAAAAACCTGGACATGCTCAAGTCCATGGGGCTGGATGCAGTGCACCCGAGGGTGCTGAGGGAGTTAGCTGATGTGATTTCAGAGCCATTGGCCATTATCTCTGAAAACTCACGGCGATTAGGGGAGATCCCGGATGATTGGAAAGAGGCAAACATAGTGCCCATCTTCAAAAAAGGGAAGGAGTAGGATCCAGGGAACTACAGCCTCACCTCAATCCCTGGAAAATTCAGAGAGGAAGTCCTCAAAGGGTCCATTTTGAAGCAGTTGGAGGAGAGGAAGGTGATCAGGAACAGTCAGCATGGATTCACCAAGGGCAAGTCATGCCTGACCAACCTGATTGCCTTCTCTGATGAGATGACCGGCTCTGTGGGTGTGGGAAAAGCAGTGGATGTGATATGCCTTAACTTTAGCAAAGCTTTTGGTACCGTTTCCCACAGTATTCTTGCCAGCTAGTTACAGACGTCTGGGCTGGATGAAATGACTATAAAGTGGATAGAGAGCTGGCTAGATCCTTGGACTCAACAGGTTGTGATCAACAGCTTGATGTCTAGTTGGCAGCCGGTCACAAGAGGAGTCCCTCAGGGGTCGGAGCTGGGCCTGGTTTTGTTCAACATCTTCATTAACGATCTGGAGGATGGAGTTGAGTGCACCCTTAGCAAGTTTGCAGATGACACTAAGCTAGGGGGAGTGGTAGATATGCTGGAGGGCAGGGATAGGATTCAGAGTGACCTAGACAAATTGGAGGATTGGGCCAAAAGAAATCTGATGAGGTTCAACAAGGACAAGTGCAGAGTCCTGCACTTAGGGCGGAAGAATCCCATGCACTGCTACACACTGGGGACCTACTGGCTAAGCATCAGTTCTGCAGAAAAGGTCCTGGAGGTTACAGTGAACAAGAAGCTGGATATGAGTCAGCAGTGTGCCCTGGTTGCCAAGAAGGCTAACGGCATATTGGGCTGCATTGCCAGCAGATGGAGGGAAGTGTCCCCCACTATTCTGCACTGATGAGGCCGCATCTGGAGTATTGTGTCCAGTTTTGAGCCCCCCACTACAGGAAGGATGTGGACAAATTGGAGAGAGTCCAGCAGAGGGCAACGAAAAAGATTAGGGGGCTGGAGCACATGACTTATGAGGAGAGGCTGAGGGAACTAGGCCTGTTTAGTCTGCAGAAGAGAAGAATGAGGGGGGATTTGATAGCAGCCTTTAACTACCTGAAAGAGGGTTCCAGGGAGGATGGAGCTAGGCTGTTCTCAGTGGTGGCAGATGACAGAACAAGGAGCAACGGTCTCAAGTTGCAGTGGGGGAGGTCTAGGTTGGACATTAGGAAAAGGTTTTTCACTAGGAGGGTGGTGAAGCTCTGGAATGGGTTACCTGGGGAGCGAGTGGTCCTTTCTGGCCATGGAACCTGTAAATCCCTGACCTCAGTGGGAGCAGCTCCCGTGGAAATCACCGCAGCTGTGAAGTCAGCTGTACGGGTGATGGTGCCACCAAAGTCATTGTGACAGGCTGCAGCTGAGCAGAGAGTCAGGCCCAGAGGAAATGAGGAGGAAGTCGGTCGGGCAGCAGTTATCAGTGAATGTCAGTGGTAAAACAGAGTACCTGGCATCCGTGTAATGCGTGGGCAGCTTGCTTCTTTATCTCATACCTTCCTCTCAGTTCCTTTTCCTGCTCCTTACCCTCTCCCCTGCCCCCCTTTACCATGTCCCGCAGGCCCAGCTTTGCCCCTGTTCTACAGGCTCAACTCTCAGACACTTGTTGGCCTGATTCACCACTAATTTTCATCTCTTTGCCACTGGTTCTTCTCATCCCCTCAAATACCCCTTTGCCCTATCCCAGAGCCAGGGCTAGAAAGTCCACCGGGTTTCCCCTGCATGGCCATTCACCCCAGGCCTCCCTTTCATTTACGTTCAAATTGCAGCCCCATGGCTCGGGAACACGTCCTCCCTACAATAAAACCCAGCCAGGGGGTGCGGCTGAGGGGGGATGTGTGGAAGGGCTGAAAGTTTGTCAGCCTGGCTCAACTCCCTGCCACCTAAATACTGACTTCAAATCTCATCCAAGATGCAAGTAACCCCCCGGGGACAGCAGTGGGGCATATTCCTTGCCTCTGGGAGGTGGGGACGTGGGGTCCCTGGGCCTTAGAGCCCTCTGACACACACGTCCCTGGGTATATGCATGCAGGGACCCCCGCAGCCACCCACCCCACCTCGGCATAGTGACGCTTTACAAACCACGTTGGTGAGTCCCCAAATACCCCCTCCTGTCCCACACATAACGCCCTCCCCCGCCCCCTGTTCATAAAAGCAGCCATTTCATCTCCAAAGGCTTGCAGAGCCCACAGCAGGTGTGTCAAATTCTTTGAGGTGTCTGGTAACAGTGTTTCATTGTTTCAAGGCTCCTGCTTTTCAGGTGTTCAGCTCCCCCCTTCTCCCCCGCTCACGTCCCTGGCTGAGCCCTGGCTTTTCTCTAACATTTGCAATGATCTCCATTTGCCCAGCCAGCGTCTCCTACTTTCCAAATTGCTCCTGCAACCCAGGCTTCCTATAACGTTCCTCCTCCAAGCCGTCCTTCCACCCAAGTGTCAAGCTAGCTCTGTAACAAAATGTTCTGGGTCATTTTTTATTCTTATTTTAAAAATATTTCTGCTCAGTGCTTGTTCCCCGTTAGAATCAGCAAAGGTGGTGGACTGCAACATAGGGCTTTGAAGGAATTCAAAGTCAGCAGTAAAAGCTTTGCAGCCGTAACACCTAATTAAGTTACATCTCTCTTAAAACAAAATATTCCGTCTTTTTTTTTTTTTTAAAGCAGGGAGAAGTAAACCAGATGTGCAAACTCACTCGCACTCAGACACACACACCGGGCCGAATGCAGCCTGTGTAACTGCCCTCAAAGTCAATCGGGCTTACCCCCAGTTGTGCCGGGGCTGGGTTTAGTCCCCTTTCTCTCGCACACTCACATGCTCTTTCTCGCTCAGTCTGTCTCTTGCACACTCACTCATTGTCGGATGCACTCATTCGTATTCACATATTACTGTCACTCCCTACAATACATGGGCACAGATGCTGGCTGGCTGGCAAACGAGCGCTCTCTCTCTCACTCACACACAATACATGCACACGGTTTCTTGTCTCCTGTACCCTGCTGTATACCCGGGGTCAGTGCCGTGCCATGAGGGGAATTACTCTGCTCTGCGTACGCGTGTGCGCACACAGACAATGCGTCCATGTGGTCTCATACAAACAGGCCATAGAGAATGCATGGGAGTATGTGTCTGCCTGTCGCACAGGCTCATCTATAACCTTGTTCACCCACACGCCCTGCACGCTGACTCGCTCTCCTGGCCAGTCTCACACGAATGGCAGCTATTTCTGTTCAGTGTCCACCTGGACGCAGTCCACAAAATTGGGCCCTCCTCCCCCCCATTCCTGGTGCATTCAGATAATTCCTGGTGGTGCTGAAAGTGCTACGGAGACTTGGTTAAGTGGAAAAAGCAGTTTAGGGGTGACAGAAGAGGGAGGGAGGGTATGCATTTTGGAAAAAGCGAAAGGGGGATTAGAGAGAGCCTGACTCAGGGAATGTGTCCGTGGAGGGGGGAGGAAAGAGGAGAGTCAGTTTATTGATGTCTGTTTTTAATCTGATTTTCCCCTGGTGTTTCCGTAAAGCTTTTCGTTGTGATACAGGTGAGCGCCCCAGACTAACAGCCCGACTGGCAGTTAAAGAGCTCCGCCAGGCTTGGTCTTTCTGGAAGGGAGAAATTAACAGTTCAGTGGGCGTGTTAGCTAAGTGTTAGAGAAACCTAAGCAGAGTCAAGTAGCTCAGTGCCAACATAGGGACGCCTTCACGACTCCACTTCGCACTTCCCTAGCACTCTGAGGGCCCCACTCGCTCTCAGTCACGCCAGCAGCCATCTGCAGTCACTCCACTGACAACTCTCCACACGCGCACGATGCAGCTGAAAGCAGTGTCTGGCTCAGTGGCCTCAAAGCACTTGCATCAGTGATTGCCCTGCACAGCACGCCTGCGAGGCAGGCAGCTGTTGTTATCCCCGTTGTACAGAGGAGGAAACTGAGGCACGGGAAAGTGAAGTCAAGTGGCCCAGGGTCTCGCATCACGTGGTTGGCGTGGCCAGAATTAGAACTTGGGACTTTTCCTGCTCTCACTCTCTTCTCGTGCCTTCACCACCTACTGCCTCCTTTGCTACCGAGCGCTATGGCCAGGTCCTGAGGGAAGTGGGGTGGGATTTGAGGGTGGGCGTGTTTGGTGGGAAGATCTTCTGGGGGGATCCCACAAAACGTTGCAGGGCTCTCAAGCATTGGTGGCAGCCCAGTCCCTCCTGTTCTCCGTCTGGCATGTGATAGTTTACTCCCCAGGGCCTGTAATTCTTGAGTCCAAGCCTGGTGATTCGATTTAATACAGGGGTCACTGGACTCAGTGGCCTGTGATGTGCAGGAGTTCAGACTCCATGGTCTGCTAGCCACTCCTGGCCACTCCTGGCCTTACTTTCTCTGACCCATAAGAAAACTCCACAATCTCGAGTGGGTGCAAAGCACCCCTATAGCCACGCTTGCGCCACCTCCGACTCCGCAGCTGCTTGGAACAGCCCCAGCCCTGCCACTGCACCTGTGGCACCGCTGCCCAGCTCCCGCCAGCACCTGCTCGCCCCGCGCCTAGCACTCCCTCGCCCTGAGCATCTCACACTTGCACCCACCTGTAGAGCAAAGCTCGCTTGTGTGCAGACGAGATAGGAAGAAGCGTGACGCCGAGTTTATCCCATTTCAAGGGGCTTTGGCCCAGGGTTCTCGTGATTTACAGGCAGTGGGAGATGCGTCCAGGGCTGTGCGTCAGCTGGCAGCAGGTATTCAGCTGGCCTCCCAGGGGCTGTCACACAGCGGGGGGCCGAGGCTGTGTCTCAGTGGCGGAGATTCCCGGGCCTGACATATAACAGAGTTGATCGAAGTGTCTCAGTGCTGGATCGTCTCAAGTCATGCGGCGCTCCCCTGCCGGCTGGGCCCTAACTGAGTGACCGTGATGCTGCTCTCATGTTTTACCGCCAGAGGAAACTGGGCGCTGGAATACGGTGGAGCCGACCCAGCCCGGTGTCAGTGCTGAAGGCCCACAGGTGCTGTGCTGTAAGACAAGGAAGCTGCACCACTTGTCTCGGCACACAAAGCTCCTAGCTGGCGGTGACGCGGTCATGGCTCAGCGCTGCACGTCCTCACACCCTGTCGTGTCTCGGGGCTGGAGTTCTGGCTGCTGTAACACAACAGAGGCAATGGCGTGTGTCTGGCTCCATCCCCCAGATGCTGCGTTTTTGACAAAGGCAGAGTTAGGCCATTGTGTCTCAATGCCGGGGGTTGCCAGGTGCTGTAATACAGCAGGGCCAGATTTACAAAGGTATTTTGGAGCCTAAACTGCCGGTAGGCCCTAGTGGAAATTACAGAAGTACCTAGATGAGTTAGGTGCCTAACTTCCCTGGACTTCCAATGTGCCTGGTTCCTAAGAGCAGCTTACATATGGCTGAGGCGGCTACTCAAAAGTTGTCTGGAGACCTGCAATTTATAGACCAGAAGTCAAAGGAACTGCACTGATGTACACCAGTGCATGGCCTAGTCCAAACAGTTTGCCTGGTGCTATTAAATAGCTGGCGCCAGTCATCCCAGAGGTGGCTGCATGGCACTGGCCCGGGACGTCATTCCTGCTGCGTTTGCAGTTTGTGCTTGGAAGCGTGCAGAGCTGGATGACGCTATGTGAATATAATATACTATTTATTAGTAGTACCGGGGGCCAGTTTCTGCCCTGTGCTGCCGTTTCCTATGCAGGGCAGCGCGTCCTGGAGTTTCCTTCGGTGTGAGGGCGTTTGCTCCCATGGATGAAGGTGGGGGTCCAGGGAATGCAGGGCCCTCTGTGCCTAGCTGTCCGTCTGCCTTCCTCCCCTGGTCAGCATGGGTCCTGCAGGAGCTTTGCTACCAAGGGCATCTCTCCTGACTGGGGCTGCTTACAGCTTGTAGGCCACCTGCCATGACTTCGACGGCAGTGCCCCATGCGTTGGGGGAAGTGTGGCCGAGAGACCTACCTGCTGACAGAACTGGGTCCATGAGGGGCTGGGAGTCCAGCTGGGAGTGTGCCATGGAAAGAGATCCTCACACCCACAGCCAGGATCCTCTCCGCTCTGGGAAGCAGAAGGGAGCATTTGGTTCGCTAGCAGTAAGTGACTCGTCAGCCCTCCCACCCCAGCTCCCGCGGGCACTTCTGTTCCAGACAGTGCCCGTGGGCTTAGCCCCGCTGGAGCAGGGATGAGCGTGCTACCCCGGGAACGCAGAGGGATTTGCACTGGGTCCATTTCTGCCTCACCCTTGGGACGCAGTGGAGAAAGAGGGAACATCAGCTGTGGTTTGACTTTAGATTCTGTCCCTTTGGTTCGATTTCCCTTTTCAGATGGAAGGGTTCTGAGTGTTGCCAACACATTGAGAAGTGCCCCCCAGGATTCCCTCATGCCACCCCTGCCCCCCAACTTTAAGACACCCCCCCCCACAATCATGCACTCTGTATATACCTGGTCTTCAGCTCAGACAACAGCTGACTCCATGGATGGCCCCCCTGCTCCCACAAACCCCGAGCTGAAGGGCTACGTGTTATTTTTCGGTTGTGGGAGGAAAGGGGAGGCAGAAAGATGGGGCCTGTTCAGGCCAGATGATATCTGGGGAGCCATTCAGGCTTAAACTGATTGTCTTTCCAAATCCCCTTAGCATGTCTAACACCATGTCCGGGAAGTTGAAAGGGATCTGGGAAGAGGGAAAAAATGCTCTGTGAGCTGGCAAGTGAGATTGGTGCTTGTGAAACATTTCCTCTGATGGCTGTCCAACTTCTCTTGACACTTTTATAGGGTTACCCTTCAGGATTGCTATTAAGGGTGTAGCTAAGCCCTGGCTCACAGGGCCAGAAAATCACTTGATTCGAGGCCTTTCTTTGCTTTTCCTTCGGAGTGGCTTTGCGGCACCCTTTCCCTCTCTCCTTTACTCTCCTGCCCATCCCCTTCCGTTCTTTTTGTTTTCGCTTGCACCTTTCATGGACCGGCACCATGGCAACCCGGAATGGTGTCTCCACCATGCCCAGAGCAACAAGTAACCCCAGAAAGAGAAAAACCGAGGGCCTGCCTCTCCTTTCACCCCAGTTTCATGCCAGCGTAACTCCATTTAACTCCGTAGAGTCATTCGGGATTTACACCAATGCTTGCAAGAGGAGAATCTTTTCCTAGTCTTGGCTGCGCTGTGGACCCAAGTTGCTGGTCAGGTCTATGCTACAACCTTTTGCTGGCATGGCTGAGTCAGTCCAGAGTGTTTTTTGTGGCCAACATCACTGCTCTGTGAAAGTCCCGGGCCCCAGAACGGTGAAGCGGTGGTTTCACTGTGGCTGATAGTGGAAAGGAACAGTAAATGATATCTACACCCGCTTCATGGCCATGTTACATGAGCTTAACAGCAGAAAATGGTTTGAAGGCAGCGGAGACGCAGGGCTGTGTGGTGAGATGGGAGGAGGCGGGGAAGGGAGATAAATAATGAGGGTTTCTTGGGTTTTTTAAGTTTCTTACATAAATTGGAGCAGTAATTAATTGTAGATTCTAGGAATGTTCCTCAGCATAAAACAGAGGTTAAGAAAAAAGCCTAAATTATTAATTCCACACACTCCTTCCGGTCTTTCATAATCACATTTTTATTACATTAATCATGACCATAAATCCAGAGCAATTTTCTTTCTTCAGAAACCATGGGCTGAGTGGGAAGGCTCCAGGGAGCAGGCAAAGATGTTACCTGAGTGCTTCATGGCTAGCATATTCTCTATTTTGTACCTCCCCCCAGCACACTGGTTCCCTGCCTGCCCCCAAATTCAGCTTCACCTCCCCCCTCCTCACTTGTCCTTCCCCTGCTGTCCCATCTCTCAACTCCTCTGTCTCCATCTCATCCCCCCGCCCCTCCATTCTTCCACCCGTGTCACACTTGGAGACCAGCGGTCAGCGTCTAGGCACCAGTGCTGCCCCCTACCCGCAGGCATGGACAAGCCACTGAGCTAACCAGGTTTCCCTCATTTCAAGCCCAGCTTGCTCTTGCCTACGCTTAGGGGGCCCTGGCAGCCCCAGTGCAAAAGCGCTGAGTGCTGGCTGCCAGTGGCAGAATCTGGGTTTTTCCCCACAGCTGAGAGACCTCTGGTTCCTCTTCCCTTTCATCTCTCCAGCATCCCATTCCCCCTATTCGTCCGCCCTCCATCTTGTGACGCTGGGTAAATCTTCAGCAGTTCAAGTCCCGTTTTTCAAAGCGACCATAGACTTGGGCTCCCAACAGCCGACGTCCCTCCTGATAATGGGAGATGGGATCCTAATTCCCTTGGAGCCAGATTTTTAAAGGTATTTGGGTGCCTAATGATGCAGGTAGGAGCCAAAGGGGAATTCTGAGGGGAGTTAGACACCAAGGGGCTTTTGAAAATACTATTAGGAACCTAACTGCATCTTTGGGTACTAAAATACCTTTAAAATAAGGGTGTTTTTGAAAACTGTATTCTCTGTGTCTCCCCCACATGCCCCCCAGTGTTGCTCATTCCTCCCACCCCCCAACTTCTTGCCCCCACCTCTGCATCTCATGCTGCCCCAGCCCCTTGTGTTATGTTCCTGCTTCATCTTCCACTGAGAAGTCTCCAGTAGCATGGGGGGGGAAGTCTGGGACGAGAATGTCGGGGAGGTGCAATGGGGGGGCGATCTTTGGGAAATCTTTATAGCTTTTAAAACTAATAATAAAAATAATAATTTTCAGGCTTTTTAAAGAACTTTTTTCTCCTCTGAAACCTTCCTGGTTTCTTCAAGAGAAATCGCTCAATTCCCTAGAACCATGTTTTTCTAACTAAGTAGATTAGTTTACATCTTGTGGCACTTAAAAAAATTATTATTGTACAAAAAAAAAAAAAGGCTCAGATTTATGGCCCTTTCTGTGGCCAGCTCTCCTGGTTAGATCCCTGGCAGTGCTTGCTGGCTTTAACTTCTGTTGCTACAAAGCCCTTCCAGCTGCCAGGCTTACTCTGTCTCTCCCTTTCTTCCCTTCCAAAGTGCTCATCTCAGACACCTCTTCTTCCCAAGCCAGGGCTTTACCCCAGGACTATAATGAACTGGCTCGCTGCAAGGACAGGTGCTAGCAAACTCACCCGTAACAGCCTCTCGTAGACCCAGTCTGTGCCACAATTACAACCGAGTTAGGGAGTTGGTTACAACATAATTGTCACTTGACCCAGTTCCAACACCATTACAGATTGTAGGGTCTATGGGACCTAGCCACATCCCTGCAATCAGGCTAACATTTGGCCATGTATGAATGCTGCATTTGAAGCCTGAGGACAGATGTAGAACACCAAGGCTATGTCTACACTACCCAGCTAGCCCAGGTGATTGGTACCTGGGTCTGAACACCCAGGTTAGCCTAGTCCACATGTGAACATCCGCACAGCAGCATCTCAGAGCATCCCTCTTCGCCACAGCCATGCTCCCCACCATGGCAGGAGAGCAGGTGGGCGTACTGTAGACCTCCACCAGGTGAGCTTCCCATGATTCAATAGCAGCATGGTACAAAGCAGCCTTAAGACACCAGAGAAGCTGGGGCAGTTGCTAAATGAAGTATCTTAAATTGATGCACTTCTTCTATCAACTGGAGCTGGATGACAACTTTTCATCGAATTCATCAATTTGTCATTGAGCACAGCCATCATGTTGAAAAGAATTTTTTTCGCAAAACCACATCGATTTTGACAAAAGATGATTTTGGAAAATACATTTTAAAAAAGACAGACCTTTTGGTTTGAAATTTACTTTATGTTATATTAAAACCTTTAGAAGAAATAATAAATGGCCAAAATTAAAATGAAACGTTTTGATTGACTCAGGCAGGGGGGAAAGGGGATCAGAATTTTGTTTTGTGAAAATTTTTGAAATGTTGGCTTTTTTGCTTTTCCTTGGGATGAAAAAAAATTCCAAGCTCCCAAAACTTTTCGTGGAACGGAAAATCTATTTTCTACCATAAACACAACCAAACCGATGGTATGAAATATGGACTTCACTCTTGGAGCATTGGGGCCTGAAATAATTCCTGTATAAGAGCCAAGACTTTTCAACTAACTAGCCTAAGCAACTAACTCTCAAAAGAGTCCAAATATAGTCAACAATTCTCAGGCAACCTTAGTCATAGCAAAGGACGACGCAACCAAACCGTGTCGTCATGCTGCATAGAACTGTTCAATTATATTGGTCAGCAGAATTGTTTATGCTACATGAGAACGATCATTCAATTACAGCTGCTTCAGAAGAAGAGGAGACGCCAATATAGGGCTAAATTCTATAGTGTAAATGGGTGCGGCTTTGTTGGAGTCAATGGAGGTACACCATTTACACCACCCAAGGACCTGGCCCATATAATTTCTTAAACTACTACAGAGACGTTCCGGTACTTTTGATCTGCGCATTGTTCCTCTCACATTTCACCTTCAGATTTTTAGGTAGAGCTGTTTCTTTAAATTGCTTAGATTTGCTAAGACATTGTGGCCTTTCTTCTGTTCTTTCAAACCCTGGCGTAAACCAGGTGATATTGACCGGTCCAATTTTCTCCTGTTTCCATTGATGTAAATCTACAGTAATGGCTGTTTAAAGCAGCTGAGTTGGATTAAGTGTCTGCTGGTTTAGCCAAGGGAAATTTCAGCCTACTAGAATTATGCCGTGAAAAGCCAGTGTTAGCGAGCTCAGAAACAGCACTGTGCAGAGCTCCAAAACCAGTCTGGAAGTAATGTGGGGTTCAAGCTCCCCAGAGCCCTGAAATTAGGTGAATTTTGCCCTTAAGGAGTAAACCTCATACAGCTCTGACCAGATCACCCATGTCAGAATGTCAGTCCCATCTGGCAGCTGCTCCGTGGCCTGTGTGGAACGAGCTGGCACTCTCAGTCCATTTCTCAGTGGAAAAACAGGCATCTCCCAAAACACATGGGCTGCCCACGCAGCAGAGAAGCCAAGGATTGCATGGGCCAGGGGGAATGAACTCTGTTCTCTCCCTGGAGTTGTGCTTTGAAGTCATGATGTAAGCGTGGTGGCAATGAAGGGAAGGTAGCTTGCACTGCTTGTTCGGTTAGTAAAGAAAGGGACTCAGGCTCCAAGACTGGCAGTCGAGCTTTTTCTACCCGCACGGACTGTATTAATTTAACAGGGGAGGAGAGAGACATGGAAAAACCCAGCATAAATGTCTGTGTCAGAAAGGTTGCCAAAGTGTGGCTCTGTGCTTCCCTAAATGAAAGCGGAGAGGAGAACAAAGCAAAGCAAGCAGAGACGGCCTGCCCCGGGCACCGAGGCCCAGCCAAGGTGGGCAGGGGCAAGTCGGGATCTGGTGCAGCGCTCACTCCCCTTTGCTGGGGAATTAGCTTCGTGCTGAGTTGCCTTTATCAGTGACAAATTTGGAGCAGGCAGCACAAAGGCCAAACTCAAAGGGAGCTGGGCGGAAAGGGAGCGCGGCGGAATCCAAAGTTCATTTGTGTTTCTGGTTTTCTTCCTTTCTTTCGTTTGGAAGTTGGCACGGGGAGGTTGGCGTTTTGTTTTGTTTCTTTCTCTCCAGTCCCTCTGGCAACCCCCAAACAAAGAGAGCTTCATTGACTGCTTGCCCTGTCCCAGGGGAAATGGAGCCAGCATCGCCAGGCTGGACAGAGAATCAGGGAGAAGGGAAGAAAGGGAGAAAGAACGATGGGCTTAGAAAAACACAACCTAAGCAAAATGTTTGGAGAGAGACAAATTGAGATGTTCAAAGGACGTGGCGGGAGAAAGAAATGAGGACAGGAGGCTGCTTTGGGAAATCCTTGGGATCAAAGACGTTGGCGAGAAAGATTCCAGAGCTGCTCTGCTGTGCTCTCCATGCAAATCTGGGGCTTTCAGACACAGACATAAAAGGCTGGCCTAGGGCGTGAGGGGCTGGCAACGGGACGTGGCCGGACGAGGGTACACAGTGCCCCGTGCCGTGCCAGCGGCCTGGAATGCAGCGGCATGTCCACAGAGGCCAGCTCCCCTGCCGCATCCCTGTGGCGCAGTGCCCCTAAGCCGCGCTGGGCGGGCGGGAGGTGGCGTGCTCAGGTTACTCCTGCTGCAGAGCGTCCCCCTGCATTCCCGGCCTGCGGGGTTGGGGAGATGGAGCATGTCCAGACGTCCCTCAGATCCTTCTCTGTGGCTGGGCGCTGCCATTCCTGTTGCCTCCGTACTCAAAGCCTTGGTGTTACCCTGGACTGCAATCTCCCTCTCCTCTCACCTTTCCCAGCTCTGCCCCTGCCTTGACTGCGCAAGCTCCCTCCTCCGTTTCCCAGCGCTCCAGGCCTGGCATGTGCAGAACTGCATTTCTGCCTGCCGCCTCGCCCCCCGGGGGGACTCAGCCACGTGCTGCCCCGCAGACAGCGCCCGACGTCCTGTCTGCGTCAGATGGAGCCTCGGTGGGCCGAGTTCATCCCCGAAATAACACCAGTGACTCAGTGGAATTACACCAAGGAAGAGTTTGGCACAATGTGTCTAACTCCCTCTTTGGGACTTTCTCTGGCTGAACCTAAGGGCCATGAGGCCAGCCTCAGCTGGTGTAAATCAGCGTGGCTTTGATAGAGTGACACCAGCTGAGGATCAGCTCCTGGCACGTCTGGGCCTCTCTGCCAGCTCCTTTGTTCAGCAAGCACCAGCCTCATTCCCACAGTCCGGCTATGGATGGCACAAAAACCTCCTCCTTCGCTGCTCCTGGTGCCTGGGGCAGCCGGCCTCCAGCACGCCACATTTGCTCCCTCACCCATTATTATTTAACATTCCTCTTATGTTATCCCATGAGAGCCCATCAGAATCCGTTACACTAGAGTTGCGCAAACACATACAAAGGCACAGTCCCTGCTTCAAGAGCTTCAAACCTGCCCCTCTCGGTGTCGCTCCCCCACTGCTGCTATTTGTTATTAGCACTACGGTTTTATTCGCCACAGTTGCTGTGAATGGTCAAAGGAGCAACATCAG
This sequence comes from Mesoclemmys tuberculata, assembly GCA_007922155.1. NCBI lineage: Eukaryota > Metazoa > Chordata > Testudines > Chelidae > Mesoclemmys > Mesoclemmys tuberculata. The sequence goes on from ML675626.1 coordinate 1,116,702, forward strand.
CTGAGAATCTGGCTCAAAAGCTCTAGAGCATTGGGGGGATTCACTTTGTATGAAATCTGCTGTATGAAATTTTGGTGGCTTTTATTGGTCTTTGACCCAGGCGGGTGATTCGCTGTTAATGCCAACATACAGAGCTATGCAACCTTCCCCTAGCCTCTCCTCCCCTCCGGTGGCGACGGTTTTGCTTTGACAGGGTCTGTTTGAAACTATGCAACGATTCATTTGCTCTGTTCCTTCTCTGCAGACTGTGACTCGTACTGCAAGCCAGCCAAAGGCAACTACAAGATTAACATGAAGAAATACTGCAAGAAGGATTACGGTAAGCAGCTGCTTCCTTCCTGAAGAAGAGTGAGGAACGGGGCTAGTGGGCATCTGCAGCCTGGCCTTGGATTGGTGAACCCAGTCCTGGGATGGGAAGAGAATTGGATTGCCCCCACCATCTCACCCTGCCCTAGGTGAGCTGCGCTCTCCTGGAGTCTGGGGGAATTCAGTCTCAGGGGTCACTCCATCCTCTCTTACTGGGCCTGATCTAGCCAGAGATCTGGCCGTTCACAAAGAGGCATCAGCAGTGACCAAAACTCATTGCAACGGGGGATGTTTCCATGGCCAGGGGTGGTCTGTGGCCAGTGGCGGGCTGGTGTCCACATCCCCTGTCTTTCCTCAGCTGACTCGCACCCTTGCTGTAATAGATGGCAGTCAGCGCCCTACTTCGTAGAGAGGCTAGGAATTAAAGGCTAACTCATCTGATGGCTTAAATATGCCACTGCAGGTGGGAATCGGAGACTTTGGTGCTTTACAGATGTGCCTTGTACCCTCAGTCAGGAAGTCAGAGCTACAGTTACTCAGATTTAATTGAATTGACTTGAGGGTGCCAATTTTCCAGACACTTAAAGGGCAGCCATCCTTCCCCAAATTCACGCCTGCCTACGTATGGAGCCTAAGTCAGCCTCGTGTTCCTTCCAGGACACTGCTGAAGTGCACCGATGATGGGATGTCATGGGATCACTGCACATCTTGTACCCACTGTGTGGGCAAAGAGAGACCTTCCAAGGTCAAAACTTTTAAATAATTCCCTGCTCTCTCCTGTCCTCGTTTCCCCTCCACCCCTCCCTGCCTGCCAAAACCCTTACAAAGAACATTTTCTCCATGCTCTTGTTGTCCAAGGGGTCTTGGGAGAAAGCTGATGTAAATGGCCCCTGTGAGGCCAGGCTCGGAGGATGTTGACTGCAGATTGTTAATCACTGTGACACAGGGCCATTCACGCTCAGGAGTGGAGGGAGGTTTGCTGGAGAGAGAGAGCGCCCTTTGATTGATCGTCCCCTGGAATCCTTGGCTCTGGCAGAAAAGATGGTTTTGGCAAGGTGGAAGGCAGTTGAAATGGGTGTCAGATGCTTTGAGTCGGGGGGCGAGGGGCGGAGGCTGGAATGAATGTGAGCTTGGCGGGAGAAGAGTTCACCAGAATGAGCTCTTCCATTCAGCTAGACTTTCTTGCAACTTTAACCCATTGACATTGCTCCAAACTTCCCGTGAAAGGTTCCCAGCGAGCTACCTGGGACATATGTGCCCGGAATAGGCTGATGGGAGGCTGTCGATCCCCGGTAAAAGGAATTCCAAATGTGGGTTTTGTAGGTGTCGAAAAATTCAAAATTGTGTTTGTCAGCAAATATCAAGAGCCACAAAACTCACATTTCCAGGTGCTTTCCAGCTGTTTCTTTTAGGGTGACTCCTGACGTCATCAGTCCCTGAGCTGCTCTTTGTACCAAGGGACGCCGTCTGAGCAACTCCCCAAATATGTATCAATTTATCCTCACAGCACCCTGGAGAGCCAGGGAAACACCTTTCTCCCCATGGAGAATTGAGGCCCAGAGAGATTATAAGTGACTGGCTCCAGGTCACCCAAAAAGTCTGTGACAGAGCTAGGAATCAGTGCACATCTCACCCGGTGCCTACCCACAGCCAAGCGTCTGCTGAAACCACTTGTCAGGCACCCCATTACTGGGTCCTGGCTGGGTCTGAGGTGTTCCAAGCTAATAGGGCCTCATTCTGCAACCTGGCACAGCTTTTACTCCAGCTTTGACCTCAACAAAGTTAACACCGATTAACACCAGCGCCAGTGAGGGAAGAATCAGAGCGGCGAGCTTGTGTCGTCCAGCGCCAAATCACTGCCTTTCAACGCTGATTGCCCCACCATTCTGCCCTTTCCTCCTGCACCTGGCCTGAGCGGAAAGGCTCCAGGACTGTACAGGATCCTGAGAGCTGCCTGCTCTGACCAGCAGGCAGCCCCAGCCATCCTGTGGAGCACAGCCGTCTGTGCCTTGGTCCTGTTCAAGGCCCCTTTACAAAGCTTGGGGATATCAGTGCTGAGTAAGGCTGGTGGTCAAAAAATGCTAATTTTCACTGGAAAATTTTGGGGGGGGGGTGTTAAATGTTCCTGGTTTTTTTGTGTTTTTTTTTAAAGCCTAAAAACATTTTGGTAATTTTTTTGTTTCATTTTTTTGTGGGAATTTTTACCAGAACCAGACTTTTTCTGAAAAAAGTTCTAGGGATATTTCTGTTTTCATAGCAAAGCCATTTCTCATCTCCAGAAACTGCTTTGATGGACAAATTCCGTCATCTTTAATTCCAAGTCACTGCTTGTGGCGAGAAGCAGTAACTAAACATTGTAGAACTGGTCCATAGAGAAGCTGCAGTGACATAGGATAGAGGGTTTTATTAAAGGGTTGATGGTTCTCCCGTGAGAGCCGTGGAAATTTGCCTGTTGCTGTTTATTGAAGGAACAAGGGAGTGGGGAAGTATCATTGCTGACTCTTGCTGCACTCTCAGCATCTCTCTTTGTCTCTCCCCCAGTTGTCCAAGTGAATGTCTTAGACATGGAGACAGTGGCCAACTGGGCCAAGTTCACCGTCAATGTCCTCTCGGTCTACAAGTGCCGCGACGAGCGAGTGAAGCGTGGGGATAACTTTCTGTGGATCCACATGAAAGACCTGGCCTGCAAGTGCCCCAAGATCCAAATCAGCAGGAAATACCTGGTCATGGGGATCAACGAAAACCCCACCGACCGGCCAGGACTAATGGCCGACAAGAACAGCCTGGTCATCCAATGGCGGGATGCCTGGACTCGGCGCCTGCGGAAACTGCAGCGGCGGGAGAAGAAGGGGAAGTGTTTGAAACCATGATGGGTTTTGGTTCTGTCCCTTACTAAAGTCCCCGCCCCATGCGCACTCTCCAGACTGTTCTCCAGAGACTCTGTATATATAGAGTGTGAACGGACTCTCCTGTCTATAGTGTATATTTTGGCGATGGTTTCCTTTGGGTGCGTGCGGGCCCGTGTGGGCATGTGGGTTTTTTCCTTAATGTTTATTAAAAGCAACCGTAACGACAAACCTTGAACGAGGAGTGAAGTGGACCAGGGTTGCTAGTTCTGCAGCTGTTCAGAGGAGATACACAAAAGGCCTCTTCGTCCGGCCACCTCTCCTGTGGGCATCTCTCGTTGGCTCTGCTCCCTCTTCCCTTGGCACGGTGATCTCCCCGTGCCTGCTCCCTGGGTCCGAGCACATGTCCTCAGCTCTTCATTCTCTTCACTCAGCCACCGTACAACTGGGTGTGGACTAGTCTACGCTCGTTAGTCCCCATCCCCGTCTGTAGCAGCTGAGAATGGACTGCTGGTAGTTCATGGATTATGAGTCCAGACGGGATATTGTGATCATTTGTCCTGCATAACACAGACCAGCATCCAGCCCTGACTTAACGGCCCCTGTTCCCAGCTCCCTATCCTATTTCTCGTCTCCCTGCAAAGAAATCAAAAACATCAGCAATACAGGGTCAGCTTCATCTGTAGGTAAGGAGTAACTCCATGGATCGTCAGTGGATACATGCCATATAAACCCAACATGGGAGGAGCTGCATGAAAAAACAGAAGGCTCTGATTCTCCTGTCACACCATTGCCCTGTTCACCCGGTGTCGTTCTTGTCATCCGAGCCAAGGGACCGTGCACTGCTGCCGGCCTGACTTGGGCAGCGTTGTGCACAGGTGTCAAAGGGTGCACAAAGTGACATTCCAGGAAGATTGAGTCCTTGGTGTGTTTTTCTGCTTCCGGACCCTCTGAGGCTCGGGGGCAGGACTTATAAAGAACAAGGCCGAGGCACTGGTGGTGACGATGCGATGTTCACGTTCACCAGGGCAAGGGAATTACATTCCCCTGACAGTGACCCGTTCACAATTGCACCGACGGCTGGTGGACTGGATTTACTCCGCGGGCAGGAGGGGGCTCAGCAAGAGACTGTAGCAGCCTTGAAATTGAATGTGGTGGGATAGTGCGTGTAACCAGTGCAGCTATTGCAGTGGGCAGCCGTGGCTCGGCAGGGGTAACCCTGTAGAGCTGCTTAAGACTGTGGCTCCTTGGCAGACTTGGGTGGGGGCCCAGGCCTGGCACCGGTGGGACCAGTGCAGAACTGTGGCATAGCTCAGGACTGGCAGAGCCCGGGGTTGTGAGGCCAGACTGAGCTGACGACCAAGAGGTGCGTTGGGTCATGGTGAAGATGTATTAGCAGCGCTGGCTGAAGGCCCAGAATTGGCTTAGCAAGGCCTGTACTGAGGGCCCATGGATGCTGGAAGAACAGGGTTGCCGAGTGGTGGGAGGACAGGAGCTAGACTTGCAAACGGACAAGCCTGTAGCGTGCTGGCTGGGCTAGCTTGCCCAGAGCCTGCCTTTGCTGTGCTCACAGCAGACTTGCCCGTCCTTGGGTTTGCATGAGTGCATGGCGGTGAAGAGACATTTCTGACCCTGAGGAGCTACTCACGTTATGTACATTCAGCCTCCCTCACGAGTTGGTCTTCAACTCTCATTCCATCGCGCCCTCCCGCAGCTGTTCATGGCGCCCGGGCCCAGAAATGTTAGGCCCTGTTTCCATACAATGCCCATACCAGCCAACCATTGCAATCAAGGGCCAGAAAACCCTCCCTTTTCTCCAGTGAGCCAGTGAGTTCACACTGGGGCCTGCTTCTCCACTCTTACCAATTTTACACCAGTGCAACGGCCTTGACTTCTGTGCAGTTACGCCTCAGTTACCCTGGTGTAATCGTGATCAGGACCGGCCCCCACAGTGTGCTGTGTCACACTCATTTTGCACACCCACTGACCACCAAAGCCCTGATTCTGATCTCATTTACACCCATGTAAATACAGAGCAGTCCCATTAACACCACCTGAATGACCCTAGATTTACACTGCTGTAACAGACCTCAGGAGCTGCTACCCCGCCCCCCCCCTCGCCCAATCATCGCAAGCCGTTGCTTTGCCAGGGCCTCTCATTTTCTAAGCAATTTGCACTTGGGCTCAAACGCAGGCCTGACGAAAGCAGCTGCATTGCCATTGCTGACCATGCTTAGGGAAGAGGCATGTGGTGGTTTATTATTGTAGGTTGCTAATAAAGCCTACTGCCTTTAGAAAGAAAAAATTAGTTCTAGCCAAATACGTGCGCAGGCTATGGGGCTCTCAACACGAACGATGCCCTGCCACCTCATTCCCCAGCCCACCTACTGCCAGCCCATGCAAAAGGCACCTAGTGCCTGACTTTGGCCAGGTCCCTCACCAAAGGCTCTGAAACTAAGCAGTCCTGGGTGGAGAGGGAAGGTCCTCTCCTGGCTCAGTAACTGGTTAAAACATAAGAAACAAAGGGCAGGAATAAATGGTCAGTTTTCAGCATGGAGACAGGTGTATAGTGGTGTCCCCCAGAGGTCTGGCCTGGGACCAGTGCTGTTCAACATATTCATAAATGAACAAGAAAAAGGGATAAACAGTGAGGTGGCAAAAAAAGAGTACAAAACTACTCACGAGAGTTAAGTCCAAAGGAGGCTGCGAAACGTTACAAAGGGATCTCACAAAACCGGGTGACCAGGCAACAAAACGGCAACTGAAATGCAATCTTGATAAATGCAAAGTAATGCACATTGGAAAACAAAATCCCAGCTAGACAGATAAAATACTGGGCGAGAGGGATCACTGGGCTCACCCCCTATGGCCGTTCTTATGTGCTAATCATAAGCTATTGCGATGGCAGCCCAGCCCAGTGCAGTGAAGGCGCGGGGGGAGGACAGCTCATGGGACACAGCAATTCTGTCTAGGGCATTTGCATGTCTGAGAAAGGTGGCACGGCGTGTACGCACAAACTCCTGGGTGCTAACCTGGGGGTGAATCCTGGGGGGAGTCTCCCATGGTTGCTTTGAATGCAGTAATTGAAAAAACAGCCACAGACTCCTTGGTGAGGAACAGAGCCGTGCCACTTGCACAGCTGTGATGCTGGGCCAGTTGTAGCCTAGGACCCTCTCATCCCGGGGTCATGCGCATTGATTTAGGGCTATGGTCACACGTGCTTGCTCCTGAATTTACATTTTAAAGGCACTTTCTGTTCAAAATGTTTCTGGGAATTAAAGACCCACAGCAAGAGCAAACTCGCATGTCCCCTCCTGCTTTATTTGCAGCAGCTCTGATCCCAAGTGGAGGGAATCGGAACGCCCAGCACAAAGGGTGGGGCTCCCAGGAATCCACGCAGGGGCTGTCTGCTGGCAAACCTGCACAGGGCAGCCAGTCCCTGCCTCAGCCTGATGGAAAATTTGGCCATGTGACTCTCCCTTCCATCCCTCAATGGGCTGTGACCCATAGGGCCTGGCGCACCACCCCTGCCCTTGTGTGCAGTCTTTACACTCGTGCAAAGTGGACGTGCAAACGAACGGGCCAGCCCTCAGCGGCCGCAATCTGCCACGCCTCCACTGAGGGCTATAGGCGTGATTCAGCATCACCCCAGGGAGGTGCTAGCCCAGGAATGGGAGTGCTTACAGACACTGGCAGTGCCAGAGGTGTGAATGGCAACACGGGACTGCAACGTCACGGTGGGCCCAAGCCAACGCCCATCAAAGCCAAGGGGGGCTTGTTCTGCTGGCCTCCAAGGGCGTCGGCTCAGGCCCAGGTGCGATCCCTGCCCCGTCCCTGGTTTCTTGGGGGGAGGGGACAAGGTCTGGGTGTGCGTGTACAAGCACATGCACGCCACTGTTGCCGTGCTGCAGTGAAGCCCCTCTCAACGCAAACAGGCACTTGTGCAACTGTCAGTCACCGCTCACCTCCCCAGCGTCTAGGCGCAAACCAAGGGACGGGGCTTTGGTGGTGGAGGTGTTTTGCATGAGCCCGAGAACGGCAGCTCCTGGAGTAAGCAGATGGCTGAGAATGTCTCCCTTTCTGGTGCACTGAATGCCACTTGGGCTGCACCCCTGGGCTGGGGCTGCGGGTGCTGAGGCAGCATTGCTGACCCTCTGTGCAAAGGGTGCATTTCACGGCTGTAGCTTATGAACGCTGGGTGCCTGCGGGTCAGACCCAGCCCGACCATTCAGCAGCGCACGCTGCCTGCTCCGTGCTGGTGGGCAAACGGCAGGGGCTGACAGCTGGGGAACTCAGGCACAAGCCATTTCACTTCGTATTCCTTCACCAAGCAGGCACTCCGATGGTTGGCATTTGCAGAGCTGTCTAGGGGAGTTAGAGACAGGTCTAATTCAAGAGGCACAGCTAAATCCCCTGCCCTGCTCAGAGACTCTCAGCCCATGGCTGTGCGCCTTTATTTTGTATTTAAACATATGACCATATAAGGGCAGATTCCGGACAGTTTTTGGTCTTCTGGCAAGTTGCCCTGAATGTCGCAACATTTGGGCATCCAGAATGGTCTGACATAAGTGGCGCCTGCTGCAGGAAATGCCATCTCCTTGTCCCTTTTCCCAGGCCACCCTTGGACCTCTAGGTTATGACAAGACGCGCATGTTAATAGTTTCCAAAACGTAACAGAGCAAAGGAATTGGGGGGTGGCTGTGGCCCAGGAAGTGTCCATGAAATACTGTCCAATATGTAAAATAACATCAAATGTTATGAAACACAGTGTAACATATATAAGATATGTACGTCTTTATTATTATTTTAATAACACAATTCTCATGTGTCTCAACTGCCTAAGACAGTGTTTTCTTTCTGTGAGACTGCAGTTTGCATTTGGCGTTTGATGCTAAGCTGACGATGACACCTCATCCCCACCAAACATGGGGTCAGCTGATTCTTAATTTCTCCACTCAGTACCCACGTGGAAGCATTCCTCTTGCAGAGCACAAGACAGGAGCTGCTCACACAGCACAGCTGGGGTAAATGGGGACAGACTAGGTAACATCAATGAGGCTGAAGATCTGTATGTTTGGGGGGGGTGCTGAAACTTCAGCTGGGCTTTAAAGGAGGCGGACCAAGCGATCCCTTCAAGATCAAACCCAAGTGACCCTGAGCTCACAGGATGGAAGTCGTCCATATGCCCTTAACCTGGAGGCCATGCACACCAGGGACCGCCCCCCCCCCAAATTTCCTCAACAGGGGTCAACTAGTTACCTGCAGTGTTGCCCATTTAGTTATTGGTTGGAGATTTGAATTGAAATTAAACCATGGACACACACTTTAAAAGCACATACAGGATATGATAAAATACTTGTGTCTGGAAAAGCATCGTAGGTTTGAAAAGTCTGAATGAAGACTACCTGCCTCACACTGCTGTTGTTTTTTATGACAATGTCGGCACATTCATTTCGGTGATGTTGGCCAACATAATAGTTTCAAATTATGAGTTGTAAGCAGGATCCGAATGAGCTCTCCCTTGACAGCTAGTGATGAGCCGAGGGAGGATGGGGGAGGCTTCAGAACCAGACTGTATTTACATGAATGCACCTACTCTGCCTAGGTATCCAGCAGCAGAGCTGTGATGCTCAAGTGATCAATTTTGGCTAGTGTTGGGTTACAAATCACTTTGGTATTGAATGCGGGGGTAAAGAAATGTTATCTAAGAATGGTGCTGTGTGAGTAAAGGGCAGCAGAACTGTACTTAGCCTGTCCTGATTGGGGGGGGGGTCACCCTCAGTACTTAATTTGTGCCAGGGCTGAGAAGATGACAGCAAAGGGCCATCAGCGATGGAGCAGTGGAGTGAATGTTGGCTTGACAAGCGACTGTGGCCAGAGAGCGGTGTGTGGAGCAGGGTCTCCACTGACTAAGGACCACAACGATGAGCAGGAGAGGGAGAAGGTTACCACATTAAAGGTACATTTGTTTGTTGGAGTACGTTTTAGTGACTTTGCTCCAGAATGCTAGATTTGTGACTGGGAAACGTCTATAAAGTTATGTTTCCTGGTTGGCCAATGCATTCTTTGCCAAGGTCGTTATCTCATGTCGTCACTATCTTGAGAGGTCGTTATCTTGAGGCATTTCTGTACTAAACATTTTTATTATGATATTATAATTATTTTTTACATAAGAACATCAGAATGGTCATACTGGGTCAGACCAGTGGTCCATTTAGCCCAGTGTCCTGTCTTGTGACAGTGGCTGGTACCAGGTGCTTCAAGGGGAATGAACAGAACAGGCAATTATCAAGTGATCCATCCCTGTCATCCACTCCCAGCTTCTGGCCAACAGACGTTATGGACTCTCAGAGCATCGGGTTGCATCTCTGCTCATCCTGGCTAATAGCTCCATGAACCTCCATGAACGTATCTAGTTATATTCTTGGCCCTCACAACATTCCCTAGCAAAAAGTTCCCAGGTTGACAGGCATCTGCTACAGCAGTAGATCTTTGTCCAGCAATAGAAGCTACACGTGTATCGATCAGAGAGAGCCATTGAAAACGTACTGGGAGAAGCAAAGACTTCAGTCCAGAAGTTGCCTATCATCACTAGTGGTTCAACTCAATCTTTGTGCTATGTTTCCTGGGATGAAAAAAGTAGGAATTCGTCTCTTGCTTCTCCCAGAACAACAGCTACAGTTGAGCATTCTTTTTCCTCATTGAACAGAATTCTGTGTTCTGAAAGACGTCTCCATCTGCCTGATCATGAGCATATCAGGAAGGACCCGAAGTACTGAACACATGAGAAGCCACACATGACAAACGCACTGCATTCGAGAAGTTCATTAAGAGCGTTGTGCAAAATTACAACAAACGACCAAGAAGGATGTAGATGTAGTGCTTCATGGTAGGCTTGAGTCATCCATTTTAATTTGTGAGATGATTTTAAAATGAGTTAAATCTAATAAAATTGTTGTGCAACATTTTTAAGTTTTTACTTGGTGCTATACAGCCCACCTTCACTTTCATCCTCATGGTCTCACCCCTTGTTGGCCCTCACCCTCCTATAAATTCAGAAACCCGTCAATTTCAATTCCTGGGGAGAACACTGGTGCACTCTGGTCAAGACCCACTCATGAGGTAAGAGTGACTTGATCTGACTGGTGCATGATCTTGGGCTGGTGCTCTGCACAAGGGTGAAGTTCACTCTGACCCCCCTTTACCCTGGCACAATCCCATTCATTTCAGTGACTGGCCATGGAGGGGTGAGCAAAACCAAAGTCATGGGCACAGCCTGGCATCACTGGACCCGGGGATAGTTTGCACCAGTAAAAAATTTTCCTCCATGTTTTAAAAATGGCCGATACCTGTGTTAGTAACTGCACCGTTGGCTCTGAAAAATGACCGGGCAGTTCCTCAGCGGGCGTTGATCAGCACGGCTGCGTCGACTTCAATGGAGCGATGCAGCTGATGGAATTACAAGCGTGCACGGTGGCTGAGGCTTTGGCTCACACATCTGAAAGGAGGCCAGCAAAGACCCCATTGCTCTTCATTTGGTGCTGCTCGGGCAGTTTGATGCCCAGGTGTGTATGGCGTGTGACTGCAGCTTCCGGAGACAGCTGCGCTAGCGCGGCTAGAAAGAGCACTGGAGATGCCAGGGCAGAGGCTTAACCAGTGCAAGGGGCCCCAGCAGATGTGTGCACGCCATGTTGCCGTCTGCGTGGCCGCATCTGCACTGCTATTTTTAGCCGTGCTCACTCAGGTGTGTCTATTTGCCAGCCCCTCAGAGCAGATGTGTGCAAGGGGAGATTTAAATAAAAAAGGGGACTGTATGAAACCGTCATGGAAAAAAATCACTTTCAGAGTAAGATTTTGAAGCTCCTTTAATTTTTTATATATATATATATATATATTTTTTACAAAGCTCAAATGTGAGGTTCGACACACTTGAGGGTTTCCCCTTTAAATGGGAAAATAGCAGAGTAACATAAAAACCAGCAGGCCAGCTTCAGCCTCGGTAAATTGGGGTAGCACCCTTGGCCTCATTGTGCTAAGAAAGCCTGATCAGCAACCACGCAGGGAACTGCCATCGTGACTGCTCAATGAGACACGCAGAGGATGGAGTATGCGGTTCTGACTGGTCCCACTTCTATTAAGGGCCCACTTACAAGCTGTTTGTAAAAGGTGGGTAAGTGATTAACAGATGCTGTAAGCATGTTACAGACAGTGATATATGCTACAGCTGGTTACAAACGAATCAGGAGACGTGTTCCACATGATTACATGTAAGCTATTGTATACCACTGTAATAAATGATGGACTATTTATTAAACCATCTCTTACTATTTTATTAACCCTTTATACATTATTTAGAAAGGGACTCTGAAAATAGAGGGTGGCTCACTGACCAGCAGGCATAGTGCTTAGTGCTGGGAGTAATCCAGTTGACTTCCCTGGGACCTGGATTTCACCCTGGGGGGCACAGTTATATCATGACACCCCCTCCCCTTCTGACAAAGAGAATTCATTTTCAAACTCCTTCGTTAAAGAAACGTCCCTTGGAGAATGCCTGTCTGACGAACTCTTCATTCCATCTCTGTTACAGGGTGGCAGAGGGCGAGTATCTGCCCTTTAAAAACAGCTGATCAATGGTTTTCAGCAGACTTTTCTACTAGGACACGTGCCCATTTTCCAAAAACCGATTTTCTTCATTCAAAAAATCTCAATTCTCACCCTCCTCATTTTCCATTTAAACAAAAATATAATTGGAAACTTTTGATGAAAAAAGGTGTCAGTCTCAGAAATATGGTTTTCCCTTTCTTTGCCTGTACATCAGCACCAACTGGTGGTGTGTGTGTGAGACAGAGACAGAGAATGGACCAGTCCCCAGTCCTGCAGGCTTAGCGCAATGCAGTGTGAGTCGTTCCAGCCCAGACAATGGAGTGGGGCATGATGTACTCCAGCTAAGGAGTTGGCCTGTAGCATTGCCTGCTTCACTTTGGTTCTCCAGTGCTGTTCCCCACAAGAGGGCACGGTGCGAGGGACCAAACAATGCCCTCCTGTAACAAAACCACCAGGCAGGTCCTCAGCCGGCGTAAATCAGCGTAACACTGAGCACTGGCTTATTCCCACTAATCCCAACAGCAGCTTCCTCTCCAGAGACGCCAGCACAAGTAGGCCTAGTATTTTCACTTCAGCCTGCGGATGAGCATTACCTCAAGCTTGTCCAGCCTGTTGCCTACTCACTTGGTTTTATTAGGTTCCTCACAACCCCCACGAGACTTATTACCCTACATTTTGCTTCCTGAGCAAATTTTGTCACTTCACGTCTCGACCCTTCTTCCAGTCCATGAACGAGGGTATTAAATGCCACTTCATCCACACTAATCCATGGCAGGCCGTGCCTCTAGCTGCTGAAATCAGACATTTATTGCTAGCTCTGAAGATGTTTTTAATCCATGACAGACCTTACCTCTCACTCTGGAGTTACCAGGTTTCCGGAATAGCCTCTTGTGAGGCTACAGCCCCAGTTTTTGGAAGTCTAAGTGCGTCACGCCGCCAGTCCCCGGCCACTCTTCGAATGGTTTCAAAACGTGCTGCAGAGGAATGAGTTCTCCTTGGAGAAGGCAGGCTTGGTTTGTTACGTGTGTCTGATGATTGATTATCCTTCGGTTAATCTAAATGTAATCTCGTCTATGGATGTGTCTTACTCTGAAGGCCTGAAGAAGAGCTCTGTGGAGCTGGAAAGCTTGTGTCTCTACCCAATGGCAGTTGGTCCAATAAAAGCTGTTGTCTCACCCACCTTGTCGCTCTAATATCCTGGGACCAGCAACAACCCTGCAAATTAATCTAATCTCTCTGTCTCCCTACCCTCCCGGACATTTGTAATGTGCCTTTTACAGTGTCTGGGCACCTCGGTATGTCACAGGCCATCACACCACCCAGCCATCTGCCCTCTTAGGCCAACGATCAAAATGAGACCAAAGTATTACAGCCCTCAGGAGATGAGCTTGTGATGTGCTGCAGGCAGAGAGAGAACAGAAGGGACTGAGGTGCACCAACGCCCTGTAGTGGCAGATTCTACCTAGATAATCCCTGCACAACTGACGCTGTGCTCTTTCGGTCTTTACTTCAGGCACCGTTAAAATGCATTTTTGTTCTGCTTTCCCCTGACCCACCTCATTGTCTTCTGCCCACTGGCAGTGAAACCAATGACGCCTTCTGGGAGCCAGTAGTTCTTGCATTTTGTTCAATAACCAGGCTTAGGCTCATTCGGATTTCCTCTGGGGATTTGCTCCGCATTGGAGACATCCTACCAAGAACACTCTGCCCCACTCCCAGAGGAGCATCACTCCAGAGAGGACCCAAGAGTGCTGTTGTCATCACGGCCACTGATCAACGTGCCCAGAAAGCTAGCAGAGCCCATGCTGAACGCACCAGCCTCACCCTCATTGACATCTTGGAGGAGGTTAGTTAAACAAGACTGGGATTTCCAAAAGAGACTAAGGGAGTTAGGCACCCGGTTCCCATTGGAATTCAGTGAGAGTTGGGAGCTTACCTCCTTTGAAATCCCAGTCTATGCCCATAACACCTATCATATACCAGGGCACCCTCTGGCCCTCCAGTCAGCAGCAGCAACGAAAACTAATTATGAGCCTAATTGCAGACTAATCCCTAAACGGGGGGGGGAGGCGGTGCAACAGGCACAATGCAAGTTGTTATACATGCACAAAGTTGTATAACGTGTGTTGGGGACGATGCATTTGCTTTGCTTGCAGACTTACTGGTGGGGGTGTTCTGTCCGGCTTTGTAATTAATGTGGCATCTTCCCAAGGAAGGTGCAACTTTCTTCAGGCAGTGTTATGGACACATAACCGCTCCCTTCCCCCGCACCCCAAATGCCTTTGGCTTGGTCAGGTCACACACAGCAAGGGAAGGTCAGGCAGCGAAAGGAGGGCCGTTTCCCACATCAGGCCACAACATATGTTACAACATGAGGAAGCCATTAATGGATTGGCTGGCCTGCGTGGTGTTTTTGTAATGAAGAGTTAAAGACGGAGAACGGCTGGGGTCAGGGGGGTGGCCATCTGGTGAAGCCCGTTGGCTTCCTTCTGTGTGTGGTTTCCCACGGCGGTGGGGATGGAGACAATGAGATAAAAGAAAGCAAGCAAGCAAGGGATCAGGGCCGCCATCACCCGGACTCGGATTCTACCTCCTGGCCCAGCTGTGCTCCCTGGCCACTCGCACACGATCTGCTGCTTCCTGCTCTTGGCTAGGAGCTGGGGAGAGCCTTTTGCCAGGAGCTGCATCTGCCTGTACATCCAACTGCTGACTTGCCAAGGGGGAGTGCGGGGATGCTCTGCTCTGGGAGGCAGGGATGAGACAGGAATTGCCTGAGACTGTGATGGCTAAAGGGAAAGGAGATATCAGCTGTGGCTAGTGTTACGTTGGACATCTTCTCTTGGAATTCAGTAGGAGAGATGCAGCAATCATAGAACGCTACGCCCCCTCCACCACCCTCTGTGTGTTATTATTTGTAGTACTGGATTGCCAAGCCCAAGTCACAGATGGGCCCCCTTGTGCTGGGATCCTCCTAGCGCTCGCTGGGAAATGGTTTTTTTCCCATCCCGTAAATATTTTCGAGAATGCAACATATTTTCCTCTCCATCTCAAATCAGGACGAAAAGTCCAACTCTTGAAAACATCCACAAGCTGAAACTCTGATTTATTTCTTTTGTTTCAGAGCAATCGAAATGGTTCCTTTTCATTGGGACATTTTTAAAGCTGTTTTTCCGTTTGATTCGCCTAAATTTCAAAACAAAAAGTCACTGCAATCTGGAAAGTGGGAATTTTTCCTATGGAAAATGTCAAAACAAAATGTTTCAACAACTTGGAAATGTTTTTCTTGACTTTTTTTGAGCCAGGCAATTCATTGCATCTAACCCTGTTTTGCAAATGGTTTCAAATGTGACCAATCAGCATTTTCTGCCAAAGATTCTTTCTGTGACTGTGGGCAAACCCATGTGGTCTCTCTCTGCCTCAGTGATGTTAATAATGTTCTTACCAGTTAGCCTGTAAATTCTTTGGGACAAGGACCGCTTCTGACTGCATATGTGCAGCACCCAGCACAATAGAGCCTGACCTCAGGTGCGGTCTCTAAGTGTGACCGTCGTTCAAAGAGTAAACCCGATGGCATCAGCTGCCATCAGAACTGCAGATAGCATTTGATCCAAGGACCTCAGCATGATTTACAAGTGTTCATTCCTTAAGCCTCGCAGCACCTTGTATTATCACTGCCAGGTTACAGTGGAAAGGCTGGTGTCAATTTAGGAAACTGAGGCTCCTAATGTTTTAAAAGAAGCTGGCAATAGAACCCAAGAACCTGCCTTCTTGGCTAACCACCAGCTGCCTACTGGCCAACACTGGGAGAGTGGCAGGGTATTCACCCAGGTTAGCAACGTCGAGATGTTACCGGTTAGCAGTAAATGGAAGCGGACTGCTGGTGGGTGGGGTCGATGTGGTCTCCATGGTTATTTCAGTACCAGTGGCCCCCATTCCTCATGGGAGTAAGAAGGGATCCAGTCCTCATGTTCATTTTCTCCCCTGGGATTGATTTTTAAGAGGCTGATTCTGCAAATATTGAGCACTTTAGAGAGCTGCTTAACTCTATTCAGAGTCATTCAGCATCTCTCTGACGCCCTTAGCATCATGCAGGATCAGACCCTAATGGAGTAACAAACCACGAAGCATTTGTAAAAGCAAGCCCTCTATTTATATAGCAAACAGCACACGCAAGAGAATAAAATAAATGGTTTGTGCTTCCATCTCCGACAAATCCCATTACCCAGAAACGCCGAAGAGCAGAATTTTCTGTTGTCATAATAAACACTGCCCACTTCATTCCCCTGCTCCAGGAACACCGTGTGAAATTAGTTGCTTGGGTTTATTTGGAGTGCAGCACGTAGTAGAGATTTCGTAGACACCGCACTTGGACAAAGACAGGTCATCTAGGAAAACCGAGAGCAATGAAGACAGAGCTGATTCTAATAAATGTTACCAACCTAGAGCTTTCAAAAAGCCTACAGTCCAAATTTCAAGGGGCGAGTAACAACTGAGGGGGTCACAATTTGAGGGGACCCAGCTTCTGGGCCTCTCCATTTTTGGAGATCCCAATTTCAGACACTGTAAAGAGGCCTGATTTCCAGATGGGGGGTGTTCAACGCTTCCTAAAAATCCAGCCTCTTTAAGGTGTCCCAGTGTGGGAGTTCCCACTCACCCCCAAAACGGAGACTCTCTAGTTACTCTTGAAATGTGGCACTGCACCCGTGGCTCCGTGTGCAGGAGGTGCAGTTACTAAAGTGCATGGTGCTCTGGTCGCATCTGGAGCCCCACCTTCTGCAACCTGGTAAGCAGATCTGGGCTGCGTGGAACAGAGGCTGCGCTGCCCTCATTGGTCGGTGAGCTTCATGCTCACACATTTCGAATTCTCAGTGCTCTTTGCTGGCACTGAGCACACAGCGTTGTTGACTCAATAGTGGCCCCCGCAGGGGCAGGCGGGATCAGAGGATGTGTGCACCCCGAGGCTGGCACCCACCATCCTGAGAGTCCTCTCCAGGTTGATTCTCCAGGCTTCTAGTCTCTAATCCCTCCTACCCCATGTGAACGTGAAGCCACCGGGGCAGGGAAGTGACATGGTTTGGACTTCAGGGCCATCAGAAATGCAGCTGATGCGCAGCTCCGTGCTGTCTCTCCTCCACTGACTCCAGGTGGTGTGGTGCGCTGGCTGAGACAGGAGCGTGGATGGGGCAAGCTGGCTGAGATTCGGTCCAGCCACTGCTGTGATGATGTGGGTTGCTTGGGGGCAGCACCAGAAGAGGACGGTGGAGTTGATGTTCCCACCCCCTGACTTGGGTATTCCAGCCACCCTGTGCCAGATGAAGGATGAACCCGACTCCCTGTTTGCTCTTGGAGTCTCAGGTGGCTCCCTGGCCAGAAGTGCCTTTGATATCGACCATTAGCACAACGTCGTCCGTGACTAGCTAGTGCTGATACGCTCCTTGCCAGAGCTACCCACCCCTTGTGACCTCTGCGTGGACTGTGGTCAAGATCTTCACACGGGGTTACTCCTGGGTACCACTGCAAGGCTGCATCGGCCGACTTGCCTACCAGGGCTAGCCACACAGAATCAGAGAAGATTAGGCTTGAAAGGGACCTCAGGAGGTATCTAGTCCAGCCCCCTGATCAAAGCAGGACCAACCCCAGCTAAATCATCCCAGCCAGGGCTTTGTCAAGCCACACCTTAAAAATCTAAGGATGGAGATTCCCTCACCTCCCTAGGTAACCCATTCCAGGGCTTCACCACCTTCCTAGGGAAAAAGCTTTTCCTAATGTCCAACCTAGACCTCGCCCACTGCAACTTGAGACCGTTGCTCCTTGTTCTGTCATCTGCCACCACTGAGAACAGCCTAAATCCATCCTCCCTGGAACCCCCCTTCAGGGAGTTGATCCACATTATGGATGCCTATTTGCAATTCATGCTCTTGATGTGGATGGTCAAAGCTCGCTCTGGTTTTGGTCCTGGCTAGGCGTCTGCTTCTCTATCTGTGCCCCATAGCAACACATTACTTCAGCTGATGCACCACTGTCCATGCCTGGGGATAGAACTGGAAGTGGGACAGACATTGCAGCCCCTAATCTTACACTGCTTGCACACTCAAAATTGCTGCTGACTTTAATGGGGATTTTAGCACACACAAAAAGACCCACAGTCCACTGTGCCACAGCCGCCTTCTGCTCGCCTGACATCCTGCAAGGCAGAGTGTGTGACAAGACAGCCCTTTCTAGCCAACAGACCGTGCTGCTGAATCACAAACGCAGAGTTAGGGCTCATCGGCCGGCCAGGGAGAGCTTCAGTAACACACTGGGGCTAAGTGAGCCATCAGCAGACCGGTCCCATCGAGGCGTACCTAGCAATGCAACTTTGATCTCCTTTGGAGGGGCACGTCTGTGCCCCCTCCCTGCACCCTTTCCCTCCCCAAGACCCTGGAGGAGCTCAGTCTGCCTTTCCCCATTCTCCCCCAACTCCGCCACCACAGCCTTGGGGCCAGGGGAGCTCTGTGCCCCCAGCGATTACTGGCGGGTTCCATGTCCCTGCTTGCCATCCCCTTGTGCATGCTCCTGGGTCCCATTAGCTCGAGCAGCAGGGCTCTGTGCTCTCGGTGCTGAATGTTGAGGATCAGTCCCATGGTGGAGGTCAGTGCCATTTAGACAGCAAAACATCTGCAATGATGGCAGCAGCAATGCGGCTGCTGTGTACAGCAATCTCTTCTTTGTTCCAAGGCAAAAGCCCACTACCCTATAAGAGAAAGCCCTTTCCAATAAGCTACCCCACTTAGGCTAGGAAATTCCCAGTCTTGTCTGTTGTACAAAATTAGCTTGCAGGGAGTGTGAGGTGAAATCACAGGTCTTTGTCTTCTGCAGGCTCTTTCAGACTTTTCACTGGCATCCTCTGCACCAGCCATAAATCTCTGCTACTGCTGTCGGGTCGAACGTTTCCTCTGAGCCCCATTATTAATATTCTGAACGATCCTATAAACCCCCAGATGGAAAAATAGAGAGATGTTTTCACATGTGCCATAAAATGCACTGCCCATCTATTTCAAATGGATGTGGCAATATATAAAACATACTTGAGGAATGAGACAGTTTTCACGGTATTTAAAATAGGTGGCATGATGTAATTGGAATGTACAATACAGGAGTAGATTTAACCTGGGACTGGTCACATGCCATATATTTCAAATCTCATGAAGATTTGGCCCGTTCTACAATACTAAATGCCTTTTGTACCTGGTCACCTACATTTTAGATGGATGAACGGCTCCTTCTGTGAAATATAACTATGAAAATGCAGATTTTTCCAGCTGAGTATTAGAGGGCCTCTCAGGAGAGGTGAAATTTACACTGCCTCCACTTCAGCTGTACAGACAGCGCAGAGAGCCAGCAGACTACTAAATAATGCGGTGCATACATACGTGCTCACTGCCAGATCTCAGCAGTGCCTGGGTGCCCCAGTCGACCAGTGCAGTAGCGGAGCTACAGTGGTGCAAGGGTTGCAGTCACACCAGGACACAAAGCATTACGCCGGGCTGTGACAGGGCGCACCGCTCACCGCTTGTCTGGCGCCTCCCCCTGGTCGCTCTGGGGATTCGCTCGGGAGGCCGACGCCCCTTCCCGCAGCCGTGCGCTGTCACACCATCCCTCTCTCCGGTCTGCAGTGATTCCTTGGCCCAAGAACCACAGGGCCCTCTTCGTGACTCAGCCCTCCGGCCAGGTCACTCCCCATTTCCCTAGTGAAGTCTTTCCGTCAGCAGTCCTGGCAGTGTGCCCGTGCAGTGTGTCACTGTCTCAGGGCTGCTCCTTCAGTGGCTGGTGGGGGAACCCGGCCCAGGCTCTGCGGCGGGTTCCAGTCCCGGGGCCTCCACCCAGAAGGTCCATGCTTTCCTCTCCCAGCCCTCACTGCTCCTTCCCTGGATGGTTTCCCACCACGTCCGGTTCCTCCCTTATTCTGGGAGCACCAGCTCCAAATCCACGTCCCAGGGAGCGACTGCTGCCCCTGTCTGTTGCCAGTTTCCTAGCTTTATAGGCCCCCAACTCTTCCTGCCCAGCTGAGCCTGCCTGTGCAGCCTGTGGAGTTAATAGGCCTACCTGGCCCCCTAGATCCCTTCCAGTCCTGTGTGGGGTCGACACCCCATCACAGGGGACCAGATAGACAGAGCCACACCCCCGCACTTCACCTGGCAAAGGGGGCCGCCATGCACAACGACGTCTGACAGCAGGGCAGCCGGCCCAGCCCATGGCGCTGCGACCATGTGCACCAGTCACTGTGCAACTTGCCATGCAAACCGCCTGTGCAATGGGTCTGAGGGGCAGGGGACAGGGCCAAAGGGATCCACTGGGTGGGTGGGTTTCAGAAGCAGGAAAGGGGTTTAGTGTTTGCCCTGCTAATGGTGTCTCAAAGCTCAGATGAGGGGCCCTTCATATGACAGGAAAGGGCTGCCTGCCTCTCCACCCCCACCCCAGCCCTTGACAGCCCGAGCGAGCAGCACTCCGAGCCAGCCAGCTCTGGCCCCATCCTCCCCACAGGAACAAAGCTCTCGCCCTTGCCCAGAAGTAACGCAAACAGCGTCCCTCACTCGCTCCCTGCAAGGAGAGGAGGGTGAGGCGAGGAAGGAAGGGCCCATTGCACAGCACAGCAAGGCGCTGGGGCCGGGGGGGAGTGGCATGGTGGGTCTCCCCTGCCCCAGTGCAGCGTAACACGGACTTTGCACGGATGGCGGCAGCTCCCTCAAGGCCCCTCCACAGTGGGTGGGATAGGCTGCCCGGGAGGGGCACCATACCGTAGGAGGGGAGAGAAAACTGAACGACCCCCTTGATTCATTCTGGCCCCTATTGCAAATGTGCTCCCCAGGCAGCCCCTTGAAGGGTGCCTCTTTCCTGCTTCCTCCTACGGCTCCTGGCCCACGGGGACCACGGCCAGGTCAGCTGTGGGCCTGAGCCTGCAACCTCAGGCTCTCAATCCGTGGTGTAAAGACACAAGTCCTGCTGCGCTTGACGGCCCAGCCCATAAACTGCAGTACATGGTCCAGCCACTAGAGGGAGACAAAGAGCCAGGCTCCGCCCGCCCAGGTTATGCCCCTTTCGACCCAAGCTCCGCTTCTCCGCTGGTCACAAGAGCATGTGCAATAACCCCCTGGAGCCCCCGAGAGGGCCCGCCCCAGCCGGTGGGGTTGGCAAGTGGTTGCAGGAGGAGACAGCAGCACAGCTGCAGAGCCCTGCACCATTATCAGGGATCCAGCAGTTCTAGTCCTGGCGCAGGTGTGTCCTGGCCCAGCTCACTGCGTTCTGCTGCTGGAGGCAGACAGGAAATAGCTGCCATCTGGGGCACGAGCATTAGAACCTCCTCCAGCAAGGGCCTTCCCTGGCAAGGCAGCTTCTTTCAAAAGAGGTTCATAAATTTGCTAAGCTAGGGCCCCGGCCCACTGGGGTCCTTCACCTCCCATTACAGCCCAACACAAACTCACCATGCATACCAGCTGTGCCAAGTTTCTTTGGCGCCCTGCTCTGCCTATCTGCGTGAAGCCCTGGGATTCCCAGCGATCATGCGCCTTTCAGGGCACAACTCCTCCACCCAACGCGGATGGCTTGAGGAATAGGTGTAACATGACATGTCAGGCAGGTGAAAAGCATTCGCCACAAGCATGGCAGATGTGCACGAACCCAGCTGTGATGGCGAAAAATACCATATCCCGTTATCCAGACGGGGCATTGAGGCTTAGATGTTCAATGTGCCTAGTGACACTGGGTGCCCAGCGGGAGGCGCTATAAAGAGGCCTGGTTTTCAGGAGCTACTGAGCTTTTTATTGTGCCTGAAGATGAACACCAAAAACGGAGCCCCTCAGAATTACCAGTCGCTTTTGAAAATCTTGGTCCCCGGTCCAGAGCTCCAGGGGAGTGATTTCGATGGACAAATAGGAGCCTAGATCCCTTTGAGGCTCTGGGCCTCCATGGCTTGCTCAAAGTCAAGACAGGAGGCCACGGGAGACTCGGACGCCCGGCGCCTGAGTCACAGGACATTGCCTTGCCACAAACCTGCCTGCGACGTCAGCTACGCTTTCAAATGCTGCGCAAACGCTGCATCACGTCAGACTGTCTCCAGTGCAATAGCTTGAGCAGGGATTAAACCCACCAGCACAAACACAGGCTGGCTAGAGCCACCAGGGCTGTCGGACCTGCTGTCAGGGAAACAAAACAAGGTTCTTTTCTTGCCGTTCTTCCTCCTTCCCAGCTACAGTCGCTCTCAGCTTGCGGCTCTGTTCCTGCTGCCTCTCTCCAAGGACGGGGATGTGACCCTTCTGCCAGGCAGAGCGGGCAGCACCAAAGGGCCGGGTTCTAGATCTGGGGGTTCCTGGCAATACAACACCAAACCGGCTCGAGCCCCCACCCAGTCACCCGGGCAATCACCCCTGCCCCGTTCACCCCACCGACTGGTGCTACCGAATCTCGCCTCTCCCGCAACAGCCCCTGCAGGGCACAGCAGCAGGGTTCACGCTTCCGTGCCCATCACCCTGGCCTCTAGCACGTCAGCAGAGGAGTGGCTCCATTCGCTGGCGGGACCTGACGGCACGCTGTTACGCTGTAGTCTGTTATGCTGTACCAGACGGGCCACAAGCGTGCAACACACATTTCGCAGAGGTGTCTGATGGCTGGAACAACAGGTGCCAGGAACTCCAGCGTCTGCTCTGGGACGCTCAGGCACGTAGCCCAGGGAAATGCAACACAACGGAGTCTGCTCAAATTGTGACGTGTAGGGAACTGGGGATCCAGGAGCTAGCTGCTGGCGACGGCGCATTGGTGGATGGTTATCCCCACACTCACGTCAGCTAAAGCATATACTGCAAGAGCAGGACTCTGCTCTGTTATACCAGTGTAAATCAGGAGTCGTTTCACTGTGGTCTGACTAATGCAAAGACCCTGTGAATGGGTGTTGCATCAGGCCCTGGATGTTTGTATTGCTTCAGTGTAAAGACCTGGCCTGGTTACTCTTGCTTAGACCTAGAGGTGCTGGGTATCATGCTTAATATGGTGGATTTGCACCAACATTACCAGTGACACTGTAACAACCACCAGTGTCAGAAAGAATCGCTCATGTTGAGATGTAGCAATATGTTGCTTTCCTTTACATTCATCTCATTCAGTTTGCTGACACCAACTTCTCCATCCTGATCTTCTCCTGTCCCAGAGATAGCTCTCTCTCTTGTACCACTGGCACCTCTGATTTCTCCCTTTATGCCCTTCTCCCATGCCCTCTTCGATATCTTCCTTAAATCCCCCTATGTCTGGAGCTCCACACACCCATTCCAAGGCCAGAAGTGGCGACTGTAATCATTTAGTCTGACCTCCTGCAGTACACAGGCCATCAGACTCCCCCAAAACAATTCCTTGAGCAGATCTGTTAGCAACACATCCAGTCTTGATTGAAAATTGCCAGTGATGGACATTTCTCCACCACCCTGGGTAAATTGTTCCAAAAGCTAGTTACTCCCACCATTAAACATGTATGCCTTATTTCCAGTCTGAATTTATCACTGGATCACGTTGCACCTCTGTCTGCTGGATTGAAGAGCGCATGGTCAAATATTTGTTCCCCACATAAGGACCTATAAACTGTGATCAAATTACCCTTTCACCTTCTCTTGCTTAAGCTAATTTAGGCTAATTCCCCCTCTCCCCCCAACAGCATCCATGAGGTGACTGCTGAGGATCTAGACAGGTGAGCTCAATCTGAATGGGTGAACTGGTTCAATTTTGACAAACTGGCATTTTCCCAATGGAAGAACATTCCGTTGGAAAATTTTCCACCAGCTCAAGTTCCGGATCTGTCTGCTCCTCTGCTTTGGTGGAGGTGGCACAAGGAGCTCTGTAATCTATGGTGATTTGCAGGAGGAACCATTGCTGCTGGAATTCCCGTGACAAGCAATATTTGTTACGGAGCTGTACATGTTGGGTTTTTGTTGGGGTCAGCTTGATTTGGCAGCCCCAGGAATGGAAGGGGTTAAATGATTTTTAGCAGTATTTTCTTAGTGGGCTGTATTTGTGGTTTTGTTATAGCACAGAAGGCCCTCACGTCTTTCTCCCATGATGTTTTTATAACCAGTCTGAAGCTCTCTGAAGCATTCAGTGTGAGGTTCAGGTATGTAGAATTTAGGGAGAATTTAATTTTAGTGTCTCAGCAACACAATTGCAGCTTGTTAGAGTTGTTTTCAATCTTTTCCTGAACTATGAGGATTTTGGATCCAAATGTTCAGAAGTGGCTACTGATTTTCAGCCCCTTACGTTATGGGAACCCAGGTTCAGAGACCTTAAAGGGACCTGATTTTTAAAAAATGCTAAGTCGGGGCTCTTTAAGGTGTCTCAAGTTGGGTGTCCAAATACTGAGGCCCTCCCCACAAACCACTATTCGCTTCTGAAAATATGGACTTTGGGCTTTCCAGATTGACCTGTACAGCTGACGGATTGCAGTATGTTTCTAGTGGGTGTAAGTCTTTTGGGAGGCTATCTTGCACAGGTGATGGTACGACCAGACTATCAGCATTCAGTGAGCACTCACTGGGCTTGTTTGGGGAACTGCTCCAGAGGGCTGGGTGGATCACTGACATAGGGCAAGTAACTTACAGATAGATTCTCCTACACACTTTGACTAGTTCCTTATGCTGAGACTTGTTCCGTTGGTTGGTACGGGCCTGCTTGCAGAGTAAGGTCGTATGCACAATAAATAAGGGTGGCAGAATCTAGTTCTTAACACTTTCGCAGGACAGCTGCAGATTCCAGTCCCCTTCTAGGGTATTGTTCATCAGTCACAAGGTCCAGGAGCCCCCATTCAACATGTCAATATATTGGGCTCGCCACATGTGCATGCATCTGGCTCACTGGGGTTTAAGTAGAGCAGGAATGGGCTGAGAAGAGCTCTGCACGAGCTAAGAAAACAAATACAGAGCTACTGTAAACTCCATGTTCCGATATTGCTTGGGTCAAACAATGAATAAAGGGAACTTGCTTGCTAATGCCCGGTACATGAGGAACATAACATTGAGAATGGAGAAGAATTGTTTAGTAATTATAAGTCTGATGTATTTTCCTAATGATTATACCTCTTAGATTTGGAATAGTCTCCACGGGGAAATGGTGGGGAGCGCCACTGCTTGGGATGCTTAAAACGAGACCAGATAAAGCACGCATGAATGTCATCGGGAACAATCCTGCATTGACTATGGAGATAGCTCAGCTATTCTAACAGGCCTTCTCCTGAAGATATTCCAGAATGCACCACTCTGGGACAGCGCAGACACCTGAAGCCTTACGGCATGTCATATGCCACTTTGTGTGGGATGGAAATCAGTGCATCTATGATGACACCAAACAGTGCACTCTTGGATATCTTCAGCGAACCAGGAGCAGCCAGGGAACATCACAAAAATGCCTCATTTCTAGAATTCTCTGTACCCATGGATCTTTCTGTCACGGCCTCACTACCCCTTCCATGGCTGTCCTCCTTCTCTCTGTGGCCCTTTCTCTGCCGCCCCACTTCCTCTACTTCCGTTCACTTTTGCCATGTCTCTTGCTGTGTGGCCGATCACTCCCCCTATTAGTAATAAATGACCTATGCAGATAAGCGTAACCCACACACTAAATTCATCCCTCTTTTGATCTCAGCTCTGAGCCACTGGATCCATTACGTTGGAGAGGGAACCACCACTGGATCCAACAAGACTTGAATTGGTCACTTTCCTTCTTCCTCCAAACCCAAAACTTTCTGAGCTTTCCCTTCACTGTTTCTTCTGGGGATCTTGGTTTGCCAGGGTTTCAGCCCTTGTACCCGGTCTCTGATTCCCCTCAGCCACTCACAGTTAAGAGGTGTCTGTGTGTGTCTCTCTCTCACCTCATTCCCACTCTCCCTTCCCATCACACACATCTGCTCGCTCGGTTCCCGAGAATTCGTTTCATCTCGCCATTGCATCGTTTATTTCCTCCTAGTGAGTTAAAAGCCTGTCTCCCTTGATTTAGTGAGTCAATAGTGGCTGAAAAGGGGAGGGGGAAGAATGAAAGAAAGAAACAAAATAATGAAAAAAAGGTCTCTGGAACATCTGGAGTTGCTCTTAGGCAAGACGCAATATACCCAGCCAGATGTTGGGTGACTGGCTGCTACTTGGGAAACGTCAACATGTCAAACTTCAAAATCCCATCCACCGCTGCACTTTGCCCGCCCTCCGGCCGGCTCCCGTCTCAGCCTCCTGATTGGCTCCCTTCAGCGCTGCTGCCTGGGGCGCCCCCCGCTGGTAGGATGAAGGCTAGGACGAGGCTTTGCTTCTAACAGGCTCTGCTGAGCCGTGGGGAAAGTCCCGGTGCTGTGAGATTCCCAGGGACAATCCATCCACTGGGAGTTTTGAACCTTGGAAGCCCCAACCTCATCCAGCCCTCGGGAGCTCTTGACAGAGCTGCGGATAGGAGCAGGCGAGCCTGGGGCCCTGCGAGCTGGGCACAAGGCTGCCATGAGAATGGAGCTTGGGGCTGCTGAGGCCCCTGGACGAGCTGGTGGCCTGTCCTAGGTGTGGGCTTGTTCTGCCCTCTTCTCTCCACACCACTTCTTCTCTTCCTTCCACAGATGCCTCCTGCAAAGCTCCCTGGGCGGATGGGATTGTGACACTGAGCTAAGCCGGACCCCCTGCACTGCTCCCACGGCCCCTCCTCTGACGCACTTCCATCCCGCAGTTCCACAATCATCGCCGCTCCTGCGTTTAACGGCGGGCCAAGCGTTTGGGCTGGGGCGTTGTGACGGCCGCATGGCTAGAGGACACGGCGAGCCCCGAGACAGCCTTGTGTACCTGTAGGTCTGCAGAAGGTTCTTGCGGCCCATCGGAGTTGGCATTCAGACAACTGGAGGGGGTCCCCAGCAGGCTCTTAGCTTCCCTCTTACCCGGGGCTCTCGGGGAGATTCAGCAGTGCACGTCTGCACAATGCATTGTACGTGAGAACTGTCGTCATTGGGCCAACGCCTGAGATCCTTCTTCAGTTCTTACTCAGCTCAGCTCCTATTGGCCGAGCTAGAACTGCGGGCAACCGTCATCGGCCCATTGTTATTAGGCTGCGAATAATTTCCTGACACATGGTATTGATTTTGAGCGTGGCTCTGTCGGTGACTGAATGGCCAGAGAACGGGGGAGACAGCACGGGCCGGCCGGCTACTCACTGAGCGTGGTCTGTGCGCTCAGCACTGGAGAAGGCTTCACTCCCCGGGGACGGCGGACGTGCGCTGGGGGGAGCAGAGAGATCAAGCCCAACTGCAGCCCTTGTGCTAAAGCAAATGGGAGGGCTGCCTGCAATGGTGCAACACACCTCCAGGAGAGGTTGTGGGGAGGGGACCTAGCCCAGCCCCTCACGGCCCCAGACACCAACCAGATCTGCCCGGCTGTGGAGGGGAGCTACACCTTCCAACCCGGGGCGCAAGAGCGACTGCGCTGGAGACCATACCAGGTGTTGCTTCCCTGAGGATGAGCAGGAGGGGCCGAGGGGTGGACTCAGGTGCGTTGCCAGAGCTAGGTGGGGGCCGGGAGTCAGGACTGGGGGCTAGGTTATGGGGGGAAGAGAATTCTCTAATTACTTCCCGTCTCCATGGTGCTGTGAAACGCAGCGTGCTGCGAAGGGCTGAGTATTCCTGCGGCGTCTGAGCTCCTGGGTTCTTGTCGTCTTGCCTGTCCCTGCCAGCCCCTGCCAGGGGCACCTGGCCCTTTCAGAGCCCCAGACAGCAAGGAGAGAATCCCTGTATTATTCGCCAGGCGAACTCTGCTGCCTCGATAGAGATCAGCGACTCCCCGATGAGAAATCGCAGAGCGGCCGCTTGGCAGAGGCAGCTGGCAGGCTCTGAGCCACTCCCACAAAGACGGGACTTGGATGAATCTTTTTTTTAAATAGAATTAAAAAGCAAAGCGGGCCAGACCCACACCTGGTGTAAGTGGGCACAGCTCCATTGCTGTGAACGGGCTGACTGTGATTTACACCGGCTGAGGATCTGGCCACGGGAGAGTGGAACAGATGCAGGGAGGGAGGGCGCGCCCTTCAATGAGAAGCCTGCATAGCATAGGAGGTGACGTCCTTCGTCAACTGGACACGCTCCGTCTACCGCGACACCCCGTGTAACAGCGAGAGGCAGAAGAGTAGGCGCAGCTGCTGGAGGTACCATCCTTCATATGCTGGGCATGCTCCATCTGTCAGCAGCCTGGGATGGTAGCAGAGGGCTGTGTGCTCTTGACGAGGCTCTTCTGCAGAATTCTGGACATGGGCCATCGAGCCTACAACATGGTGTCCATCAATCATTGAGCCAGGACATCCAGGAGAGTGACCCGGGGCTGCCTGCGAGTGAAATATTCCTTTTTTCCACAAGCGGCTCCTGCTGATAAATTATGAGCCGCAACGCCAAAAACCAGAACCTGGGAGTTAATCGGAGCACTGCTCCAATAAACGACCAGTGACTGCTGGAGAAACGAGACTCCTCTGGGCAAGGGGAATTCTGGGCTGGCACCCTCCTTGCAGTTAAGGGCCTTTCTTCCCTATGCCATATGGACACATCTCTGCCAAGGTACTGTCATTGCAAACCATGGGCCCCTCCAATACACCTCGATCCCCAGCGTTCCCACCAGTGTAATTCTAGTCCTGGGGATTCCTGAGCTAAGCTGTCCGTCCGGTAGAATCAGGGAGAAGTTTGGGATGTGGGTGCTAATTCTTTGTGTGAAGCATGTAAGCCACTTCTTTATGGCTTCCCACAGCCGCAGCCCCCAGAAATCCGCCACTCAGATTGGGGGCCCTTCCCAACGGTGCCTGCTGGGCGTACAGCTGTAGGAACCACGGCTGCCACTTGTGCTGTCTTGGCCTCTCTCACTCCATTGCTGCCTAGGCATTCCCGCTCCTCTGCTCGCTGCATGAGCGACATGGTGTCCCATGTTTAAGAAGGATGAATTCAAACTGGAACAGGT
>ML675626.1:1145821-1159633 GCA_007922155.1 Mesoclemmys tuberculata
GATCATATTGGTCCCTTCTGACCTATGAGTCTATGAGTCTAAGTTCTGAAAATACAGTGGGGGCAGGAGGGAAGTCCATGGGGCCACGCTGAGGTCATTACACTCATGTCACTCAGGCCGTGATCAGCAAGGAAAGACCAGCACTGCCATCGTCTGTGCTGCTGCCAGCCAAACCACAGTCCACTGGATTAGCTCCAGATGGCTCTAACCTCTTGGCGCCCCATTTATCAGCTGGCAGGTGAGGGTCCGTGCTCCACGTGGGAAGGGCTAGGTGTAAAGGGGCTCTGAATGGGGAAGGAAAGGCGGCATGGGCATGAAAAGCATGAGGGGGTCTTTACATCGAGACCGGAGGCCGTTTGAGAAGATCTGCCTAGTTCAAACCAACCACTGGGCTAGCTGCAAGAAGCGCGGCATGGAGTGCCAGGGCCTGTATCATGCAGCTATAGGTTCAGAGTATTCCTTAGTGGCCTTCAAATCCAGGCATCAGACTGGGATACCCTCAGTCATGCTGAGTTGAGCTTTGTCCCACACGTGCACTGGGACTGGCTGGCATCAGGTACTACACAATGAGAGATCTGGCCCTCGCTGTGGGACTTTAAGAATTAATTCAGAGGGAGAATTTCTAGTGCCTGATGGATTTAGGAGGGAGGGAGAGGGGGGGTGTTTGTGTGTGTGAGTCACTCCCTTCTGCCAGATGTTGACAGCCAAATGGGCCAGATTCAGTGTTCTGCGGATTCCTTCTGAAAAGTCTCTAGCTTGAGCGTCCACCCACAAACCTTGGAACTTGCTTGATACCAATCTGGACACCCATGATAGGCAATTCTTCAAAACCCGCCAGGCTGAGTCCAGGGATTTCAAACAAAGAACACTTTAAGGAGGGGAGAGAAGAGAGACAAAAATGAATTTGGGAAAGCCAGCAATTAATTAATTAACAATAATATTAACCAACTTACAATTATCAACTATTAACAATATTTGCGAATTCCCCCCCATCAATATTGCCTTAACCTCAGTCCCAGCCTCTGTCCTCCTCCTGCAGCTGTGAGTGGCTGGTGTGGAGCCAGCCTGGAGTGGTGGAGCCTCTTCCTTCCTCCTCAGCTTCCCTACTCACAGTTTGTTGCCTTGGCAGAGTCCACAAAATTTGGCAATGGGTGCTGCCAGGGCTGCTCTGGAGACTCTGCAGCCTGCTCCAGCCACACTAATTTCAGCTTTGATTGATGGGGGTCCTGTACCAGAGATCCTTGGACAGGCTGTTACTCTCCACATCTTCAGCCCCAGGGTCCTCCTACTCATTAGCACTGCTCCCAACACCCCTCCAGTTTAGCAGTCCCAGTGTACAAGACCCTTGATACGCCCCCGCCCCCTTTTTCCTAGAAGTTCCTCCCAGCTCCTTTATCCAGCTATGGCTGACCTAGATTTCAGTCAGTGTGACCCCTCACCATAGGCACATTTGGTGTAGGTCTCTCATCCCCTCAGACCCCAACAGGGACAACAGCATTTTGTTGTCCCCAAACTCAAAACTTAATTGCTTTTAACCAGAATGTGCCAAACCATCACACAACTGACATGCAAATGAGGCCTAGCCCAGGCAGCCATTTCCCCTTGCTCACCAACAGATGCCAGCAAAGAGGTCCCTTCCCAATGGAGCCACTGTTCCGGAGCTCTCAGGTAGCTCTGGGCCGCTCTTCTCTCTGTTTATCAACAGATGTCAGCAGTGAGGTCCCCACCCTCCAGGTTGCAGGCCACTGGGCTTTTATACACACACACACACAACTACAACCTTCTGATAACATTTTTTTGTAAGTAACCACTGTGACTTGCCAACATTCATTCTGCAGGAGCTTCATGAAGTTTTCGTCTGTGAATTTCCTTATTTTTGAATGAAGACAAAATCTGTGGGGCTCTGCCATCTGGAACACATCTTCTCCATCAAGGGAATGACTTCCTAGACAATGCCATGGTTCCTTCCAGCTTAAATTCTGTGACTCTGAGACAGCCATGGCCGTTCTCCCGCCTGTTAGAGCTACAGCAAAGTCCCTTCTGGTGAACCCCAGCTCCTGGAGTCAGGTGATTGTGGGAGACGCTGAGTTTTCAATAAAACAAAAACAGGCCATCTCAAAGTCCTCATGTAGTGCTGGCGTCAATTCCTGCCTTTGACACAGAGTCCTGGTGTGGCCGTAAGCCAGTCACTTCATCTCTCTGTGCTGTCAGTCCCCTCTATCAACAAAATGGGCACATCGCATCTCGTGTGTGTATGTGGTGTGTACAGCTCCTAGCACCATGGCTTGTAGGTATGGCTGTGATATCCGGCAGGGAGGAAGCCCCTGGTTTTACAGTGTTCTGTGCATACGGAAGGCCTGTTTCTTTCATCACTTGCAGCCTGATCAGGGAAACCACAAACACCGCTCTCTCTTTTGAGCAAACTCGCCGGAGTGGGCTGCAGGCAAATAGCCTCCGAGAGAGTGAGCATCCCTGTCTGCAGCAGTCGTCTCCCCTCTCCCCCCCAACGAGCTTCCCTCTTGTTTGCGTCTGATGCCACTTGCTTGGCAAGCTGCAGCCGGGCTAGGAGTCTGCGGAAGGTGGTTCCCTGCAGAGGCGTCGCCTTCCCGGGATGAGGCGTTGTGGGGTAGTCAGCGCTGCTCTGTGCATCTCCTCTGGCTGGCAGCCCATGAAGGGGCGCGGCGTGCTTGGGCAGCAAGAAGACAGGCCTTCATGACGCATTGTCCCCCCTGGAGAATCAAACACCTGCCTGACCTCAGCCCTGTGACTCCTCTCTCACTCCCTCCACCCACACACGTGCTGACTAAAAAGCCCCTGGGCTTGGCACAGAACCCAGCCTCTGCTGTGCTTTCGGGGAGCCATGCTCCTGGTTTGCACGCTCAGGCCGTGCTATTGAAGGGGAAGACCCTGCCCTTATAGCACGAGGCCACAGGGAGCCCTGCCGGTGCCTGACGACTCAGCAGCAGGGGACAGTGTCAGGGTTAAATGAGAAGGCAAAATCCGCATCATCATTTCGGAAAAGCTGTCGTGCTCATGAAAACGAGGCGGTGAGGACAGGGAGCTGAGCCGGGAAGAGTGTGGGGAAGTCACGGTGGAGACGCACACACGCAGCTCTGCCAGTGCCCCTCCATCCCACCTGCAATCCCCCCGGCTGTTCCAGTTCACCCCCAGCTCTGCCAATAACGACTCCATTTGGAGACAGAATGCTGGGGAGGGGGACTGCTGGATTGAGCCAGCCTGGCAATTCCTGCATCCCAAGGAAATGAGTTCAGAGCTGGAACGATTTGGGATGGCCAAAGGCACCGAGAGCTGAGCAAACCATTCTAGGTGGGGACAGCCCCTGGGGGCGGGGGGGTCTGTGTGCTTCAAGGCCGGCTGTGTGCCCCACACTCAACCGACATGAACCCTTTCGTATATCGCTTCCGAACTGCGCCTGAAAGCAGCGAGGGGCATTTCCAGCTTTGGGAAAGGACGGGCAAAACAAGTGACGCTAAATGTTCCATTCCTGTGTTACGACAGGGCTACGCTGCTGTCCTGCAGAGCCCAGGGCTACATGGCAGCGAGATCACACGCTGGGGCTACATCGCCCCAATATAAACGGCCGGCCATCGGCACAGAGCCAGGCCACAAAGGAAGGCCAGTGGACCAGATGGCAGGGGTTTGCTAAGGAGCCGCTCACTTCAAAGCAGCGGGACTCCATGTCCTTCCCAGGTTTGAGTGGCCAAGCAAGCGCATTGTTACCGAGCCTCCCGCGAGTCAGTGGAACGGCTCCCGTTACGCTGCCCCCTCGAAGAACTTTGGCTTGGGCCAGAGAGGTGGGCTCCGCACTAAGAGCTTGGAGAGTCAAGCCCGGAGGCGACACACGGCCAGCTGTGGCTTACATACTCGGCACAGCCCGGCATCTGAGGCTCACTGCACTGGAAATCCCAGACAAGCCCCTCCCACGTGGTCGCCAACGCTAGGGACTGAATCGGGAAGCAGCAGAGATCAAGGCGTGGACGTCTCTACAGCTGGAGCCGAAGAGCCGCGGTCGCCTGCCAGCCTGGCGGGACAACGGTACCGGCCTTGCTCTGCTGGCTGGGTGCTAGCTGCTCTGCACTCTCGGGATCTCTTGAGATCCCACTTACGTCCTGATTCGGTGATTTTAGCTCACTGCTCATGCAGACGAGGCAGCCTCTTTCACCGAGGACACTTATCAGGCTATCAGCGATTTTATTGGTCTGCAATAAAAGACCCTCAATTCGTTCTTAATCAGCTCTGCCATTACACAATGAAGAGAGTCAAACGATATCTGGGGCCTTAGGCGGTGCCCACACCACAAACACGGCTCCTTGCCTCTCAGCTCCAGTGGGCTTTGGCATCCAGTCCCCTGCCAAGAGAGTGCCGGTGGTTGAGGGTGAGTCCCTCAAGCTGGGCATGCCAAGCACAGCTCTGCTGCCCTAGGCTCACACAAGGATAACAACCCTGGCGTATCCCTGTTCCCAGCACCAAAGTGATTTGTGAGCCAGCACCAGCCAGAAGTGATCGTTTGGGCAAAGCAGGCCCAGGATGCTGCACGCTCTGTGCAAACAAGGGCAGCTCGTGAAGTCTTCGGCAGCTCATCGCTAGATGTCAGGGGAGAGCGCACTGAGATCCTGCTTCCACGCCTCCCTGCTGGTGGGCAGCCCCCCCGGCACGCCCCTCCTCAGCCACGTGTACCAAGCTGTTTGGTGCGGTGGGCAGAGGGGGTGAGGCAGGGAGACTTTGAACACAGGCAGCCAAGATACAGTCCAGCGGTGGAGGCCAAGTTCATGGAGCAGTGGGGCAGGCACAGGCCAGCTCAAACGTGGTGTGGGAGCAAACGGCCAGCCCTGTTTGAGGCCACCATGTGTAGCAAGGCAGGGATATTCACACGCCAGGTGGCGACCTGAACTCTGCCTCACAAACACTAATTGTGGGGTGTTTGTGCAAACCGAATCTCAGTTGACTGCCACTGCCAATCTGCGTGGGATGCGTCCCATGCCAATTCCCATAAAGCAGCCGGGGGTGAAATGCATGGTGGCGCTGGTGACTCGGCAGGGCCAGGATGGGTGGACATGGCCTGCGCTGCACTGAGCCAGCTACGTGACGATCTCTACTGGCGGCTGCAAACGGGGGCTGAGCTGTGCTGCGGTGCATCCGTTTCATCCACCCACTCACGGCTCCATCCATGCCGTAATCAGCAGCCACAAAAGGGCACGTCTGCAGTGCAATCGGGACGGTGTGCGTAGGCGTACCTGAGCTGCCTTGCGACAAATAACCGGGTAGCCGCAGCGGCACAGCGGGTAGCATGGGCAAGCCACACGAGTTCACGCCGAGGCCCAGGAGGGCTTGTACTCTGGCTGCTTGCCTGTGCCGCTGAGCGAAGCTCTTTTTAACAAGCTCGCTTGAGCAAAGCTAGGTTGGGTGTGTCTTTGCAAGCTGCACTCACAGCCCGCAATGGCTGTGGAGACGTATCCAACACCAGTTCCCAGTGGCACCTAAGATGGCTGTATGAGACCTCGTGGGCACCCCAGGGTGCAGAAATCCTGGTCCGGACTGGCTCTCAGCATTGATCCAACAAAGGCCAAGGTACCAGATAAGGGCCATTGTTTAAGGTGTGGAGCAGACAGCCTTCTGCAGCGAATGCTAGCCCGGGTGTGGCACGCTCAGCCAGCCCCGTCACTGGAGCACACGGGGTAATGACAAACAGGGAGCACCCGCCATAAGTGCCGAGGAATGCGAAGACAGCGGCGTGGGCGCAGAGCCCGTTTGGAGCTGGGACAGGACAATTAAGTCAATAGAAAGGCTGGAGCACCAGAACAGCTGGAGATCCCAGCCTGTATTTATTGGGATAAGGTTGGATTATATTGGCAGATGTGTTAAAAAAAAAAAGGTTTCAAACCCATTGGCCCGGGCTGGAGGTTTCCTGACAGGCGTGTCGATTTTCAGGGTGTCTGTCAGGAATGGGGTGGGGAGACTATTAGCAGAGGCCAGGAGTGAGGCCACAGAGGGAGAGCTTCTCAGCTCCTCTTCTCTATGCATTTCTCCAGCTGATCACAGGCCACTTCTTACCTTTCCTGGGTCCCCCCACCCTCATCAGTGGAGCCACTGAGTCCAGATCTGATTCAGAACCATCCCTTGAAGTCTGGGCCCATTTGGGTCACAAACTCGTCCATTTTTAAGGCCAGCATGGGCCATTAGATCATCTAATCAGACCTGAATAGCCAGTATCTCGCGCAGTACCCCCTGTAGGGAGCCCATTGACTTGTGGGTCCAGGAACTGGTTCTGAGCCACAGCCCCACTGGGAAGACTGGATCTGAATTCCAACAGAGGCTGAGGGAGGGTCAAGCCCAGGCTGTGTCCTCCCCTTTACTGTAGCTCCGGCCTGGAGGGTTCCACGGTGAGAACATGGCCAAGTGCATTAGTGGGTGAAGCTGCCATCTCTGAGCGCTGGCATGGCAGCCATTCCCTCAGGACAGCAACCCAGGAGCCAGGCACCTTCCTGTGGGACTGAGCCCCGCACAAGCTGTGTGGTCCATTTCCAGGAGCCTCCTTTTCTCTCATGTCCAGCAAAATGCAACGCAGCTGAATTGGCTCTTTAGTCCCAGCCTGTCGATCCCCCTGGAAGGCTGCACACAGTGGCAGGGATGGTCCTTTGTGCACCAAGAGCCGTGGAGCGGCTGCCCCCTCTCGTGTGGACGCAGGCTGTGACCCACACGCTGCCTGGCCCTGCCTGCTGTCTCCCCCCTGCAGAACGACATGACCCCTCAGGGCAGAGGCAGGTTCAAGTGCAAGGGGGAGATGGTTGGTGTCTCCGCAGCCCCAGCCTCGCTCCCTCACCCAGCTCAGGAGGGAGCACAGGCCACGCGGGGGGGCAGCATTTCACGGGCCTGGCATCGCTGCAAATGGGACATGCCCCCACCTCAGCTCAGCTCTGCTGACTCTGCCAGGCCCAGGGGGAGACAGGAGTCTTGTCGGGGAGAGCGGCCAGGGGCCGGGGAAGCAGGCAGAGCGCGCCCGGGAAAGCCAGGCTATTTCAGCAGCTTCCTCAGTCACGAGACACGGGGACGGACCCAGCTCCCCTGCCTGGCGCCCAGGTCAGCGAGTGCCCGGCTCGCCGAGTCAGCACCGGTGCCTCCCGCCAGGATGCCCTGGAGTGGGAGCAGCAGGAGGCTCAAAGGGCACTGGAGGCAGGGAGCCGGCGGCAGGAGAGGGACAGGTGCAGGGCTTGGGCAGGCAGCGTGGGGGGTGGGAACTGGGCGACCCTCGGCGTTAGGGCAGGGAGGGAGATGGAGCGTGGCTCACATGGGTGCACAAAGGCTCTGAGTCTCCTCTACACAGTCACCGCCTGGGTTCGTTTCAGAACCAGCCAGGCCCCACCACGGGGGGTCTGTGGGGCCCCCCAGCAGACATTTCTCAGCTGGTAGCTAAGGCCAAGCCATGGCAGCCACAGCCCTCCCTCAGGGGCTGGGATCCGCCCCACCGTTGCACTCGGGGGGGAGGATGGTGACTCCAGGGCTGGATTTGAACCAGTTGCCAGCCAGCAGGGCTCAGGGCTGCCTAGCTGAGGCGGGGCATAGCTCAGCCTCCTCCAGACCCCCGTCCCAGGCCCCGCGCAGCTGTGGGGGCAGAATCCGGAGTGATTTGGGCTGGGCGCCCCCGTCTCCTGCCCCGTGGGCGTTTTCTTTTGAGCAGGGCCCCGCCGAATACCTGTGGCTACCGTCATGCTGACAAGCAAAGGAAAAATCCCCACGTCCCGGCCTCGGCCCCAGCATTCCAGCCCCGGGGAAGGCAGGCCGCGAGCTGGGAAGCAGGCGGCTGTCCCGGCCCCTGGCAGGAGAGGAAATGGCTGAGAGCACCACACCTCCCTGGCGCTCGCAGGCTGGGAACCTGCCCCTTAAACCAACAAACGCTGCGAGCAGGAGACGGGGAGATAAGGGGGGGAGAGGGGGAGACAGACAGACGGGGTGTGGAGAGAAGGGGCAGAGGGACAGATGGCCGGACGGAGAGCTGTAGAGCATGGGGGGCTCAGATGGTTTTCTCTGTGGGTCACATCTGAACAGAGTAATTGTCTCATGGGTCCCCCCCACATCTGCCACTGCCCACCCCCACTGCCTGGCCCCATCCGCCCCAGCTGCCAGTGCCCACCTCCACTGCCTGTCCCCCCCTTCTGCCACTGCCCACCCTGCTGCCCGGCCCCATCCCCCCCATCTGCCACTGCCCACCCCCACTGCCCGGCCCCCCCTTCTGACACTGCCCACCCCCACTGCCTATCCCCCTCCCTTTTGCCATTGTCTGTCCCCATCACCCCCAACTGGCACTGTCTGGCCCCATCCCCCCATCTGCCATCCCCAAGTCCCACCACCCTTCTGATCTCCACTGCCTGGACCCATTTCTTCTCCCCACCCACCATTGCCCCCCATTACATAACCTGGCCCCTCTTCTGCACCTTCTCATGACTGCTCAGCCCCAGTGCCCATGCTGCCCACCGCCTTCCAGCCCCAGTTCCCTCCTGCACGTGAGCCTGCCCTCCCCTCCACCTACTCCCATCCGGTTGTCTCTTATTTCTTGTGGCAGTGAGTTCCAGAGGCTAGACCAGCTCCTGCCCAAGTTCCTTCTCTCCCTCTTGCTTGACAGTATCGTTGTTCCAGCAGGAGGTAACTATAAGGAGAAGGCCTGGTGGCCGAGGAGCAGGCGACCTCTCAGCCCATGGGGTTTAGAGATGGACAGGGAGAATGTCTTACACTTCCACTGATGAACGAAGGCAGTATCAGGAGAAGCTATTGCCCCCTCACCCACTACACAATGCAGCCACCTCAGGGGTGGGATGGGAAATGAAACTGCAGAGGGAAAGCAGCTAGGCAGAATGCAATGGCTTGAGTGGGAGGGCCGGCAGGACTGCAGGGCTAAGCCCCACGTGTGGGGGGAATGCGGTGGGATCTTTAGTTGTCCCAGCACTAGGAGTGTGGTTTTGCATTTCCTCTGAAAGACAGGCTCTCTAGCGGCATGGAGTCCCAGCCTTACATCGGCCATCGGGTCGGTGTTGACCTAGACGGACGAATGCCACCTACTGGATCGCCCTGGCCGAGCCCTCTCCTGCAGCCCTGGCTGCTCCTAAGAGGATTGTCCCAACCTGCCTCTTCTTCACACCGCTGCTTTGCAGCTTTAGCCTGTTCCATCCAGCGATTTCAAAGCGGTTTCCAAAGGGAAGGATGCTTTATTATCCTGGGGAAACCGAGGCCCAGAGGGCTGGCATGAGCTGCTCTGCCCGAGGTCACTCTGCAGCACAGCTGCTAGGGAGGTCAGGTGGGGCCACAGCTGGGAGCGTCTGCGCCTGTAGGATAGAAAATCCCAAGCCAGGGCGGTGAGAGGCATGGAGACAAAAAGGGGCAGGCCTGTGTTCTCGGGGGCAGGAAATCGTTCAGCTTTGCAAGTGCAGGACCCACCTCCTAAGAAAACAAACTCAGGCTGGAGTGGGGGGAGCAGCCTCCAGGAGAAGGAAGGGGGGAGCAGAAAGTGGGCCCCAGCAGCCAGGAATGCCAGCAATGTCCCCAGCTCTTGGGCAGGTGTGCTGCCGTCTGGAAAGCAACAGAGTGGCTTTACCGAAGTGGCGGCCAGATGGGGAGCGCGCAGCGAGGGCAGCAAACTCCACAGGGCCAGGATTCAGGAAGGCAAAGCTGAGCTTTCCCAGGCCAACCACAAAGGAGGGGCTGGAGCCACTGGGCTACCCTGCGAACCCAGCTTTGTCCGGCCTGTGGGTCTGATCCAGCAAAATCGCTGCACCCCTGGTTTGAGAGGCAAGAGGCCTGTGTTCTAGTCTTGTCTTTGCTATGTCTGTTAAGAGGTGAGGGGTCTATTACGGGAGTGGGTGGGGGTGGCTCTGTGGCCTGCAGCCTGCAGGAAACTCAGATAGATATCATGGTGATCCCTTCTCACATTAAAGTCTATGGGGCTTGGCCTCTCAATGCCTCACTTTTCCCATCTTTAACATGGGGACAATGACACGGCACACCTTTGTAAAGCATGTGGAGATCTGAACATGAAAAGCGCTACATATGGGGCAGGGAGCATGCTGCAAGACGTGTCTTGTGCACTTTGAGATGGGAGGACATTCACACGCGCCGGGGAACCTTAGCACACAGCAGCAGGGGCCACACAGGCACTACGTCGACATGCAGCACAGGGGCGGCGCCCCCAGCTCGCGCAGACACACTCGCGTGGGCTGAATTGAGCCAGCGTGTTAAAACTAGCAGCAGAGTGTCAGTGGCCCTGGCAGAAGCAAGCAGTGGCGTGGGCTAGCTGTCCCTAATCCAAAACCACCTGGCCCCAGGGACACATGCTCAGGGAGCTAGCCCGTGCCACCGTGGCCGCACTGCTGTTTCTGACATGCGAGCTTGGTGAGAGCAAGGCTAGCATGAGCATGGCTGGGGAGCTGGGGATCACTCCCCTAGCTCAGTGCGTATGTTGCTAGCTCATGGCTAATTTACACCCCACCTTGTCACAAACGAAGAATTTGTCCCAAAAAGCCCTGCGTGAACGACAGGGCAAGACAAATACACCAAGGGTCTCATCAGGCCTGCTGGAGTGCATGGTTTTTGAGCTTGGAGACATGCAGATATAGCTGGGTGCCATGTATCATGTATTAAATCTGGTATATTTGAAGGATGTCTGGTTTCAAAGTTAGTTTTATGAATATTCCCTTCAAAATGCTCCCTCCTTCCTGGCTGTTAATTGGGATGCAAGATTCTGTTAAAGAAACAAAGGAAAAATAGAGTCAAGATTTTTGTTTAAATTAATTTCCACAGTTATGAACAGCTTCCATAGGGTGACCAGCTAGCAAGTGTGAAAAATCAGGACCAGGGATGTGGGGTAACAGGCGCCTACATAAGAAAAAGCCCCGAATATCGGGACTGTCTCTATAAAATCGGGGCATCTGGTCTCCCTAAGCTCATGCTTAAAAAGGAGGTAGGTCTCAATGAAGTCAATGAACTAACTCAGCCTATCATTTTACAGCTGGCAGTAGTATATTTGCATACTGTACTCTCATTGGTTAAATGCCTTCCAAGTCGATATGAAAAAATCACATGTGTGCAGATGATAAAGTGCTCTCTGTGGACACCAGGGCTAGCAGATTGGACCTGGTCTGACAGCAGCTGGGAGTGGGATTTTGGCTATTGTGGTTAAATATGGATTTCATTAAAGGGGCTGAATAAAAGTGGGAGCACAGCTTGTAACTGTGCTGGCACCTGATATGAAGCAGGGTTTGGGCCTAGCTAATCTGACATGCTGCCCAATGCACCAGCTTTAGGGTGTCAGATTTTAGGTTTTAACTGATAAACACCCCGGGACCAAAAAAAGAGAGAAGGAAATAGGAAAAACACTGGAGGTGGTTACACGGTTTGTGCTGCCTTCACGCCTTCCCCAGTGCGCACCCTGCCACGTACCTAAGGGCTTGTCTGCATGGAGCAATGTGGGCTAGGTGTGGGTGACTTCTAAAGTGCACATTAATTGGTCCCTGTTGACCCTGCTGGAGGGCCTAGATGCTCTCTGGCCTGCTGTTTGAAACAGTGCTACCTGTACGTGTAAAGAGAAAGCCTATTCCCCCCCCCCCCCCACCGCACCACCACCACCACACACACACAGTTTGTGGACATTTACCCAGAACTCAAAACCTGCTAAAAATAAACCCTGAAAAAATGAAGTCCTGAACCCACTAGCTAATGGAAGACCCCGTTCCACGCCACACCCTGCCTCAGACCGCCACCGCTCTATGCAGCATGCTGCCCAATGCGAGCGCAGCACAGGAACTGCCAAAACTGATCTGAGCAGCCGCTCGGCCAGTCCGGGATCGTCTCGCCAGCAGCAGCCAGCACAAGCTGCAGGAGAAGGTGTAAGAAGCCCCATAGCCGTCCATTATGGAATAAGCTATTTCTAACCCCCATCAATGAGAGGCTGGCTTATGCCCTAAAGCACAAAGGTTTCCAGCGCTATCTATTTAAGGCAAGAAACGTCCCCGTGCGACGCTTGGTATAGCTCTGCCTCATGCTTGGGGTGGAACTTTGTAGCCATCTCAACCTCCGTGATACCACTCATGCTGCAGACTCCAGCGCCGCAGAGGTGGGCGCTCTGCCCAAACCAGGACCCAGCTGCATCCCTGCCGTTTATAGAAGAGCAATAAGGCCCGAGCCGGAGATTGGAACACAGCCGTATTCGGGAACTCCAGTGGCTTGTAACCCAATAGCACCAGGCAGCTTTCCATGCGTTTATCTGCAGCCGATCACGTCAGGGGGGGAGCTTTCTGGAATGGCATCTGGAACTGCTGTAGCCTTCCCCACATTTTGCATGAAATACCAATTTTCCGCCCCTTTAATTTAGTTTATCAAAGTTAGGAGAGGAGACTCCCACCTGGCGTCACCAATTGGTCCCCTGGGACAGCTTGCATTTTTGACTCACTTGCAGGAAATCTGAAGAGATGACAGACCTGGGTCTCAGCGCTGCTGGTGCTCAGGCCAGCGCCTGTGATACCGCGGAGCTGAGGCATGCCTGCCTTGGGGCTGGGCGGTTCCTGGGGGCTATCACAAAGGTGATGCAGTCAGTGCTCCAGACTAGAGGCTTCCTATGTGGAGATGTAAATACGCAACAGAAGAAAGTTGATTGCATCTCAGTGTTGGAAGATCCGGGGGCCTGAAATATACCAGAGGGGATGCCATCCTGGCTCAGCGCTGGAGTTCCTGGGGTCCTGGCTGTAGCAAAGGTGACATGCTGGTGTCTCACTGGTCGCGATCCCCAGCGCTGTGCTGTACGCAGGGGAGTCTCCCTGCTGGAGCTTCCCAAAGGCTGTAGAACAATGGATGTAGTAACCATGTCTCTGGGCAGAAAGTTGCCGTGTGTGCGCACGGGATGGAAGGTGCAGACGACTGCACGTTCTTATATGGGATGATTTACTCCTGTGCACACTGTGTTATTGGGATCGACTCACAGAATGTGCATGTGCGTGAATGTGGGAGTTCACATAATACAGGGAGTGTGTTGCACAGGCGCCGTGCATTTCCTAACTATTGCACGCTTGACTTTGCAGCCTCAATGTTCTTTTAATATCGGTTTTCGGTGTAATTCCCTAGCTTTAAAAAAAAACCAAAACCAGATGGAAAAAGCAGAAATTCCACCCTGTGGCATCATATTGATGCCCATCTGGGCCATCCGCAGGGTTGGAGCCTTTAGATCCACCCACAGACCTCAAGCACTTGTGCTGATAGAATAACTGCTATAGCGGTAGTCGGTTGTAATCTTCTCCACGCGTCTAGGCTGGAGGAAGATGAGACACACACTATGCCAGTGGGTTTCACAGACATTTGCTGGCAGCAGAGGGATGCTGAGACCAAGGAACCTTGGATTCCATTCCCAGTTATGGAGGGCTAGTGGGCACTGACCTTTGCGTCCACCCTGCCCCTTCGACTTACCTCCCTCTGCCCTTGTCCCAGTCCTGTCTCTTCCTCGCCACTCCTCGTCCTGCTCCCAGTCTCCATCTTTCCACGCGCCTCAGCCCAGGTCCAGTCTCCTTGCCCAGCCAGAGCCAGTCTCTCCTCACCCCCCTCCCGGTCTCAGGCTCCTTCTCTCAATCTGCTCTTCTCCCCTCTGCACAAAAGTCAGGCTGTTCCTACTCCATGCTGCCTGGGCCCCGTTGGCGCACTGACCGCACAGGAAAGACATTCTCCCAGCTCTCAGCCGAGGGGCTCACTGGCCCCAGCAGCAAGTGCAGGGACCCTCCTGTCAGCTCCTGAAGTCCTGAGCTTAGTCGCTGTGTGGGGATG
>ML675626.1:1159643-1181998 GCA_007922155.1 Mesoclemmys tuberculata
GCCGTGCGGTCTGGTCACACACGGCCGCTGGGTGAGGACGGTGGCCGTGCGGTCTGCTCACACACGGCCGCTGGGTGGGGATGCTCAGGGCAGATGGACGTTCAGAGAATTTGCTGCCTAACTCTAACAAGCCTGTGCAAACTGAGCTTTTCTAAAGATTAGAATTTAGCCAGATTTGGGCCGTTTTTCATAGGAATATCAGCTGGCACATCCTTGACACCAGGTGAGGCCCTGCCAAATTTCAAGCCCTTGCTCTGAAGCACGGAGATGTCCGAGCTTCTCGATGGAACGGTTGTAAGAATTTGTTTTTAAACATGGGCCAGACAACATGGTTTTCCCCTAATCCCATGCTCAGAAATAGCAGAACTGTTTGCTGAAACGTTCCTAAAAGTTCAGCCTAAAATCAGTGCCCAGCATGGAAAATTTAAAGTCAAAGTTATAAGTAACTGAAAACAAGGTCTTATAATGGGAAACATGGGCTTCCACCTATAATATAGCTACGGGTATAGATATATGTATCCACAATGACGGATCTAG
The DNA here is from genome assembly GCA_007922155.1 of Mesoclemmys tuberculata. Taxonomy (NCBI): domain Eukaryota; kingdom Metazoa; phylum Chordata; order Testudines; family Chelidae; genus Mesoclemmys; species Mesoclemmys tuberculata. The sequence continues at coordinate 1,160,181 of ML675626.1, forward strand.
ATTAGTCGTAAATAGCTGTACCAATTCACTTGATGGAATTGACAAGTACCAGCCCCAGCTGATTTTGGATGGGCCTGGAAACCCATGTATGCAGAGGATGGAGTAGGTACTTACCTAGCCACGAGATCACCTGCTGATTTTAGGATGTGGTTGGCATGCCTTCCTTGGGGGGGAGGGAAGTTCCATGTGTTTGTGTTCGAGTGGCGGCTGACGTGACCGTGGTATAACCGGATGGTGCGAGACATTATTGGAATGTGGTCATAAAGTGCCACCAGGTGACCTGCCCTTGATGGAACCATATGGACAGTGTTTCTGGTGGGAATTCACTTTTCCCTGGGCTGAGATGGGCAAGTGTGTGTAAGGAGGAAATGGCATGTGTAAACTGCTTGGTGAGTATAAACGCAGCTGTCAAGGGAGAGTGAGGGCGCTCCAGAGTGCTGCATGTGGCTTTGGGAAGCAGAACTGACGTCTGGGCCCATCTCTTGTGTGTGACTTTTCGCAAGTCGCTGAGGGCTTGTCTGGAGAAACAGCCAGTGCCTGGCAAGCCGGCTGTAAACGTCCCTCGTACAAGGCTGCCGTGCGCTGTCTGTGCAGAGCCTGCGGCACACTAAGGGTATGTCTATACAGCCGCGGGAAGTGCGTGCGGGCAGCTCTGCTCGCGTGGGAGGCAGCTCAGGCGCCGCACGCGCCCAGGGGGCAGGCGGCTTTGTAGTTAGGTGGTCCTAGTTCCTGCAGCTGCACCTGCTTTGAGCCTGCTCGCTCCAGCAGAGATAGCACGGCTATTGACCCGTGCTGTGGAGACCTGTGCCAAACGTTCCCTCGGGCGCTTCCATCTACACGTGGCTCAAAATGGAGACGCTCAAAGCACACGAGGGAGCTTCCAGAGGGAGGCAGCAGAGTCCCCATGGCCAGTTAACACACGGTAGGCATGGGCAGGGTAGCGTTACAGCCCCAGGTGGCGGTACACAAAGTGTTCATCCAGACAGGCCCTTAATCTCTCTGTGGCTCACGCTCCCATTCTGTTCAGTGCTGGCTGCAATGGCCACTGTTGAAATTGCCAATTAAATCTCATGTAAACCGGCAAAGAACTAATTCCTTATTTGATTAGGCCAAATCGTTAAGAGAGACTGAGCCCGTGCAGCTCCCACTGGTTTCAAGGCATGTCTTTGGGCTTTGCATCAACGTTCCTGAATTAATGAGAATTAATAGGAAATGTTTAGTGTGTGTTTCTCTGGTGCTATTAACATGTCCATAAATCATCTGTCAACAAAAATTAGGAGCATAGGACTTGTCATTCTGGATCAGACGCAGAGTCCACCTAGCCCAGTGTCCTGTCTCCAGTGACCAGTGCCCATACCCTGCGGTAGGTGGCAATGGGAGAACCTGGGAAAGTTTCTTCCTGACCTCCAAGAAATAGAGGTCGACTCGTGCCCTGAAGCATGAGGGTTTAGATCCCAACCAACTCTTGTTGGTCTTTTTAATCCATACTCTGAATATGCTTGCAATTCATGAAAACCCCAGTCCTTTTTCATATCCTGCTAAGCTTTTGGCCTCCAGGGTATCTTGTGGCAAGGAATTTCACAGACCAATTGCGCATTGTGTGAAAAAAGTATTCCCTTTGATCTGTACTGCAAGTCATACCTTGCAACCCGGATGCATGTGTTCGAGTACATGGGGGTGTGATTAGTATTAATGCACAGGGCACAGTCAGCACGGGTTTCTTACAACATGCTTGCTTGGCTTGTACTCCTGCTCCGCGTAATCACCTGGCCGAATTTGTTGGCAGAGATTCGTCTGCTGGGACTGACATATTTGTTCTTGTAATGTGCTGGACTGGGAAGAGGTTAAACAACAGGGCACAAAGCTTGCTGCATCCTACAGCAACCTCCTTGGAGAAAAGGCGAGGAGCCCAATCTGGGAATATTAAAGACTTCACCTTATTGGTTCAATGAGGTGTAGATCAGGACAATACGATTCAATAAAACATAACCCCTGCAAAGCCAGAGACAGCAGCCAAGGCCCAGATACCACAGCGCACCGCGTGCCCTCAGGCCAGATCCTGCAGCACGTCCCAGACCCTCTGCTTTAGGGTCACCTCTCGCAGCACACCATGTGGCCTTGGGCTAGATCTTGCAGTGCACCAAAATACCCCGGGCCAAAATTCCTACTAATTTCATACAGAACAGAATCTGCCCCTTAAGATGCCGGTTGTAGCAGGAACATTAAAGATAGCTACCAGCTAGAACATTAGTTGCAGCAGTGTACCACATTTTGTATCCGCTTTCCTGGCACGCCTAGCAAATATGCACCACAACTCCCCTGGGCACCATCAAAGCTCATCAATGAGCAAGCACTGCAAAATGATTAGCCATTTAGTCACCAGATTAACAGAGAACACAAGGCAAAACACACATCTTACATTACATTCACCTTGTGAAAATCCCCTTTGTGGCATAGCACCATCTGGCAGTCCCTTTAGGTACTTAACAGGAAGGAAGCTAACGAGAGACCTAGAGCCTTACATCGTTTGAGGGTCCTTTTGTTAGACTACAGACTCCACTTTCATCCAGCCTGCTGCTGATATAATTGTTAAATCAAAGTATTTTAGTGAAACCTGAGGCTTTCCACTGCCCCAAAAACTGCTCCCTCCCTGGCACATTCCTCCTTTGGCCACCTTTCCATCCATTCAGCTCTTGTGAGCTCCCATTTGAATTTCTTTCCACTAACCCACCTGTAGTTAGTGATTGTCTATTGTTCCAGTGATCAGGGGCTTTTCTGCAGTCAGTCATGGCTTGTCTCCCACACACAGATCCGTGGCCTTTTCTCATTTCCTTCTGCCCCATCCCCAGACTTCTCTCCAGCCCCCTCTTTCCAGGCCCATTACTCGCTAATCTCAGCCTCCAACCGGCTCAGCTTTGCTCTGGGGATGGGTGGACCCATGCAGCCCTGGATGAGGAAGCAGGCCAGGTCCCTCTCTTACCATTCCGTGGTGTAGCAATGGATGGTTCGAGATGTTAAAGGAGGTTACAGTGATGACCCATCAAAGAGATGCAGAGTTTTACAGGCTTGTCACTTGTGGCTTGGTAGGAATCAAGGACCAGCTTCTCAGCTGTGCTGAGCTTGATCTATGTGCTGTTGAGGAGAGACTGGGATAGCTAATTCTCTGTTGTGGTTCTGATCCTAGGCTGGCTGGGAGCTTATATGGCTCCTGGTGTAATTTAGAGCAGCCTAAGGGCTGCTCCGAGTTCGACTGGCTGCAGCAGTCCCCTAGGGATGGCCACAATTCCTCAGGATCAGAATGAACACTGTGTGATCCATCTCTGGCAGGCCTCTACCTGTCCCCTGTTCGGAGGGGGAATGGGCAGGAGTGGCGCAGAGACAGACAGCAAAGCAGCTAGGGTCAGGACCAAGGAGCTGACCCCAAATATGTGACAGTGGAATCACTGCCCCCTTGCCAGCTGAGCCACGAGTTGACGCTCTGCAGACTTGTTGTTCTGGTGTAGGTGGAGGGTCAATCCAGAGGAGAAAGTGGGGAAGGGACTGACGGGATATTGACTCCCCGGCTGGCAGGAACAGGGCACGGCTGGGGGACGCTCGTGCTGCTCAAGGCCCAGATGGTATTAACGAGACGCCGAGGTGAAGGGGCTTGGAAAGCTGGAAGTGCAGCCTTGGGTATGGGCTTTGAAAAAGGCACTGCCGGGGGGAAGCTCACCCGGCTGGCGTCCCAGCTGGCACTGGCGGGCACTGCCAGGGGGAAGCTCACCCTGGCAGAGTTCCAGCCAGCTGTGATGGACACAGCTATAGGGAAGAATTAACCTTCTACAATATCGGTTATTCCAGACAGCACTTCGCTTCCAGGCGACCCAAAGTCAAAGGACCCCAGTTCTTGATCCTTTTCTCCTGCTCCCTCCCCCATCTCCACCCTACACATCCCCTCCCCAACCTGGTGCGCCCTTGCTGTCCCCCCCACCTTTCTTCCCACTGTTATTGCTCCTGCTCCCGGTCGTCCCTCTCCCGGGCTTGGCTGGGTCCCCACCAGAGCAGGTGTGCGCCGACCCACCAGCCCCCACCGCCCCTTGCTATTTTTTTTAATTAGTCGCTAAAGAATGCATCCTTTTGAGGCCGAGTGGATTCCTCGCATCCCTGGCATTGCTATCGTAACCCTATTCCAGTCACAGCCTTCGCCACCGGGCCAGAGGCTGCAGGCCAGCTCTGAGCACAGACCTGCAGCTCTGGCCTCCGGGCCAGCTCGGGGGGCTCTTGGCCACTGCACGGTGGCTTTTCCCGTGACGCGATGTGATGATTAGCTCGGGGAGGGGGAGCGTGCTAACGGATGCTCAGTGGGGCAGTGTGGCTGTGAGCCGTGCCACTCTGGTCATGCTGGAAGGGCTCTGTTTGGGCTCTGGGACACGGCCGGCCCCCGGGACTTCCTGGGGCACAAAGGCGCCAAGTTCTGATCTAGAAAGAAACCCAAGTCCAGACTTGCTGGCAGCTCAAAGGGCTGGATCCAGGGGTTTTGTTGGGGCCTCTCCTGGAGGCAGGCACGAGCTACACCCAGATCTGAGCCCGTGTAAGGGCACTGATGCCAAAGCCCAGGAGGGAGGTGAGCCCAAGAAGTGAATGTTTTATGCAGCTGCATTGCTGCGCCAATGGATCGTGCACTAGGCTGGGACTCGGGAGCCCCGCGGTATGTTCCTGACTCTGCCGGCACCCTGCTGGGTCGCCTTGGGCAAGTCCCTGCCCCCCTCTCTGCCTCAGTTTCCCTACCTCTAAAATGGGGATTGTCATGCGTCTGTCATGGGTGCCACCTCAGGGCTGAGCGTCCCGTAACAGGGCAGTTAACCCAGTGCCAGCGATGACTCTAACACCTTAGACACACCAGCTGACTGCATGGCTTAGTAACTCCCGGGCCTTTGGCCAGCCTTAGCGTCGAATTTAAACAGTCCTCTTGGGAACTGCACCCTTCTTCACACCAGCTAGGCAGACCCCATGACATTAGGTCCCTTTCACCGTAATGTCCCGGCATATCCAAGTTCCCCCATTCCCAAAGCACCGGCCACATGCACAGGTCAGCTCCTCCCTCAGTCTCCCTCCTTTCTCCAATAAGGCAGCGCTGAGTCCAATCCTCGTCCGTCTAGATTACGATAAGGACACGAGGAGGGAAAGCGAGTCTGATTCTGTCATAAACTTATGCTGGCTTTGCTAATTAAGTGAAAACGAAGCATGAGACATTTGCACAATGCTGCAAATACTAAAGACACAGAAAGACGGACACAAACTTAGGTCATCACCTAACAAAACTTCTGGGCAACGTAACCAAGTCTTACAGTGTCAGCTTCTGAGGCTTATCCCCAAGGTGGCAACTCGGGGTCCTTTCCCCAGCGAAGTCCTTGCCTCTTGCAATCCAGTCTGGGAAAAAGAACCCTGCTTCCTTCCACGAGGCAGCTTTCATGTGAACACCCTGCCATGTGACAGTTCCAACCCAGGGCTCACAGCTGCAACCGCTGATGTCCAGGACGTACTTCTTCGGTGAAACCAGCTGCGTGACTCCTTCCTGAGTGGAGTTTCCCCTTCTCCACTGTCCCGTAAACTGGTTTCTACCTATGTATTGAGAATCCACCAGTTTCCTTTGGATACGTTGCTTTTTCATGGGTATCATTTGCCCTCAAGCCCTCATGTAACCACTGCAATGGGGGAAACTCGGCAATGATTAACGGCTTGTTATCCTGGGATCTGCCCCAGCCAGGCAAGAGCTATGTAACACACCTATACAGAGATTATTCTCACGTAAGAACTACAGAGACTAGCACGAGTGGTACAGTCATCCGGCCATCAGCACTGAGGGAAGTCCGAACCCTCAATATTTTACTGCAGGTTTAACTTATTTTTCATAATGTTCCCCAGGCACCAAGCCCGACAGACTCTCTGTTGATACCAAGGCCTAGAGTGCGCCTAAGCCTCCAGCATGGCCGGCATAATTGTACCTGCCCAGTTTTTAGGATCTCGAGATAAAAGTGCATTCTTTGCTTGTCCGGCCCAATGCTGAAGTCCTCCCTTAGCCATCGCAGTCACAAAAATCAGCCCACCAGGGTTCGGGAATACCAACCGGATCCAATTGCTGCTGATTAATGAGCAATGCCAATCCCTCTGGTTTGTTACCCAGCTTCCCTTCTACAGAGGTGAGGAGGATGATGATGAACTATATTCCCTGGGCTCTCTAGATACATACAACCCCCCTCAGCGGTGCCCTGCCACTGGGATGCCAGCAGCGGGAGCTTCCTCACAGCAGTGCCCTGCCCCGGAGGGGACCCGCTTGCAGCTCACCCTTCTCTTCTGTTGCCATGCGTGTGCCTGGTCGTGCCCTGCAGGGGGCGATAGCAGACGGGTCAGTTTGCTAAGACAGTTTCTGCAGCAATGCGGGCGGCTGTAATTCCCTCCTGGTCACCAGAGTCCTGTGCTGTAGGTTCTACCGCGGCAGTCAGAGTTCTTTCAGCATTTACTTGTGTGGTCTGAGTTGTTACGGAGCCTGGAGATAACCTGACGGAAGGCTGTGGTCCTCGTACCCCTCCTATTGCGCCCCTGTGCTTTACGAGAGCAAGCGCTTTCGGGGCACTCTGCTAGTCTCTTTTAAAAACTGTGCGTAATCAAAATTAAAGTCCCTCGAAAGTGCTGAGTATTATTAATCATTATTACGGCTGCATTAAAGTATCATTTTAAATCAATTTCTTCCAGCATGACAGATTTATTTCCACGCTTGCATGTTATTCTTTCATTCAATCAGTTTGTTGAGTGACCTTGTTTTTTCCTCAGACTTTTTTCAATGGTAACGGATGGGGTCGGAGAAAATATTCATTTTCACAGTTCCAGCTCATTGAGAACAATACAGGCGGTAAATAGAGGGCATCATTGCTTAGGAATGTAAGACATTTGCTTGTGGTTTAAAATTACTAATTTTTTCTTCTTTTTTTTTTATAGGCAAGAATATATCGTTTGAAGGACTTTTAAGGATACGCCAACCTCCCCCGTCTTTTTATGGACCAGCCATAAATTGCATTAAGGGTCAACAGCTTTCTCAGCACCATAGGAGCTCAGCTCTTTATTCAGCTTCAATTTGTGGCCCAACCAAAGGTGGATTTCAAAGAGAGATGGGTCCAAGCTACAAAATATGGACCCAGAGCCAAACGGTTCAGAATTTTGTGGGCGTTTGGATACACTCTTTTGAACCAGACTCCTCTCTTGTCACCCTCCGATCTCTTTCTCTTGCAGACACCAAATGGACAGTTTAGGGCCAGATCCACAGATAGTGAAACTTGGCACATGTTTATACCAACATACACCGACTGACACCACCTGAGGCTTGGGGCCTGCTTACAGGATAGATTCTCCAGTCCATTAAGTCGTCTGGACACCAGTCTGGCAGCATGACCCAACTGAAACCTGATTTAGTTGGCCGGTTGAAGGTTCCCCAGGCCGAGGAGAATTGTCCAGTGGCATGGGGCTATCATAGCAGCTCCTATGCCAACCCCTTTCAGCCCCTGGCCAACGGGATGGGGTCAGGAAAATGAGGAGTAGCCGGGATGCCCCTGAAGCTGGGGCCAGTAAGAAAGAGAAGAGCCAGGGAACCATCAAGTTATCTTAAGCCACTCTGCCTCCGCCCGAGCCAGAGCTGAGCATGGCTTGGCTGGTCCGGGGAGCTGGGTCTGGAGCTGGCAGCTGGGCTCAGCAGCAGGGAGCTGAGAAGGAGCCCTGGAACAGCCATTCTCCCCGTCAGACACCTCCCCTTACCCAGATGTCGTGCCAGCTGCAGAGAACTGGGCCCATTTTAATTTTACTCCTGCTCAGGATCCTACATTTGGAAACCCCCAAAGGCTCCCCATTCCGCCTGGCAAGTGCAGCTCCACGCAGCCCAGCTGTCCCTTTGCCTTGCTGAGCGCTGGCCAAGCTGCAGGGGAAATGCAGCACTTCCCTTTGAAGTTCATCGTGGAGCGGAGGAGGCACGGGGGCGGGTTGAGGGCTCGGGTGGCAGAGGTTCTAAGGAAAATGCCGCCGCTTGGTACAAGTGGAATCTGCCCGACCAATGGGGATCTACACATCAGAGAGCTAGGCCATATGGCAGTCAGGAAAAGGGGGAGCTGTGCTGACATGTATTGTGTGGCTGCTGGGGGGGTTCTGAGGGTACAACTCTTGCCTCAAGATCCCCCACTGCAGGCCCTGCTCTTGCGGCCACATTTCCCTTGGGAGCCCACTAACACAGCTGAGAGGAGAGCAAGGAGGGGTGCAAAGCACCCCTTACGGACCAGCTGGCATGCAGGCATTCCAGCTCTGCCCACTGAGGTTGCAGGAGATGTGAGGGCAAAGCCAGGCTGGAAATACGAAGGACTCTCAGAAGAAAAGCAGAGCAAACGGTGGTGATACAAAGGAGAAGCAGCCTTTGCTTCTCGTTCAGTCCCCTGGGATGCCCAGTGACGGAAGCAGCTTCAGACAGTTCCTCAGAAAGCATCATGGAATCAGAGAAGATGCGGTTGGAAGGGATCTCAGGAGATATCTAGTCCCACCACCCACTCAACGCAGGGCCAACCCCAACTAAACTATCCCAGCCAGCGCTTTGTCAAGCCAGGCCTTCAAAACTTCAAAGAATGGAGATTCCACCCCCTCCCTAGGGGTTTGTCTACACTTATTCCACTCCATCGGGCTTCACAGATCGACGCAGTGGGATCGATTGAATGGCCAGTGGAGACCTCAATCGATCCCAGAAGTACTCTCTGTTCGACACGATAACTCCATGCCCTGGCAAAGAGTAACCCTGCGTCGACCAGAGGCCATTTCCCATCAGCACAGCACAGTGAAGACACCACGGTAAGGGAGCATAAGTAAGTCGACAGGAGATACGCATTCTACAGTACACAGCTTGCATATCTCCCATCGACCCGGCGCGGCAGTGTAGACCAGGCCTAGGTAACCCATTCCAGTGCTTCACCACCCACCTCGTGAAAAGGTTTTTCCTAATATCCAACGTAGGCCTCCCCCACTGCAACCTGAAACCATTGATCCTTGTTCTGTCATCTACCCTCCCTCCCCCGAGAACAGCCTAGCTCCATCCTCTCTGGAACCCCCTTCAGGTAATTGAAGGTTGCTATCAAATCCCCCTCATTCTTCTCTTTTGCAGACTAAACAAGCCTAGTTCCCTCAGCCTCTCTTCACAAGTTATGTGCCCCAGCCCCCTAATCATTTTTGTTGCCCTCCGCTGGACTCTTTCCAATTTGTCCACATCTTTCCTGTAGTTGGGGGCCCCAAACTGGGCCCAATTCTCCAGATGTGGCCTCACCAGTGCTGAATAGAGGAGAATAATCACTTCCCGCGATCTGCTGGCAATGCTCCTACTAATGCAGCCCAATATGCCATTAGCCTTCTTGGCAACCAGGGCACACTGCTGACTCATATCCAGCTTCTTATCCACTGTAACCCCCAGGTCCTTTTCTGCAGAACTGCTGCCTAGCCAGGAGGTCCCCAGTCTGTAGCTGTGCATGGGATTCTTCTGTCCTAAGGACAGGACTCTGCACTTGTTCTTGCTGAACCTCATCAGATGCTTTTGGCCCAATCCTGCAATTTGTCTAGATCACTCTGTATCCTATCCCTACCCTCCAGTGTAACTACCACTCCCCCCAACTTAGTGCCATCCGTGAACTCTCTGAGAGTGCTAGACCAGTTCAACCAATCAACACCCAGACCAAAACCCAACAGGAGGTTCCCAGCACCACTCAGACCAAGGGAATGTTGACCCAATCCAGGAATAGATTTGCTGGAAGGACACACTATCACCATATAGCCAGCCCTGGCCATATTAAACAGGTTTCGTCTCAGCTGTCTCACTCCCAAAACTGCCCTGATTTCATATTTCTCCAAGAAGATGGCTCTAATGGGAAAGTTGGCTGAGAAAGTCAGTGCATGGCTTCACTACTTAGAAAAAAAACACCAAAAAGAAGATTTGTATTGTTTCCTCTCACTGTAGAGATATTTCTTTAATTTCCTGCAACCTCAAATGCACACACACGCTCATACATCCTGTGCTCAGGCCGGTCACTGCTGCATCTGCACACATTTGTGTTACGATAATAATTACCTCCTGGTCCCTTGCTCCTGATGGACAGTTTCTCATCCATCAGCATGGATGTATGGATGTGCGCTCCCTGACCTTCTCCTTCAGCTAACAGCCCAAAGGAAAACAAGTCTAAGATTTCGCAGGAGCAGCTGTGTTTTCCCCCCTTCCAAATTATTTTTGCAGTGTTCGGTCCCAAACATTGCTGCTCGTTACGAGGCTGAATGGACACATTTGGGGCCATTCGCCCAATCTCCTCTGCCTCTTCCATTCTTCTCCACTGTGTGACCCCCGTCGCCACATCTGCTGGGGTGACATTAGAGCCATGGTCTCGCTATCAGACCATGATATCAGTGATGTTTCACTGTGGGGGGCCACGGAGGGGTTAGATTGGGAGAGGGCACCTCAGCCCATGGGGATTTTAGAACACCAAGTAGGTTGACGAGAAGCAAACTAGGGAGGAAAGTAACAAAAAGACCCTAAACTAAAGGAAGGGCAGGGATATAAAACTGCAAAGACATTTGCCTCTTTGTTTATTCAGTTGGGTTCCATGCTAAAGTGCTTTTATCTTCATTTTATGGCTTTTCTCTTGGGCCCCTGCCAGTAGGTGCATTGGGTCGCTGCTCTGTATACGTTGCAATAACATGAAATAATGTAACGAAAAGAAGGGATTGGGAAAAAAAAGTCACATTCTCCAAGAAAAATGTTGCCTTTTTTAGTTTTAAAAGGTCTCTGTCTCTTTTTTCAGGACCCACCAGCTCACGTGAGTTTCATTATCAAGTGTGCTAGCAATAGTTTTATTTACACTATCTCTTTCGGTGTCTTCTGTCTGTCCACCCTAAAGACCCAGCAAGGAAATGTGAACATCCTGAGACTCCCAATAATAAAGGGGCTTTTCTCCTTCTCCCCCTAGGGCAAGGTTCTCAGACTCTTCAAAGCTGAGCCCCCACTTTGGAAAGATGAAGCCAGTCAGACCCCCTTCCCACCCCACCATCTGATGTTAAAGACCCGGTCTTCTTAAATTCTACATCTCTGCCCTCCACTTTGGAACAGTGCTAACCCAGAGATCCTGCTTCACTCCAGCCACTGGTTTGCCAGTCTCTTACTCTTCATCGTGATTTGTTTTCAGTAAGAGCAGCATGCTGAGTTTCTTCTATACGTCTATGCTGTGAAAACTGCAACCCCCCACAACAGCGATTCACAGAGCTTGGGTCTACAGAGTTGGTTTGTGCTATGGCAGGGAAAAAAGCAGCGTAGACATTCCAACTTGAGCATTGAAATCTGGCGAGGGGGAAGTCAGTGGGCCTGTCTCCGTTGCCCTTGTTTGATGCTGTCATTTACACCAACCCAGTTCTGATTTGGCAGCTTTTCACTCCCACTTGGCCTGGATGTATACCTACATGAGACGCAGGGCAACAGAGAACGAGACCAAAGAGGAACTGAAGATCCTTCAGTGGAGCTCCCCACTGCTGTTTGCCTAACTCTGAACATAATGTTCTGCGATTAAAACTCTAAGGATGATCTCCCTCTTTGAGCAGGGGGTTGGACTAGATGACCTCCTGTGGTCCTTTCCAACCCTAATGGTCTATGATTCTATGATTAACTTCCAAACAAAGTTTCCAGTACCTCTGGAGAAAAAGTGTCTGAGCTACAAGTTGTTTCTTGATCAAAACCCCTTATGGTTCCTTGCCATTTTATTCCAAAATCCATGAGGTCACTTCAAATGGTATCATCTCTGGTCTGTGTGTTCCCTGCCTCAGATCTGAGACAGCCACTTCCTAAGGTTGGTGATGCTTTAACCAATGAATGGAAAAGATCTAACTTCCTAAGGCCTCCCCCCCACGCCTATCATGTGGTATGTTGTGTTGGCCTGCATGGAGGACGGGAATGAAGGAGTGGAGAGCAGCAAAACCAGGAAGAGGGTGAAGAAGGAAAAGAGAACCAGATGGTCCATTCCAGAGGATATGACATGACCCAAGAGGGAAATGAAATAAAGCCTGAAGCCGCATGGGCAGTGGTTGAGCAGCACAATGAATTAATGCCCCACAGACGTTTCACCTCTGGTGACCAAGTTCACATGGGACCGATGAAGTTAGTTGAATTGATTTCCTGATATGATGGCCTCAGGCTCCTCGCCAGTGGACCTTTCTCAGCAGTTTGGCATTCTTGGCAGTATCTGTTAGGCTGGACAAGCAGAGGCTGCGGCTCAGGACTGAGGAGCCTCGGTGGAAGCGTGCGGTGACCCAGGACAGGAAAGACAGAGGATCTTGCATGTCAGGACCACGTAGGTAGGACGCCCTGCGCTTGCCAATGCTTCATTTTAACAAACACGAAAATCCACCAAATTAATCAGCCAACATCACTGGTCCCATGTAAACCACAGAGCTGAGAAAAAATCAAACCCCTACCCCTGGTGGGGAAATGCAAGTGCAAGAGATGGAAGCTCGGGCTGAAGCCCCAGTGTAGGTAACATGCACATAGAATCAGAGCTGGAACCTGTCCTGGCTACGATGACACCAGGGCATGAAATCCGGGGGGGACAGAATGCGAGTCTCCGTAAGAGCCCAGCACAGCTGTTTCGAACACAGTCCGAGGATCCAACCACGTCTGAACTTTGCATCTGGATCAGAACAGCGCCAGCTGGGGCCATGTCTACAGAAGGCCAGCACCAAAATCCTAGGTCACAGCCCCTTGGAGACCCAGAGAAATTTTTCAATCTGGATCTGCCCCTCACGGCTCGTCCTTAATCAGCAGGGATTCTGCAGACAGCATGGAAAATGCAGACTTCACAATATTCCTTTCTAACGTGACCGCTAGCGTTTTCGCACATCTCCTCCCCACACAGGGCCATCGTCCCCTGGTGTGAGCCCCTGCAGATCCTTCCAAAAATCTGTTCTGCTTGGCGGCCGAAGCCCCCAGCTGCAGCAGTCCAGCGGCACCCAGAGAGACCATCTGTGTCATGAGAGGGAGGCCTCGGTCGGCTTTTACGACTCCTCTGAAATCTCTGACCCCAGGAATGGCTTTGGGAGCAGGAAGCTGCAGCACAGATGTGGCCATAGCCAGAGGAAAGGGGTTCGTTGTTGCAGAATTCCAGGCGAAACATCGGTTTGGACAACTTGGCAAAATCCCCTTCAATTAAGGGAAATGAAAAGGGATCAAAGGCAGAGCAGGTCGGGGAGGTGAAGAGGTACCTTCCAAAGGGGGTGGGGAAGGTTTGTTTTAGAACGGAGAGTTTTCAGCAGTCAAAACAGGACCTTGAGGAGCTCTGGCTACAATCAAATCAGCCCCGAGTCCCTTCCCTCTCTGCTCCCCTCCGCGTTTCTCCTCACCCCACTCCAGTTCAGAAACAGGCCTGCTCAGCCTTGGGGACTGCGGGACACACAGGGCAGGCCCCAGAGCAGTATCCATTTAATGACATGAATTGAACTGAATGTGCCCTCGTGGTGTTCCCTGCGGACGCCAGCTCGCACGCGGGAAGCCCTCTGCTCCTCCCACGCTCAGCCCTCGCTTCGCCTAGCTCCCAGCCCTAGCGGCAAGGCCACTCCTGGGCTAACTGGCCTGCTCCATGCACCAGCATCTGCTGCTCCTCTCAGACTGCTCCTGCCTGGCTCGTGCTCTGCCATCACGGGGGCACCCGTGGCAGCTGCTGCTGAATGCGGGGCCCAAGCGCCCATGGAGCAGGACCCCACTGAGTTGTGGAGGAGATGGAGCCGGGGGCAGGGTGAGTCAGTGAGCCAGCCCCATCTCGTGGGGCAGTCCAGCCTGGCTGGGGGATGCCCATTCTCCACACTGCATTTCTCAGAGTCGTTCCTCATCAGAGGGAAGGAAGACAGTCCACTCTCTGTGCCTGCGACTCAAGGGAGCCGTCTGAGTGGGCGTACGGGATGCTCCCCTGCTGTGGTCCAGCTGTGGTCACTAGCCTCCGGTAGGGTCTCCATACAGACCCGTATTGACCAGCACCCCAGCTTGGGGTTAGGTGCACGGTGCTGCAAGATGCGCCATCCTTCAGAGGAGCACCACTATGGCCAACGGCCTGGCCATGCGTCAGCCCAACAGCCTCCCCACATGGCACCATGTGCATTAACCAGTGTCCTGTCCCGATTCCAGCAGGAGGCATTGCTTCCTGCTCTCTGCATTCCTGCCTGAAGAAGCTAGTCCTCCTTTTCACTCCTGAAAACTACAGCGTGGTGTTGCCTGTGCAGAACGGCTTGTGTGCTCCACTTCAGAGGAAGCTGCATTTCAGCAGGGTGGGCGTGAAGACGCACCCACACTCTACAGCTAGACTCAACAGACCCACATACACGCAAAAGGAAATTTGAAAAGCTTGGCCCTGAATTTTTTTACTAACCTGTATAGGTATTATGCAGTCTCTTGTCAACGATGAACATCAAATGTCAGACCGTTTAAGCGCTTAAATAGCGCCTGGATTTCCCACAGCAAGGCTGGGCCAGTGGAAAGCTACGTCAAGTCAATGGAAGCAGCTGAGCGCGCTGCACGTCTGAAAATTGGGTCACTTATTCAGGTGCCTAAATATGGATTTAGGACCCTGTCCTCAGACACCTCCTTTTTAAAGTTTTGACCCTTAGCTTTAAAAATGTGGTAAAGGTGTGTGAACACTATGAGAACATGGGCTGGGCTTCCTAGGGTTCAGACACCAAAGCGATGCTACAGTTCATAGATTAGATTACATCCTATCACATACCTTCCTCCCTGGGATCCCCAGGGAAAACTGAATAGCCTCACACCGCCCCAGTATGTGGTGCCTGCCCTCAGTGTATGGCAAAACACTAGCTTCACCGCCCCTTACCCTAGCAAAATGGCACGAGGCAAGATCACAGAAATGGGGCGAGAGATGCAAGGAAACAATGCGCTGGGGAAACTTGCAAAACCCGGTCTATGCCCGTGGGTGAGGTCATGGAGAGCACAGGTGTATGGGTTATATGCTCAGTAGTGGGGACAGAGGAGGACGGGCCGCAGCACTGAAAGAGTTAAAGGTGTCCCTCAGACATTGCTTTTGCTGTGTGCCAACCCTTGGAGCCATGTGTTTGAAATCCTTTCTGCTATCTCCTGAAAATATTTACAGTATACGCAGATAAATTAGCTGTAGCGCTTATTCCGTCTCCCTGGAAATGTACACAGCAGTTAAAGATGTTTAAAAAAAATCCCCAAATCCATCTCTTTACTATATCTGGAAGATATTTCCCAGCAAGGGGAATTTACAGGGCACCGTGGTGGGGGATCACATTCATTTTCACTCAGGCAGAGAGAGCCAAAGGACCCTTCGCTGGAGTTTATTTTCCTCTCTGCTTGCCAGACAAGGGCAAAGCTTTGCTTAGAAAGAGACAGAATCTCTCCTTCCCTCACAGTTTCGTTCTCTCTGCAAAGCTGGAGGCTGGGGATCAGACATGCACGTGTACAGCGGGGAGAAGGCACCTGAGCTAAGGCGGTCATCAGCATTTTAGGCCTTGACTAAGCCTCATCTTCATGCACTTAGGACTAGTTCCTGTTAGCTCAATGGGTGCAAACTCTAGCCCGCCCTTGTCCTTGTGTAGGGTGCGATGACACCGGTTTCTGGCTATTGACTGCTATTCCCAAGTGTAGACATGGCCTAAGCACTCCCCGAAACACGGATACAGGGAGAGATGTAAACCAGATGCAGTACAGTTACTGGGAAGCTAGGAACAGGCTAGCAACATACCAGCCACAATTAAACAAGCAGTGAGTAGACCCTGGCTCAAGACATTAATGCCCTTGGCAGTTACTGCCCTGCTTTGAAGCTTCCCGTTCTGAGGAAGGTTTTTAAGAAGGCTATGGCAGAGCGAGCCCCACTTCACGCCGAGGCCTCTGATTTTCTGGATCCCTGCAAGTGTGGCACACGTGTAGCATGGAGACAGCATCAGCTGGCATCCTTGGGCTATGATCGCATCCTAGTGATGGACAAAGGTCAAAGTATCTGTGCTGATCTGTATTAGATTTATCAGCAGCCTTTGCTGCGACAGACCAGGAGGTATCGATTGCCCACCTGTGGGATTTGGTTTATGTCTGATGGCTCCCTTCCTTCCTGTCTGAGAGAAGGGATTTCAGGGTGGTGTTGGGCAGTTAGACTCCCTCTCCTGCAGGACTCTCTTCCTCCCCGGTCCCCCATTCGGGGAGCATTTGAGGTTGCTGGGGAGGCTGTAAAGCACCGTGGGCTGGTTGCAGCTAAAAGGCTGATGGCACCCAGCTGCATGGCTCTGACCCAGGCCCACCTGAGCCATGGCATCTCACAAAGGCCTCTGACCTTGTCCGACAGCAGCCAAATTGACATCCAGCTTAGGGTGGCCACCCTGGCCTCCTCTGCCACAAAGTACACAACACGGGTTTTCATTGACTCAACAAAAGCCTTCAGTCAGCGTTTGCCCTGACAAGGCCCAGCTTCCCTCCCACCCCAGCTTCTCCCAGAACTGGCCCTGGGGAACGTAAGAAGCAGCCAGGCCTTTTTATCCAGCCTACTGGGCTCTGGTTGGCTGCTGCCTGGTTCCCAGCCCTTCTAGCTGCTGGAGGACCCGTACTTATTGGTTCCACCCACAGCCGAGCATAGGTGGCTTTTCTAGGCAGCTTCTGGAGGTCTAAACAAGGTTCCCTCTCTCCCCAAAAGAGCACCTTCTGAGGGCAGGAGGCATCAAGGTGGCAGGCCCTCCAGCAGGAGACGGTGAGTATCTGGTACAATCTCCTCTTCTTCAGAGTCAGGCAGAGTGATTCCCTGGCGTTCCCAGCGTGTGCCCGACACAGGAGCCTGGAGGAGAACAAGGTGGCTGAAACCACGAAGCAGGGAGAAATAACTAGTGCCCTTTCTGGGCTGTGGTGGGCTCTGTCTGTTGGTGGAATATGTTCACCCCTCGCCTATCTCAGCTCCTTTTGGAACCTCACATGCCCCTGGATTCCTGAGCAGAGGGTGGCTGTTTCCACGTTTTCATTCGTGGTTGGCAGAGGTTTCACGGCTGCCCTTGCTGTTACAGACTGGGGGTGACAGGTGTGGAACGGTCAGTAACAGCAAAGAAAGTCTGAAGCCACTATGCCCATTGTCAGTGAAAACAGGCGGCTGATCCCCATGCAATGGGCCAGCTTCCCACCTGCTTGGTGTTAATCAGCGACGTCTTATATGGCTGGCGACCTGGCTGCCACAGGGACTGCCGCACTCTCTGCCGTCCCACCTGAGACGTGTTTTGGGTGCTGAGTTCCCCAGAGGAGTGCTCCTATACGCAGGAGTCAGGGAAGAGCTCCCAACTGCAGAACGCCTCCACTCTGACAACCCCCCAAAGTGCAAGGGAGCTCGCCTACAGAGCATGGCGTGTGCCTACTCTGTTGGTTGGGTCATTTCCTTCCCAGCTTTTCTGATCTCTCTCTGCTGGAGGGGGAACTGCGCTGCCACTCGTTGCGGGCAGATGAACGGGGATGCTTGTTCTTATGTATTACAATAGGTGTCCAGATGCCAAGGCGATGGGCACACGAAGATACTTATCAGCAAAGAGACGGGGCTGTTTGGAACCATCTCGTCTCTGTTTAGGTGCTCAGCATAGCGATGACCACAGGATAGATTGATTTTGCTGAGAAAGACAGGCTTCTACAGCCTGAAACCTCCCAACTGTGCCCAGAGCCCATTCATAGCCTTGCTGCCAAAACAGCCCTGCAGAATGGTATTTTCTACACTGTGTGCACCTGTCCACTAGGAATTATAGACCAAGACACCCCCCAACTATTTGTTATAGGTCACTGGATCTCCATTAGAAGGCAAAGACTTCCGGTCACAACCAACCTAAGCCAATTTGAACCAATGATCTGGAAGTAAACGGCTTGTGAAGCCATTCGTTAATCTCATGAGCCGCCCAGTTGCTTGGCTGTTTTGAAATGCATATTTTATGAGGGGTTTAGGAGAAGGAAAGATTAAAAAGATGCAAATCATACTGTTGCCAAAACAAAGGGAGCCAGCATTGTACTTATAAACATATAAAATCAGTTCTAGTTTTTAGCTTCCAAATAAGATACTGTTTCCCCTTAAAGATTAAGAGAGGGGAAAGCATCATGGAATTGTATACAAACTAAACACCGCGCCCGGATCTGTGAAATGGGACTATCTGCACTAGACAACATCCATAACCATAAAAGGTTTAAGAGTTTAAACCAAAAAGTTTAAGAGTGGAAGGATCTGATTGACTGAAAGAGGGGTTATGATTTATAAAGAGGCTTTATTCCGACAGCAGATGGTGACTGTTTGCCCCAGGAGAGACCTGAAAGTCAACTTCAGCTTGGGAAATCAGACTCCTGTGCTCAGAGGCATTACTACTGCCTCTAGCTGAGATCAGAGTCCCATTGTGCTAGGTGTGGCACAAACAGAGAGTAGGGACAGCACCCGTCCAAAGAGGTTATAATAGGAGCTGGGTGAATAACTGATGGTTTTGGTCCACTGGCAATTCTGAATTTGTTTCCAGTCAACCAGAGACTGAAATAATGAGAGTCCTGTAGCACTACTCTCGTTGTTTTTGCTGTATACAGACTAACACGGCTACCCCTCTGGAACTTTTCAGAAACTGAAATGTTTCAAAATTTTTGGTGCACAGAAAAAGTTGAAAATATTTCTGGTTCCGGTCTAACAAAATGTTTCATTTGACTTGAAACAGGCCTTTCATTTAGTTTTTGAGCATTTTACTTTTTTTGTTTTTTAAGTTTATAAAAAGAAAGCGGAAGGTTCAAAACCAAAAGTTGTTTTGAGCTGAAAAATGGCAAAGTTGCCTTTTTCAGGATTCTTTGTTTTTTATGCGAACAGTTTAGCAAAGCCATCACAAATTTACAGAAAGTTTCGAGGTCACCAAATCTGCATTCTTTGCTGAAAAATTTTTCGGCTGAAACACTTTGGCCAGCTCTATTTACAATCTAAATAGGTGAGATACCAAAAGTAAATATGATGGCGTTTATTTACCGCTGGGGAACTGAAGCACCGAGTGATTAAATGACTTGCCCAAGGCCACACGAGAAACATGTGGCAGAGATGAGATTTGAAACCAGAGTCACCATCCAGACTCTCTTTCAACACCTTGCCAGCTCCTTTAATTAGGTTCTGACAGCGGAACTTTTGTCCCTTCTCTGGCTATGATCCTTGGCTCATCCCTTTATTGAAGGAAAGGTGTTTTTATATGTCCTTCTCTGAGCTTGTCCAGACCCGGGTGAGCTAAGCCAGTACAAGCTAGGTTTACACTGATGTAGTGTGACATGGTGGGTGAGGTAATACCTGTTACTGACCAACTTCTGTTGGTGAGAGACATGGCTACACCAACACCGTATGCATCTGATGCAGTGTGTCCACGCAAAGTTGCACAGGCTTCCCTAAACCAGTGCCGTTTCCCACCTTGGTGAAATCAGTGCAACTCTGTGTGTGGAGCCGGCCTTTTGTAGGACAGGAGAAAAAAGACACAAGTTACCCAGAATGCCAGAGCAGTGGCTGTCAAGAGAGGGTAACAGACAATCCCTGAAGGGGTTCGGGTTGGCTGTTGAGACCCATATGGAGACAGACACTCAGGCCACAGGCTGGCCAAGGGGCAGCTTGTTCGCAGTCAAATGGGCAGGGGCAGTGCTGAAAAGCTCTGGTGTCAGCCAGAGGGGGCAGAGACCAACTGAACCGAGAATGGGCCTGTCCCTGTTATATGG
Source organism: Mesoclemmys tuberculata (assembly GCA_007922155.1). Classification (NCBI taxonomy): domain Eukaryota; kingdom Metazoa; phylum Chordata; order Testudines; family Chelidae; genus Mesoclemmys; species Mesoclemmys tuberculata. Next base: position 1,179,958 of record ML675626.1, read on the forward strand.
CCGTCCTCCTGGCTGCAGCTGGCACCTCTGGTTGAGGGGCCTTGGGGCAGGAGTGGTTCAAACCGCATCCCAAGCATAGTACGGGATTGAAGGGCCAAATCCTGGGAGGGGCTGAGCTGTCTCCGAAGTCAGTGGCACCACCCAGCGGCTCAGTCTCCAAGAGACAGGTCCTGCAGTGCGCAAATAGTTCTGCATCCACATTATTTATTGGCAGGCCCAACACATGCCAGGAGCTTCCCAAACACTGCGGCAGGGGGTCGCTGCTCTAAGAAGCTCACAATCTAAGGACAGACAAGTAGGTACAGGGTTAGGGCATGAGGAATCGTAGGCAATGTGTACGCAAGTCAACTCCATTCCCTGTAGGCAGCATGGCCTCTAGTGGGTCTTTAAGAAAGACTTGAACGCGGCCAGGGCAAGGGCTCGCAGAGGTCATTCTGTACACAGTGGCACTGCACCCAAGTGCGCTAGAAGCTAACCAGCAAGCAGACAAGACTGGAAACACTGGGAGCCAAAGTGACACCCAGGTGGCCAAGGGACGGGCTGGGGCGTCAGCTGCTGGGATATGCCCCGTTTGCTGGGTCCTGACTATAAACCCAAAAATTCAACAGCAGCCATGAAACGTACTGGAGAAGAGGGATTTCCCAAGGACCTCCGCTGTTGGAACAGCTCCAAATCTCAGTGTGAGATAACGAGCAAAGGGCGTGTCGGGGGTAGACGGGCTGAGGATGAAATAATGGCTGTCTGCTGGAAAGGAGACTCTCTTACAGTCCAGGGAAAGCAGCACCGTTTGCAGGCCCAAGCACTTCACCCTCATCTAAGTTAGGGACTGTTAAGAGTCTTTAGATTTCCACCAGGCCCCAACAGGGCAGAGCGCAGGGGCCCTGCTGGCGATACAAGCATTCTGGGAGTGGCGCAGCACATGCAACATGTGGGTACGTGTATGGCTGCTCTGCAGCTAGGAACAAGCCTCCCAGCCCGGTGGGCTAGAAATATCAATGTGTGTGGAGCAGCTTGGGGTGGATCTCGGGTTCCTGAGAACACCCAACCCTTTATGCTTGAGGAACAGCTTGTGGCCTGCTCCCAGCTACAGTGAAGACATACCCACAAGAGACTAGCCAGGGACAGTGGGTTTGATCCAAAACCCTTTGAAGTCAGTGGAAATGCTCCCATGGGCTTCCATGGACTTTGGATCTGACCCTTCCTGCAGTGGTTTTCGCAGTGTGGTTCATCATTCCTCAAGGCAGAGAGCCTGACCTCCTTTTGAGTCCAACTTCTATTCAAAGCAATGGACTCTTCTCCTGGATTTCAGAAGGAGTCAGATCAGACCCTGAGAGCTCCGTAAATCTGGAGAAATGCCACTGAACTCAGTGGAATAGTTCTGGATTTATGTGAATGTCACTGAGGTCAGGATCTGGCCGGGTGGCCCTCAGTGGACTCCCTTCCCCAATCCTAATCTTAACTCTCACCTTCCCTGCAGCACCCCAGGCGCTTGGTTAAGGAGGGAGAAGTCTGGGCAGTATTAAGTATGGGATGGACGCAAATTTAGGGCTGCTGGGTTCCATCTTTCCCCTTCAGTATCTGTGCTGCCTGTATATTCTATTGAGACACGGGACTTTACCCCCTTCCTAAAACTGCCTCTCCCCTTGCTGTCTGAAGCCCCTGCTGTTCTAATTTCTCCAGGCCTCTTTGTGGTTTGGTTCTGTATTTGCTGCCCCCGCAATTTTGGAGGCAAACAAAGTGAGAAGGGATATCCTTGTGGACCGAAGAATTGACCAAAGGAGGAAAAGCGGAGTTGAAACTAGCCTAACGGGTGATGCTGGTGGTAGAAGGTCTGTGCATGACGGAGGAAAGAATGTCACTGACGCCAAACGTCAAAAATTAAAATGTCTGTACACTAATGCGAGGAGCCTAGGGAACAAGATGGAGGAACTGGAGCTACTGGTGCAGGAAGTGAAACCGGATATTATAGGGATAACAGAAACCTGGTGGAATAGTGACTGGAGTACGGGTATTGAAGGCTATGTGCTGTTTAGAAAAGATA
>ML675626.1:1182398-1241213 GCA_007922155.1 Mesoclemmys tuberculata
GATCATATTGGTCCCTTTTGACCTATGAGTCTATGAGTCTATGAGTCACCCACAAATTCGATCCTGGCTGAATTTATGCCCAAGAAACACCTAACAAACAGACATGAAGCAGCCATGCAAGGAGCTGCGCGCCGCATTTATTATTATTATTAGGTTGATCTTCACAGTGCTAGGAGCCCTAGTCATGGACCAGGGCCCCAGTGTGGTAGGCGCTGTACAAACACAGAGTGCTTCAAACCTCTGCAGCAGAGGTTGTGTCTTTGCATGTGTTTGTACAACACGTAGAGCAACAGGTCCCTGATCCTAACAGGGGCCTCGGGCACTACGCTGACATGAACAAATAATTATCATTGTTAGGTCCCCTCGGGGTGTTATCTTTCAAACTAAGCAGGGTCAGGCAGATTCTGTGATGAGATGGGAGAGCTCCAAAGAAAACCCAGGTGTGGCAGGAAATGGTCTTGGCAATTCAGTTGACCGTGTGCTTTCCTGCCGAGTTAGAACGTTCCCAGTGGTGCTGTGCTGCCGGAAGCAACATCTTGGGGGTGAAGCATGTAGAAGTACAGTCACGACCCTTCACAGCCATTAAAGATCATGAGGAGTGTTTCCTGGAAGTTGGCCTCAGTGTCTTAGACCGGTTCCATAGTGGGCTAATTGGCATATAAAGAGTGTGTCCGGAGTAGCAGTGGCTATGGATCATAAACGCTAGATTCAGAAGAACCACCACTGTGCTGTGTCCTCTTAAAAGATGCCCAGTTCCTTCTCTATGTGGGGCTCATAGAGCCCTTTGTGATAAAGGTGCTGTATCAATGAAAGCTGTCGTTCTAATGTCTGTAGTTACACATACAAAGACTATGTTTAAAGAACGTTATTAAGGTCGCAAAGTCAAGCAATCAAAAGTTAGGAAATGTCAGAATTAAGGTAGCCTGTGCAACCTTAATTCAGCCCCACTGGGTGTATGCTTCATGATTAGAACTGGCCTTGAAGATTTCTAGTTTGCAAGAAATTTCAGCTTTTTTAAATTTGGGATTATTCCTAATAAGAACAAAAATGGTTTGGTTTTTTTTCCAAAATTTCTCTCCAGCTTGTGGAGGGGGGAGGGGGGGGGATTAATTTGTTTTCCCAGACCTGCAGCTGTGGCCTGAAATTGACATTCTTGCTATTGCAGATATGAAACTGACAAGACTCACTTTCCCTCAGCCTCTGCCAAGGATCCCAGAGTCTGTGGCTCCAGTGCAGGCCCATCATGGGGACTGTCCTGGGGATTTGAAGACCCCAGGGCTTCCAGATCCTCAAGTCAGCTGGCAGGTTTGGTTCTAGGTCCCATTATTGGGGGGGGGAGGCAAGTGGGTACTTAGGGGCCCCTGGATATGGCTATTTAAAAAAACAAACAACCTTCCCAGAAGTCCAGGGGTCTTGGATTTTAAAAGCTTTAAAAGGCAAAATTTGGCAATCTGGCTACTGTGTCAATATTTTGCTGTGATTTATAATTTATATAAAGGATAAAAACTCTCCAATCTGCTGCTATTCTGCTACTTGACACTGGATAACTTTGTACATATTTTGTCCTCTCTGATAATAACTTGGGGACACTTGAAGATCATTTGAGGGTGCAAATTTGACCTCCCCTCGGTAGCACCAAAACTGCCAGTTGATCTTGTCAGCAGTAGAAGCTGTGAGAGGCTCAAGCGTGCTCCGCGAGGATAATTATAGCTGCTAAAATGCAAGAAAAGCATTTATAAACTGCAACTTTTTGAAAGGCTTATAACTTGACCAAATTTGGGTGGATTTTCACTGGGACAGCAAAAAAAGAAAATCCCCCTCACAAAGGCCAAGCCCATACCAGATTTCAAGTTCCTACTCCAAAGCTCAGAGGTGCTAGAGCTTTACAAAGAAAAGGTAAACAGATTTTTTTTTAATTGCAAAACAATGTATTTTTCCCTATCCTCATTGCTGGAAATGGCTAAAACATTTGAGCTGAAATTTTCTAAACAAATTCAGCCAGAGGCAGACATTTGGCATGGAAAATTTCAGCCCAAAGAGTGAAAGTTTGGCAAAGTTATATGTAAGCAGTTGAAGACAGGGTCCTATAATGGGAAGTGTCAGCCAAAGAGCTACCAGCCCCTCTTACAATGTGCTAAGAACACTCAGTTTATCTGTAGCACATTCAACGTGTGGTCACTTTATCTGTAAGATAAAAGTTCACTATTAGTTTTTCTAAGGGGCTCTTTTCCCTGTTTTCCAACATGCGGAAACCATCTAGATAACCAGACCGGTTTCTCACTTTCACGGCAGATAAGCTAATTGCGGGATGTGCCCTTTGAGATAAGAGGATCCTGAGTTTATGAGCTAACATGTGTTCCTAGCCACTGAGTCTTGATGCACGTGATAACCCAAGGCATAGCAGATTCCCATCCAGGGAAACTAACAGATCTGCATCTGGATTTTCCTCCAACCCTTCAGGTTCAGACAGAGCTGGGTTAAGCAAGGCACAGAAAAACAAGCAGGCCGTTTTCCTTGGTGGCGTTCCCAGGCTTCCCTGATCTACGGCTCCAATGCAATGAAACGCTCTAGTGCTAATTATATACAGTGTCTTTATGGAGAGAAACGCAGTCATTTGTAAAGTAAATATGGAAAAGCCCCATGATCTACATATGCATGACCAGTGCTTTAGGGACACAGGAGCTGTCACCATGGTGGTGTCTCCTGGCAATAGCCCATGCCAGATGGAGGTGTAAAGCCCTCATGGTGCTAGACAATTAGACAATGCTGAAGCCTAATGGCCTCACTGAAGACAGCGGAAAAATCTCCTATTGACGTCAGTGCATTTTGTACCAAGCCATAGGTGAGATGGTGAGAGTTTCTTCCCAGCCCCGGGCTGATGATCAGCCTATGCTTTGAAGCATGAGAATCAGGGAAAATTTACCCTAGTTAGTGTAACTGCAGAATCACACAGGTTAGCAAGTAACTATGGCCCAGATTCTCAGAAGGATTTAGGCTCTTAACATCCTTTGAGCTCGATGGCAGTGCAGAGCCTAGCTCCTTTTGAGGACCTGGGCCTGCATGCTTGGTAGATCCTTGCCACCAACTCTCCCAGCCGCTTGCACAGATCTCTAGGCAGGTGCAATGCCTGATGCGTCCTTCTTCTCATATGAGATCTTTTGGAGATGGAAACTTCCGCTAGAGTCATTCAGGGCGAAACTTCCTGGCTGTGCCATAGAGCGGTGGCGAGGATCCATAAATGGGTCCCGAAGACATACATCTGTAAATACACTAAGACACTAAGAATGATTCGGTTACCCCCAGCCCAAGGAAAAAAAATCCATAAACCACAGATGCTGCTCTGAAGCCTTCTCCTCCCTCAAAGAAAAGAGGGCATGATCTTCTGAAACCTTATTTTAGATGAGGGCTTGTAGCATCATTTTTAGTCTTGCTGTCCTAGGGGTGATGCTCTAGGCACTCAAATATCCCTCCTGCAATAATAACCCACTGCACCTAACTACTACCTTTCAGCAGAGGAATATATTTCACCATGAGCATTAATGAACCTCCACCATCAGCGCACACTGCACTGTGAGCTAGGTAAATATTCCCAGCCCTGGTTTACTGATGGGGAAACAGACGAAGTGAGTTGTACGTGGGAAGTCAGTAGCAGAGGTGGGAACAGAGCCAGGAGTCTACACTCCCGATGCCTACTCTAATCACTACACAAATCTCTCTCCCAGAGCCAGGAAGAAAACCCAGGGGCGCTAACTCCCAGTTGCTTGCTTTAACAGTCATTCATTGCCGCTATGGCCATGCAAGTGAGACTTCGCCCAGGCAGCCTTTCCGTAGCGGAAAGACACTTGAAACAAGCACCAGCAGAAAGTAATGAGCCTGCTGCATCTTCCCCTCTGCGCCGCACACACCCCCAGCCCTTGGCATTAAACAGGCCTCAAACAACAAGGTGACCCACACAATGAGGTTTTCAAACTGCCCTCACAAAAGACATTTGTTTTCCCCTTGGGGAGTCTCTGCAAGGGGCCGACCCGCCCTCCCTCCCTAGCAACGGCCGGCGTCAATCTGAAAGGACCGCAGCTGGGAGTCAGCAGAGAGATGGGGAAGGCATGTCCGCCCCCGCCCCCACGTGCCCTCCTTCAATCGATGCACTCGCAGCCCTGACTTCAAATAGGGGCTGCCTTGCCAACACACACCAGGTCTGGAGGAAACCTCCCCCGCCTCTAAAAAGCCAGCTAGTAGCAGGGGTCTAGCATAAGGTTCCATCCTACGAACCCAGAGCAAGACGGTGCCTGCCAGTTAGCACCGGTGTCTGCAGTTTCAATCGGGCATCAGGGCATTTTCTGCCAGCGAACATCTCCGGGATGCAATTCCCACTGCAGCTGCTCAAGAGCCGCAAGTGCCAAATTAGCCACATCCAGGAGTAGCTGGTACAAGCCGGTGAGACATGGCCAGGGAGTAAGCGGTGCGAGCAGAAAGGACCCTGTCTCTCCTTCTGTGCAATCAGACGGAGGGATCAAGAGAGAGGAGAAAGGAGCAGGCGGGTGGAAGGAGGGCTGAGCGGGAAGAGAGATGTGGAGTTGCTGGCACTGTGTGAGATAAGGCCCCTGGTCCCCAGCGTAAGCCCCGCCATTGTAGCCCCAGGATCGAAGCTCTAGTGTGTCCTGGGTCAGAGAGGCCTGGTGGGATGAGCCCAGAGAAGGGAAAGGGGGTTGGAGTGAAAGAGAGAATCTGCCTGTCTGCCAGTGTCCGCAAGGCACCGGAAACAGCCTTCAGTGAGGAACCCCTCAGAAGACAATGGCCCCCGCTGTTCCCACCCTGTCCTGCTGGAGCAGCGCATCTGCAGCCCAACTCATCAGCAAGTAATCAGACTGGGGGAAGCCACGGCCCCTCCTCCCCCCAAGCCTGTGGGAAATCTCTCCTGCTCCTCGCTGTCTGGGGGGCAGCCTGCCCCCTCCTCTGCCACCCACAATGCACACCTGCGGGGCAGGGGCAGGAACAAAGGGAGACGGGAGCTCAAGGAGTCACCCATCCCGAGAGCCAGTCCTTCCTCCCGCCCCAAGGAACGGGCTGCGAGGACCCCCCCTCCCCACCCACTCTCCTTCCACTCCTCCGCCATCGCCCCACCGGCCATCACTCACCAGCCTTTGATTAGTGCTACAAAGAAGCCTTGGATGAGACACAGCCAAGTTGGAGGGAGGGAGGCAGCCGATGAAAGAGCTGTCAAACGGGATTAAACAGCAGCCGTCTCCCCTAGTGCTGGGCAAAGGACGAGGGGGGACAGATAGGTTGTGCAGGACTGTACGGTGTGAGCCCTCCCAGGGCTAAAATCTGCCAGGCCCCCACTCCCAGCAACTCACCAACCAGAGCCCGAGAGGAGAAAGGGAAGGACACAACTCAGCCCTGCAGGGGGGCAAGGGCGCAGGGCATTTCTGGCTGTGCCCAGTTGAAGGGGCTAGAGACGTCACGCCATGCTCCCGTGGATCTCGCGGCTGGGACCCGTCCCCTCGTGTTCAGCATGAGGGCGGCTTTGCTTGGCCTCAGTTGTGTCCGTTCAGGGTGGTGCAGGACTGGGGGCGGTGCAGAGCTGCCCAGCCCCCGGAGGCGCATGCGGGGTAATCCTGCTCCTGGGGGCTGGTGGGTGCAGGGAACTGGCTTCCCAAGGGGCCACGCTACACCCCGGGGCCGTCTCAAGGGGACAGGCCCTGTGTTCAGTTGTGCCCAGCATTCACTCACATTGAGCCGGGGAGGGCTCCTACATACCCCTGCAGGGCAAGCCTGGCCCACGCTGGCCCTTGGAGCAGGCACTGGAGGTTATTTAATAACACGCGCCCATATTTCTGCAGTACCTTTCGTCCTGGGTGAGCCCAAAGCCCGCTGACCTCAGCGCTGTGAGCAGAGAGCCAGGACAATCCAGGCACAGCAAGCAGAGAATGAGCCCTCGCTTCATTAAGTTCCTCCTACAACCTGGGCAATCAAGAACTCCGCCAGTCCAACGCATCTCCAGGCCCAGCATGGCAAGGCCTCACTCCTGCACCCTGCGTTCCCTGCTGGGCTGGAGACACTCCACCACCGAGGAGCTGGGGGGAGGGACATGGACACTGGTGGTAAGTGCCACACGCAGTGGCCAGCTGATTCCCATTACACTCAGAGAAACACTCCCACCTGCTTCAGCCACAGAAGAAGCAGGTCCTCAGTGAAAGCAGGCCCACAACCACAAAGGGATTCAGTGACTCGCTCCTCCTGGCATGTAGGCACCTTTCAGATCTGGGCCGTACAGACTACATGGAAGGGTCACTTTCTCCACTGCTGAAAGGCAGCCACCTCTGGAATGAAATGCAGCAGCTGGTTAATAGCCAAGCTACTTTTTCTGCAACAGCTAAGGACAGCAAATGACAAAGTCAATAAGAACGTGAGAATCCAGGGCAGTTGTTGGTACCATGGGCAGAATGTCAGCATCCTCTCCTCCCTGGGAGAATGTCAGCAACAATTCCTTTCCTCCCTGGGAGTGCGGAGCCGCCCCACCCCTGCATAGTGCTAGCACTGGGGTGTGGTTAAGCCACACAGCATTATTGTCTCCTTTCCTTATAACCCAGCCCTTCAGGCTTCACCAAATTCCCTTCCGATCACTGCTTCTCCTACTGAGGTGCCCAGAACGGTGCGTAGCACAACGTAGCTAAGAGAGTATTTAATCATTGCCTACCCAGGATTTAGGCCTCTTGCATTCAAGACAGGTGATGGGCCAGCGGTTAGGACGTTCAGCTGGGACTTGGATTAGCCTGGATTCAATTTTCTGCTCTGCCACCAACTGCCTAGATGACCTTGGGTGAGTCACTTAGTCTCTGTGTCTCAGCTCCCCCTCTGAACAATGGGGATGATAGCCCTGCCCGACTCCCAGGGGCGCTGTAAGGATAAATCCGCTGGAGATTGTGAGACGCCCACATACTTCAGTGACGGGAGCCAGATAAATACCAAAGAACGATTAAGGTTAGGGTTAGGGTTATCATCATCTCCAACCCGCCCCAAGTTATGCCACTTCCTTAACCTCTGGGCCACATTCAGACAAGAGCCTAGATCGAGCCGAAGACCTGTATCTTACACCTTCCTCTGTCCCTTCAGCACGTGTTACACTAACTTAGATTCCTGGGCCCTGGTTATCGGTTCCTTCATCCCTGTGCCAGGCTCACTGAGGGGGGGAGGCACGGGTGGCTAGAAGCCACTTTTGCAGGGCCTAAAAGGCTGGCCTGGTGTAAATTAGAGCAGCCTCAGGACTGCTCCAACTCAGACTCCAATTCCCCATGCCCTCTAGGGGCTGCGGGGAGCCAAGCAGTCAGAGTGCAGCGTGCCCTAGTCATGCCTTCGCCCGGGCACAGGGGTACTCGCAAGGGTTCTCCCCAGGGGCTGGTGCACCTGGGGCTTGTCCCTTCACCCCAAAGGTCAGTGTCGATGAGCCACCACACAGCAGAAAAGGAGGCCGACTCTTGCCTTGGGCTCCCGCGGTCATAGTCCGGCTCACCGCACTTGCACATCCCCATTGAGCCTGGCCAGGTGAGTGTAACTTATACCCAAGCCCCTCTCACTGAGCATGGCCCGCTCTCCCAGTGAGCCACTGCCAGCCAGGCCGCAGCCTTCACGCTCTGCAGAAGCCCGTGGCAGGTGGTGGTGGGAAGGCCTAGCTGAGGAGCTGGCGCCCAGCCACCCCAGCCGCCAGGAAATTGACCCTGGGCCCTTACAGCGGAAGAGGCCTCCCTTAGCTACACCCCAGCCAGTGGGGAGGGCTTTAGCAATCAGGACCTGGACTCCACAGCGGCTCGCAGCTCCTCGGCGAGATGCCTCTGTGCATGCAGCGCCAAAGCAGCCTCGGTTTTGCTTCTGGTGGTGGGCCCTGATTCCCCGCCTCCCCATCAGTGACAGAGCCGCGGGGGAAGCATTTCATGTCACAGCATGAATCACAGCAAGGGAGCCCTAGCTCCCCCCGGGCAGGACCTGCTCCCTCTGCTTAGCAAACACCCCCTGCTCTGGAGGGTGTTAGGGTCCAGACACTCCCCATTCTTTGTGTGCAGGGCCCCAGCTTTCTTCCCAAACACACCCCTGTCACCATAAAAAAAAGCCACTTCTATAGCCCAGCTCCCCTGCTCTCCCTGCCCAGAGCCTCCAGATGAAAATTCACAGGCCAAACCCCCACGCCCCAAGCAAAGCCGAAAGCACTGAGCACCCCTCGCTCCGTGGCCGCGCCAGTTTCTCACAGCACCCGCCTTTCTCTGCCATTCGTCATGGCCCCGCTCACAAAAGCAGGGGCAAGAAAGAAACACAGGGAAGGAAAAGGAAAGAAGATAAAAAAAAGAAAAAAGAAAAAGGGGGATGACGCATGAAAAGAGGCGGGTCTGTCACTGAGAGAGAGCGAGGGGAGGGGAAAAGGGTGGGGGAATAATTAAATAAATAAACCACCTAATAGGTTTGCGGGGGGGGCTGGAAGACAGGCTGACCAAGGCTGAATGTTAAACGCCTGCAACACAATCGGCCCCATTTTGCACAGCGAGGAAGCTGATGTCCCCACAGGCTCATGTCTATTCATGAGCGAGCCCCTCTGGCCCCTCCCACCCCATTGTCTTCGATTATCGATCACGGTCGGTCGCCTTTATTTCGGGGCATCTGTCAAGGCCGATGAATGTCCCTGGGGTAATAAATGAGGCTGTGGAGGAAGGAGAACAAAGGAGGTGGAGCTGGCCCCAGAGGGGGGCGCCAAGGGTGGGGAGACCATGCGGCTGCTCTGTACCTCCTCCCTCCTCCCCTCGCCCCCGAATGCCTTTAAATCATCCCAGTGTTTATTTTCTCCCCTTATGATGGGGCTCTCCCACTCTGGGCAAACAGAGGCCATGGCCCTGTGTTTAACCGTGGCGTGTGGCCCCATATTCACACCTGTACAGCCATGGGCACAGGAATTCTGGTCGCCAGGCTCCTCTGGGTTATGGGCACCCTGCCCACCCCAATGAGAGCTGCTCCTTAACTCCGTGCCAGGGGGTGGGGTAGCCAGTCAGCCTCCAGGATCCCACACTAGCACTGTGTGAAGCGCCCAGCCCCCTGCGAGACACAGACCCTGTCCCCAGGAGTTCCCAAGCTGAATAAAGGGGGATCAGCCCCCTCAGTCAGTGTGCACATCTTAATCCTCCTACAGTGTGACATGGATCAGCAGAGGCTGCAGCTCTGGGAGGGACCCTACAGGTGTCAGGCGCTCATCCCTCCATCGCCCTGCACGTAGCATTTGGGGTGGTGCTATGAACTCTCCCGGAATGCCTCCTCTACACGCTGGAACCCCCCAGATGGCAGAAGGAGGCCTGAGACACAGCTCCACGGGGTTGCAGTCGGGAGACAGGGTCTCCGAGCCTCCAGTGCCTCTTCTGAGATCTGCGCAGGCCAGCACCGGGGTGTCAAAAGAGCCCAGGTGGAGATCAGGGCCCCGCTGCCCCAGCCGAGCAGAGCAGCCAGAGTCCCGGAAAGCACCGGCCACAAATAGGAGAAGATGCAACAGGCAGATGAACAGACAAAGGGGGACAAGGCTGAAGTACAGAGGGGCACGTTTGGGCCAATTAGCCCCCTCAGAGGTCCCAGGAGATCCAGAAGACCACCCATCCGAGAGCTTCAGGTTTCTGCAGAGCTTGGGCCTCATTTTTTGATTCTTCTGACAGGAGGAATCCTAAGAGGGGACAGACTCAAAGGCAGAACAGTTCAGTAGTTAAAATGCTGACGTGGGACTGCTCAGAGCCCTAGTCCACACTGCTGCTGGCCGTGGGGGCAGTCCCTGCCCCTGCTTCCGCCCTTGTGTCTATTTAGGCTGCAAGCTCTGTGGGGCAGGGACTCTCCCCCTAGACACAACTGAAAGAACTCCAGGAGGGGACCTTTGCCCAGCTTTCCCACCCCAGGCCACGCGTTGTCCCCAGCAATGGTGCAATCTGGACTGAAATTATTATAGCCATTTATTATTTCCGTGGTGCCAGAGCTCGGCATGGTGATACCGTATCACTGAGGGCAGGCAAACCCTTCCCCCACCTCCCATGGCAGTGGAGTCGGACAGCGCGCAAAGCTAGAGAGATGTCTTTGCCCCAGTGCCATATGTCCTGCGACGCTTTGCCAGGGCGCTGGAGGCATAGCCATGTATGTACTTTGTCACCAAGCTGGAAGAGCTCCAAGTACCTTTCAATCAAGGTAAAACTTTCCTGCTGTGCTGTGCTTCCTCAGTCTCCAGGGCCTTATTTGAACCTAGCCCAGGGTTTGCAGATGTCTGACCTCGGGTCATTGGGTAACTGTATTTAACTGGCAGCAACTGGCAGTGCAGTAGGATCCCCACTCATGGAGCAGGGCCCCACTGTGAAAGGTGCTGTACACACACCGAACAAATAGGCAGGCTCCGCCCCACAGAGCTTCCATTCTAAATATAAAACAGGAGACCTCAGGTGGAGACAGACCGACCAACTGGGGAGCACAAGGAAAGGAGACACTGTTCTAGGGCAGGGCTTTCTGAACAGTGGGTCACAGGAAGCCTCTAGGTGGGTCACGTGGAGCTGCTTCTCTCCCCCCTCTAGTCCCTGCCCTCCCCACGCCTATGTTCTTACTTCCCCTGGACACGCATGGGGCAGGAGCAAGGGGGCAGTTCCTGGTGGGTCTCCCAAGGAGATAAAACACAGCTGGTGGGTCGCTCTAGTAAAACGTTTGGGAACCCCTGTTTTAGGGCATCTTGTGCGCACGGAGCCAGCATCAGCCCCAGCCCCTTTCCGGTCAGGGAGCCATGGAGAGCTGGCTTGTCTCTCTCTGTTGCATCAGCATCCGGGTTCAGGTGTGTGTTGCCATGGTAACCTCCCCCACTCCTCTGTTCCCACGGTAACCCACTCTCCAGCTGCTGGGCTCCCCTCCCGCCCCCCAGGCATTACATGAGCCTTCTGGCAGGCTGGGCAGCATGGGAGTGCAGTGCTGCGTGCTGCCGTTGGGGGAGCATGGGGTAAAGGCCCTGTCCTGGGACAAATGTGGATTAGCCTCCACGTCTTCAGAGCAACAGGCTCAGTGCACAGCCCACTCCCACCCCTCTGGGCAGGGAGATCCGCATGACTAGGAGGGTGGGCACAGCCTCTCCCGCCCTCTCCGGCAAGGATCCTCCTGGCGAGATGGGGCCCGAGGCCTCTCCAGTGCCCAGAGGCTGCCTGGAGGGGGCACAGGAGGGCGGCCTGTCAGGAAGTTACCAAGCCATGTAGTAAGCGGCAGTGACAGGATCCCACAAAAGCAGGCAGCCTGGGTGAGGGTGGCAGCCCAAGGGCTGCAGGTGAGATGCGATGGGGGGTTAATTGACTTCTCATTGCGCGGGGATCGGTCCTGAGATATTGACATAAACTCTCTGGGCACCCAGCATGAAAACGCACCAATGCCCCTGCTGAGAGCAGCTTCGCAGCAGCTGGGCCGCTGCTCTGAACCCTCACAGGTTTCCCCAGCCCCGCAGGCTCCTGCCTCCCTTCAGATCTTCTCCTGGGGGAAGCCCATCGGCCTGCTACCCCCAGCAACAAATGATTGCGCTCTGGGAACCTAACAAAGAGAAAGCTAACAGGGGATTCAATCGCAGTCTGTACCTCACGTACAAGGAACAAACATTTAATACGGGCTCTTCAGTCTAGCACAGACGGATGTAACACAATCCAGTGGCTGGAAGTTGAAGCTAGACAAGTTTAGACTGGAAATGAGATGTACATTTCTAATGGGGAGAGTAATTAACCACCGCAACAATCTCCAAGGGGCCACGTGGAGTGTCCATCGCTGCCCGTGTGTCAGGCCAGAGGGGCTGTTTTTCTAACAGATCTGCTCTCGGTGTTATTGGGAGCAGTTCTCTGTGCCCCACAGGTCAGACTGCGTGACCACTATGGTCCATGCTAGCCCCGGGATCTAAGAATCCTACCCCTGATCCGGAGAGGGGTATGCTGTGTCTCTTGCATCCCCAACTGCCGCACTGGGAAGTGGGATGCAATGCCCCATGTCATGTGGGCAGGGGGGCCCACGGCTCACTTCCCCTGCTGCCGCTGAGCCCAGAGTAAGGAGCTAGATGACCAGCAGCCCCTCATGGTAGGAGGCCAGAGGAGCCGGGACATCGGTCAAACACCCAGGACAATTTCTGCCACATCAACCCGCCAAGAGCTGCCATGCTGTAACCACTTGTGAGCGGGTGCCGCGCGGACCCTGCGGTGCCCAATCTGCACAGAGCAGGAGGCTCTTACAGCCCCAGCTCGTGAGTGCAAGCTGCAGCAGCTCACGTCTTCTGCTGCAGAGGCAACCGGTTCAATTGCCCATGCACTGGCCAGCACAGTGGGTTACGCTGGCAGCTGGGCACGTGTGTAGATTGGTCCGACTCCTCCCCTGGCATCCAACGCGTAGGGACGATTGGAGAGGAACCTGGGCAGAGAATGCAGCCAATGAGGGGAAGCCTGGCTTCCCAGCCCATGGACCAGATGGTGCAGGCAGCAGGTGAAAGAGGAGAGGAGACCATGCGAGTTACATAAGGCAGAGAATAATCCACGTCCTCTGCCAGTGACCCTGAGGCATCTTGAGAGTGTGTGTTTCACAAAACCCAACACGAACAGAAAAATTAGGAATATTTCAGCCCCCCACCCCCACCCTGCGGCAGAGACCGGCTCCATTACTGCAGCTGACTCAGGAGTTGCTCCAACAACTGTTCCATGGTAGGTTTGTGAAAATTTTTAGTTTTGCAGCAGGCAGGGCTCTTGATTTAAAATGCTCCCCTGCAGCCCTGGAAACCCAAGCCCAGCCACACAGGTTCACTTCCCGGTCTCTCTCGGCCTCATGCACCCGCCTGCTTTCGAACATCAGTGGGCAGCACCTCTGGTCTCAGCGTACATCCCATCACCCCCTCTCCCTCTGCTAATAGCTTCGTCACCTGCCGTAGGTGAGACCTACCTCTGGAGCGCCCCCTTGAGCCAGGATGAGGTACTGCTGGTGTCCTCTGCAGCAACCCTATTGTCTACTGCTCCGGTGCCCCAGCATCCGGGGCCTTGCATCCCAGCCAGGTCACCCCCCAAGCTCCTTTCCAGGGCCACAGAAGAGCCTGGACAGAAAAGAAACAGTCCAGTGGCCTTACACCAGGCCTTCGCCTCTGCTAGGACTCAAGCCTTGCCTCTTTTAGTCCTGATGCTTGTACCTCCCTCATGCTGGGGAGGGAGGGGAAGCCAGTCTGTGTGTGTGTGTGTCCTCCCCTGATGATCAGGCTTTCACTGCCCTGGGATCCTGGTTCCTCAAGCAGTTTCTTCCCTAAGGACACTCCAAGCCTTCCCTCACCCCCCTCAGCTGGGCTTGATACTCAGCCAGGCCAGGCCCACCCCTGGTGTAACCAGCTGGGCCAATTTGGCCCTCGGACTCCTGCCGGCCCCGGCCAGCGCGAGGCGTGTCCATCACGCAGCCAGCCCCGGGGCCAGATGCTGTGCCGGATGCCCTGCAGGCCAGAGAGTGGCTTTGAGCCACGGCCCGTGCGGAGGGGAGCACGTGCTGTGGCAGGGGTCCCTGGAGGGAGTCTAGCTGAACGGGCCTGGGTTGTCCTTGGGGAGCCAGGCCACGTGTACCCGAGAGACAGCTCAACCAGCCTTTGCCAGGGGTCAGTTCTGCCCTGTTAGATGGTGTGGAGAGAGCCATTGCCCCCAGGGAGTATGGGTGTTGATTGTGGCTGGCCTTGTCCCACCTAGTATCAATTGCCATTGCTAGAGACAGGCTGCACCAAACCCCCAGGTCCTCGTGCCCCATGCAGGGCAGCCATTCGCTTCCAAAGTGCTAGCCCAGGCTGAACTTTGTGAACAGTCCCTAAATTGATCCGGGGTCAAGTGAAAGTGCTGGCCCTGATAGCCCTGAACTTGAAATCCAGATCTGACTGAGGGGCCTGCTGCTAATGGCTAGTAGTGACATGACAGAGCCTCACTTGAGGCTGGGGCCTCTGGCGCTAGGCGCTGTACAAACACAGCCAGAAGAGCTGGCCACCTCGATGTTATCCCCATCTGAACCGTGCACTGAGGCACAGAGGCTTGCCGCAGCGTATACAGGCAGAGCAGAGAATCGAACCCAGCTTAGACTCAGACTCAGACTCATAGGTCAGAAGGGACCAATATGATCATCTAGTCTGACCTCCCGCACAAGGCAGGCCACAAAACCCTACCCATACACATTTATAACAACCCCGAACCCATGACTGAGTTATTGAAATCCTCAAAAGTGAGATTTGAAGACCTCAAGCTGCAGGGAATCCACCAGCAAGCGAGCTTTCCGGAGTGCCCAGCCAGGGGTGAGATCGCCAGGCTGTCGCACAGGCCTCACTAGCCCAGAGAGCCCCTTTGCCACACAGCATGGCATTGCAGCTGCTCTGCCTCAGCTTCCTCACCATCCTCTTCAGCCAGAGGTAGGACCCGCCCTCCAGCCAAGACACTACGGGCCGTCACCCCCTGCCCAGGTGCCAGAGCCCTTTAGATAAAGTGCAAGGGAAGCACACAATAAAGGAGGCTTCAGCCCATCTGAGTCTGGCATCCAGCCCCCTGTCCTCACCGCAGGCCCAGCAGCAACGGCCAGTCTCAGCACCCACCAAGTACCTGGTCCACCCTCCTACAAAGGGCACTGGCCGACCACAGTACTCACACAGCTCCTGGACCTCAGCCGGCTTCTTACCCCCATCTGGCAGCAGTCTGGCTGCTCTCTTCCCCCATCAGGCCTCAGCCACTAGGCTTTCCTCCTCTCCCATGCAGGTGTAGCAATGCAGGGCTTGCTGAACAGGGTGGACTGGCCCCAGGCCTTAAAGGGGATGGCCACCCTGTTACAGCCACTTTCCTCTCTTCCATCATCAATATAATCCTCGCTGCCATCACTCCAGACACTTGCAGTTGTAAGGGGAGTTTCCGTGGTTATAAATGTTTCCCAGCTAACTCACCCAAAAAGCTGCCATTACGTCTCTGATCCTCCCACCTCAACCTCCTTCTGGTTAAAATTAAAACCACTTGGGGAGTTTCAGCCAAGAAAATGAAAACCATCCCTGCCACCTCTCCTAGCAAACAGCTAGCGCAGACAGAGCACAGTGACGCGGGAGATAAATGGCACGTGCCCAGGCAGGGACCTGGGGGGATTGAGTGTTGAAATTTTGAAGCTACCAGGATTGCACAACTCCATGTGGGTGCCCCCAGGGGAGAAACTTGGAGAGGTGTCAAACAGGCAGGGAATATGCTCGGATAAGCACCTAACCCACTTGCTCTAGAAATCCTTCCACAATCTCAATTTCCTGCTGAAACTCACTTCCCACTAATGAGATGCTTCCAGATTTGTAATTTGGACAAGTAGGAATCAGCTGAGAGAAAGCCAGAAGGAAATCTTCCCAGCTTTCCCATCGTCTATAACTGAATGCAAATTGCTCTGTAAATCTCTGGGGCAAACACCTCGATGGCAATGGAGCGGGCGGAGCTGGGGTTCACAGAATGGTCTCGTTTCAATCGGGAGGGTTTGCATTGCAAAGTGATGCTCAGTGAATCCTTTGCTCCTTGTGTGGAGGGAATTAGATATGCCGGGCCAGAGCCTCCGGGTCTGTGCCTGGCCTTCAGGTTGCCCCAGCTGAGGTCAAGTTGCCCCAGCTGGGCCACCCTGTCTGTAATGAACTTCATTTCCACTCTGCCCTGTCCCCGGGTGTGAAGTGTGTATCCGTCTCCTGTTGTCAGCTCTCAAATCTGCTGCCCAGTCCCCTAAACAAACTCCCAGCTTCCACGTGCAGCTCATCTCCTGCCCCCAGCAGCAGGGGTCATCTCCTGGGGGTACTTGCTCCTTGCAAGCTGCCCAGCCCTGCTATATAATCATTTCCTACCTGTGGCATCCGGCCTGCTCCTTGGACTGCCTGGAGCCCTGCCCCCAAAGCGTGGCAGTGTGAGAGTCTATCGACGTGCCACGTCTCCTGGCCCACAGAGCCGCCTGCGTTGTGCTCTAGCAGCATGTCCTGGTCCACGCACCTGTCTCCAGCAGGGACTTTGCAGGGCAATGCTTTACCCTCACCTCGCAGTGCTGGATCTTGGGTGCACTCAGCCGTGGCTTTTCTAAGGGCTCAGCTTGCACGTCCACCTGGTGCCCGAAGGGGGTGACGGAACCGTTTCATTCCACAGAGCACGGCCCGGAGCGCCTGTTCTAGCTGAGAGCATCCTCTCGGTCTGTCCTGGCAGGGCCCTGCTAGCAAATGCGCTGGGCTGCTAGCTGTGAATCTCCTGCTGCCTCTAGGCCGCCCGCGGCATGCCACGCTCAGGCTGCACCGCACGGCTGTAATGCTCCAGGACTGGTGACTCGCTTCTGCTCTTCTTTCCTCTTTCCAGAGCCTGTTCTTGGGTCTGTGACCGTTTCCACGTGGCATCGTTGTGTGGTAACTGTCTCGAGGGCTCACACACTGCTGACAGGTGTGCAGGAAGCTAGAAAGACAGCTTTTCATCCCTGCAAATCGCATGCGTTGGTCTGGGCATTTCTCTCAGTTTCTCAGGGTCTAGCCAGAGTCCCTCTGGAGCCAACAGAGGTCGGATGGAGGGAACCTCAGCTCTCCTCAGCTTCTTTCTGGCGCATTCAGCCCAATATTCTGCTCCTGGCACCTGTGTGGGAGTTGTCACGGTTGGTATCATGGTCCCGGATGGCCTTTTCCTTGACATCTCCTGCTCCGACAGTCAGAACATCGTCAGCTACAGGCTTGATGCCTGGGGGTTCTCCAGCGTCCGGTTCAACTTGCACTGGAACATCTCTGTGGCCGGGCTGATGCCCATCAGCGTCCGTATCCCACGGTGCCCACCAGAAGGTGTGGCAAAGGCTGCCAGATGGCTGGATCGCTCAGCCAGCTCCACGCCCAGAACCCATTCTGGACGTCACAGCAGTGAACGCTTTTGCCCCGGACAGATCTCGTTACTTATTCGCGGGGCCCTGTTCGGGTGCTGGGTCAGCGCTGACACTCAGCTTACCTGCAGGCTTCTCCCCGCTGCCAGGCTGCTGATCAGCGCCGGGTCAGTTTCAGTGGGTGCAGTGACGCCTCTTCCTTGCAGGTTTGCCAGCTCCGTCTGCGCCCCCAGAGCTACTGGGACTCTGCGTGTCTGACGTTTCACAGGCTGCACCTGGGGGGTCTATTGCTAACTTCAGCTTTCCCTCCAGGTGTCCAGCTCCTCAAAATACATCCTTGTGTTCGGTTACAGTGCTGGACAGGGCCCCCCGGTGACGCTTCCCCATCCCCTGTGACACTGAGGATATTCCCGGCTTTTGCTGCAATCACATCCGTGGCTTGCGCTGCCCTGCTGCCAGTAGTGGCTGGTACTCCCGTGTGCCAAGTACCACAAACTCCAGGTGACAAAGCCTCGTTTGCTGGGTTGCTTATCAACAGCCTGCATTTGCCCACTGGCCTCACAATGTGCTTACAGCACTACATTTCTCCAATCTCATACTGATGTTCATCCGTGTCGGTGGAATACGTGGCAGCTATATTTATAATCCAACTGGAATCAAACTGGTCCTTGATCTAACAGGGTCGTTGAGTGGCTGGCAGCCTTCTGCCGGAGTGTACATTAAGGCTTTGGATCTGCTAAAGTCGCACTGCCACTCGCTTTCTCGTCATTGGCAGTGTGTACGTCCTCAATCACTGCACATACGGCTGCTTTTTTCTTCCTGGAGGTAGATAGCTGTGACATTGGATCATAATGGTTCTGCCTCCCACACCCCTTGCACCATTGCCCAGAGGCGGGGCAATTTTCCTCCATGCCTTTCATGTTGCTTTCCACAGTGTATAAACTAGACCACGATGCCTGCCTCTGTGTCCTGCTTCCTTTAGCCTGTGTACTAGTTCTTCACTGGCAGCAGCTGTTGTTTTGATCCTTTCCCTGGACAGTTCAGCTCCCCCTTGCTATTTAGAGGCATTTGTTTAAGATTAGATCTGTTTCTCTCAACAGTCTCTCCTGCAAGCCGGAACCATGTGCCCCACAAACCATCCTGTCTCTAATTTGTGAGGCTTTTAGGTCTCCAAAGTTACATGTGGATGCCAGAGTTCTCCGCTCCATAAGAAAAGTAGCTGTTCCTTCCTCTGTTTCTTGGTTTTGAAAAAAAAATGGTGCCATTCTACAGTCTGGGGTCGCAGTACTCTTCAAACACCCCGATCAGCTATTCCAGTGTCTTGGGCTTTATTCCTGGCCCCGGTGTCTCACTCACTGCTCATTCTTCCCCCCCAACGTGATAGTAAAAAAGCTTTGTCATCATTTTCTCATCTTTAGCCACCCTGGCCAGCTCAGGATACAGACTCATGTCTTGCTTCCATGCTTGTGCGAGGCTATGTGTCTGGAAATCCATCAGGACTGGATATAAGTCCCTCTCTGCTGCCTGTTTGCTCTGCTGATGCTTTGGTTCCCAGCTGATCACACTTCTCTCTTCCTTGGCCTGAATCTTACAAGACAACCTGCTGCCACCATGTTTCATAGTCACATACTGGTTAATAACACGGAGGACTCCATATTTCTAAAACAAAAGTGGCTGTTTATTACGAGGACCATTTACAGAGATGTGGCAACTACTGCTAGAATTCTAGCTATGTGCAGCCAGCCTGAGTTCCTGGGGCCGCCTTGTACAGGGGTGCCGGTTGCCCCTTCCCCTTTGGGTCAGAGGGAGGCCGCACCGTCTCACTCAGGGTATGTCTACACTGCGGAGTGAAGCCAACTTATTTTAAATTGGCTTTCAACCACGAAATGTTAGAAGTCCCCGCTCGCCGGGCTTGGGTTGACAAGCAAAGCTATGCACCATGGGTAGCTATCCCACAGTGCAACTAGCCGCAGAGACTTCTGGGAAGGTTGTTGTCGTCCCATGATGCAGTGTCCTCCCCCCGCCCCCTTCTTGCCTGGTCCAAAACAAACAGACAATCTCCTTTTCGCACCATTTTTTCAAATCCTTCTTTCTGCCGCACGCACACCATTGCCTGAGAGGAATGGAGCCCGCCCAGCTCTGCACTATCATTGTGAGCATTACAAACACCTCACAACTTCTCTGGCAATATTTTCAGGGGCGAGACAGGAGCCACAGCACTGAAATTTGCGATGTTACAGAGGTCACCTTGTTACAAGCCACAGAACGAAACAATTCCCATTTGCTGCAGGCTGTCACACACCATCTGCAGTCGGTGGAGCGCCGCTTCTGGTGCCGGGAAACAAGCAGTGACTAGTGGGGTCGCGTCGTTCCGAAGGTGTGGGATGATGAGCCGTGGCTGCAGAACTTTCGTATGTGGAAGGCCACTTGCTTTGAACTTTGCTACTGACTGAAGGAAACCTAAACACAGCTGAAACTGACTGCACAGAACAGCTCCTTGTCTTATCACTGCACAGCTCCGTCCCTGCTGCAGAGGGCACGTGTTCTGCCTCAGGGTCAGGGAGGTGACAAAAGTTTTGCTTTGCCATTCCAACTCTAGGCAGGCGGGGGGGGGGTGACCAGATGTCCTGATTTTACAGGGACAGTCCCAATATTCAGGGCTAATCTTATTTAGGGCCTATTACCGCCCTCCCCATCTCGATGTTTCACACTTGCTAGCTGGTCACCCTAGAACTGGGGGCCCTTTGGGGCCAGCATTTGGGTCCAGTCAGAATATCAAGGGGTGGAGGGAGCTGGGCTGACTCACCTGGGATGGTCATTTCCTGGTCTGGCTGAGGAAGCTGCATAGCATTCTCTCAGGCAAGGCGACAGGCACAGCCCTGCTGGCTCTCCGTTTGCAGGGACTTTGCTGCCACCTCTCAGTGCACTACGGAAACACACGCAGCAAGGAATGACAGGTAACCGGTTTGCAGGAGACAACATGCAATGTGAATATTACCCTCATGCGTGTTGCACACACGTGCAAATGTTTCCCAGGAAAGTCTTCAGCTCTTTGTACACTCTGCACTCCTACGAGATGCATATTCTTGGGGCAGTACCTTCGGAAGACAGAGTGCTAGCAGGCCAAAGGAACAGACAGGGTCAAAGGAGCACAGCAGAAAATAAGGACCAGAGGTGGTCAAAGTCTGGGAATGGACTTTCCAAATTTGGGAAGTGTTTGGGACCCCGGTGGTGACCTTTGGATCGAGATCCAACTTTCACTTGGTCAGGTGTTTTTGGATCTGCGGGTGGTTTTAATTCTCTAGATAAAAATCAGAACCAACCCACACTTCCAACAAAACTCAGCCTGGCCCTGAACTGAACATTGGTTGAGGTTCAGAAAGTTTTGCTAACTTTTTTAACCAATTTTTGTACCTCATTGGCTCAGATTCCTTGAAATCAATGGGAGCTTGGGGCCTGAATATCTTTGCGGGGCTGGGCCATCATTTCATAAAGCATCTGAGCACCCAGATGTCCACGGGGGACGCCATGAAGGAGCACCGTACACAATCATCTCTACTCTCACCCCAGCTCTTCCACAGCATTTGCAGCCATAGTGGACCTAGAGAGCAAGGCAACGAGCTGCTTTTCAGTGTTTAAAACATCACCAAAGAAATGTACAACCTTGCAGAGGCCTCCTCTCTCTCTCACACACACACACATCCATTCTACTCTGCTTCCATGTTGCACCGCAGCTCTGTTGCCAGGCCAGCAATTCCAGTTCCTTGCCCCACAACTCCCCTACTTTCAGGCTCCTGGTGTCCCCATGTCCTGTTCCCATTCCATGCACTCGCTCACAACTTTGCATCATTATCTGCCTCCCATTCTATACACCCCACATTCAGACCTACCTACCTACCTTCAGGATTTTGGTGGACACTCAAGCATTTGGCTTCTCTCCTTCTCTCTGCACCTTTGACTGTCAAGAGTGATAAACATCTGCTGCTGTCCTGTCATCAGGCATCTTTGGGAGGGGCACTGATTTATTTCCCCACTCCACCATCCTCTTTGTGAGGGGCACTGATTCTTCCACCTTCTTGCCGCAGGAAAGAGGGCTGAGGGTGGTGGGAATTGAGCAGTGTTCAGCTGAGGAGGGGACCTCAGCAACTTTCCACCTTCTTCTAGCTCCCATGGCCAAACCCCAATGGCCTGTCATCCTTTTGACTCTTCAAGTCCCTGTCTCAGTAGAGTGTCACAGCTGAGGCTTGGGCAACCAAGCCAAGTGGCCAGAGTATAAAGACCTAGGTTGGGGTTCAAGGGCTGAAGCCAGGGATCAAAAACTGGGGTCAGAATCCAGGCACCAAAACCAGGCATTGAAGCGGGAGGCAGAGTCCAAGGGCAGAAGCTGGGGGTCTGAGTCAGCATCAGAATCCGGTGACAAGCCAGGAGGCTGGTCCATCACTACAGCTGGCTGGGGAGTCCACCTAGTTGCACAGATGCTTCAATGAACGACTGCTGGGCTTACATAGGGCACCTGGGCCAATCAGGGGCTTGCGGGAAGATGTCAGTCCAGCCTGCTGAGGGGATATTCCCTGCGGTGTTTATCTCCATTGTGTCTATGGGATATTGCTTCCAGCCCTAGCACGGCTGCTGAGGTCGGCACCCCACAGGCTTGGGTTCTAGTCCTTGCAGAACTGCCCAGCGGGGGTGTGACTGGCTGAGGAAGTGGCCTGGTGAGCTGGTGTTTGGGCGGGTGGGAGATGGGCTGTTTAGATGGCAGCATGGTGAGAGGGCTGCCTGGGCACTCGGGTAGCTGCTGGCTGGGGTGCAGACCTAGCTGTTGTGCCAGGAGCTGTTAGCGTAGATGAGTTTGTTAACTGCTCTTGCTGAGGCAAGCAATGGATTCAGAAGAAGCACATGACTGGGCAGATACCCCACAATCATGGGCTTCCCCTCAGACACAGGAGGAGATTCCAAACAGCTAGTGAAGTGCAAGGTTTATAGAAACCACAGTTAGCCTGACTGGGCTAAACAGAACCAATCTGGAGCAAGACAAATGCTCCATGTGCATCCTGTGTGTCTCAAAGACTGCAGCTGGGCATAGTAGCAGGGAGAAGAATGGTTGGGACATACACAGCCGCATCCCATACGAAGGAAACAGAGTTGGTCGAAACATGGGAAGTGGGGGGAATGTCATGAAACTTTTTTGAAGGCAGTGGAAACACGTCGAAGATCCACATGCAGATCTGGCTCTGTTCACCTCTTCCAGGACACAATATAAAAAAACGGTTTTGAGACACCTCAAGGTGTTCTGGCATCATAGAAACACAGAAGATTAGGGTTGGAAGGGACCTCAGGAGATCATCTAGTCCAACCCCCTGCTCACAGCAGAACCAACCCCAACTAAATCATCCCAGCCAGAGCTTTGTCAAGCCTAGCCGTAAAAAGCTGTAAGGATGGAGATTCCACCACCTCCCTAGACAATCCATTCCAGTGCTTCACCACCCTCCCAGTGAAGAAGTTTTTCCTAATATCCATCCTAGACCTCCCCCACTGCAACTTGAGACCATTGCTCCTAGTTGTGTCATCTGCCACCCCTGAGTCAGCCTGGCTCCATCCTCCCTGGAACCGCCCTTCAGGTAGTTGAAGGTTGCAATCAAATCCCCCCTCATTCTTCTCTTCTGCAGATTAAATCAGCCTTTCCTCATAAATCTTGTGCCCCAGCCCCCTAATCATTTTTGTTGCCCTCCACTGGACTCTCTGCAATTTTTCCACATCCTTCCTGTAGTGGGGGGCCCAAAACTGAACACGATACTCCAGATGTGGCCTCACCAATGCCGAACAGAGGGGAATAATCATGTCCCTCGATCTGCTGGCAATGCTCCTACTAATGCAGCCCAATATGCCATTAGCCTTCTTGGCAATAAGGGCACCTTGTTGACTCATATCCAGCTTCTTGTCCACTGTAACCCCCAGGTCCTTTTCTGCAGAACTGCTGCCTAGCTCATCGGTCCCCAGTCTGTAGCAGTGCCTGGGATTCTTCCGTCCTAAGTGCAGGAGTCTTCTCTTGTCCTTGATGAATCTCATCAGATTTTCTTTTTTTTGGCCCAATCCTCCAATTTGTCTAAGTCCCTCTGTATCCTGTCCCTGCCCTCCAGTTTATCTACTACTCCCTCTAGCTTAGATGCCTTAAACTAGCTCCTGAGCGGGCTCCTTTCCAAATCAGCCATCTCAATGGCCACTTCCTCTCATGCTATAATGAAAGAGATGCCTGCACATGCCTTAGGAAACCGTTCCAGATCCCTGTGACTGAGACCCATCTCCTGTCCTTCCACTCTTTATAACCCTTCACAAATTCCTAGCTAGGGAGGATACATGCATTTTCCTCCTGAAAAAATGAATATGTTTGTGAAATCACTGGAAACTAAAAGGGGCCAAGCCTGGGGAGCTTGCTGATGGAGAGCTGCCGGTAGCACCATTGGCAGAGGGAGACCAACAGGTGAGCCATGGTGACCACTTACTCGTTGGGATTATAAACAGGCAGAAGATCTGAAGAGCTCTGGGTGAAGGCAACAAGAGAGGGAAAAATAAGTCTTATTTGAAGCAGCCAGGATATTTTACCTGAAAGGCAACCCAGGCTGCTTTCAACAACCTATCTGAAAGAGATCAGCTGAGTGCATGCTCCAGATCTGGTGCCATTTGAACAGAAATCTACAAAGGGAAGGCACTCTATAAGTGTCAGCAGTATTAAGACTATTTGCATTAAGGTAACACCTGGAGGCCACAACATTGAGAAGGGCCCCATTGTGTTAGGAGCTGTACAGAGCCATAAGAAGAGACTGAGTCTGTCCTGAACAGCTAATAATCTGAACAGACAAATAGAACAGATGTACCCAAGGTCAGACACTAGAACTCCCTTCTCCGGAGTCAGAGTTCACTGCTCTGCCTCTCAACCCGCGGTGCTGTCCTTGGGCCATCATCAAAGAGTGTCTCGTCTGCATAATAGCAAGAATATGACACACCGACAGCTGGTAACATCACGCTGCATTGTCAGAGACCTGCCTGCACGCTGAACTTCCTGCCAGGTACAGGGTTAAGTGAAAACCGTTAACTGGCGTATAGGTCTTGTGGTTTCTAATGCAGACATAGGTGTGCATTTAATGTGTGTGTATTCATGTGCTGTCACACTGCAGCGTATGGTGTGGGTGAGAGGGCAAGGCACCAGTGTACACTCCAGACACCCAGGCCTCCAGCCTTTCCCCGTCCCACCCAACCTCTTCTGGGCTATGTGCCAAGACAGGGCCTCATGCTGCTCCGAGATGGGGGTGGGGGGAACGGAACCAGTTGGGAGCTATTGTTCACCTCCCCACTGTTCTTTTTCTTTTTAAAACATTTTCTTCAGTGTATGAGTGGATTTCATTGGCCACAAAATGCCCACAAAGCCCACAAAAGTCAGATCAGGGAAGAGCAACCAAAAATGAACAAACGGGTGGGAATGAAGGTCACAGACTCAAAAAGAGGGAAGCGGGAGGGGACACCAAGCGGAGAACCTTGGATTGCGGGATTTCTAGTCCCTTACGTTAGTCACTCAGCTCGGACTACAAGACTGAGGATGACGCCAAATGGGGAAAATGAACACCAGCAAACCCACCGAGATTCAAATTCAGATGGCTGGATTCAGAGTCCATAGCAGTGACTATGGATCCAGATTGAGAGCCCGGGAGGACTAAGTCTTCAGTTTATCCACAGAGGGACCATAATCCAGGCAGTGGACATTAGAGGTAGTCAGGAATTTTCCAGCAATATGTGTCTTTGTCAGAAACTGCTGATTCAAAATGTTGGCAGAAAAGGGTCGTTTTCAATGATTCAACCAGTTTGAAAACCTCTGGGAAAAACATTTCAAAATTGACAAAATGTCCCATATTGACAGCTTTGAAACCAACTGTTTTAGTTCAAAACAACTTTTCATTTTGAAATTTTAGTTAATTTAGACCAAAAAGATTATGTGTGAAAAAGCTAAACATCAAAATGAAACATTTCAAAATTTTTGAAAAGAAACGTTTCAATTGACCTGATCTGACTTTTTCTTTTCTTTTTTTTTTTTTTTTGAATTATTGCTTCATGTGCATTTTAAAGCTTTTGACATGTTTTGACCCAATTTCGGACAGGAAAATATTTCCAAATCTCAAAAACTCTTATGGGACGGGAAAGCCATTTCCCACCCATCTCCAGAGGACATGCAGCTTTCCCCCACACCAACTTCAAGCAGAGCCTTTACGAGAAGGAATCATTTCACAGGACAGCCTGCCTCCATGGCTCACACACGTCTCGGTTGAGGCTGTCAGTATTACGGAGGTCACCAGAGAAGATGGGCTATGTGACACAGCAGATGTCACTTCACTGAGCAGTATATTGAGACTATGGACAATTTTTTAATCTCTCCTTTTCCTTTCCCTCCCTCTGCTTTATAGCAACTGCAGTCCCAAGCTTTCTCGGGAGGCGGGATATTCTCAGTGAATTCTCAGAACAATTCCAACTAGCTATCTGCGGTTTGGAGTCGCCATACACAAACCTGATTGCTCCTACGTGTGTTATAAGGGCAGGTTTTTCTCTTGATCCTTTCGACTGTTCAGAATGTAATGAACTAGTCTGTGTATCAGCAGCCCCACCCAGAACCCTGCCAACGTCCAAACATCTGCAACAATTTAGCCAGTGCCATTCTCTATTTTTTTATTTTTTTGATGGTTGGTAACCTAACCTCTCCCCTGCTGCCAGAACGTGTGTGTTTCGGGTGATCAGATGGCAAGTGTGGAAAATCGGGAGAAGGGGTAGGGAGTAACAGGCGCCTAGATAAGACAAAGCACCAAAGATGGGCACTGTCCCTATAAAATTGGACCATCTGGTCACCCTATGTGTGTTACTACAGAACATCCACTCTGATGAATGGGAGACCCATGTACCATACGATGCACTCTCTGTCTTGTCTTGCCATAGTTATAGGGGTCTTCTGCTTGTGGGGCGTATGCCTTGCGCTGCCTTTCAGCTTGGAAGGAGTTTACGTCACAGCCCTTGAGCCCGCGACACAGGAGCATGAGCTGCTCCCCTTTTCCCTGTGGTGTTTTATGAGCTAGTTTTCTATGAATTGTTGAGCTTTAAGCCACTGTTAGCAGAGGGGGAAGCACACAGACTTGAGTGCAATGCGGGGGACTGCATCCACTAGGAAGCAGTCCCTCTCCCCAGCTTCGATGGTCATGTCGGACGTGGTTGGCTCTTCCTTTCCCGCCCATCGGGCAGGCCTCACCCTTCAGACAGTAGGGCTTCTTGTAGCACTCAGGAGCAGTCTCTCCAGCCTCAGCAGCTGGGCTTTCCTCTTCTTCCTCCGGGTAGCAGGACACGGCTAACTGAACAGAGTTCACCGGCCCCAAGCCTCCTAGCTATTCAAGGGGAAGGCTTTACGGTTACACTCCGCCATACACACAACACAGTCACCCTCTCCCTCACCCCAGATAGCCACACATAGCCATGCACACTAGGCCATGGGCGGCACGTTACTCCTGCCTTGGGGAGGTTGGATGGGGAGGCACTGACGCTCGGACCATGGCTCTGCCCCTTCAACCGATGCCCCACCCCCATTCCGCTCCAGCCCCCGCCCCCACTCAGCCCGCCCCCCCCCGAGGACACCCCCCACACCGCTTGCATTCTTTGCCCACTCCCACGTGCACCTCTTGGAGGAGGGGACAAAGAGGTGTCAGTGGCAGGCAAAGAAGGGTGTCGGGGGAGGAGCTAAGTGGGAGTGGGGCCTGGGGTGGAGGCAGGGTGGAGCACGGGACTTCTGGCAGCAGCTATCTGGGGAGGCTTAGCCTCCCCCAGGCTACTACACACAGAGCCACTGTCCCCACCACACTGAGTCAGTCATTTGCCGTCCCACCCTCCCCTACTGATCACACACACACACACGTCCCCAGGAGCGTGTTCAGCTCTCGAGCCCCAGGAGGCTGGTGTTATAACAAAAGCCACCGACGCCCTCGTCTTCCCGAAACACGGGGCAACATCGCAGCCTGCCTTAAACCTCTTTGAAGTAAGGGAACATCTGGCCGCCCAGGCCTGGCCTGTTACTCACACCGGCAGGTCTGTGTGTGGCCCCCGCCAGGAGTGGGTGAGCAGGGAAGGGCGGTGGAGAATTCTCCGTCCACCTGCCCCAGTGGAAAGCCGAGGGGCAGGAGAGTTCTGTTACACACGGCCTGCTCCATGCCAATTGGGACAGAGTTGATCCTGGGGAAACAAGAGATGGTTCTAACCGGCAGCTGAGTAATCCCCGCGTCTTGCTGCCTTCTCCAAGTCAGAGCAGGGAGCTGGAAAAAGTGATGTGTGTGTTTTTAATTGCAGGACGCTCCTTCCCCGGCTCAGGGTTGGGCTGGAAAGAACTCAGCAAGTGAAAGCAGTTGACACTTTTGCTGGCGGTAAGGTTCAGCAGGGGTCAGGGCTAATCCAAGCAGAGCCGATGGGAGGAGAGAGCGAACGTAAGGGAGGCTGGAGGAAAATCAGAGTGAAGCACCGAGAGGTAAAAACTGTGTCAGACGCTCTCAGGAGAGAGGAAGCGAATTCATAATCCAAACAAAACTGGCCAGGTTCACGCGCTTGATGCTGCCTCTCTGGAGGGGTCTAATTTTACCTTCAGCTGGTAGGGGCAGGGGCGAGCAGGGCTCAGGGGCGCAAAGCCACAGCTGGGGGCAGGCAATGGAGGAGTTTGAGTCACGATGTTGGTGCACGGGCACGTTTAGGCTGGGTGATGGTTTGATGTAGTGAACATGGAAAGGAGTGAATGACCCACCAAAGGCTTGTGCTGAGGCTTATCCACAGCACATCCCTGGGACCTCTCGCTGCTGGGCTATACATGGAGTGGTGGCAGACAGGACTGTAGCCCCATGAAAGATAAAATTGTGCAAGCCCCATATAGCAGCAGTTTTTAAGGGCCACCTCCATTTCCCCAGGCCTGTGAGCCCTTATGTCACAAGGGGATCTCATCAGCCCCAGAAGGAATAGGAGAATGGCTGGCACTGGTCCAGGCAGCAATACAGCGAGACCTGCTGTAACAATTCCAGCTGGATTTCCCAGGGGTCACCCGTGTTCAGCCATTCCTGACCTGACTTGAGGTAGCCTAATAGAAGTGGTGGGCAGCAAAGCTTCCATTAAGACCAATCTCCCAGCAGGGAAGATAGTATCAAGGACTTCTTTAAAAGCCAGAGTTGGGGGAAAGGGGCTTTGGGAGGGGGTGGGGGGTGATCTGATTCAAAGCTATTCAACTCTGGGTTGGCAGTTTGAATCCAGGTCCAGGATTCAAACATTATTCCCCTGTGATGGGCGTTTGTTGGCCTATTTGACTTGAGTCAGTGGCCTTGATTCAGTTCGCAGTGCCTAGACCAGTACCCATATCACTGGTATCTTCATTAGCAGCCTTGGCAGAAAGACCATTCAATTATCCATCAAAAGGACAACCCAGAAAATGAAGGGTACAATTATGGGAGCTCTGTGATTCTAGAGATAGCAGCATACCAGAGACAGCATGGATCCGAGAAGAGATCTTTGCTTCCAGTAAGTGATCAAGTTGAAATGAACTCTCAGGCACACAGTAAAAATATGTGATGACATTATGAAGTCTCTGACAGTAAAAGCAGTAACAGTGAGTGCAGCTCCAGTCATTGGAACTGGCCAAGATTTTAATAGAATTACTGACAAGCAATGGAATAAATGTGTTGGATTGTGTGGGCCAAATGCATCCTTGGTGTAACTCAGTTAAAGTCACGGGAGCAACTACACCAATAATTAGAGCTAGCTGAACATTTTCTAAACTCATTTTTATTGTGGAAAATGTTTGGTTTAGTCAACAATTTCCAATTTTCTGGCCAAAGACTTTTTCGTTTTGGGTAAAAAAACATTTCATTCTCAAATGGTTTTTGAAAAGAACAAAAAACTTTGCAGGAAATTTCTAAAGACATTTCTTTTTAAATGTCTTATGAAAAACAATTGGCATTTCTTAACAGCGCTACCAGAAATGAATGCCCAAAGAATGTAAACATGAATGCACACACACAAACTTCCACCAGCTCTTGCCATTCAAGTCACAGCTGTGTGATGTCCTTTTGGGCCCCAGCATTGATGTTCTGATGGATCAGAGTGTTTGAGTGAATGTTACCTATACAGCCGCACAGAACTTAGGCAAGTATTCATGCCTAACCTTAGTTTAAACCCAGTATTGCCAACTTCAAGCGCTCCAAAATCATGAGTCATGAGATTGGCTTCAAAAATATTAAATTTAAAAAAATACATTTGGGTTATTTTTCTTTGCTTTCTGGTTTCGGAGTCTTTAGGTCACGGGTCACATTTTCAGGTTGTTCTCTGGTATGATGAGGGCTAGAACCGTCCTTTTGTTTTGTTTTTTGCAATGAAAGCAGATAGTCTCATGAACTAACATGATCCCGGGAGCTGTGGCAGCGCCATAAACCAAACTGCTGAGTATCTGTCTCCCCACTGGATTCTCATCCTGGGCAGCACCGAGTCCCCTGACAGCGTGACATTCCCCATAGAGTCAGACACAGGGTTGGCCTTGTTGTGACACCGCTCCTGTAAATAACACCCGCTCTCCTGCTCCCCAAGCATGGCCAGGAGAACGGTGCCCAGGACTGTGACAGGGCTCCACTCACCATGCTGGCGCCTCTTGCTGGCTGTCTTGGGGATTAGCTCTGCAGGTCCCTACACCGGCTCCCGTGGTGCCTTGCCTGCTGTCCCGGCTGATTTCTGACCCACACCACCCCAGGGACTGCAGCGGCGTCTTCGTGACATGGCCCTCCGGCTGAGTCAGCCCCTGTGCTCCCCCTTCCGGGGTTTAGTGCGGCAGTGCAGCTGTCTAGCCACTTCCCCAGTGCTGAGTGGAGGGGGACCCGGCCTGCCCACTACTCTGGGTCCCTGCCCAGGGGCCTGTCAATGGCAGCCAGATGCTGTATCCCCTCCAACTTCTCCTTACATTTCCCTGGGCCACTTCCCCATGGCCACAGCACCTTCTTCACCCTTCACGCAGGGCCTCAGCAAGTCAGTCCTAGCAGCCAGCCAAGAGCTCCCTTTCTCTCCCCCGGCTCCCTGCCAGCAACTGCTCTGTCCAGAGGGCTAGCCAGGAACCCAGGCCTTCCTGGCAGTGACTGACCCTGTTCTGCCCTGCGGTTCTTCTTATATGGGCCTGCGGGCCGGACTGGCTGCTCCTCACAGCCTCTCTCCTATTGGTTGCTTCCCTGAACAGCTTCTCAAGGCCTCTGTTAAGCCCTTGCATGCCAGCATGGGGCAGACACCCATCACACGGACATGCTCCATTTTCACCTGCATCGACAGGGAGCAGATACATGTTGCTGCTTGGCACTGGATGACTCAGAGGCTTGGCAGTGAATTACAGAGCCTTTTGACCCCAGGTCACCAGTGTTCTTTCAACTGTATCTGTCGAAGATCTTGTATAGCCTCTCCACAGTATATGAGCACCTCACTTATATCAATAAATGTATCTTCCCTACACCCCAATGAGGAAGGAAAATACTATTCCCTTTTACAGACTGGATCCAAGACAAAGAGGGATTAAGTGACTTGACCCACGAAGACTATGGCAGCATCTAGAACATCTAGAACCAAATTTTATGAGCCATGGGCCACTTGCTTCACCATAAGACCACCCTTCCTCCTCCTGAGATGAAAGACCCAAAGTCATCACCATTTTATGGCTCAAAAGTTTCTCGTGTGTAATGAATTTGTGGGTGGGGGGAGGAAGGAGGGCCCTCAGACCAGTTACTTGCAGGCATGCATCCTCATTAAAAACCCTGCCAACACAATGGGTGTGAGATGGCAGTCAATGGGACCCAGGACTGCAGGCCATGGAGAGATCAGGCCTTTCTCATCATTGGAGGTGCTTTCAAGTCAGGGTGAAAGCACATTGGCCAGGGATGATTTGGAGAAAAACTCACACTGCTCTGTCCATGATGGATAGAAAACTTCAGTCTCCAGGCCTGTCCATCCACCATCTTTCACCAGCATTAAATTCACTTACAAGTGTTTAAAGAAAGGCTTGGAACTGCAGATTTTGGGGACCAGGCACTATTTGTGTGTTTGCTGTGATCACAGGTGACGTTGCACTGAGAATGAAAGGAGGACATGTTACCAGTGGACCTGTGAAGCTAAGCACCGTGTTTTGCATAGTTTTTGAGTCACATTACCAGGTGAGATATCACTCTACATGTCACAACGCAGCATTCCCTGGATTTGATGAATGACATCAGCCCTAGTGCAGAAACCAGCCCCGGGTCTCATGTGTTCTACTTGAAGAAATGTGGATACCCCGCTGGAGGAAGCAGGAGACATGCAGCCCTTTGAAACTGATCCCAACCTTTTGGCATTAGCATGTCCTGGTTCCTGCATGCTCATCTCATGGGACCAAGTGGAACCAACTCCAAGCCTCGCTAATCAGATAGCATCTAAGGGGTTAAGAAAACCAACCCTGCCACAAGAGATATGAACCGAAACTCCACTAGAGACCTTCAAATCCTGTTAATTGATGCCACACATGTGCTGCGTTTAGCCTCTGACCTTTCTTGTAATAGTTTACACAAGTGGTATCAAGGCCAGTGTTTCCTTATGTGCCAAGTTGCCAGGGCAACTGCCATGTGATCTTCTTAACTATGTAATCCTGACCCTGGGGGGCAGTGTGGACACAACCTCCATTGGACAAAAAAATTTGCAGACGTGTGTTTGTACAGCACCTAGCGTACTGGGGTTCTGCTCCATGACTTGGGCTCCTAGGTGCTATGACAATACAAATAATAAATAAATAATCCTGTAGATATACTCAAGTCTCTTTTGAAGCCTTAACATGCTACACTTGTGTTTGGTTCTCAGCTTAATTAAGAACATCCTGCTCTGAGAAAGACTTCACTTGTCCATATCTTCTCCCTACACTTAGGATTTCCTCACCTTTTAATACTCTGGTTTTCTTGTCCGTCCTCGGTGCCCATCCCCAGGCAAGCTTCGTTGAATCCAGAAGCAAAATGAGCATTCAGACAAAACGGAGTTAGTTTCACGATGGAAGAGGAGGTCATATACACTGCCTAGCCACCTGGGAGCAGAATAAAACCTCTGCGACTTCGGGGCCTTGGCGCGTTGCTTGAGTGGCAAATTCTTCCTAATAAATGGAACGCACAGTCGAACCAGTACGACATGGGCTCAGCTGTGATAGGAAAAGCTATTCTTTGGGTGATTCCAAATGAATAAAACCTGTGATCTCTTTGTGGACCGTTTGTGAACACGCACAAAAAACATCTACATTTGTTGACTAAACTATTTGCAATGAATTTGAGTCATGGCCTTTGTTTGAAGGTAACCAAATCCTCATGGAGCATGAGAGAGTGTCAGGAGGGCAGGGTCCCAGCGACAGCTCTGCGAATGCCCAGAGGGTCCAGTCATGATCAGGGTCCTCACGTGCTGAGTGCTCAACAGTACACATGGGTACGGACTCAAGCAAAAGTGCCAACTTCCTTATTGGTATTTGATTTAACCCCATAAAGAATATCTCCAGAACAAACTCTGGAAGCATGTAGGACAGGTACTGTGTTATATGACATGCAGAAGTCAATGCACTTTAATGGCAGAGCTCTGCCATACCAACTGACCTTAAAGGTCTCCAGCCTTTGTCTGAAGCTGGGTAACAGGTATATGTGTGACTGTTGGATGCGGGATCTCATCATGGCCTGGTATCAAACATACCTCTAGAAGAAAGCCTCAAGGATTTCTGGAATCATTTCATCAAAAGCCCTGTCAGAACTTTACAATCCAACATTGCGCTAAACCTTTGGAGAGACAGACAAACAACTATGAAATCATCCTCAGGATGTCACCCATGTAGAGAGCAAATGTGATCTCCCAACCTGAAGCCAGTCACATTAGGATTTGGGTCATTCCTTATAGCATGGGGGAAATGTTCCAAAACCAGCACGGATACATTCAGTGTGAAGGGATGCTGGCGAAAGTCAGGCCAAATCCAGATGTGAAACTGATTCTGCCCTGCCTTCCACCTTTGAGGAGTCATTTACTCCTATATAATGTGAGTGCAAAGTGGGTGCAGGATGCTACCAGAACAGATTGTCCATGTTTTATAGCTGCTATCCTCTAGTGTAAGTGCATGAGGTACAAGCCAATGGAGAAATAAATTCTATGCTTCTTGGACCTCAAATGAAAAACCCACTCAACCCAGTCATACACCCTTTCAATTACAAAAATAGAGCTTTTTATCTTATTCAACTGAACGTAGTGGGTAAAGTCAAAGCCTGGATTCCAGGATTCTGAGAGACTGTAGTGTGACAGTCTGGCTATCTTCCAGCAGCTTCAGTAAATAGACAATGGAGATTTGATTTTCAAGATGCCACAGAGTTTTGTGTTGGCAACAAAGGACAACACTGTGAAAGGGAGAAGTTGGGGCTTTGGGCACCCAGGACGGGATAGGAGGGAATTGTAGATTGTGAGATAAGCACATCAGGTAGACATTTCTAGTGAAAAATAGTCAATAACAACATTCACATTCTGGGTAGGTTTCAGAGTTAACACCTCAATTAAGATGAATGTGGTCAGTTCACATCTTCCAGAGCTATTGTTAAGTAAGGCTGCAGACTCAGGAAGACACCACTTCATTGGTTACACTCAGTTCACAATTCCAAGGTTTTCTTACAACTAGGAGGGCTGGAGACATTTTCTCTTTTAATGAAAGCTGAGGTTTGGACTCACAATTCAGTGCAAGGGATGGATTCCACAGCAAATTCTACAGCCGTGGGTTCATGGAGCACGTAGGCCCTGAGGTCAGGTTAAGAAGTCTCCTCATGTTGCTGGAGGATTTTCTGCCAGTCTCCTAGCCTTTCAGCTAAGATCAAGGGCCTGATCCCGTTGCCATAGAAGAAGTGGCAAAGCTCCCGTTGGTCTATGTGAGCGGGAACAGGCTCTCCCACAGAGCAGTTCGGGCCCAAGACAGTAGTCACACCCAATGGTTTGTCTCCAACTCCAGCCTTGCCTAGCAGGTGCAGCTCTGTGCAGCAGCTCCACCTGATAGGTGCAGTTTCCAGCAACAACCCATCTAGTGGGACAGTTCCTGAGCAGCCTGAAGGAACCTGGGCCCTGCCACCCTACCAGCTTCCATCCCAGGGCCTTGGCCTCACTCATCCAGTGGCTTCTTGCATCAGCCTCAAGTCAACTTCCCCGGGTCGTTTCCTACCTCATTCTGCATCCCCACTGGCCCCTGTCTGTCCCTGGGAGCGCTGCCTCCTGGGCTTCCACCCCTGGTCTCAGTCTCTGGGTGCTGTGTCTCCCCCGTTCCCCGGCTTGGTGCGGGCTCGGCTCACATCCTTCCCTGGAGTTCCCAGAGCACGTCCTACTCCCTGGCCTGCCAGTCCCTGACTAAGCTGTCTGGCTGCCTTTTAAAGCCCACCTCCAACCCGAGCATACTTGGCACAGGCGGAGGGGTGGGGCCTCCTTAGCCCACGGTTGCTGCTTCATCCCCTCCTGTCCAGTGAGAGGTTTATACACCCTGTCACCACTGAAAGGGAGGCTCAAGCTCTAGCCACGTATCAAGTTAATATCCTCTCTCACGAGACTATTCATGGTATAGATTTGAGGATGCCCTGTGTCTTTTCACTCTCTAGCTGTTATGATCCTACCAACAGGATATTAATGGAGTGTACTGAGCACATACACTGTGATCCACCCACTCCTCCAGAATCATGGCCCGTATCTTCGATCTAGTTAAGAAGACACTAAGAGGCAGTCTGCCAGGACCTACTCTTTTGCCATGCAAAGCTGATGGGATGGCCTCAGTATGATAAGGGGATACAAACCCTATTTCTATTTGTATGCTGCCATTTTAAGTAGAGCTGTGTAATGGAAAGTCCTTTTTGTGGAGGATTTCATGGCAAATTTGGTTTTGTTCCAATTTGGAACCCAACAGAAAAATGGCCCCCAAATGACGGAACATTTCATTTAGACAAAACCAAAACATTTTTTAAAAATTCTGGACTTTATTATTTTATATTATGTGAATGTGTAATAGAAAATGTTTTCCAAGTCAAAATGAAAAAGTCATTTTGAAAAAGAAACCAGAACATTTTTTTTACAAAGGTGTTGACACATTCTGGTTTTACCTTACTGGAACTTTTTCCTCCCCCGCTTTTTCCTCTGATACAAAATTTCTGCAAAATCATGTCAGTTTCACAAAGTTTTTAGCTGGAACTGCACATTCGGATGACAAACGGTGCAGGCTACGTTTTTCTAACCCGCTCCGATTGTAAGGCTTGCAAGGCTCTAGGCCCTATTGTATTTTAGAACCATAACTGTCAGCTGCCCCTCGATAGGGGAATCTACTAGAGCCAAACATTATTGTCAACCTGGGCAACAGGAAGAGTCCAGACCATAAAGCGTTATGGAACTGATTAAAAAGACAAGCAGTCTCCTTGGCTCTGATCACTGGCTCCTGATCAGTGGAGAATCATAGAAATGTAGGGCTGTCAAAGACTTCAAGAGGTCGCATGGACCATCCCCTCATGCTGACGCAGGATTAAATATGCCTAGCATAGGTGCGATTGGGCTGTTAATTTCTTGATTGGCCTGGCATTAACATGGGGCAGATACTCACAAGAACTCAGCTCCATTGAGCCAAATTTTCAAGAGTGTCCAGCACACAGTGTGACTCGTACAGCTGGATTCGCAGAAGATCCCAGCACCCACATCTTTGCTGAACTTTGTGGAAAACCTGGACATCAGTGTTCGCCTTGTTACCTTTCCCTGCATGAAACCGCAGGGCACTTTCTCTGCTTTCTCTCTGTGGCTAGAACACAGCTGCCCTTTCCTGGCAGTGCCCTGACCAAGTAATTGAGAGCTTCCAGGTTTCCAGTGCTGGATACTTTCACTATTTAGTTGTGAGCGGGGCAGAACTAATGGCCCCAAGGAATGCTTTGTACTCTCTTGGGACATACCTAACGTGTATATACTTGCTCATTGGCTGAAACATCATAGTGGGTGCCTGAAGGTTTGGGTCTAGGCATCAGAGGGAATGGTGATGGTCAATATTTAGCCTTAAATGTTGATTTCCAACAAAGAGATCCAGCTTTCTCTCAACAAGAAGCTCATAAACATACCCAACCAGCTCGCAAATAAATCCTCGTTTGTGTAGGACTCTCATAAAAACAAACTTTTTGTGTTCTCGGGCTCCCTTTGCTGGCTGATGTAGAGTCACTATTAGCAAACAAGCCCTGTTTCTGAAAGCCTGCTGGCTGTGTATCGCTCTATGGAAAATTAGCTGCAGTTCCTGAGCCCATATCCGTGTGGACATCACAGGAATTATTACATGACACCTTGGCTGGCAATGTGAGCAGAAAGGCCAAGAACCAAATTTGGGCTATTACTGATTGATTTGCATCTCTTCTATAAACCTCCAAGTGCTCTGCACAATTCAAAATAAAATCTACCCATATCAAGATTCAATCATTTAATCCAACACAAAAATGGCTAGGATATGGCAACCTTTATAACAGTAGCAATTTAACCTGTGGATTAGCTGTAATTTGAAGCCTTTAAATCAGGATTTGAGGACTTCAGTATGGGCCTACTACAGGAGTGGGTGGGTGAGGTTCTGAGGCCTATGATGTGTAGGAGGTCAGACTAGATGATCATGACGGTCGCTCTGGCTTCAAAGTGTATGCATCTGTGGAACCCAGGACCTTCCGCACCACAGAACAGAGCTCTTCCACTCAAGCTAAAAGAGCAACTGCTCTTAGAAGAAGCTGGTAGCAGTTGTAGGATGCTATCCTCCAGTGGATCAGCCATTGCAGGAGGTTATGACACAAAGTATTACACCAAGGACAGTGTAAAATGGTTTAGGACAGGAAGTGAGGGAGAACACGTCACCCAATTAAAGCAACAAGGGAACTTAGATCCTAATAATGTAGTTACTGTACCTGGACTGGAATTTGGCCAGAACACCAAGGCTAATATGAGATGTCCAATAAACCACAAACGAACAAGACCTGTGCCACATCTCCTCACAAAGTGCTGAGACCCAACAAATGTTCTGATGTATTTGTTTGCAGTAGGGCATACAGGCCCCAGTCAGGGATCATTCATTAGGCACTGTACACGCAAGATGGTCCCTGCCCCCCAGATTAGATAACAAGGCAAGTTTATGTATAGAGACTGAAGGTTGCTACGCAAACAGACAATGTGGAGAACAAGGTGACAGTGAAATCATTAGGGTTAACACGATAACCATCCACCCCAGCGCACTAAGCTGCCAAAGCATTGTTAAGAGCCATCTTCTCGTTCCAAGAGGCAACCCAGGGTAGGGGAGGTTTGGATAAGCAAAAGCATTTGAGCTCTGGGGCTGCGGAAACATCACTTCTCCCCAAATTAGCTCAGAATGTGAAACCCTTTCAGCGCATCCCTTTAAGTCGAGATCATGCAAGCGAAACAGCAGAGAACACGCCCCGTGTTAGTCAGCGAAGAGCTTGCTTTATCTTCAAACGTTCATCCACACAACCCGTTAAAAACTGCACGGCTAATATCCCAGAGACAATTGCCTTTGAACGCCTGCTTTGTCTGCTCGCTTTATTTAGACTTTTGATGCCAGTGTTTATTCGCTCTTTAAAAAGCCATTCAGTGCCGATCCCAAATTAACTGCAGATGTGAGAGCAACGGGAACATTCCCTCCATCATATTTCACACACTTCTGTCTTATTTAATTCTTGGAAACTCTTTTTCTTTTTAAATATAAAAATATTTTTTTTTAAATCTCCAAGGTTTTGGAGAGTGGAACCTTTCCCTGTGTGGTCTGCAAACTCTGGCGGCAAAGCCAGTTCCTAAAGTTCACAAACTCTGGTATAAATCGTCTCCTTATCTTGCTTATTGGGTTTCTGTTTTCCCTGAGATACATCCTGGATCAGACCCACAGCCAACGCTCATGCACCATTTGCTCCAGCAGCTCTGGCTGGGAAAGGCTGCCATTGGGGAAACTACGAGTTCCTCCATGCTTGCACTAGTCCATAGAGCACCTCCTGCTGGCATAGACTAGGAGTTCCCCTGACACCCATTCCTTACTGTCATTTCTTCAGATAGAGGCTGAGTCTGGCATAGCTGGGAGCTCTCCAATGGCCGGTACATCTACAGTTCCTGCTCAAAAAGGCGAGGGGAGGGGCGCAATCCTCAGAGCCTCCCAGCTCTGTGCTTAAGGCAGCAATAGGGTTTTAAACTGCTTTTGAGTTTCCTGTATTCTGGGGCCATCCAGGGACCAGCACAGCACAAAGCATCAGACCAGCCTTCAGAAAATGCCGCGTCCCATGGCTCTCAATAGGCACGGGGAAGCAGAGCTGTAGCACCATCGCATGTGCTCCCCACCCTCTACCAGAGGCTGGGAGCAGAGCCTTTGTGCTATCCAGGGGTGCGCCTTACATAGGGGTGTTCTCAGGAGGCAGTTTCTGCCCCATGTAAGGCTCCCATATGCTGCCAGCGCAGCAAATTGAACCCTTGGTATAACTGAAAAGTA
The DNA here is from genome assembly GCA_007922155.1 of Mesoclemmys tuberculata. Taxonomy (NCBI): domain Eukaryota; kingdom Metazoa; phylum Chordata; order Testudines; family Chelidae; genus Mesoclemmys; species Mesoclemmys tuberculata. The sequence goes on from ML675626.1 coordinate 1,220,842, forward strand.
GGCCCTTGGCCAAAAGTTCCTTCGAAACTAACGCACCTGGTTCAGCATCTGTAGCCAGGGCACCAGGCTGTATGTGACTCCATGGCCACAAACGGCCCCTTGATGCCAAACCGTGCTCCAGAGTCTCAACTTCCCTTTACAGCATGAGCCACATAGAAATAGAGGCCATGGTGTCTTTCTGAGCAAGGCGCCAACATGATCTGTCCAGTTCATCTGACTAGACTGTCGAGTCTTAAACCGCATGATGACAATTAAATGACAAAGCCACTGGCTATTCCACTGCTGAGCCTTTTAGTGGAAAGATGCAGCTAGTTTGCTTGTCTCACATTCCCCAAATCAATAACAGGCGATATTGCACTCATTGTGTTAGTCACAGATTCATGGACAGTAAGGGCAGAAGGGACCATCATGACCATCTAGTCTGACCTCCTGGACAATGCAGGCCACAGAACCTCACCCACCCACTCCTGTAATAGCCCCCTAACCTCTGGCTGAGTTACTGAAGTCCTCAGATTGTGATGTAAAGACTTCAAGTTACAGAGAATCCACCAGTAACACTAGTTTAAACTGGCAAGTGAAGGCAAAACCCCCGCAGGCTCTCAGCCAATCTAGGAGAAATTCCTTCCCACCCCCAAATCTGGCAATCAATTAGACCCTAAGCATGTGGGCAAGACTCACCAGCCAGGTATCTGGGAAAGAATTCTCTTTAGTAACTCAGTGCCCTCCCCATCTAGTGTCCCAGCACTGGTCGTTGGAGATATTTGCCGCTAGCCATTGCAGATCGGCTACGTGCCATTGTAGGCAGTCACATTATACCATCCCCTTCATAAATTTATCAAGCTCAGTCTTGAAGCCAGTTAGGTTTTCCCCCACTGCTCGCCTTGGGAGGCTGTTCCAGAACTTCACTTCTCTGATGTTTAGAAACCTTCACCTAATTTCAAGGCTAAATTTATGAATGTGTATATTTAATCCAGTCAAACCCTCCATTTTCAAATGTATCTAAAGCTGCTGTAGAATTTTGCACCTGAAATCTCAGGGACCTTGATGAAGAATTTCAGTCCACTTTGCCACACCGAGTCCATGGCACGTGGTCTATAGCACCCCCTTTGGGGAAAATCTGGGACTAGATTAGTTGGGAGCTCTTCCACCAGTGTTCATTATCATCCTCTACACAGTCTTCTGTTAGGAGCCTGGGCTGTCACGGCTGCGTAGCTTGCCAGGCTGACATCAGAAATGCCCTTTGGCCACAGATCACGGTTTGCCTGCTGCTATGACACTCTCAGTGCCTAATACAGAGAGATCTCCATTAATGATCACTGGGGTGAAAGGGATTAAGAATAAACAGCTGAACAGGACAAGATATTTTACCAACTCTTCTCACATGGAACATGGCCCTGCGCTCATATATTCTGACACATGGCTTAACAAATGGCCAAAGGGTAACCATTTGCATGTTGAAATATTTGCACGAGCTTTAGCTGGTAATATTATAAAGACAGCTATTTCCATAGATTTTCAGAGTCACCCCTTTCTTGTGTACGGTATTTTTTAGGCAAACTGCTCACAGAAAAGAGTAAAAACTAAATGCGGATCAGGCTTAGACTCCAAACGTGCCTGGGCTCTGGGATTGTTCAGATCTGGAATCCCGTCCTGGATCCAAACTTGGCAGTTCAGGCTGAAGGCTAATTAAAAAAATGGAAGGGGGCAAAATTACAGCATTCGGTCATAAGGTCAGTAAGAGAGAGAATGAGAAATAAAGAGGCACAGAGGAGGGAGAAGAGAGATGATCTGAGCTGGGTCGGAGGGTCAGATCCGCAGCTGCGGTAAATTGACGTAACTCAGTTCAGTGCATTAGCTGGAGAACTGGCGAGGCGGAGAGATTCAGGACGGCTGCGAAAGGATGGCCGATGAATCGTGCTTTCGTGTATTCTAGTTTAATTTGGAATTCAGGAACTCACTTCACACTCTAGCTGCAGGTCAGCAACAAAACACCTCCTCTGTTATTGCACTTTGCTGCCATTCAGGAACTATGAGGGGAGCTCAGTCAGCCAGTGGGCCCCGCGTAGATGCCAACACTGTTTGGCAGGCCACTTTCCACTTAGTCTAAAGCAATAACTAGCACTGCTTTAAATGCAGATTGGACAAATTCCCCCCATCTCTGTCTTTCTGACTCGCATGTCAGGACACTTTGCTCTTTCCCCTTTAAACCCTTGGCGATGGGGAAGAGAGGAATGCAGGACTAGCCCTGATACAGTACAGGGCAGATCTCCAGATGGTGTACTTTGCCTTGGGCCCATTGACTTTAATGGGCCTGTGACCATTCACCCAGCTGAAGAGCTGTCCTAGAGATGCAGACAGGCACCTTGTGTTATTTTCAAAAGCAGCTCAGTGCCTAATTCCCATTGGTTTCAGTGGGAGTCGGGCACCCAAGCTACTTAGGCACTTTTGAAAAAAAATCCCACTCCTCACCTGTCTGCACCTCTAGGCATCCAAAGGCCTTTGACAATCAAGTGCTTAGAGCAGGAGCGTGGACTCCTTTCCCGAGCACCACCTTGAACTTACAGTGAGCTACGTCTGGGCTGGTTTTCAGAGTGCTCAGCCCCTCTGCACATCAGCTGATTAGCCTCATTGTGACTCAGCCTCCCCAGCCGCAAAACAGAGATGCTCAGTTCTCTGCCCCCCGTCACCAGAGTCTCGGAGCCCCTCCCGAGGACCTCTGGAGTTCTCCTCACAACACCCCAGTGGGGCAGAGACGAATCATGCCCACTGGACAAAGGGGAAAGAAGCCCTGAAACCGTAAGTCACACAGCAAAGCTGATTCTGGTTCCTTTGAGTTCCACTCCACTGTCGCAGCTACAGAACCATCCGCACCTAGTGGACAGTGCTTTAGGGTCCCCAGCCAGCCAAGTGCAAGGGGTTTTTCTTCTTTAATTACAATGGTTTCTGACCCTAAGATTTTCAGAAGTGACTGATTTTGGGTGCTCAACTTGATCTGCCTTAAAAGAGCCTAGATTCCAGTGGGTGGGTGCTCAGCACATTCAGAAAAAAACAGGTACTTTTAAGGTGTCTCAAGCAGGCACTCAAAATAATGGTCACTTCTGAAAGCCTTGGCCAGGGTCCTTAAAACAGAGTACATAAATGGGCATGCTGCTCGTAAAGCAAACAAACTCCACTTCCCCCTTTCAGATCACACAGTCCAGGTGGAAGAAACAGCCACAACGAGAACATTTTTATAGACCTGGATTTGGAAGCTAAAATCCTGCTCCTAGGCCAAATGAGAGTCGTGTATGTTGTATCTTCTGGGACACTGCAGCTGTGTGCTACCTGCTGGATAAAGTTAAGGAAGACCTGATGACAGCGAAAGGTTTAGATGAGGAAGAGGGAATACAAGAAACTTCGTATCATTTGGACCTCTGCACTTGAGACCTATTCCACACAATTAACCCCCAAAATGATGGCACAAATATTTTGGAAGTGGTAAATAATGAAGAGGACAGGTCACTAATACAGAGAGATCTGGATCACTTGATAAGCTGGGATCAGGCAAATAATATGCATTTTAATATGGCTAAGTGAAAATGTGTACATCTAGGAAAAGGAATGTAGGCCATCTTACAGGATGGAGGACTCTATCCTGGGAAGCTGTGACTTTGAAAATGATTTGGGGGGTCGTGGCGGATAATCAGCTGAATACCAATTCCCAGTGTGACACTGTGGCAAAAAGAAATAATGCAATCCTTGAATGTTTAAAGAAGGGACTCATGTGTAGAAGTAGAGAGTTTATTTTACTTCTGTATTTGGCACTGGTGTGACCACTTCTGGAATTTTGTGTCCAGTTCTGCTGTCCACTGTTCATGAACGATGTTGATAAATTGGAGAGGGTTCAGAGAAGAGACATGAGAATGATTAAAGGATTAGAAAATATCCCCTATAGTGATAGACTCCAGGAGCTCAATTGATTTGCTGTAGCAAAAAGAAGATTGATCACCGTCTATAAATTCCCACATGGAGAACAAATAGACTCTTCAGTGTAGCAGATAAAGGTGTAACACGACCCAGTGGCTGGAAGTAGAAACCAAATTCAGACTGGAAATAAGGCATACGGGAGGGTAATTAACCATTGGAACAATTGACCAAGCATCATGGTGGATTCTCCATCACTGACCATTTTAAAATCAAGCTCGGATGTTTCTCTAAAAGATACACTCCGGGGATTATTTTGAGGAAAGCAGGGGGGTGGAGCCAGGGCAGGAAAGGGAGATATAAAAGATATAAAAGGCTGGCCCAGCAGCATAGTCAGGGACAAGCTGCTGCTGGAGGCAGATGTGTCTCCCCAGAGGCTGTGGTCTATGCCTGATTCAGATCCAGTGGCTGTTTGGACCAACTGCCCCACCGACCGGAGCCTCCAAAGCCTGCTTGGACTGCTGGGCCCGAGTGACTGGAGAGGGCCGCCAAGCCCTAGTAGCTGAGAGAAGCTACCCGAGATCACGGAGCAGGAGAAATCCCGAGGCGGCCGTGACCTGGAGGAGCTGCCTGATGTCGGGGACCCACTAGAGCGGACAGAGCCTGGTGTACTGGAGGACCCCTGGGACCCTGCGACCTGGCGGAGCCGCCCTCCGCTGACGATGCTGAGGGGTTTCTGGACCAGCCGCTGGTTGATGGTGAGGGACTGGTGGGGCTCCCACTTGCCGTCTACCCCTGCGCCCTGGAGGGAGACCTCTGGCTGCTGGTTTCTGGGGAAGGGGGGAGGAAGGAGCCCAGGGCAGCCGACTAGAGAGTGGCGGAGTGCGTGGCTAAGCCAGTCAGCGTGTTGCGGCTGGCGCCCCACTGGCTCAGTGGCTGCTAGGGCCCTGGGCTGGGACGCAGTGGAGTTGGGTGGGCGTGCATCCCCCTCCCCCCTTCCCCAGCCACGCTGGGAGTGCTCGGCTGCTCCAGCGCACACTGAGCTTTGCCAGCCCTGCCTGATTGTAAGGCCGGGAGCTATAGACCACTGTACCTGCCCCGCCTGCCTTGAGGGCCGGGGGCTGTAAACTGCCTGCTTGCCCCACCTGTTGGAAGGCCGGGGCTATAGATTCCTTACCAGCCCTGCCCTACGTGAGGGCTAGAGGGCTACAGATTGTGAGGGCAGCCCGCCCCACTGGGGGCCGAGGCTAAAGCCTTGTAATCGGCACCGCGTATTCCCCTAGACCAAGGCACTGTGGCCTTCCTCGGAGCCTGGGCCCGAGGAAGGGTCACGATGCCCTGGTTGGACCGTGCCACCTGCCTATACCCATCTAGGAAGTTAGTTTGACCTCCTGCGTAGCACAGGCCAGAGAATCTCCCCCAGTAAATCCTACGCTGAACCCAATAACTTGTGGTCCAGATGCTCCATTTATTTTCAGCACTGAGAAGTTCCCTGTACTCCATCAGAGCCACATTCCGTAACCCCTGCAAACTGAGCCAGAATCAGGCCTGTTGTTATTGGTTACTAACCAGTACCGGCTGCTTTTCAAATAATTCACCTGCCCGGTGACTTTTAAGTTCTCTCTCCCTCTGTCGTCATTTCAGTCTGTAACTAATACAGTTGGGAGGGAAGGCTGTCTTGTGGTTAAAGGAAAGGCTCAGGGCAAGTAATACAGAGATGCATGTTCTTTTTCTCAACTAGCCCAGGAACTCAATGAGGCCTTGGGTATGCAGTTTCACCTTCCTTTTCCTCAGCATCCCCAAATGTGAGCTGGAGATGGTGGTACTGGCCCATCCCCTGGCAGGGCTGGGAGGCTCTGTTCATTATTTATAAGGCACTTTGAGCTGCTCAGAAAGAAGGCGCCACAGAAGCAGAGAGTGTCATTACACAGTGGTATGATTTAAGTCTGTGAAGGATTGGGGGGATACACTTTGCAAGAAAGACTATACAAAATAAATCCCATACAAAAGGCTAACCGCCTCTGTGGAACAACGTTGTGTCATATCAGTCTGCCTGTCTCTGCCGCTCTCTCGTTCTTCCTTTTAGAGGCATAGATGATTTTCGCTGCATCTTTGTTGTACAGTTTCTGCTGCATGCCAGCTGATTAACAGCCAAGTGAAATGTCAGGAGGGAAAGAAAAACACACTCACGAGAGGTGGAATCAGCTTTGCATCTTCCAGTGTGTCTGCCACAATCTGAGTGCTGTCTGGACATTGACAACAGTGGGTGGCCACTTGCACCATCTGCTCTACTACAGGCGCCGTATAAAGCAGAGAGCGTGGAAACCATGCCCACTATGTCCATCCGTCTCACACATCAGTTTCTTCATCCCTCTAACCTTCCATTTATTAGTCCTGCTATCATCCGTCTATTTATAACTATGCATCCATTAACAGACTCAGTTTTTCCATTCACCTCATCATCTCTCAGTTTTCTAACCATGCATTTGTTCAAATACCCAACCATCCTCTCCCCCGCTAGCCTGTATTGGCAGGTGAATTGAATGCATTACCTGATTCTAGCTCATAGATCTCGGATTTCTCTTCTTTTGTGATGACAACCAGATTGTTTTGCAGAGGATTAACTGATGCCTGAGCTCAGATCCCCTTTAAAAGCTTGGGACATGACTGGGTGCACATGTGAGCTGAGGCCTTAGCCACAAGGTGATCTGGACTGCAAGAATATTAGGGTTACAGTACTGCAGAAATACCAACCTATCCTGTAAGTTTGGGAATCTGGGTGAGCTGCATGTGTGCAGAAAAACCAGTTAGGGTCTGGAAAAAGAATGTACCTGCAAGTGACAGCAATTTCAATGGGTGGAGATGGGTAGCTACAACGACCCATTGTTAGAACTCTTTATGCACACTTTAAACTGTGTATCAGTGAGAAGGAAGGAGGCACTTACAGGTGAGTGGCGAAATTTGCTTCTGATACGAAACTGATGCAGGCAGAAGGGGTCAGTGCAAGCGTACGAGCAGAGTGGTATAATTCATAAAGACCTGCAGCACTACACACAGACTCACAGTTAATGCCAGTCAGTGCTAGAGCCATGGAAGGTATTCAGATTTGCGAGCAAAAGAAATAGCATATGATTCCCATCCCCTCGACCTTTTAGAAAATATTCCATAAGAAACTTTTTTTAAATTAATTTTTTTTTGACAAAATGGAAATTTCTGCACAAAATGTTTGTTGGTGTCAATGTTTTTCCTTTGTCTGAAAATTTTCAAAACAAAAATTCTTGGTTTGTTTAATAACAACCAGACAATCTAATTTCCCCCCTCATTTTTTGTTAACTTTTCCGCTGGAAAAATGAGCAGAGAATTAGTTTAAAAAATGAAAATAACACTCTCAATTGTGGGGGGGGATACTTTTCCCTTTTCTGGGGGACAGGGAAAAGAAGAGGAAAATACAAAAGAAAAACTGAAACACAATTTTTTTATTTTGAACATTTTCATTGAAAAAACAAAACAAAAAAACAACCCCAAAAAAGAAATCCCAAAAATATCAAGTGACATGAACAATTTGTGGGGGATTTTTCTTATACCAGCCCTACCCAGCTGTGCCATTCCTTTTGACCTTGGCCAAGTCATTCAACCCCTCTTTTCCTCAGTTTCCCATCTCACCCTTTGCTTGTCTGGTCTGTTTAGACTGTCCGGTCTTTAGAGCAGGGACTGTCTCTCACCATGTGTCTAGCCCAGGACTCAACCCTGGGATGGCATGACTCTGATAGCGGGAATTTCTAGTCATTATCACTAGAACAACCCCAGCAGGAATGAGGGGAATACAGTATGCGGCACAGCAGGGGAGACGGGTTCAGGGACAGCGGATACAGCTCAAAGGCTTTGGCTTTGTGTCTAGGAGCAGGCAAAGAAATAAACAGAAGTATCAATTCTGGGACAGCCACAGGACGTTACTTCAGCCGGGTCAGGGACGAGTGAGGCCACACTTGGGCTCCTGTGTGCTCAGTTCTGCTCACTTTAGTTCCAGAGAAAATACTTTGTTCAAACAGAGTGTCTCATTTGTAAACAAGGTGGCTAGAAGGCTCTTGTTTTCAAGCCCCTTATCCACTGTTCACTAACCCGCCTGCCCTGCTCTTCTAGTGTAGACCACAGCCACCTTTCCATTAGGTGTGATCCAAAGCCCTCCTTGGAGTCAACGGAAAGACACCTGTTGATTTCTATAGGCTTTGGATCTACACCCCGCTCGGTAATGGCTGGGAGCTCAGAGAGCATTGAACCACTGAGCCCGGATTTTCAGATGTATCTGTTAGCATTGAGCACTGCTGGTTTTGGGCGCCCAATGTGAGCCACCTGCAGCCTTTGTTAGCAGGGTACCTGCCACTTCAGTCAAACTCACTGGGAGTGGCAGGATCTCACGGTGTCCCAGAAGTCACTGGGCCCAGGCTCATTGATCCCCTTCCGCCTGCACCATAACGAATGCACATGGGCCCACACCATAAACCAATACCAGCCAAGGTGCAATTTTGCCAGTATAAGCTGCATCCACAGCCAGGGTGCTTTGCTAGTATAATGCAGCTACACCAGCAAAGTTCTCCTGGCATACCTACGTCATTTCGGAGTGTGAAACCTCCCCACTAACAAACAACACTTTGCCGGCAAAAGCACCAGAGTAAATACAGCTGTACCAAGAAAAAAGTCAGGGATCTGGTACAGTTACACCGGGAAAAGCCTTCTTTTGCTGGTATAAGTTGGTCTCCCCAGGAGGGTTTACTGCAGTAGCTACTGGCAAACCCTTTCCAGCATAGACAAGGCCTAAGACTTGACCTTCCACTCAACAACAGTCCAGAGACTGTAACATCTCACAATTTCTTCCCATCCACCATCACTCCCAGGCCAGAGACCGTAGTAGCCTGTGCGCCTCCCACGTGTGCTAGACACAGAGCTATACCCTGCTCACCTTCCCAGAGTAGATTGGAGAGAATACACTGCCTGTACATCTAGTAGGTCTGCTCTTATAGATCCTCATGCGTGTAACCTTACTTGTGTGTGTACAGAGTGGGCCTGATCCAACTCTCATTCCCAGAACGACTTCACTGCATTCAACGGGTGTCATTCAGATGCCACATGAATGTGGTTTTCCAGGAATGCCAGTACTCTGGTTTTTCCAGTGTGGTTTTCCCAAAGGCTATAAGAATCTGTAAGTAAAGGGTCCTATCCTGCAAACACCCATGAGTTACCCTGTTCAGCTGTATGTGGGGGATAGTATCACTGAGTGGATAGTGCATGGGCCTGGGCCGCAAGGGGGCCTGGGATACAGGAGACCTGAGTTCTAGTCCTAACTCTGCTTCTGGGTGATCGTAGGCCAGTCATGTCCCCTCTCTGCGCCTCAGTTTTCCTGACTGTAAAATGGGAGAATGACATTCACCTCCTTTGTAAAAGCACTTTGAGAGCACTGTGGAAAAGGGCTGATAGGTCCATTGACTTCAGCCGTGCAGTTGAACTTATTTTTTCTTTTTGGCCCATACTATTTCTGAACTTTAGGACTGTGACATTTGCAGATTTCTTGAGCCACTGCTTCAAAATGTCACATAGCAGAGCTCCTGTACATGTGTCGAGGAGTTCACAAGCTCCCTCAGTTGTGACTGAAGATCTTATAAGCTCTTTGAACTTACTGTTTTGGCTTTGCGAGATTTACAAACTCTGCAGATTATGGCAGCAAGATTTATGCACTCCATAAGTCCTATCAAGGAATCTGTAATATCCTCTGAGACTTCACAGAGTTCTCTGATGTTCTGATATTTGCTTTGAATAATATTAACAATTTCATCCCAGGCTTATCAGAAATAATGCTGTGAACGAAGCCTCCAAGGGGACGACTGTATGAACCACACCTGGAGTAGCCGCTTTGAGAAAACACTGATTTAGAAAGAAGTGAAGAGTTTTTAAAATAACGGAAAAACTATTCCTTTTTCAGTCTCCAAAATGCCTTGACTGCTGAACTTCCGAGTACATGCAGACGGACACAGACAAACACACAGGCGCTTACAGAGAGAAGAATGCTTTTGACTGGAAGCTGATGGGTGCATTTTTCAGTCTCAAGGTTATAATGGAAACTGGGGCTGAGTTTTTCAAAGGAGTCTATGAGATTTAGGCCCCCAACTCCCATGGAAATTCAGTGGGAGCTGGGCACCTATTGCCTTAGACTTTTCTCAAAATATTGGCGTAAATTAATTACAGCCCTTTCCGGCTCACTCACTTGCTCTCTACAGGTTCAATCCAGCTTCCATTGACTTCAATGGGAGTTCAGTCAGGCTCCCATTTAACGTATCACCATGTTAGCTGAATGCGTTGCAGTGTGGCTCCTCTGTAAAGGGGACATTATCTATATGGAGAAAGGTGAGCAGAAAGATTCAAGGCCTACAGAATAGCTAAGGGAGAACCTTAAGGATCCAGCACTCCTGCTGGCTTTGAAGATGCATCCAAATGTCTGGCAGTTCAGCTGCTAATGTGAGGCTTCTCCAGATCTCTTGAGTCTGCAAACCCTCAATCTCTGAAGGACAAACAAAATGACAATCTCTGAAGGAACAGGTTTTCTCCCACCATTTCTGGTATTTCCTAATGCAGGACAGTGTGGAAAACACTGCAGGCATAACCTTTCTTGAGGTATTTTGGCACCTTTACTTCCAGCAGGAATCCAGAAAGTACAAAGGCTGCAAAACCTAAAAATAATAGGAAACAAAGTTAACGAAACTTTTTCAAACATTAAAATGTTGTATTTGGGTGCAGTTCAAATTTGAGATGAAAGTTCAGGCAGGGTCTTACTCCGTCTGAATGAGTGCATCCATCCTTACTTAGTCTAACAATGATATGACAGTGCTGAAGAAGGTTCAGTAAGTGGATCAATGGATGCTTGTAAACATACAGGGAATAATAACAATTAGAGGTAGACCGACAGCACAATGTAAAGATCCAGATCTGGACCCTCCCAAAGTTTAGGGACATGTGGATCTGAGGTATCAGTTTGACCCAGGATAAGAGACCACATTCAAACTTCTGATCCAAACCTAGATCCAAATGCCCAAAGTTCCGGGCGTGTTTAAATTCCGGCCTTGGATTTCAGCTTATTTCTGTTAATAAACTAACAATACTTAGTACTAGAGCTGTGTGGAGAATGGCAATTCTGTTTCACGAAGGATTTTTGAGATCTCAAAATGTGGCTGTGTCCAAAAATTTCTAAACTTTCTGAAGGAACATTTTTTAAAAAATTAAATTGCTTTGGGTCAATCAAAACATTTTGTTTTTATTTTGACTTTTTTTATTTTGCATTATACTGTAAATATACTATGACACACCATTATGAACAATGGAAGTGAAAAGTCATTTCAAAAGAAAACAATCAAAAAGTTATATTCCTGAAACGTTGGGATGACGTTTTGACATTTTCAGACTATTTCATTATAGTTTTCTTCTGAAACAAATTACAGGAGAAACTGTCCCAATTTTGCTAAGAGTTTTGATTAGTTTTAATGTGTTTTCATCCAAGTCCCCCTTAGTACTATGTTGGCCTGCCCAAAGTGCCATGCAGCCATTAATTAAGTAACCCTTTCCCACCCTTGTCAGTCAGATACCCTCCTCCTCATTATTATTAATAATGATTTGTTTGCATGATGGGAAACTGATTTGTTTCCCCCTTACAGACGGGGAATGGAGGGACTGGGAGATTAAGTGAATTACCCAAACCCACAGTAAGTTTGTGTCTGAGCTGGAGTTGAATCCAGGTCATATAAATTGATGAGATCATTTCTGTTCAATTCCTCAACAGTAGCCTGCATTTTTCAGAGTGCTTGAACAAAGAGGAAAACAATAGACACAATCCAAATTGCAAAGACAACAAACCACAAGCAAAGGAAATAAAATATAATAATTAACAGGGCAACGAAGTTGAAAACACATTTGGGTGCAGATTAGTGACAAGTAACCACTTCTGAATGGACTTTACTCAATATGCATTTAATTAGGCTTTAATAAAGCAACAGCATGTTCTTAAAGACCAATTAGAAACATATTCACTGAGGTTTAGAAGCTATGTAATAGATGCCTAGAAGAACCAGATATGTGCTGATTACATTGCTATTAATCTTCGATAATACTCTAATAATCATTGTGTGCTTCTCTCGCATGCAGCTGCTTTATTAAACCTTAATGAAACACATACATTGGAGCTTTCCTTCCAAGTCAGGCTGAGCTGTAGAGATGGCCTTAGAAGAGGCAATTTGCTGGGTGAAGAGATTCTCTCCCCTCTCCCCCATGCGTATCGAGGGCCTGATTGTGTAATCCTTACACCATGGTGAAATTTACCCCTGTGCAGAGGGCCAACACAAGGTCTAGGCAGCAGTTAAGTCCCAATCAAGTAATGCCTAGGTCCTGTGAGATCAGGGCTCCGTTGTGCTGGGCGCTGTGCATACATGGCTGAATATCAGCCCTGGGCGAGCCCTGACTCACGCGAATTGTCCCATTGATTTCAACACAAAGGTAATGGGACTGCTCACCTAGGGCTGCCCAGTGAGTCAGGACTGTACCGCAAAGCCCTGGTACCAGTGGGGCACATGCACGTAGTCACCAGCTAGGAGCCAGAAGCCATGATGCCTGGGTTCAGTCCGCATTAGTGCCTGCCCACACACCTTCCAACTCTAATCATCCGCACCGGGGACCTTCTCCCTTCTCTGGGGATCGTAGAAGGTTCCCAGGGCAGTAGGATTTGCAGCCTTGCTCTGTTGGGATCACAGTAGCCAACAGGGGTAAGAAAAAGTGGGGTGTAGGAAAGATGCCAGCACTTGCTCAACCAAGGAGCAAGCAGTGCTGGAGCCAAGAGTTCAAAAATCATGAGACGGGTCTCAAAAATCATGATATTAGCTTAAAAAATCCTGAGTTGTTTTTTTTTAATTGCTGGGTTCTTTCTGGTTTCTGAGTCAAACTCAGGCCATGTTTACAAGCATTTCTCTGCCACCAGGAGGGCTAGAAATGTACTTTTTTTAAATAAATGGAAGCTGATATTCTCACCAAATAACATGACTCCAGAAACTGGGGCTTTAGGAGAAGCACCAAACACCACGAGCAGCAGCAGCACTGCACTGTCACCTCCTTTGCAGCGAGGTCCTAGCAGCTGGGCCTTCATCCAGTTTCACTTCCTCTTTAGAAAGCCGTCTTGGGGATGGGGGCACATGTCTCTGCCTCCTTACAGACAGGGAGAAAAGGATGTAACATCAGCACTTCTTCCCCTCTTTCCTCCAGCTGGCTGGCCCATCCCGGCAGCTCCATTGTACTGGCCTGGCGAGAGCCTCTTTTCGTTCCTGATCAGATGGAAGCAGGAACAGACCCTGCGGGCTCCACACCAAGATTCCCACACAACCAGGGCACCTGGGAGTGTCCCGTTAGCGCTGTGTGAACCTCCTGCCCCATATGATGTTTCCAGTGGAGCTGCTCCTAGTGTTTTCACTTTAGAGCCACAGTACAGAGAAAGCCCTGGATCAGAACAGGATAAGCCAGAGTCTATGGTCAGCTCTGCCCCCATTGCTGCGTCTGGGGGGCAAAGGGACTGGAAAGCACTGATCTTCCTTGCTAGTTAATGCCACCGCATGGGAGAGGAGCCCCTAGCCGGTGTCAAAGTGGGACAGCCAGGTCCTACACCACTCTTCTCGCAGTGCACACACACACACAGCATCTTGAGGATGAGAGGGGCACATCTGCTCCAGTGCTCCATCAATCTCCTGCTGGCAGATGTCCATCGGGGGACCTGGCCAGCTGTCACAGATTACAGCAGCCCACGGCCAGGGCTGGCATAGAACCAAGATGTTGCACCTGCCCCCTTGCCACCCCCCATGATATGAATTCTGGGCACAGCAGAGAATCGGAGCCTGTAGCTCCGTAATGATTAGAAACCTCTAAATCCAAAGACTAATGCTGTCAGCCCTGGTGATTTTATCCTGAGTCTTGCAATATTGAGTGTTTTCTTTAACCTCCAGCTGCTGGAGTCAGGTGATTACACGTGACCCAAGTGCTCCATAAAGGCTCAAAAACCAGCTGGCAAAAAAAAAGGAGAACCTAGACTTTATTTATTCATGTTAAATCTCCGGAGGGTTAAGCCAATCTCATGGCTCTTTTAGGTCTGCCTCATGATTTTTGAACGCTTGGGGCTGGCAACGCTCCCAAACTCTGTGGTTCAAAAAGGCAAATGGAATCCAAACTTGCCCAGGGTCAGGGCCATAGAGGTAGGTTCATGCTGCAAACTCAGATACAGAATAAGCATCCAGGGCTTGTGTTCAGACCATGCCCTGCTTAGAACTGCTCCGTTGAATTAAAAAGAGTTAATCTGGATCCACAGGGCTGTAACAGAGCCGAATTGGACCCTTCATTTATTAATCGAAGGCTCCTAGTAACTGAGGACCCTACCTACCCTTCCTACCCTACTGTCCAAAGCTGGACCACAAGAAAAGGGAGAAAAACGGGGATTTCCTACTGGAGCATCCCGCACAGAGAATTGGAGTTGAAGAGACATAAGAGAAGTCGTGCTCATCTGAGGCGGTGCAGAAAGAATAGCACAGGCAGAACAGAGCATTGTTACATGCTGCTCACTTACAGGAAGAAGAGGGAGGCCATAGAATGATCCACGGAGGGCAGCGCTAGGAACACCAGTACACCCAGCTGTGAGGATTCACATCCAGGGTGGGTGCTCAGTGGAGGGCATGGGACGTAGCCCGTAGTCCTGACGTTCCTCATTCTTTGCTCCTAGCTCCGTGCCAGGAGAAGCCAGCAAAGAAAGAAAAACACCCTTGATTGCTCATTTGTCATCCCAAATATTTTGTCCTTTTGAAAAATGTCCAGTGTTCTGCACTGTAATTAGCCCAATTAAGCCGAGAGGCCCGACTGGCTGGGCCTCCCTTGAGCCGGCTGTGTGCCAGCACGAGTCGCAAGGCAGGAGGGCTGGATTCACGCACCAAGAGAATCGCTATTCTACAGCCTGCTCCTGGCCAGCAGGCTGAAGGGAAAGGAGCCGGCTGCATAGACATTGCTCTGATGGACACTCCAGGAGCAGCGGGCAGAGCTCGGCTCGCAGAGTCACGGGAAGGGAGTCAATCGCTCGCGTGCACACGACTTTCCATCAACCCCCTTCCTTCCCACAGCGCGATCAGAGACAAGAAGCACAGGGGCAACAGACCCCAGGGCTTCCCCACAGTCACGGGGGACCCCTCAGTCCTGTCCTGAGCACCCCCAGCTCTGCCAGTACAGCTCAGTCCTGGCTTGTGCCGCGCCCCACGATCCAGTGCTGGGCCCACACACAGATGTGTCAGCCAGCGCCGTCACGACCTGCACAGCCCCCGACTATGCCCCTGCTCTTCTGTCACAACCCACCGTGCCATATTGCAACATGAAGAAAGGGCCGAGGGCCCAAGTGATTCCACCGAATTCCTTCTTATTTGTCCCCCAAACCGCACGTGACCCCTAAGTCCATGCCTGTGCCCTCCGAGTTACCCGCCTTCCCCCTATGGTTCCATTTTATTTCCTCATTCCCTGTGTCCCAGAGGTTGTCTCTTCCCAGCCCTAACTCAGGGACACTCCATCCTCATGGCCCATCAGTACCACATCACTTGCTGCATCACGTCGCCCATGATCCTCTATAGCACCTTCTCTGCCTTCGCCCTCCTGCCTGGCAGATGTCCGGGAGCGGGGAAGGGGAGTTCTCCAAAGACAAGCCAGTCTCCAGCCCTGATGTGCAGGGTACAGAGCAAGGCATCTCCCCCGCCCTGCTGCATGCACCCCCACCACCGCATAGTCAACAGCTGGAGCCAAGGTGAGAGGAGAGCTGGAGGAGGCGATCGACCCAGCCAAAGCTGCCGGAAAGAAGCTTCGCAATCTGCCATTCCTGGGAATTGGACTGGAGCGGGTGGTCCTGCCGTGAGGCACAGGGGGAGGAGAGGGGAGAAATGGCTGCGATCGGGAGACAAGGGAAGCCAGCTGGTTTCTGTTAGCTGCTGTCAGACGTCACTTTTCTGCAGATGGGCGAAATCGCAACCTCACTGGTGTTATTAATTAACGTGTTTTCACAGAAAATGGAAACTTCTTTCAAACCGAGGGGATGAGTTAATCTGTTGCACAAATTGGCCCTAATAATAACCCGAAGCAGGGGAGAATGAGCTTTCACCAGAATTAAAGGTACAACACTTTTTTTATTGCTCTAAGAAAAGCCAGATCAAGCCCAAGTGCAGAATATACACTCTCCAGCCGTCTGTCCGTCTGCTTTCTTTCAAGCAAAACCAATTGGCTCCCACATGTTCTTCCAACTAAACACCAATCAGAGCCCCGTGTGTGAGTATTAATGGATCCCAGTTGGACAATACAACGTATCAGCTCATGAGGAGCATTTTCCTCCCTTCGAGATTTCCTACCCTTCTGCGCCACTTGCAGCAGACACACAGTCCTGGTGGCTGGTACTGCAGTGCGAGAGCTCCTACTGCTCCTCGTATAGCGTATTGACAGGGCACTGCTGTGAGGAAGCTCACAACAGCCTCTCCTCAGATACACAAGGCACAGCTGCGAGGAAGCTCACACTCCTGGGATTGGAGCTGGCCCTGAAACGGCACTGCTGGAGCTCTAGCTGGCACTGCGTGGCCACAGCTGTAGGAAGCTGGCACTAAGCAAACACTGACATGAGGAAGCTGGCAACATGCGAGAGCCACCTGGGTTCTGGCTGGCACCAAGAAGCCACTGCCATGGGGAAGCTCACACTGCTGGGGTCCCAGCTGGCACTGACAGACGACTGTTGCAGGGAAGCCCATACCCAGCTAAATCCCAGCTGGCACCGACAATGGAAAGAAGGTTTTGTTTTCATTGACGCTCTGCATGTGAGAGTCACTCTGGTAAATGTTCACACTGTTGAGATGGACCCGGTGATATACGAACGGCTCTGAATATTTCATCCCCTACATCTCCTGCAAATACGCACCTCTGGGGGTGGTGCCTATGCCACACTCATACCATGTTTTCATCTCTTCACCACGAAAAAAAAATCAATTTCCCAGAAATGCATGATTTCAAGCATCCTCCCCCTGCTCCAGAAACCTCAGAGATCTGAGCAGAAGGGACAGCAACAGAGTAAGGGAAGTGAAGGGGACCTCTCTGCCTGTGTGGATCTTCCAGCAGCCTGCGTTGGACTCCTCAAGCTGATTTTATTCAAAGAACTGTGAGCCTAAACATCAGCAGACCAAACTGACCCCTTGCTCTGATCCAAAAACTAGTTGCCACCTGGAACAAGATGAAAAATTTTAACTGGAATTTCCACTTGGGCAGAAACACCCTGCCCCTGGCCAGATATTAGCGAGTGCTTGGGGGAGATCCCAGCAGAATTACGCCATCATTTGCTTTACAAATGCCTTCCCTTCCCACCAGCAAGGCTCCTGACTCCAAAAATTGGTTCTGCCCTCCCCCACTATCCTGAGAGACATATCCTTGCCTCGATAGTCAATACAGTACATCATGTGACCACACAGCTCAGAGAATTACGGGTATTTGGCTATAAGAACATAGAGGAAGGGAAAGAAGCCAGAGGAACCGGAGAAGGAGATGGTGAGGGTGGACACACCTGAGGAGAACATGTTGGTTCTTATCTGTGCTGGGACTGTCTCTCTCTACTGAACGGACACTCTGGATTTCAGCCACGCAGAAGGACCATGGTGGTGTGTTCTGGAGACGGATACAGCTGTGCTTATCCTTGTAGAGCAAGCCAGCTGAGGGCAGGTTGTGGCCGACTGTCCCTTACTGTACTCCCTCTTTACAATATGTGAGGCAAGGTGAAGGCTTGGTAGGATCCAGCAGGAACCAAAGTCTCCTCCACTATTTTGCGTCTGTGCCTTAGAAGGATGGAGTCCTCGCCTCCTTGAATTATCTTAAAGGGTAGTTTCAAGCATGAAGGCGAGTTTGGGAACAGCAGCCACATATGCATCTGTTCATGGGCTCAGTTCTATTCTCAGTTAAACCCGTGCAAATCCAGAGTAACTCTATGGGCTCCACTGGGGGACTTCTTTGGAGTGCGTCCGTAATCACACACCGTTTGGACCACAGAGACAAGGCTATGCAGAAGCAATAATAATTCTCTCATCTCCTGCAGACCATCCTACAGCCTCTCCCCTTATTCCCACCTCACCCCAAGTCATTCTATGATGGTCCTTTCCTCCACAACTGGGCAAGGAATTGCTTAGGCTCCGGTACCAGTCATGCTCTGCACCACCATGCATTACGCCTGCTCAGTGTACTTCCAGTTTCTGGTACCTCTGTATCAGCTCTTGGCCTGCACAAGTGACATGAGTGGAGGAGAAGGCAGAGGCAGAACCAGGCTGCCTGTGTGTGGGAAGGAAATCCAGGAGCACCATTGCATTGGAGGAGCTCAAACATTCACCATGCGGCAGCCTGGAAAGAGAGAAAGGGATGTCACTAAATCCAGATCCAGAAGTGGGAAGAGTATGTCCCAAGTTTGAAAGCGTTTGGGCCCCAGTTTTTGGTGCATCCTATTATATTGATACAGTAGGGCCAGCTGTGGAATTTGAATCTGGCTGAGAGTTCAGATTCCAAAGCACCTCCAAAGTTTGGAGGAAAACAGACTGGCAATCCATGCCCGTTGCACAGTCCTTGGCACCACAATGCAATTCATGCCCATCACAGACCATTGCACCACAACACAATCCATGGCCATTGTGCAAACAGTTCTGGGGGGGGACATACAGGCAATCTTTGAGAACATTCCTGAGTCAACAACTGAATGTTTCATGTCCCAGAGACATCAACAAACTGAATGGGTGAAGGCCCGAGAGATCTTGTACTGCAAGGTGGTTCCAATGACCATAGAAGGGATCCTTCAAGAAGCTCTTTATTCTAAACAGTTAAGCTGGGTAGAAGGGCTGATGCAATCTCCAACAGTGCAGGAGAGCACCCCCTGAGAGGATAGTGAGATTGAAGTGCACAGTGCTTAAAAATCCAGGCACGGAGTTTGTCATGGACTTGTCCAGAAAACATCTCCCACCAGCACTGATGTCAGCTATCTGCTTCTTCACCCAGACTAACAGCTAAGTGCTGGGACTCACATTGGGTCTGTGTCTCGAAAACGGGCTCCAACTGCAGACCTGGCTTTGGGGTCAGGCCCTCCTCTAGTTGGAACCGAGTGTCTCACTAAGGAGGAAAGAGAGGTAGGAAACAGCAGCCAGAATAAATGGTGATTTAGCTCTGACAGCTTCTCAGAGGAATCCCCTATACAACAGACTCCGGCAGCCGGTAGGTCATGCCTCGGTCTTAATTCCAGCACTGCGAGCGAGAAAGCATGTCTCCCTTTAAATGGGCTCACTCTCAGGAATTATTTATGCAGGACTTCTGCACGTTGAATTTTTTGGAATACTTCTCTTGTCTGTGACAGTAGAGGGAGTAGAGGCGGAAAGAACGAGACAGTTAGAACCTTTCCTCGATCAGGAGTCAGCCGTGGTTGCAACTCAACGAAGGTGAAAACAGAACAAAGGGAAAAAGCTTTCATTCCTTTATTCCTAGACTTCCCCATTTTGCTCCAGCAAAAGGAGCTACTTTCTGAGTCACAGGTTCTTGGGTGAGGAGCATTAGGTCTCCACGGGACTGGAGTTGTCTTCCTTCACACTGCTCCACCAGTGAATGGCAGCCTCAAATGGGAAGAACCAGTCCTCCTTGGGTGGAGAGGCAAATTCAGCCATACTGTCTGGCTGAATGGCTGCACTCTGATTTCAGAATTCCACTCATGACACCACGAGAGAGGTAAAAGCTCCCAGTTCCTTCGATTCTGGATTTGTCACAATAGAGCTGGTCAGGAATTTGCCATCAAAATGTGTTGGGTTTTTTTAATGGAAAATGCAGTTTCTGCAAAAATTGAAATTTTCCATAGGAAAGTTTTGATTGTTTTCCATGAGGAAAATCAAACTGATATATTGACATTGCCATGTTTCATTTCGGGTTGTCAATTCAACATATATTTCCCATGATGTTCCTTGGTCTCCCATCTGTTTGAACCACTGCAGTGCATCATGGAAATCCCATGACCAAGGTGCACCATGGGAGATCTAGGCCAACTGGGGAACCCAGCCCAAAAAGGAGAATGGGAGCATGAGACATCAGAACTACAACTCCAGTGAGGCACCGTGATTGCTCTGAAGGGCATAGATGAAAGTTGAACCAAATTAAAATGACATGTTTCAACATTTCCAAATGAAAATTTTTCAGAACTGTCCATTCTGTGAAAAAATAAATATTTTGATTTTTCTATCCAATTCAGGACAAAAACAACTTTGGAATATCGGAATTTCCCACAGACCAGAAATTCTGATTTTCCACCCACTCTAGTTCACACTCTTCCACCAACATAGCCAGATGGGAGTAGGGGTGCTACCTTCTCCCAGAAGGAAGCC
>ML675626.1:1241613-1277524 GCA_007922155.1 Mesoclemmys tuberculata
GTATTAAGCTGCATGCACCTCGTTGCCATCTCTGCCTTGATGTATTTCAGTTAGCAGCCACAGAATTGTAAATGATTAATATTATAAAGACACCCGAGAATGACTCAAATGAACCGAGAATCCATGACCTTATGCCAAGGATTCTGGTCCACTATCTCATCCAAAGCATTAGAACTTATGTAATGCATCAAAAGTTTCTGCAAAGGACTGGCCCAAAGTGAAACCCAAATGCCTCCATCCTGAAGTTCAAAGCAGTTTGGATCCAAATTTGAGAGCCGCTGCCTGCTCTGATAATGAACTAACCCAAGTATTGGTTCAACGCCCCTGAAATTCAAGGGAGTTCAAAATGCTGATTTCGGTTTTGTGGGTTAGGACCAGTTCCAATTTCCATGATCTCCACGGACCCAACCAAGCAGTAAGCCAACTGAGGAATGGTACAGATGAAGCATTATGCCATCCTATGCCAAACTAGCAACCCAGGTGGCGCCAGCTGGCGGAAACGAGCAGTAAAGTATACAAAGGTCCATGCGATCCCTCAAAGAAGTGCATCCATGCAGCAGCACCCCCCTGTGCACCTAAGGTGCTGAAAGAGGCTTTAGCTGTGAACATTCACTGCCGTGATTTTGACCAATGAATCAGCCAGCCCGTCAGCACTCAAAACAGAAGTGCAATGGGGGTGCCCTTCCCTAGTAGTTAGTTCCCAACTCCCACCCCTTGCTTCGGGTTGCAACCCTCCTATAGCCTTTGTGGAAGCAGTTTACCCAGAGATCACTCCAGCACCATTCTCAGCAAACAGTGCAATGTCAGTCTACTTCCTGCCTTTGGGCTTGAATGATTCCTGCGTACTGTGCAGCCTCAGCATGGCTGTGCTCCCAGGCAGCTCCTTGAGCCAGGTCCCAAGCCCTGCACTCCATTCTTGACGGGCATCCCCGTCCTTCAAGCAGAGGAGAGCACGTAGTGGGAAGGAGGGGCCGGATTTCCTGCCAGCTTCCTAACCAACCTGGGATCTGGGGACCGAGGCTTGGCTCTTTCACAATGCTGCTATTGGGAGCCATGCTGCATGGGTCCATCAATTTCCTTTATTGTGACTGCAGCCATCACCTGGGTAATGCTCTTGTAGCAAACGTAGTCAATCAAGTGCCACGTGTAGCATCCAGTGACGCTGTTTACACCCTATAGCTATTTGTGGAAAATAAGGCAATAATCTGCATGGCCCCCTCACCTGCTGTAATCCATGGCACAATGGAAAGGGGGACGCTGAGTGTCATATAACAAGGTAGGAGACTAAACCAGGTGAGTAAGAGAACAAACCAAAGTGCAGGATACCCTGAAGACCGTGAAGAAACTCACCATAACACAGGAAGAAGGTGTGAAAAATGAACTACACCTAATGAGAAGACCTGGGAAGACCTGGGGAAGGGAAACCACCTTGGGGCAGAAGGCCAGCACAAGAACAATGCATCATGCAGGTCCCAGTTACACCCTCAAAACAGGGATAAGAAAGACTTCCTTGGTGCATGGCTTTGTGTGGGTCCTCTGCCCCAAGGGGAATTTCTCCCTGTTCCCCCAGCAGCATTAGCACCATAAAACACCCGTTGGGTGCTCATGGCAGCAGCGAGGGTCCCCAACAATGAAGACAAAGAGAGGAGCTCTTCACAGACCTGCACATTTGACGCTAGGCAGGGATGCTCAGGGAAGTTGAAAGACACTGAGCTTTTCACTTCGCAGTGACTGACCATGACACTGGTTAGGTGGTTTCTGTGGCTGGTGATCATGACCCCCAGTCATGGTTTCTGATTGTAGCTGCCATCTCTTTGGGGATGGGGGTCAGAGGAGCCGTAGATACTTGTGATGAAGAGACTGGGACCAGAAAAATTCTGGAAGTGCCGGTTAGTTCCCATGTATCCCAGCATGCACGTAGAACTCCCATTCTCTCCCCCATTAAAGTAGGTCCTCATCTGTTTAGGCTAACCAGCTGTCCCCTATTTTCTAGACCCCCCCTTCTTTTTGTCTCCCCATTAATTAGCTCAAAATGTCTTTGAACTCTACACTTCTTCTCCTGAGGCCTGAAATGTGACCACAGACCCCTTCACTGTGCAGCTGAGCAGTGTGAAACTGACTGCACGAGGGCCACCCACTCGGATGCTATTCCCTCTGCACCTCTCCAGAGATCTCCGCTCTCTTTAGAGAGGAAAGGAGACGCAGGGTAGGTCTTGCCTTGGCGGCTCCAGCCCTTGGCATGGTTTGATGGCTGAAATCAGCAGAAGTAACTCACTTCTGGCCAGAGCGGGGACTGAAGTCACAAGACAAACAGGATTCAAACCCCCAAGGAAAACAGACGGATCTGCTGAACCTCTGGGTGTAGCCTGTAGCGCGTGGGCTACATGGGGGCCAGCTTTGCTTAACCAAGGTCAACGCCCACTTCCCAAGCAGAGCTGAATGCCCACACACTTGTAG
Source organism: Mesoclemmys tuberculata (assembly GCA_007922155.1). Classification (NCBI taxonomy): domain Eukaryota; kingdom Metazoa; phylum Chordata; order Testudines; family Chelidae; genus Mesoclemmys; species Mesoclemmys tuberculata. The sequence continues at coordinate 1,244,071 of ML675626.1, forward strand.
TCATGAGGAGATGCTGTAGCTGGCACTAGCCCGCAGGGCTCCCAACCCACCCGTCTGGCCCAGGTTGAAAGGAGAAGCCTAGCCACAGGAGAGTGGGAACCCAGACGTGCTGTCAACAAGCCCTGGCTATGTGCTGCTTCAGCCGCAGCTTTAAGCCTCCTTCCCTCTGGAACGCCTGGAAGGAACCGAATTCTTCCGTTATTGACTTGGATCAGAGCTCCACTGAGGTGATCCAGAGGCACCCATGCCAGCACATTCACAAGGTTTCCCAGCACAATAATAAAGAAAAGGAGAGAAAACCCTTTGATCTTCATGTGTCTGATGCTAAGAGCCAAGAAGGTGCTGAGCATGAAAGCAGCACTTCCCTTCCAGGGCTTCTGTTCAGACTTTCTTGGTGGTTTTGTTTCTTTCCTCAGAAGGCAGAGAGCATCTCTCATTCCGCCACACCAAAATGGTCCTCTGCCAAAGCAGCCATATAGCAACAGCATGGTGCAGTGGGCGCGTCTGGTGCTGGAGACTGGGGGGTCTGGTCCCAGCTCTACCACTCAACTTGCTGGCAGTCCTAAGGCAAGTCACAGCCTCCCTCTGTGCCTCATTTCCCTATCTATAAAATGGGGGTGATGTTTTTAATAAAGTGATTTGAGATCTATGGATGAAATGCAATACTCTATGTAAGAGGTAAGTACCTACCCACAAACCTGCACTTATATTATGAGAGAATGAGCCACCTTTGAGGTCCCTGGAAGAAGGCTGCGAGATAATGAGAGCTAACTAAGCTTGAAGCCGTAAAATTCTGATTCAGCCCATTATAAAAAAACCCAAACCACTTGGAAAATGTAAATTGAGATTTGGATTCTGAACCCCCCTCGATGTTCAAAAGGCACTTGGGTCTGGGGTTTGGTCTGGGCCCCTCTCTATGTCAGAGTATCCTTTCCTGCAACTGTCAATAGCAGACAGACTTCGGACTGGTACGAGGTTTATCTAATCGAAACTGGAGCCTGGCCCAGAAGTGGCTGTGCCTCCGTGGTATGTGCCATTACCCCTCTGTGTGTAGTGAGTGGGCAAAGTGTGCTGGGATCCTCAGGATGAAAATGCAAGATTGTTCTCCTTGTAGAGATCCAGATACTCATTAAAATCTTCTCTGAAGTTCCAAACTTCCCAAGTCTGCAAAGCTGGTCTGGAAATGTGGTTTTCTAAGGTACCCCCTGCTTCCTGGCAGGCTGAGAACACAGGGAGAACAACCTTCATTTCTTATAGTATTTCAGGGTCTGTGGTAGGAATCTGGAAGAAAAAGGAAGCAGCAAAGCTGGGGGCAAAAAAAGAGCTGGGGTAAGATAGGTAGAACAAGGAGCCTGGGCTTTGGCAGAAGCTTGCTGGTCAGGTTTTAGTTTTGTCAAGCCAAGCCCCAAATCAGGGGCAGATCTGATCTGGGCTGACTGGATCCAGAATTTTGGGTTGTGCCCGTCTCTAAGAACGGGGTCCCATATTATCCAACCACCAATGGTTCAGGAAAGGGATCCATCTCACGGCAGAAAAACCAGCATGTGGAGTTCTCAGTAGTCTCATTATAAGGACAAGCTAAGAGGCAAGGGGGAGCGAGGTATGTCTGGGGCTAGGCAGAGGGATAGTGAGAGATGGTCGACAGGTAGATGGATCGTCACAGTAACAAGGCCTTTGAGATCCCAAGGAAGGACTCTAGTTCCTCAAGTGCAATAAATAAGAGGAGAAAAGTGTGCGCACCTGATCATCCCCACTGCATGGAAGAGAGGAAAGAGCCCCATTAAGATGTGCACAGAAAAGGGGCACAAAGAAAGGCAAACCGTCCTCCAGGAAAGCATGCACAAGATCTGGGCGCACAGTGACTCCACAGCGTGGCAGGGTGGAGCACAACGGGCAGATCATGTGTGGGGTGGGTGTGTTGTGGAGCACTCCTCCCACGCTGAGCAAGGAGCACTGGGAAACAGAACGGAGAACTGGCCGGCTGCCATGGTCGAGACAAACAGCAGCACAGCAAGAGAAAGGGGAAAAGCCGAGCCTGGGCCCCAGAGACCAGAGACAGGACAGTGAAGGCAGAGAGAGGGATATTGCGGCCACGCAGGGCAACACGTGGAGTCGCTCCAGCACCCAGCTACAGAGTGATTTTCCCCCATCCCAGCCTCTGCAGGGAAGAGAACCTGACACAGCCACAGTCAGACCTGACCAGCTTCCCCACCTCCACTGCACAACTCTGAGCGCTGGCCCCTCCAGCCCTGCCCCTGCAAAGCGGGACATGAGGATATAAGAATGGCCACGCTGGGTCAGACCAATGGTCCATCCAGCCCAGGGTCCTGTCTTCCCACAGTGGCCAGTGCCAGGTGCTTCAGAGGGAATGAACAGAACAGGGCGATTATCAAGTGATCCATCCCGTCGACCGTTTTCAGTCTCTGGCAAACAGCAATCCCTGCTTATCCTGGCTAATAGCCATTGATGGACCTATCCTCTATGGACGTATCTAGTTCTTTTTTTAACCCTGTTACAGTCTTGGCCTTCACAACATCCTCTGGCAAGGAGTTCCACAGATTGACTGTGCATTGTGTGAAGAAATACTTCCTTTTGTTCGTTTTAAACTTGCTGCCTATTAATTTCATTTGGTGACCCCTAGTTTTTGTATTATGAGAAGGATTAAATAACACTTACTTATTTACTTTCTCCACATCAGTCATGATTTTATAGACCTCTATCATAGCCCCTTTGTCGTCTCTTTTCCACGCTGAAAAGTCCCGGTTCTATTAAATTCTCCTCATATGGAAGCTGTTCCATATCCCTAATCATTTTTGCTTTCCCTTTCTGCACCTTTTCCAATTCCAATATATCTTTTTTGAGATGGGGTGACCAGATCTGCACGCAGTACTCCAGATGTGGGCGTACCATGGATTTATAGAGACAATACAATATTTTATCGCTTATTATCTGTTCTTTTCCTAATGATTCCTAACATTCTGATTGGATGTTTTCCGAGAACTATCCACAATGACTCCAAGATCTCTTTTTTGAGTGGTAACAGCTCACCATTAAATGTGTTGTTGGGATTACGTTTTCCAATGCGCATTACTTTACATTTATCAACATTACATTTCTGCTGCCATTTTGTTGCCTGGTCACCCAGTTTTGTGACTCCAGCTGGGGCTGAGCTGCTGGTGGGAAACCTGAACTGCGAGGCCAGGTGGCTGGCCCGTGGCTCCTGCGGTACCACTCCCAGCAGGCCCAATGGGCCATGTCTAGGACTGCAAGCCTCCATCTCTGCCCTGTCTCTCCCGCACATTAGTGTTGCCTGGGGCTGCTTTACCTCGCTCTCTGCGTGGCCTGGTGCCGTCGGCTGAGCTGTCCGGCTGCTGGCGGCTCTGCTGGATGCCTGCCCACCCTGCCCGGGCTGCATTTCAGGGGCTGGTCTCCGCGACCGGAGTCTCACAGCCTGCCCAAGGGAGGGCAGCCAGGAGCTGTGCTGGACAGGGGCAGGGCAAGAGCGAGGCCATTACAGCTGGGTTCCCATGGTCTCCGCGGGTACATTATCTGTGCCAGCCCTTTCGCTGCCCCTCCTTCCCCCTCCACGCTGGCGCAGCTGCCCTGGCCAGTGTAGCCGTGGGAGGCAGAGCCCTACCTTGCCCACCGAGTGGCAGATGTTCCCCCCTCCCCCGCACAGGCCCTGCAACACTGGGGAGCTCACGGGGAGTGAGGGGCTCCCCATACCACACAGCTCCCCCTCACGGGTACACAGCTGGGCCGCGGCTGAGCCCTCTGTCAGTCTGAATGCACAGTCAGGCAGGTGGCTAATCCACGTGCGCTGACAGGGGAGGGACTGACTGAGCTGGGAGTTCGAGGCCAGCCCAACTGTCCACGTCACTGGAAAGGTCATTTCCCCAGACTGGCGATAAAACCGTAGGACTTAACCCACGACCGCTGTGTCATTCGGCTTTTCGGCTGACTAGCAGTAAAGATTTCCTGACAGGATGGTCAGCCAGGCTGGGGACGGTCTCCCAAGGGAAGTGAGGAAAACCTCCTTGCTGGAGACACGGAAAGCTAGACTGAACAGAGCACTGGGGCTAATCCTGCACCCTCAAGGGATATGTCTGCATTGCACATTAAGCCCAGGGGGTGGGCTCTCACTCTGGTTTGAGCCCAATCCCCCCTTCCGTCCACACACAGATCGTCTGACTCAGGTCAGCCAGCGCTCAGGTGCCAGGTTTTAGGATCCTGCTAGAGGGATGGGTCCAAGGAGGCACCCACTGTGACTGGAGTCCAAGCTCTATAATTGTGTAGTGCGGACGCAGCTCAGGCCACAAAGTCTGTGTAGTGCAGTATGGACATGTTCATATGGCTATGGAACCTGGCTCCAGCAATCCTAAACCCAGATTTATGCAGTGTGGCTTGGACACAGCAACCCCATAAATCCACGTCCGCCAGACCTGGGCCTAATGTGCAGAATACACATATCCATGGGACGAGATGGTCTACTGGCTCTTTATGACACTGATGGGAAAGATGGTAACATACCCACAAACAAACGCACATCTTGGGTGTGGTTTCCTGCAGTTTTATGACTTTATGTGAGGATAACACAGTAACAAGCCATATGGGTGGAGGGAAGTGGTAGATGTGCTAGATCTTGACTTTAATATAACTTTTGATACTGTCTCTCATCACTTCTCATAAACAAACTAGGGAAATACAACCTAGATGGAGCTATGATAAGGTGGAAAGCCATTCTCAGAGAGTAGTTGTCAGTGTTTCACAATCAAGCTGGACGTGCATATCAAGTGGAGTCCCACACAGATCGGTACTGGGTCCAGTTCTGTTCAGAATCTTCATCAATGATTTAGACAGTGTCATAGAGCGTACACTTACAATGTTTGTGGATGCTATGAAGCTGGGAAGGGTGGCATGTGCTTGTACAGGATTAAAAATCAAAATGATGTGGACAAACTGGAGAAATGGTCTGAAGTAAATAGGATGAAATTCAACAAATGCAAAGTACTCCACTTAGGAAGAAACAATCAGCTGCACACATACAAAATGGGAAATGACAGCCTAGGAAGGAGCACTGCAGAAAGGTTGATCGCTGGGATGATCTAGAAGAGAAAGGAACCCATTATGCTTTGAAGGTGGGGAAATAGGCTGACTTTGTGGAGCTGGGCTGCACACGTGTGGGCCCCTGATGTATTCATCGAGCATGAAAGAAGAAATAAAACGTTTGTGGAGTTGAGCTGAGTCCCTCCAACTTGTTCCATGAGTGACGGGGCACAGCCGCAGGCAACAAGCGTTTGGTGAAGAAGAGCAGGGCAGGTTTAGGTCCTCCCTAACACGAACGTGCTTAGTGAACCTTCGCTTGCCTTTCTGCTTGACTCACTCTAAACACAGTGTGAGGGGATTTGGGAGCATGGCCGAGCCTTGGCGAAACGCTGTCTGACGAATGAAGTGATAATGCCTTGGTGGATGGCTCCAAAGGCAGCCCTGCAGTTTGGGGGCATAGACACAACAAAATGCAGAGGTGAAGCCCAGATGTTTAACTTCAGCATCTGGATGCGATTGCTAAACAGAGAGACTCACTTCTGACCATTCTGCATGGAAACTAATGCTTTGTTTGGCCTTCTCCGTGGCCTAGGATGATACATTTTCTGGGTTTAAATCTTGAACATCCAACAGCTGTTCTCTCAGCATTGTGACTGCTTGTGTTTTAGGGCAGCCATCCTGTGATCTTTCCTTGGCTTTCATGGGCACTGCCTTTGGCACCACAAGTAATATGAAGTCTGTGCCGGTTATAAGTGGATGAAAGGTGCCGGGATCTCCTTTAGGTTCCGTCTGTTAATGTTACAGGCTTCTCTCCCCATGTCCTTTTACAGTGCAGCCTGAAACCTTAACGAACGCTCAAGTTTAGAGCTGAGGTGCAGACACCTGGCTTATTTTAAACTTCAAACAGAGGGACCCTTAGGCACTGGCTTCAGATCCACACCCATCTTTGTAGTCTGCACTAGGAAAGTCACCATCACCCTGGGATAGAAAGGCCACCTGGACAGCTGTTCTGATGTAGTTAGGCCAATCCGTTTCCATCGGCAGGCAGGCTCAGCCGGGAGAATTGCCTAGAATGGCTGTAGTTTGGAAAAACACTTCCAAAGATATGTCTACACAGCAGCGGGGAGGGGGCTTCCCGACACGGGCTGACAGATGCGCTAGCTCTGCTCCATCTGGCCCCCCACTGACATGCCCAAGGGATTGGGATGCATTATTCCCTCCTGGGGAGCTTGAGCTGCCATTCAAGGCGATGTGGCCGCTGTCCTATTCTAGCAGCTGAGGTCAAGCAGAGGCAGCATGGCTGCCTAGTCACACTGGGACTTACACCTCCCGGCTGCTGTGTAGACTGATGCCGAGATGCACGCAGAGCACATCCTCCCATGGGATAGGTAGCCGCGCAGGAGCCGTGAGGCTGTGCAGCTCGATGCTGCAGCATGGAGGACTCCTTTGTGCCACACAAAAGATGACATCTGGCCATGGAGCTGCCTGGGCTCAGGAAGGACCTCCCTTTGGAAAGGCGGCTAGAACCAGCACAGGGCCTCTGACGCCACTTCTGCTCCAGCACGCCAGAGGGAAGGGGGCATGAGTGGGACATCCCTGCCCTACGGCAGCTTTGGCCCCTTGGATTAGAGCAGCGTGAGGGATTGACACCAGATATGTGGATCCTGGGGACTAGCCCAGTGCCCCAGCTCACTTTTAGAATGAAAAGCGCTGGTTTCTGAAAGGCCTGGTTCTCTTCCCACGCTACAGGTCGCAATGGATTAATGCCAGGGTAAAACCAGAAGCAGTGAAGTGAGAAACTGGTCCTCAGTATCCTGCCTCCAGCTTGTACAAAACTAAATACAAACCTGAGTGTCCCTCTCCATCCACAGCTCTGCCACCCACCCAGTGTGACTGCATTGTAAATGCTTGCTTGTGCTCCTCAGGCAAAACTATTCTTCCCTTGGCTGAACAGAAGCAGCCAGGATCTGTGACTGGCAATTTACTACAGAGTTCAAGCACGAAAACTGGATCATTTATTTATTTATTCAAACCAGAAGTACCTCATTTGAAGCCATTGGAGAGATCAGAACCAGGCTGATGGTGATAATTCATAGACTCCCAGACTTTAAGGTCAGAAGGAACGATTATGATCATCTCGTCTGACCTCCTGCACAACACAGGCCACAGAACCTCGCCCACCCACTCCTGTAAGAGACCCCAACCTATGGCTGAGTCAAATAAGGGTTTAAAGACTTCAAGTACAGAGACTCCACCAGAGACTCCACCAGCAAGTGACCTGTGCCCCATGCTGCAGAGGGAGACAAACACCACCACCCCGCCCCCCCAGGGCCTCTGCCAATCTCATCTGGGGGAAAATTCCTTCCTGGCCCAAACATGGAGATCAGCTAACCCCTGAGCATAAATAAATCATAGATTTTAAGGCCAGTAGAAACCATTTTGATCAGCTAGTCAACACAGGCCGGAGAACCTCACCAGTGACTGCTGCATCAGGCCCATAACCTCTGTCTGAGCTTTGCAGCACCTGATAGAAAGACACCCAATTTAGACATCTGAAGACTTCAAGTGATGGAGAAGCCCCCGCACCCTTAGGGAATGAAGATGATGATGCCCATTGGGTGGTGATGAAGATGGCAAGGCTAATGATGAAGATAGTGATGATGGGAAACCTAATGACCAAGGGTGAGGATATTTTTTGTGACTGATGGAGATGACAAATGACGGCAGCTAAGAAAAAATAGGTGACATCTTTGGCAATGGACATGAAGGTAATGATACAGAAGACGCTGATGGTACACTGACTAACCGGAGGCGGTAAGATACAGTATCTGTTTCTATTACCATGATCGTTGATCGTTTATATAGGCCCAAAGGTGCATCTGGAACTTTACAAACAAGGACATTATAGGAGCGCTCCATTTCTTCTGAAGTACCAAACATAGGACACTACTAGAGGCAGGATAGGTGAGTTCACGAACCCATCTCCTATGGCAAATCCTCACAGACAAGAACTTGGTCCAATCTGGTCTGGCTAATCCCACGTAACTATACAAAGTAAAAGAGTGGGGATGGAAAGTCCATTGAAGAGGAAGGCTGTGAGGGGGATGATCAGATGTAAGGCAGCGACAGAAACACCCGTTCAGGAACCACCACCCACCATCCCCTGAGCTGAGGATCTGTCTTTTTATCTGAGACAGGCTGAGATCCCAGATTATGTCAGTAAATACCTGAACAAAGCAGAGCCACCTTCAGACAACATATTTACTACCTGATAGCAGGGGACGCCACCCATCGTGCCCCCATTGTCACCATGGGATAGCAACAGACACGGGAGCGAGTTCAACCCGCTGTGTGCGTTTCTGGCACCCCAGCCTACACGGAGTTGTTACAATGAGTCGCTAGCTTATATAAGGCAGTTTCTCTGTGCCAGCTTGTACATCAGAATAGCCAGAAGCTGTTTTTGGAGGCAGGTTTCCAAAAATGAATCTAGCTGAGGCCAGGGCTCAGAGGCTGCCAGCTCTAGCCATAGTCATATGCTAATATTTATGTGCAGGATTTCACTCTGTGTCGATCAGTGTCTATCACCCCTGCACAGACTCCCACCTGCTGGGGACCGGCATACCCCTGAGGGATCCCCTTCCCTAGCTTCACACACACCAGCATCTGAAGTCTACCAATAGGGAGACGGGGGATGTGGGGAGAAGAGGGGCGTGCTCTGCTCTATCCTCCATTGGAGCATTCTGGAAAGGAGAGAACTCTTCTCAAAGAAATAAGGGCTGCCTTCCCCTACACAAGGGCAGTGTTGTATGAAAGAGCAGACAGACTACTGACACAACGGACTCCACTTTTAATCCACGGAGGAGGGTAAATAGCAATGCAAGAGTTACAGTCAACGATTCCATACGTTCACATACAGCATGGTGCACTTGGAGAGAAATACATCCAGCGTCTTTTGTCACCGCAAGCTAGGGTTCCTGCAATGAGCTCCACACCCAGAAATGTAGGCCTGGCTTATTCTCTTTTCAGCTAAACCCGTACAGCTATCTCAGGAGCAAGCTAAAGTGACACAAGTGAAACCACACAGCAGTTTGTACCAGGTTAAACCAGTTTAATTAAATCAGTGCAAGTCCGTGTGTAGACAAGTCTTCAGACTGCTACAGAATACAGCGGCCCACTGATTTAGTGTATCTTTGTAAGGACATATGAGACCATGTGATCCATGATCTGCATTGGCTGCCTACTGTTGTCTGGGTGGCTAAATGTTCTTGATGTCTTGGAAACTCCCTATATGACAGCCTGTGTCTCTGCTGCTCTGGTGAGGCGCCCGAGGTTGCATCTGTCTCCCAAAAGGGGCTCTGCTGCTTTACCCCCGTCGCATCTGACCACCTCAGGATCATGAATGTGTTAGACTCGCAATGCCCCATGAGGTAGGGCTGTACGACACTGGTTTTACCAAATGGGGACAGTGAGGCGCAGAGGGATTGGGGACTTGCTCAAGCTCACACAGGATGTTTATGGCAGTGCTGAGACATGAATTCAGCTGTCTTAGCCACAAGCCTAGCCTTCCACCCCCACTAAGGGCCCAGGGGCTGATGGCAAGTACAGTCTTAGGAGGGGCCCTTGGCTTTGCAACCTTGGTCCAAACTGGCCCAGCGTGGGTGACCTTCCGAGCAGGCCACACACCCTAGCTCCTCACTCTGGAGTCTGGCGGGAAGGGCCCGGAGGGCCCTGAAGTTCACGTTGGGGTGAGGAGCTCTGTCGGAGCCCTGCTGGGGGGCAGGTGTTGTTAGGGGCTGTAATTGGGTCCAGCTGCTCTGTGACTTTGTCACTGGTGTCAAGGTGCTCACGGGGGCTGTAGGTGCCTTTGGAAATGCACTTTTGTTATCGTCCTTCTGGCTCCAAGGTGACAGAGGTGGAATCGCAGCAGGCAGACATCTAGGAGAGCGGCTGCTCTCTGGGATTCCCTTCTCTGAAGCTGACATGTTGGCTTGGCATGAGAGGACCAGGATGAGCCTGCTAAGGCCCTGACTCAGGACGAGCATACGGCACACACCAAGGATTGGTCCAGGCGCTGGTGGGCGTTGCAGGAGGGGAGACACCACCCCCTCTGGAGAGGCTGTGTGTCCACTCCTGCAACCCTCGGGCTCCTGATTCTCTGGGAGGCGATCTGTCTCTGGCCCCGGGCCCTGCAACATTTGAGCAGCTCACAAGCTTCAACCTGTTGAGCCACAAAACACCACTCTGTGGTAAGGCAGTGCACAGGTAGGGAACTGAGGCACAGAGAGGCTAAGGGATTTGCTCAAGGTCACACAGGAAACCTATGGCAGAGCAGGGACTTGAACTCAGATCTCCCTAGTCCTATGTTAGACCCTTAACCATCCTTTCTCTCCAAGGCAATAACTAATGCATCTGGACAGCAAGATATCCACTGGGCACACCTTGTCTCCTGCTCGCCCCCACACAGCAAAGCAGCATGCGTTCCTCTCCAGGGGAGGGGCCCTGTGTGCAGAGGAGGGGCTAGATTTGCCCTAAGCCTCGAGCCCTTCCTTGTCTCGTACTCAGCCCCAGCTTGGGCCGAACTCCCAAAGAGTGAACGGGAGTGAAAACTGCCGAAAGGGGGTCAGCACTGACCTATGCATGTGCTGTCGGCCGTACCCCCATCACAGAAGGTATGGGTCTAGACTAGCTAGAGGAGTGAACTGAAGTGTGTCTAATAAGGGTCCTTCCAAATAGGGTTGCAAAACAAGGGTACTTGGAAAGCCAGTGGAAATCTAACAAAAGAATGGATCGCACTGTGCATGGAAGGCAAGGCAACAAAGGGCAACTTTAGTGTGTTTTAGCTTAATAATTAAGCGTGCAACTCGAGTCTGAGCTCCTGCGACAAAAAAAAATGAGGCATGACTGGCGTCCCCCCGGGGTAACGGTGGTGTAAAGGGGATCAGCGGTAGCGGTGTCAGGCGCTCCTCCGTCTCTTCTGCCCTTTTAGCATCAGCAGCGTTCTGCGGATTGCTCCAGCTAGGATCTGATCCCTTGTGCCTCAGGGAGGTGTAGAAGCCCTCCCCCAGGGGAAAACTGATCTGCAGCTTTAACTTTTTGTAGCTACACGTGTGTCTGGTTGGACTTGCAGACTGATACTGGACGGGAGCAGCTGTCGTCCTTCCAGAAACTCTCAGAGAAGGGGCTTGGGGTTTAATCCTGGCGAGCTCTGTGAGCAGCAGGAAGCAGCTGCTTCATGTGTGTCTTCTCTAGTCTTCTGCTCTTCACAAAGGCCCCGCTTCTAGGCCCCTGACACAGGCCTCCTCCGCGTGCCTGATTTCTTAGCTATGCTTCGTATAGCGAGGAGCTACCCAGCCTGGCTTTGAGCTCAGGCACTGCCTCAGTTTCCTTCTCAGATGGAGACACACCAGCTGCCAGCACTGTGTAAGTCACTTCTGTCCACCCTCTTCCGGACTGGAATCAAACACCAAATTCAGTCTCCCACGCAGACTCACGCCAGGCATAGCCCTTCCCCCTGGGGTCTGTCCTCCTCCACAAGAGCCTCTCTCCTGGGCTCAGCTTCCCACGCTCATGGGCACCAGCCCCTCCTTTCCCCCTCCCAGCAAGCCTTGTCAACAAGGGGGAACCCCCGCCCATCCTCTCTACTCTAGGCTGCCAGCCCTGGGATCCTGAACAACTGACCTGTGTGCCCCATAATCCCTCATCCTCTGCAACCAACCTTGGCCTCCCCATTGGCCCGTCCCTGATGGCTCTGCCGCACTCAGCCGGCTCGCCGATCTGCTCCTCCTGAAATCTCTAGCCCCTGGCTGCCCTTCGGTCTCCCAGCAGGCCTAGCTCCGAGTCCGAGACCCTTCTGCGCCCATGCCCACCACCTGGGGAAATGAGCAAAGCCTGGCACAGATGGCACAGGGCCAGCCCCCCAAAGGCCAGCTCATGCTGGCACAGTTCCCAGTGGTAGCCATCTCCAACTCACACGCTGCACTCTTCTGCTATTTTCTGCCCTACAAGAGCAGCTAGTTGAGTCTCTGGGCCGGATCCCCCACTGGCGTACATTGACATTGAACTCACTGGTGCTACACCAATTTACACCAGCTGAGGATGTGGCCCTACATGTACTTCTTCTGACAAGGGCTCCTCTGAGGTTGTTCTTCCTCTAGTCTACATTGGAAGAGCAGCCGGACCTGGGGCAATCAGCTAGAATTAAACACCCCCCACAAAGGAGTGGAGGCTGCATATCCAGACTAGACTGGCTGGCTTTGCCTAGGTGTCGTCAGGGCATTTGTTATTGATGTTCTCAGTGCTTGAGGATGGATATTTCCTTTTGGAATCTGCCACTGTCTCTCTGGGTCCGTGTCTCTACACAGATACTAGAGTAGCTAAATGTGCACTGACTGAAAGGAGACCTTCCCAACACAGGTCTCACCGCCCCACGTTGCTGGGCATCCGTCTCCAAGAGCTGCACAGCTCTCTATAAGATGATGTCAAGGAATCATTTCTTATTTGTAATGCCAGGATGGCAGCCCCAAGGAAAGTCCTCTCTTTAGCCACTGTGCAGGTCCAGCACAAATAGCAGCAGCGAAAGCTTCTGTGAGCCTCTTGCCAACATGCCTCAAGGGCAAAGAGGTAGGCAGGTCAGTCTTAGGGGCCCATTCTGTCAAACAAGGATGCCAGCTTTGGTGGCACTTTCTGGGCTGAGGACATGTGAAACAAGTCCAGCAGCGCACTTCAGAGAGGCCACTGAGAAACAATCAGATTGTCCTGGTCCCTGGCAGAGACTGGACACTAGGGCAGGTGGCCCATAGGTCAGTGCCAGTCCAGTGATATCTATGTTCCTATAAATCTGGGCTGTTCCCAACCGGAGCCAGATTAGAGCGGATGACCTTGAAGTGACGCTCTCTGTAACTCATTAGCAATTCTTCTGAGCAGTTATTTCTACAATTAAAAATAAAAGTACATAAAAAGTGGCCTTACCCTGTCTCTAAGAGCAAACGATTCCCAACAAGCAGCAGTCACTCCTTTTGCCCCCTTGCGACAAGCAAGACAGAAAGTTCTTTGCTTTCACTCCCACATGTTGATTGATCTTATCGCAATTCTTGGGGCTCCTCCAGATTTTTGTCTTGGTTTTTAATTTGATCTGGTTTTAATTTTCCAGGATTACGCTGTACCTTACTCTGGGCTCCCCTGATTAACTTACACACACACCAAAAAAAAAATTGCCAGATTCAATCAGACATGTTTGTTCAAGACCTTTTGGAAATCTTTGGATTCAGTCCAACTTTTCATTTCTTTCATGCGTTTGTTGTACTCCGATATTTATAGTTTATTTAAAATAAATGGCTCCTTATGTTTCCCTCTTCCTGTTCCTGAGGGGAGTGACTGTCAAGGTTGCTGTCTGTCTGGGATGCTGTCTGTCTGGGATGCTGTCTTCTTTCTTTCATAAACCCTTTGATTTTTTTTTTCATGTTCCATAAATATTTTTGACTGGATTCTACATTTGCCAGACACTGAGTCTTGCACCAGCTGCTTCGATTTCATCTGAGGATGTTTTCCTCTTTAGTGGTTCTAGTGATCAAGATACAAGGATCAAACTGAGACGCAGTGTTATGCAATGCATGTTTGCAGAGTAGCTATATTCCAGACACTTTCCAGAGTTAAATAATAATTGAAGGACCGACAGGGTGATCTGGGGATAGGGTGCCGCACTCACAACCTGAGTGCTAATCCTAGCTCTACCACTGACTTGCTCTGCAGCCTTGAGACTGTCACTTCATTTCTCTATGCTTCACTCCGTGCAAAAGGTGGTTTATGGTACTTACGTGCTTTCAGTTCCTTTGCTTGAAAGAGCCCAGCATTGTCATTCAATTAAGGCTGTAGGCAAAGAAGAAAAAGTGCTGAAAATCGACTGGATGGATGCGGCAGAGCAGCAGGCCTAGCAGCAGCCATGGAAATGTGGGTAGAGGTGGGCAGTGGGTGGGAGCAGACTGAGGAGCCTGTTTCTGATTCTCCCTCTGCTGTAAGTGAGATCGGCCTTGGACAGTGAAGTTGGACAAAGCAAGTCCCTGGCGGCCTGGGATGACGTCGCTGCTGTTCCTCATGCATGTGGAGGGGCAGGCAGCAGCGTCCGACAAGCAGAAGTCTGGAGAGCTGGGACGCCGGGAAAGCGCCGATGGGGGAGTTGCAATGGGCAAGGTGGGGCAGTGCTGGAGTCAGGGCAGTGCTGGGGAGATGGTACGAGGCCGATGTGCAGAGAGGATAAAAGCCGACACCGAGTTACGGGCAGGACTCCGTTCCATCCTCTCCACCATGGTTCGGGCAGCTGAGCGCAGTGCCAGCCCTCTCGGCCGTGCAGGTCCCTTTCACTGCACAGCTGTCACCAGAGCCGGCAGCAGAGCCTACAGGGTGTGCGCATGCACCCCGGGACAGAGGGGCCCCCTGCACTGCAATGCAGTCTGGACCCAGTACAGCCAGCAGCAGACACCCGGCCCACAACCTCAGCTTGCTCCAAGGGCTGTGCCCTGAAATGTCAGGACTGGGGCTGCAGGTATTTCACACTCTATAACCTTCCTCCCCAGCCAGCGCAGCTGACGCATGAAAACACGGAGGGTCTCGGATTGGATGGGATGTGGGGCAACTACCCCACCCACGCTGCCATGCACACACGGCTGTTTTGAGCACAGATGCTCACTCAAAGCGGGCACGTGTTGTCGACCCTCCAGCTGTGATGCAGATGTACCCAACGCGTTTCCTCTTGTTTTTGTGCACAGCCAGTTGGAACCGCCCGCAGAATAAAGCAGAGCTCTTGCAAGCTGCTTAAGCACGTGGTGGCCATGGAGAGCCACGTGGGGCAATGGGGGAGATCAGCCCCAGGGCATTCAGTCCCTGGTTTAGCAGTGGTTGATTTGGGAACAGCAGCAATGGGCTGCCCAGTTGTTCTGTGCCATCCTTCTTGGCCCCCGCGCTGACGCGTCCTTGGGGAGCGGCAATGGAGAAGGGGCTGGGACTTGGTCCATAGAGTTTTGCTTTGAACGTGTTGGCCTTGCAAAGGGAGGGGTGAGAGGAATATTAAACTAATGTTTGCTTGGCCTTTCACTCGCAACAGCCTCTTGGCAAGCATTTCCCAGCACTCGGGTCAACGAGTCCCATTTGTTTTGGAAGAACTGGTTTGTTTTCTAACCCTCTGCGGCAAACGGAACATTTGAGTTGCAGGGATCTGGCGTCCTTATGTGCTGACATGGCACCAGCTCCGCTTAATGAGCTCAGCGACAGCCCGGGCGTCCGAGCACTCCCAGGGAAGGGCTTCCGAGCCAGCTTTCACTCAGGCGCCTGCACGCTGCATGGGAGATGCCAAAGCCACCCCAGGGCGCTGCGTCCGACAGCTCGGGGGCACTGTGTGCAGAACGGGCGCAGGAGATGCTGTGACTCCTTGTTTCCAGGCGTGACTCTGGAGGAAAGGGAAATCAGGACTCGGGACAAGCCAGTTCCCATTTGGAACCGATTTGAGCATGAATCCACTCAAGTTCTGAGGATTCACATGCATCCATGCTTAACCCGTCTGTGCACAGCCACAGCCACCCTCTATGGGAAACACAGGGCTTGAGAGAAGGGGAATGGAAGTGAACCAGTTGTCTGTCCTCTTCCTGGCTTGAGTAAGCTGCTCCCCTTCATCCTCGGCTGGGGCACCGGGAGCTCCTCTTCCTGTTTCAGTGTATTTTAGCCCTGCATATTCGCAGCTGAACACCTGTGTATCGCTGCCTCTCCACCTATGCACAAGCGCTGCCACCCATGAGGTACAAAAACACGGGACCTCCGAAGCATTTCGGCCAGGACAGCTTGCTCAAAAATAGGATGGACCTGGGAAACTTGGGCAGGTGACTACATGTAGGCTGGCATCCACACACACGCCCAGGCTGCGCGTATGGATACATACCTACACCCCCGTCTATGTACTTGCCTACCCCTACTTACACACAGGGGAATTCCCAGAGAGGGCGGACCTGAGTGGCTCTGCTTGGTCTGGATTGAAATCAGCTCCCAACTCCAACATCCACAGGGGCTTGACCCAGTGTCCCCATTTGACACGTCTTAGAGGCTGACCACAGAGTAGTTTGCATCCAGCTGAGTTCCAGCTCCCTCCCGCTCTGCGAAGACTGCAGATCAGCGAGGCTGGTGTGTGACTCTTCTCACCTAAGACGGCTGCCCAGAGCCCCTTCTCCCCAGCCCTCCGGACAGTCTCCAGCGCGCTAGGGAACCTGTGAGAGGCCTGCTCGGAGAAGCATCTGCACCAGCGTGGTAGGATCCAGCTCCCCTGGAAGTGCTGCCATGGCGAGGATGGGGGGGATGCCAGGTGGAAGGACAGAATGGCTCCGCTCCCTCGCTGCATGAAGCAGTGCCCCGGCTGAGGCGCCTGGGCTGTGCTGCCAGCTCACGCTGAACGGGGAGAGTCGCCACGACACCACAGCTCTCTCTTCCACCTGCAGGTTTTAGTCTCAGTGCCTCAAATGCTTTGTGTCCGTGTGTCTCAATGGGCTTCACAATGGCCAGAGAGCAACGTTAGCCCCTGCTTCCCGATGGGGAGCGGAGTCGCAGAGAGGGGAGGGGACTTGCCCAAGGTCATCCAGCGAGTCAGTAGCAGAGCTGGGACAAGAACCCAGGACTCCTCACGCCTTGTTTCACAGCCTAACTACCTGGCCACAGCACCTCCCTCAGCATCGCGCTAGTTCCCTTGAGGCTGTTCCAGCACTGCCCCCCCCATGCCAAAAATGTCAGGGTTGCTACCAAGGAGGGAAAAGCGAAGGCCGAAGTCTCCTCTGCCAGGTGGCCACATAGCCACCCCATCTGAGCTAGGAGCCTGCCTGTTACAGTACTCCTGTGCCCAACAGTACTGGGCCAAACCTTCTGCGGACAGCAGTGACTCCGCTGGGGCCAGGGCCGTCACTGTGGAGCACTGGGGTCTTTCGTTATATAAGCGGGGGAGTGGGGAGCTTTTCTGGCTCGCACACGACCCCGGGGGAGTTGATTAGTAACAGGATCTGAGTCCTCATGCCGACTCCCTTTCTCCAGAGGCCTGCCCTCAAGGGCTCCCCTTCTGCTCTCCTGTGTGGCGGGGTCCCCGTACAAGGCTGGGCCCAGGATCCCTAGGGGCTCGACCCCCAACCTTGTCGTGGTGTCACTTAGGGCAGGGGTTGGGGTGTCCCCACACTGGGGGGCTGTGCACTGGACACTTCCCTGACCCACTGATAGTTGCCTATGGTTCAAAGCAGATACAATGTATTAAGCAGCCACCAATTAGCAAACTAAAGAAAAGAGGAGAAAGGTGAAAGGCAAACACCCAGCGCCATCCCTGGCCCGGGGACCCCACCCAGCGTCTCTGGGGTGTGAGGGACACTCACAGTTCATGTCTCACACGTCGCAGGCCCCTGCCCAGCCCAGCTGGAGACAAGCCATGCAAAGAGCCTTGGCGGTTCACACCCGCCTTAGTAATCTGCCAGTTCTGCCGGAGCGCGGTCCCATGACAGCATCATGGGGCCGGGAGGGCTGGGGGAAAGGAGGGACGGCAGAGCAAGCATCCGCTCCTGACGGCTCACAGAGCAGCATGCCGGAGACAACGTGCGGGGGCAGCCGTGGCTGGGAACTGCCAACGGACGGCCTCGACCAAACGCTCCTGCGGACAGAATCACAACGGGCTGAATGAAACTCGGTCGTGTCAGAGCGCTCTCTGCTAGGCTGCCGGGCCGCCAGCCGCTGGGAGCTTGGCAGCTCTGTTAACCAGAGCACAGTGAGCAGCACTTACCGCCCGGCTCCCAGCCTTCCTCAGCCCCGATAACCCCCGTCTCCTCGGCTGCTGAAAGACTGTGACTGAGGATAGCAGCAGGCCCTCCCGTTCCCCTGGCAAAGGCCTGTTCCTTCCACAGCCTGGCCACGCCATGCCACCAGGCCCAAAACTGCACCAGCATTTGCTTGCCCGGGGCATGGGGACCCACCAGGTTACACGTTCTCTCCCCACGGTCGTACAGCTGCTTGTGAGCTCTGTGAGCCAAGCAGTACATCTCCTGTGTGCTCGGCTGGGAGACCGGGACACTTTCTCAGGGGTCCAGGGCGGTGTGTTACCGCCCCGCCTCCAGAGAGAGGATGACTTGTTGCTTAACTGGGTGTCAGCTCCCTGACCCCACTAGCCTGTTAGCCACCCAAACAGTCTCCTCAGGGCACTGCCAGCCTTTACTCTGCCTAGCAGGTTAGCAATAGGACGTGCCCACCTGTTGTACCCAGACCTGTCACTGGACACTTGGACGTTATCAGGTTTGCTCTCCCCAAGGGGATTGTGTACACACAAGCTTCTTTGATTCAACTGAGAGTCAGCTCCTAGGTAACATCACAGCCCTGCGATATATTTACAATGGAAACAATCCTAAATTTATCAAAGGCCAAGATTTAAGAGATTGTGGATAATGATGGGAACAGAAATGGTTACATATAAAAACAAAGGCATAACTCGCTTCTAGAGTCTAAACTTAACTTTAACGGGCTAAAATCCTTGTCTAACGTCATGTAAAGCAATTGCCCAATGTCTCCATCCAACATGGCTAGGATCCCCTCTCATGAACACAAAAAACATTGTCCTTTTTGTTTCCTCATAAGAACAGCCACACTGGGTCAGAGCAAGGGTCCATCTAACCCAGTATCCGTTGTCGGACAGTGGCCAAGGCCAGGTGCTTCAGAAGGAATGAATGGAACAGGACAATTATCGAGTGATCCATCCCCTGTCATCCAATCCCAGCACCTGGCAGTCAGAGGCTTAGGGACACCCAGAGCATTGGGTTGCAACCCTGACCTTCTTGACTAATAGCCACTGATGGATCTGTCCTCCAGGAACTGATCTCATTCTTTTTTTAACCTTGTTACACTCAATGAAGGAAAAAATGGCACCCTTTTTGCCTTCTACTTATATCCCCAAATTTTATAGCCTTTGCTCCACACAGACAGAACAATCATCGCGGTTCCTTTCCTCATGTGCTGGCTCCAAGTTGTCTTCATGTACTGGTATTGGTGCCATATGGAAAACAGGCTCCCACCGTGTTGACTTTACAACACTTAATTTACATATGAACCTAGGCAGATAAGTGAATATATACATCCCCTGTCAGGTCAGTCTGTGCCGGCTACCATGTTGAGAATAGACAGTACTACTTGTGGCTCATCAAACCCACTGCCTTGTGGGTAGCTAAGGGAGCAACCCCTGACAGAGAAGCCCCACTGCCTTGTGGGTGAATTCAGGAGAACATAAGTCTGAGAATTAACTCAGACAGAAAATTCAGAGTGGAGCCCTAAAGTGGCACAGACTGTGGACATGGATATTGGCTGGGAGCTAATCCCCAGAAGACCAGCAGGAGGTGCCAGTCCAGCCATGCGTGGTGTGAACCTGGGAGTAAGAAAGCCTTGGGTCCAACTTCAAAGAAAACACCTCACTGAAATCAACAATTGGGGAAACAATCCACAACCCACCAAGCAGCTGGATCGCTGGGTCGAACACTATTCTAAGCTTTACTCTTGTGAAAATATTGTTATGACGCAGCCATCAACACCATCAAAAGCCTCTCTTTTATGAATCAATGATGAAAAGTCTTTCGTGGAGTTTAGCCTTGTTGTAGATGGCCTCCCAGCAGAAGGGCTCCCAGAAAAGACTGCATACCGTCAGGGGTCATAAAATGCGGAAAACCGATCCTACTGCAATACCTTTACGAGTTGCTATGTCTGTGCTGGAAAGAAGGCGAAGAATCACAAGAAATGAGAGACGCCAACATTATCACTCTATAAAAACAAGGGCAACAACAGTAACGCTAACGACTATCATGGCGTTTCCTTCTTAGCATCATGGGAAAACTCTTTGCCCGAGTCGTCCTGAATAGATTTCAGATCCTGGCAGACAGAATTCAGCCTGAATCCCAGTGCCTTTTCAGAGCCAAAAGGTCTACCATCATGGTCTTCACACTGAGACAGCTACAAGAGACATACAGAGAACAAAAAAGGCCCTTTGCATAGCCTTTATCGTGCTCACAAAGGCTTTGGATCTTGTCAGCAGAAGCAGACTATTTGTGCATCTAGAAAAGATTGGATGTCGCCCACACTCTTAAGCATGCTTCGTCCTTCCATGCAAACACGTGCAGTACAGTCCACTAAGACGGCTCAGTCTCCAAATGTAGCTGGGTCAAGCAACGCTGGGTACTTCCCCAACTCCGTTCAGAATCTTCTTCTCCTTGCTACGGAAACAAGCTTTTGGTTCCTCAACGGACGGAATCTACGTGGACACAAGATCTAATGAGAAACTGTTCAATCTTGCAGGGCTTAGACCGAAAGCCAAGACCAGGGAGGTCCTTATCCAACACCTCCCCTTTGCCGATGATGGAACAGTGACAACCCACACAGAAGCCTGTCTCCAAAATCTTATGGCCATTTTTTCCCAAAGCCTGCCAAGACTTCAGGCTTACCACAAGCTTAATAAAAAAACAACATCTTGTGCCAAGGAGTTGAAGAAGCACCCTTCATCACCATCAATAATTATCATCTTGAAGTGGTGAACAAGGTCACATACCTTGGGTCCACAATCACAGACAATCTTTCACGGAACTCAACAACCGCATGAGAAAAGCTGCCACAACAACATCTAGACTGAGCCAGAGGATATGGCAAAACAATAAAGTGACAGAACACACAACGAGCTGTGTGTATCATGCAGGAGTTATCAGTACACTTTTGTACGGGAGCAAGACATGGACGCTATACTCTCAAGAAAAAAGGCTCACCCGTTTTCATATGCATTGTCTTCATCTCATTTTTGGAATCTCCTGGAGGTACAGAGCCACCAGCACTGAGGTGCTCAAGCGAGCCAGCATACCCAGCACGCAAACACTCCTTAAACATAAACCTTCCTCTGACTTGGGCCCACATACTGAATGAATGATGGGCGCATCCCCACGGACATCCTCTATGGTGAATTGGCATCCAGAAAAAGCCCTAAGGGCACCCTTGTATGCGTTTCAAGGATGTGTGCAAGCAAGACCTCAGAGAAATGGCCATGGACATGGACAACTGGGAAGATCACACTCAGGACCGCAGCCTTTCGAAACAACAGCTCAGGAAAGGTCTCCAAAGCTATGACAGGAAGCAGGCCAGCTTAGCAGAGGAGAAAAGAGCTCGAAGAAGGCAAAGCCCAAAGGGTCAAAACACCACCTCTAAATGTGACAAATGCAGTAGAGATTGTCTCTCTCAAGTGGGTCTCTTCAGCCACAGCCACGCCTGCCAAAACAACCAACTGAACCAATGTATTACCTCTCAGGGGCGCATACCCATGGTCTCTTGAGACCGAAGGATGCCTGCTACTGTCTGGAAAACACTGTTTGCCTGGGACACAGATTCTAAAATCGATTTCCGGTGCTGTGATGGCATGTTCTACTCACCACTGGAGCGCCTCTTTGTGGCCACAGCTGGGGATTAGCTCTGCCAGTCTGACGCCCCTCCGGTGGGTGCTCTGTCTCTCAGCTCCTCAGGTCTCGACTGCTCCTTCTTCCTGGCTTGACCCTCCAGCCAGGTCATTGTAGTGTTCCCCTTCTGGGAGGTGCGTCTCCACTCTCCCAGGCAGATCTCCAATTCATTACCCCTCAATGGTGTCACTTTCCCGGTAGCTGGTAGGAGATCCCGGGCCTGCCTTCTTCTCCAGGTTCCAGCCCAGGGCCCCTACAGCCAGCAGCTAAGCTCTGCCTTTTCCCACACTTGGCTGCTGATTCCCTGGACTACTTCCTACATTGCCTCTATCAGGCTCCTTCTCCACCCTCCCCGGGGTACGCGCTTCCCCCCGGAACAAACTTCCTGCTCTCCCTAGCTTCAGGGAGTGGGACTGAAGACCTCGGTCCTGCAGCCCCTTTCTGCCCTCAGCTACTTGGCTCTGTACAAGCCCCATCTATTCCTGCCCAGGTGAGCTTCATCCTTTAATTTGTCCTCATTGCTCCCTGGCTCCTCCTCCAGGTGCAGCCTAGGCAGTTAATTGGCCCACCTAGCCCACTTACCCCTTCAGGGGCTTGTGTGGGGTAAACACCCCATCACAAGTACATATATACAGCCCTTAAATATCATCCGTCCATACAAAACGATATTAGTGATGAGTGTGTCACTGCCTTTCTATTAATACCTGACGCGACATTATTTGGGGATAGCTACTCTGTCAGCAGTGTGCTAGGCGTAGTGAGTTTGTCAGGCCTGATAGGAGTTGCTCACACCCCTTTGCCAGCTGGCATCCTTGGGCCCCTGCATCTAATTGCTGCTACTGATAGTGACTCACCAAAAGATCTCTGTGTCCCAGAGATTTCCCCTCTCTGCGTACTGATTTGGGCTCCATCCCCACAGCATCTCGGTATCTTTAGTGGATTTCACCTCACACCCCTGTGAGGCCGCAATGCATCGTTGGCTCTATTTACAGATGGGGAACTGAGGCACCGAGTGGCCAAGGCCCAGATCCCCAAAGGTACTCAGGTAAGTGCCATCACACAGCCCCGCAATCCCCTGTGGAGGTCATGGCAATCTATGGGCATTAGGAGCCTAAATACCTTTAAGATCCGAGCCAAGTGACTTGCCTGTGGCCATCTAGGGCACCTGTGGCAGAGCAGGGACTCGAAACCAGGTCTCCTAAGTTCCAGGCTAGTGCCCTGACCACGGGGGCCAACGTTCCTCTGGCAGGGCAGCCTGGCAGCTGTCGGGAACGGTGCGGGGGGTCCCAGAGATGGTGTTTTCCTCCCTCTGAGCCAGAGCAGGGGCTGCAGTGCCAGGGCTGGCTGGAAGCGCTGTCTTTCCGTGAGCGGCATAGCTGAGATTAGCAGGCGTCCCCAGCCCTTTCACTGGCACGGGCACGCTAGAGCAGGAGTTCTGACGGAGGGCACGTCTACACCGCAGTCGGGGGAGCTCTGCGGCACACATGCAAACAGCCGTGCTAGCTGTGGTCTCATTGCCGTGAGTCACTACCCCGCCTTCTGCCATGCTTGTGCAGCCCTGCTAAAGGCGTTGCCCCTTGACTCCCATCAGTCTCTGAACTAGCCAGATTAATGCGAGCTCAGGTACGTCTGCATGGGCGGCAGCCCCTCCTGAGTGCAGCATAGGTTTGCCCAGAGGGGGTATCACATTTTCTACGGAACTCCCTCCTGCGGTCGAAATTGTGTGTGGCGTTCTTCTGCTCGTCCTGGAACTCCTAGTGCAAGGAGGCTGTTGAACAGCTACCGTCTTTCACCCAAGAGCTCACTGCATGTCGCAGTCAGGTGAAGAGAGTCCCGGGCTGGTGTACATATAGATGAAAGATGGCGTGAACTCCAGCTGGTGGTGGTGCGTGATGGCAACGCAGGTTTCCTCAGCATGACTTTGGGACAGCCCCAGGGCTGCTGAGTGGCAAAGCCGAGCATCACTTATGCCAGCCACTTCCAATGGGACTGGACGAGCGAGTGAAGCTGAGGCACCGGGAGATGCTTTGGGATGAAATGAGTCATAGCAATACAATAAAGGAGTGCTGTTATTACAAGTCAAAGACCCAGCACAAGCCTCTGTCTTTTTAATTAGCAGGACCCAAGAGCGGGCAGAACAAATGCAACGACCTTTTTCCAACATTGTGATAGATCGCAAAATGCAACTAATCAGGGAATTGTCACTGAGCAGGTCTGTCTCCAGTAGCTCCCACCGGGATCAGCTCTTGACCCTATGCTATTTAACATGATCCTCAAGGACCTGGAAGAAAACATAAACACATCACCAATAAAGTGTGCGGATGATAAACGCTGGGAGAGTGGGAAGTAATGTCAAGGATGGGTCATTGACTCAGAGCGATCTCTAAATTGCTTGGTTAACTGGGAACAAGCAAACAATCTGCAGTTTAATATGGCTAAATGTAAATGTGTACATCTAAGAAAAAGAACGCAGGCCATGCCTACAGGATAGGGCACTCTATCCTGGGAAGCAGTGGCTCTGAAAAATTTGGGGGGTCATGGATAGTCAGCTGAACATGAATTCCCAGTGTTAACGGGTGACTTGATCACAGTCTGTAAGTATCACCATGAGAAACAAATGTTTTATAGTGGGCTCTTCAGTCTAGCAGAGAAAGGTCTAACGTGATCCAGAGACTGGAAGTTG
This sequence comes from Mesoclemmys tuberculata, assembly GCA_007922155.1. Taxonomy (NCBI): domain Eukaryota; kingdom Metazoa; phylum Chordata; order Testudines; family Chelidae; genus Mesoclemmys; species Mesoclemmys tuberculata. Next base: position 1,268,272 of record ML675626.1, read on the forward strand.
AAGCTAGACAAATGCAAACTGAAAACAAGGCATACGTTTTTAACGCTGGAACAATTTACCAAAGGTAGGGGTGGAGTCGCCATCACTGGCGTCTTTTGAAACAAGATTGGATCTTTCTTCTAACAGCTCTGCTCTGGGAATTGTTTTGGGCAGGTCTCTGGCCCGTGTTACACAGGAGATCAGACTAGATGATCGCCATGGTCCCTTCTAGCCTTGGGATCCATGAACACCCAGCAACACCAAACCCAGTCCCTGCTCCAGAGAATGGACCGTCCCTTTAAGCCCGTTCTCTGATCAAAGCCTTAGAGATCCACGATTTACATTTACTCCGACCTGGCCTGCTTACATCTCCCTGCTGGTAATCCATCTCCCACCGATTCACTCACGGCCTCCCTTGCCTCACGCTGGTTGCCAAGGGAAGTCTCAGGCCAGACGAGGCCATTCTAATATTCTAGTCTGACCTTCTGCAGAGCTGAGGCCAGAGATCCTGCCCTCAGAGGGTGTCATTACTTTCACATCACCCAGCCGCAGCGTACCCCAGCCTTGTGCCGCATGTGAATCACACACTGCTTGCACCGTAAAGAAGAGTCTTCCTCTTCGGCCTGCATGTCGCCTGCAGCTGATCTGCTCTGTCATTGTACCACGGCTCCTGCGATGTCCCAAATGGAAATTCATCCCAGCAGAGTGCGGATTTGTTCACTAAACCATTGGCCTGCCCTGTCCTTCCCATCTGGCGGAGGCTCAGGAGCTGTATGTGGTTTGTTGGCTGGGCTGCGGGCATGCTTTGGGATAGCTAGACTTCCTCCCTTCCCAGCTGCTTCAGCCCTTGGTCTTTCCAGCCCAGGATGTGCCCCGCAGGCCAGTGCAGTGGGGAGCGCTTAACATCAGGGCTGGTTCTCGGGTGCCGTTATCGGAGGGGATGTGGGTATTTTGGGGGCCCTGAATGTGGCTATTTAAAAAACCAACAACTTAACAGGAGTCCAGGGGCTATCTAGATGCCTGGAAAATCTTGGATTTTAAGAGTTTAAATAGCTAAAATTTGGCTTCTGTGTCAGTAGTTTGCTGTGATTTATCATTTCTAGAAGGGATGATGATTCTGCAATCTGTTGCTGCTCCGTGCTTAACACTGGATAACTTTGTACTTATTTTGGCCTTTCTGACAGTAATTTGAGGCCCCTTGAAGATCGTCTGGGGAGGTCAAACATCTTCTTTGCCCTCCCAATAGCACTGGGCCTGCTTAACAAACCAGTTACTCTGTGGATACTGAGGGACGCAGCTTGCATGCTGGTACTAGGGAATAAGCAGGAATAAAAAGCCCTCCCCTGCCCTCCCCCCTGCACGTGATTTGCCTGCACCTTGGCGGAGAGCCCACCCTTCCCAAAACTGAGGTATGGGCACTGGGGTGGCACCTCCGCTCCTCCGGGGCCAGTGCTGCTGAGCTGAGCAGAGCGATTTGCACATTATTGTCCCCCCACCACCTGGACCGAGGCAGTAGCATGCAAGGATCCTTTCTCCAAGGGGCGTCTCTGGAACAGTGTCCTCCGGAGCTGCTCCTGGGGCAGCGCAGTGCATGCATCCCTCCTTGGCTAGGGCACAATCTAGCCCTACACGCCCCTGGGGAATTCAGTCAGAGGCCAGCGTTGGCCCTGTGCTGGGGCCAGAATTTTGTGCTGTTGTCTCTCTCCTCCCATGGTTCTGGCCGGAAACCCCCCGGGGACCACAGGAGGGGAACAAGATTTCACACTGCTGGAGTGTCTCTTACGCAGGGATCCCAAATGGACACGAGCCGCCCTCTTTCGTGGTACTTCTCTGGCCCCCACAGCCACAACCTCTGAGCATCTCCCCAGCTTTAGTGCATTTATCCTCACGCCAGCCATCAGGGCACAGGGCTGCTAACTCCATTGTGCACCTGGGGAGCTGAGGTGCAGCCAGGCCAAGGAGCTTGCCTGAAGTCACCCAGGAAATTTGTGGGGAGCTCTTGAAACCCAGCCTCCCAAGCTGTCCCCTCAGTAATCCCCACCTCCTGTCTGTTGCTGCGCTGCAGCTCTCTGCCTGTGACCGGGCTGTAACGAGGCCTCCCTACCCCATGGCAAAGGCCTGGGCCTGCAGTGCCACCGAGCCCAGCATGCACCAGCACCCCCACCCTCTGCTTGCCGATGGGATGCACCATGTTACCTTTCTCGCCCTGGGGTCGTGGAGCCGTAGTGCAGCTCCTAAGCAGAGCAATATGTCACCTGTGTACTTAGGTGCCAGCCCTCCCTGCGTGGATCTAGCCCCATCGCCACAGGACTGGAGCCCCTCACCACCTTCAATGCACCCCAAGGAGCCAGGGCGGGCTGTTATCTCCATTGTACAGATGGGGAAGAGAGACTAAGGGACTTATGCCAGGTCACATCGGGTGTCTGTGGTAGGGCCCAGGCTAGTGGACTGAGTCCATTGGACCATCCCTCCATGTGTAAAGAAGCCTCGCAGCTCCCGAGGGGTCAGGTCAGTACCACGATCCCCATATTACAGATGGGGAAACTGAGGCACAGTGAAGGGCTATGACTTGGCCCAGGTCACACAGCAAGTCAGACAGTGGCAGAGTTGGGCTTAGAGGCTGTTACCAAGGGAAGTTGATCTCCAGGGAAATTTTCGGCAGAGGCTGATTGTCAGGCACCCCTTTCCATGCTTCTTGTGAAGCATTTGAGCTGGCCAGGAGCCCCTGGCCTCCCAGGAGCAGCCGGTCAGCTGCCCATTGCGCAAGGCACCGTGTCCCTTGCTGCAATGCACTGACAGTTCTGCACCATTCTGGTGACAGGCAGGCGTCACCCAGAGCTACAGCAGCGCCCAGCAGAGCAGCACAGCCGGCCGATGGGCAGCCGAGCTGCTCCCGGGCCAATCCGAGGCCTCTCCCTGCCCAGCGTCAGCGTGCGGGTGCCAGAGACAGACCCCGAAGTGCCATTTCTGCTCCAGCAAGCGTGGCTGAAGGCAAGGCCCACGTGGTGCAGCTTCGGGTTGGTAGCTCAATGCTGGCCCGCTCCAGATCAGCAGAGGGAGGCCAACAGGGTGTGTCAAGCACAGAACTGGCCATCGAGAGACCTGAGTGGCAGGTGGCCAGCGCTGCCACTGACTTACTGTGTGGCCACAGGCAAGTGCCCCAGTGGCGCAGTTTCCCAGAGGGGTTGCGAGGATGAATGGCCAGGGTGCTCCGAGACCCTCGCAGGGAAGGGGCCAGCACAGCTGGCTTTCCTGGCCCAAATCCACAAGGGAGAATTGGCATCTAACTATCTCTGTGGATCTGGGCCTCAGCTGCATGGATCTCAGCCCCTCACTTCCTCCCTGCACCCTTCATGTCCTAACCTGAATCCAGTCCTGTCCTAGTGCCAGGATCCCAGCGCAGTGCTTGGAAATGGGGCTGCATGCCAGCTGTGATGACACCGGAGAGCTAATGGGCACGGGGGCAGATCAGCGGGGGCGGCGCCCGGAAGCAGATGAGGTGAGAGGAGAGGACAGCAATTCTTTTGTGTTACCGGTTCCCGTAACCTCCTCCACTGTGCCTGATACTGTCCTGAAGCTGGTATTCTGAAATCAATCAATGCAATTAAAGCATGGCATGGCTTGTCTCAGCCTCCACACACAGTGGCAGCTGGCCAGGGACCGGGCCGAGGAGGTTTCTGGCTCTAAATATACAAAACAAAATAAAATAAGGCAGGCTGGCTTGGCTGAGCTGTTCCAAGCTGTGGAATCCTCTGAGTATTAGAGACGCCAGCTGGCTGTCAGGGAAGCGTCACCACACCTTTCACGCGACTGCAATCACATCTGTACGAGCCAGAAGCCACTCCTGTGATGAAGTATCCAGCGCTACCTCACTGCAGGCCCCCTTGGTCCAGCCCACCAGGAGGTGGCGTGCAAGAGATGCTACTTATGGCAGATGGCCCCCGGTGGAAGATAGGTGCACATTGTTAACAGGGAAGGTAATTAACCACTGGAACAATTAACCAAGGACTGGTGGCTGCTCCATCACTGGCACTTTTAAATCAAGACTGGGTGTTTTTCAACCAGGAATTACTAATCTGAGACTCTGAACCTCGGACGATGCAGACTGTAGGACTGGGGAGGCGTGGGTTGGTGATACCAGCCTGCTCCAGTTTAGTGAAGTTCTAAGCTCCTCGGGCCAGCAGGGACCATCTTTTGGTTCGGGATTTGTACAGAGCCTAGCACAATGGAGCCCTGCTCCGCGACTGGGGGCGTAGAGCCTACGGTAAGACAGATAATAAATCGACTAAGAATGGCATCCTGACAGAGACAAGTAAGCCTCTACCTGACCGATCTTTGTTTTGCGCTGAGTGTCCCACACAGGCCCAGGGACTGCCCTTGAAGCTTTTCATGTACGCAGTGTTTCGTCTGTCTTCGAGGAAAAGAAGGTCCAGCCATGGAAAAGGAGAGCTTCAGTGGCCTGTGGTACTTCTAAGGGAATCCCGGATGCCTGGCAATAAAGTGGGTGTCTAGTCACATTGCTCAGCTTCCTCAGAGCCGCTAGCACTGTTAGTAAGCAGGCTGCCGGCTAGCTGTCAGGCTGGACCTTCTTTTCCTCGAAGACAGACGACACTCTGTGGTTAAACCACAGGCCTGCCTCCTCCCCCTGGAGATATCGGTCCCTAACCCTTGGGCAACCCCTCAGCTGAGGGCACTGCAGGCCCAGCATTATTATTATTGGCACGGGATCCCCATTTGGGACTCGCTGGACACGTAAGATGCCCCAGTCCCGCATTCGGCATCTCAGGTCCGTGTGGTCTCAGCCAGACCAGAAGGGACAAGGGTCGATTTCTGGGCATTTCCCCACCAAGGATCAGCAGCCTGGGAACAGAGCAAAGGACGTTTTAAGGAGTCGGTGCTAGGCTTCTCTCTTGCTCTCTGCTCAGCACCTGTTCTGGATCACAAATGGTCTGGGGCAGGCAGAGAGCAGGGTGGACCAAGGAAATGACATGGCTTCCACCTCAAACTGAAGCTAGGGACCCCCCCAGGCATGGCATATCCCCCCTGACAATAATTCTATTGGCCAGAGCCTGGAAATCCCTCTTTTCAAACCTCAGCTTCCCCCAGTACAATAACAGACACGCTGGCCAGGAATCTCTGCAAGCTTTTCCTCAGCTTCATCCCCAAACAGGTCCTTGGAAAATAGCTCAAGGATACCCACTGGCCAGAGTAAACGAACAGCTCCATGGCCTGATCCTGTTCTTAGGACTCCGCCACGGCGTCACCCGCACGATCCGAGCATGAGACAGGCCAGGGTCAGGCTGGTGCCCCGGGCAATGGTGGGCTCTGGGCTGTGGTAGCAGCAAGTGACCGATCCAGTTCCACGGAGCAGGCTTACAGAGAGGGCTCGGAGCCAGCCGTGTGGTCTATATGCCTGGCCTTAGAGTCTGACTGCTTGAGGTGCGTGATCTGCTCTCTGCACTGCGCCGCAGTCTGGGCTGTGTCCACCCCCACCAGCCTTTCCGGGCTCGTGGGAAAAACCAGGCTTCCCGCAGTTCTCCCACCAGCTTCCCCCGCTGCCACTCTGGCCAGCCAGCAGCAAGACTGCAGGTCGTGGGACATGAAGGGAGGGTTAAATGCCGGCACCTAGAGGGCGAGTGGGATCTTTGCCTGGAGGAGCCCCGGAAGATACAGGCACAGGGAATCGTGGGAATGGCAGTGATGGGCTAGCTACGCTTGAGCCCAAGGCCCTGTGTTTCTGCTACCCCCACACTGCAACATAGACAAGAAGGGGGCAGGTCACAGCAAGTCACGCGCCTGCCCACATCCCCCAGACAAGCTCTCCACCCCACGGCATGCATTTAAGGGCTGGGACGTGGGGGTGTGGGCGCCTTCATGTGTCGTCCCCCACAGACAGCCGGCAGTCCAGACACCCCCCGAGATGCACCAAGTAGCGTGAGCCTGCAAGATGGGCTGTGTACCAAGGGCAGGACTCCTGTGTCTTCCTTTACCAGCCACGTTTGAAAACTGGGCCGCTACATCCATTCCCCACTGGGCTTCACCCCTGGGCTGCCGGCAGGTCTAGATAACACCGCGGCGAGGAGACACGCGCCCTCATAGATTGCGGGGGCCTGATTCGAATTGGCACCCCCAGGGCAGCACGGCTGGAGATTCCCCCGGCTCACACTGCTGCGAGGGAGACCGGGGTGAGGAAACCCAAAGAGAAAGAGCCAGTCCCCTCCCTGAAACCAGGGACTCTTGTCACGCGTCTGCTCTGCTGCCAGGAGCTGTCTGTCTTCCGAGAGGCAGCCTCGCTCGTGCGCCGACCGCCTTTCTCTGCAAAAGCCACAGATTCCAATTCCTGTGTGCTCCATCCCCGGGCGGTTTATTTGCCAGACGCTGCGGCTTGGCAAATGCCCCTGGTCTCCTCTGTGAATGTGGTAGTGGCCCAGGGTAAACAAACAGTCTTTTTGTTATGGCTGCTGCCTCTCGCCACTGCAGCTCCCGTGGCTGGCCCTATCCCTCGTGCAGCGTGGCGGGGTGGTTAGGTTTCACTCCTGTGGTCGCTGTGGGATCGGCTTCTCCAGCTGCCTGCAGAAAAGGAAAGCTACACAACAAACAAACAAGAAACATGCACAGCTGGGCCGGGTTTGTGCAGGGCAGAGAGATGGCTGCTCTGTGATAAGCTTCTACCAAAACCATACGCTCAAGTGAAGTGGGGTGGGACGGAGGAGAAGCCCGTGGTGCCGCAGAGCATTGGGCTCATGAGCAGATCTCGGGCAGAGACAGCGATCTGCTTACGGATCCTTCGCAACTACCTCCAGGGAATCCCAGGGAGAAGGAGGAAGGAATCAGGGTGGCCTAGAAGGCCCCCCGTTCTTCTCCTGGAGAGATAGAAAGCTGAGGTGCTTGCCACATGGGGTCCTATGGCACCTCCCAACCCCTTCTCTACATTCTGCCTCCCCAGAGCCCCTTTCAGCTGGGGATGGTGAGCCTTATCCAGTGAAAGGCAGGGCCTCACACACTGTAAAACGGCTTGTCCAGCTCCATAGCCCAGCCCTCGGCCCTGGCTGCCTCTGTCCCGTGGATCAGCCCAAGGAGTGACCTAGCTGCTCTACTTCGTGGGATTGGATTTTTTTTTAAGCCGGCAATCCAGTCACTGAACGTAGTGGTTTAAAATATAAACAGAACCATGGACCCAGCACCAGTGGCTTTAGCAGCCCTGGCTGCTTGGAAATTGCTGAAACAGACAAGAGACAAGGTTAAGGTCCTCAGCCTGCCTCCCTGGTGAGCAGTGTGGTTCAGTGGTTAGCGCAAACAACTTTCTTCCCAGTTCTGTCACCGACTCACTGTGTGACCTTGTCCCCTCTTCGCGCCTGTTTCCCCAGCTGTAATATAGCCCCTGCCTCCCAGATAGCTAGGCAGATGTCCCTCCCCCTCACTTACACAGAAGAGGGAATGGGGTGTAAACCCAGCTCTCCTAAAAGCTGAGGCCTGCGTCTGTGGGGTGCTTACTGCCAGCAACCTCCCCTGAGCTGAATACCTGATGCGATCCCGGCTGCACCCAGAGAAGTTTTAATACCTGCAGGTGCCGGAAGGGATTTAAACGTCACCTGTCCCGTTTGCCTTAGCATTGAACATCCCCGTTCTTTCTAAGCTGCCCCCAGACCTGCCACTCTCCCCAGCATCATGGAACAGTTCTTGCCTTAGACCTTAAACTCCGGCATGGACTCAGCTGCCACATCTCCCCAAAGACCCTGGAGCAAATCCCCTCCTCCCCCCCCTTTGCCCAGAGACACACGCTCAGGCTTAGGTGAGACCCTCTGCGGCCTGGACTGAGGGCTCCATGACATGCACAGCAATGCGGATGAGATAGCTGGGGGCCTCCTAAAGGATGTTAGGATGCTGGGGACCCTCTGTGGAACAAAAGGCCCTATCCTGAAGTGACCTGGTCCCCAGTGAGAACTGAGTGCTCTTAGCACCATGCGACATCCGCGCCAGAGAGCTGAGCCATAGGGAACTGAAATGGCGGGTCAGCCCCGGCACACGCACCCACGGAGCAGTGTGGCCATGCTAGAGCTGTGGTTGCTGGCTGTGGACTACGCTGTGAATGCACTGCATTCTGGGTACTGACCCCGTAGTTCCAGGCACAACTCCCCAAGCAGTGGCGTCTGGGAAATTTTAGTGGAGGGATGCGGAGAATGGAAATGTGGAAAAGGCCTGGTGTGTGGCTGGCTGGGTGTCTCCGGGAGGTGGGGCTGTGGCAGGGGTAGAGGTAAGGTTGTTGGTGGAAACTAGAGCTGACGTTCTAGCCTGTCACTTGGCGAGGTGGGAATCCCCGCACGCAGAGAACGGCTCGCTCTTTTCACCCCCAGGGTTCACACCAGAGTGGAAGTATCCTGGTTTTACAGTAGAGGAAACAAGGGCACCTCGCGGTGAAGGGACCTGGCCAAGGTCGCAGAGCAGGGCGGTGGCAGAGCTTTCTGAGCTGGGTTTCTTGATTTCCAGGACAGGGCAGAGCAGGGTTGAACCTACTGCACCACATGGCTTCCCAAGAGGGCACAGCCTGCTGGAGAACAGGAAAGGGAGAGACAGACACACAGACAGGGCCTGTCTACACTGCAGCTTGCAGCGAGCCTCCCCGCCCAGGCAGACAGACTCATGCTAGCTGGGCTCCAGCTGGTGTGCTAAAAATAGCCGTGTGGCTATTGCAGCCTGGGCAGCAGCTCCACCTCTCGAGCCCACCGGACCTGGGTCTGCGTGTGGGTGGCCAACCCGGGGCTATTTTCAGCGGGCTAGTTCGAGCCCAGCTGGCATGAGTCTGCCTACTTGGCCTGGAGGCTAGGTGCAGTGTGGCGACAGAGAGGAAGATGAAAGAAATACACACCCTGGGGCCAGATTTGCCCTCTGCAGGATACAGCTCACAGCCACACGATCCACTGGTGCCTAGAGAACAGGGCCCCAGGCCCCTGGGGGAGTAGCAGAAATAGGGGGCGCAGGAGAGACGGTGACAGAGACCTGGCGAGCCTCAAAGAGCCACCTGCAGGAGCTTAGGCAAGGTAGCCCGGTGGCTGGCACACCAGCAACCCAACTTCAATTCCCTGCTCTGCCACCGAGGCTATGGGTGGCCTTACACAAGTTGCTTCATCTCTCTGAGTGTCAGCTCCTTGGGGCAAAAGGGGGTAAGCCCCTTTCCTTCTCCCCCTTGTCCATGCAGATTGCAAGCTGTTGGGGCAGGAAGCATATGTCTGTGTAAGCACCTCATACAAAGTGCCAGGAAGGTAGAAGGAGACTT
>ML675626.1:1277924-1306118 GCA_007922155.1 Mesoclemmys tuberculata
TGGGAAGGATGAGATGCAACAAGGGACAGCAAGCAAAGATGGAAACATACAGAATCCTCTCAAAACAAGACTGTCTGGTGTGTGCAAGTCTCACCTGGAGCTGGCTGGAAAATCTTGGACACAAAGATTTTCCAGCAAAAAGCACGGAAATGCACATTTTTTCCCTTCCATTTTCCAACTGGCTGCAGTCAAGACGGAATCACATCTGCTTCGAGAGGACACAGGTTCAGTTACTGACAGACCGCAGGCCAGGCTGAGCCCAGGCACAAAGGGGCATTCTCCTGGAAGGGGAACAGCGCTCTCTCCTGGTCATCCACAGGACGAGCCTGGCAAAGCTCAACGCGATGCTGTCGGGCTCAAAGTCGCCCGTTTCAGACAAACCAAGCAAATGGCCAGATGCGGTACCGTTCTAATCAATTCGACGCAAGGACACTTAAAAAGCTGGTTTGCTTTTCAAAATACGTCATGTTTACTTGCTTTTGGCATCTCTTGCAACATGGGCAACGAAAGCAAATACAAAATATGTAATATAATTACTAGGAAGAATGTGTCACAATTTTCACATATATCTGGGCATCTCAAAGCTCTTCCAGTTAAAGGGAAGAGGTCAAATTAAAAATGTATTTTTGTATTTTATAAAATCCTAGATATATAGATAGATAGAGAGATAGACAGATAGATGTAAAACAAGTATAATTCATACACTATAGTGTGCGTGTGTGTGTACATTATATATGCATATATCTCTGTGTGTTTGCTATACTATGTTTGCAGTATTGTACTTGTGCTGGTCTCAGGATGAGAGAGAAGGTGGGTCTCAGTCTCCCCTTTCCCTCTCACCAGCAGCTGAGACTAGCTGGGATGCTGGAGCAGACAGCCCCGGATTTGCATGGGAGAGGACCTATGTCCAGGTCCACTCCAGCAGCTTTGCAAAGCGACTCCATCCCTGCTCCTGATTCAGCACAGGAGCCGAGGCTGGAGCCAAGCAGGAGCAGCTCAGACCCTGCACCAGCGAATCCCCAGCAGCCCCCCTCAGGCTGTGGGTAGCGGGGTGCAAATTACAGCAGCCTTCAGGCTGCTCTGACTTATGCCTGGGCCCTGCTCTAGGGTCAAGGGAATACACAGGTGGGCGCAGCTCAGCTGAGCCGAGGACTCTGGGCCAGGGGGTCTTTGGTGCGGGCCCGTGGCTCTGGAGTTCACTTCCCACATCGTGGCCTTCAGGTCAACTCGCAAAGCTCTTCTGCGTGCTCTGGCCTCCCCTGGGGCTGGGCCGAACGGAGAGGCGCACCCTCCGACAGCAGGGGCGAGCGCAGCCCAAGTCTTTGTGCTGGCACGTCGGTCGAGCAGCTCCGCTGGTCTCTGGTTTGCACACTCAGCTAGGGACTGCGACTGACACAGCAGCAGCAAATAACGCATGGCCGGCCGTGCTCGTTATATGTGGATAGTCCTGAGCGCCGGGCTTCTGATTTCTTCCTGCTTCCCTTGTTCCTACTCATCACTAGGGGATGACTCGGTTCCCATTGGAGTAAACAGCAAAACTGCCACCCAGTCAGTGGGAGCAGGGACCTGAGCGCTACAGCACCAGCTCCTCCAGCTTCCTCTGACACTTCTATGGCACACATGCATCCAGGGCAGCGCGGCTGCAGAGATAGAGAGCTGCCCGGGGGCTTGTTTCAGAGCAAGTCGTCTGCATGCGCCCACCTGCCTACCTGTTTCTCACGTCTGCCCACCTCCCTGGCTCCTGCAGGAAGCCATGTAGGGAAACGTCCCCTGCTGCTCCCACACGACCTGCAGCATCGGCTCTTAAAGCAGATCGGGCTCAGCTCTGGCTCTCTGTTTTGCAGCCCTTTCAAAGCCAACATTTCCAGAAATGGGTTCTCATTTTGGGTGTCCCAAAGATCAAGTGCCCAGCATGAGGCACCCCAGGTCGGATTTCAGAGTCTCTGAATGGCTGCGGCTCCTGTTAACTTCAGCTGGGGTTTTGGGTGCTCAGCACCTCTACAAATCGGGCCCAGGAATTTCAGGCTGAGCACCCAAAGCCAGAGGCCCCTATTGGAAACGGTGGCCTCTGTGATCAGGGCCTGCTGGTTTACAGCGCCTGTACACCAGCCAGTTCCCAGCTCAGCGCGCTGGGCCTGAGCCCTGACATCAGCAGGTCGCTTGGAAGGTGTTTCACTTGCAGCTGCAGCCGTTTCCGTCACGGCGCCTCCCCTTGGTGTCAATGACCTTTGCTGCCGCTAATTGCCAGTGGCTTAAGTAGGTCACATTTATGTCCTGCTAATATTCCTGAGGCAAAGCAACAGCTCCAGGGTTCACTGACATGGTTATCTGCCCCTTGCCTGCATGTTCCCGCCAAGTCTGGAGAGGGATTTCGGTTGGTTGGTTGTTGCAGTTTTCAATATATGGAAGTTTTATAATCAAGGCAATTGCAGGTTTGTTGGCTTGGGCTTCTTTGCAAAGCTCAGACCACCTGTAGGGAGGAATCTGGTGGCTTTTCTCCCCCTTTGTGAGGCCTAGACTGCCTTGGCACCCCACTGACAATGTCACCTGGTGACATGATCCATGTCATTTAAGCTCAAAGAGGCTCCCTTGGGTGTGTTTGTGATGCTGTCTGGATTGGGGCAACCAATTATAATATTATTCAATACTGATATGACAAAATTGCAATAAATATCGTATAGGATGTGCTGTGCAAGGTACGATGGAAAAATCATGGTTCGCTAAGGTTGAGAAGCATGTTTATATGTATGTAGCAGTTTTGTATGGTGAGTTTTAAATATGTCCATTATATTTGTATTTCAAACTGGTGCTGTGTTTTGGGGGGACACCCCAGACAGGAGGGCAGCAGCACTAATAGGCCATCGAGGGAACTCAAATGTCCAATGAATCCAGTGAAAGATTCATGAACCCAGGGGCTGCACTTTAGGAGTCACCAGGACATGTAGGAACATGTCTGTGGACAGGGGACTCTGAGGATTTCCCATGCCATGCGCTGTGGGGCCGCATTTGGGACAAGGGAAGAACCAGCCTCATGGCAGAAACTGTAAAATGCGGCTGTACCATCTCCATCTTGTCTTCATTTCTGCTTTCTACCTCTGAATCAACTATTCTACATCTGAAGCTGTGAAACAAAGGACTGAGACCCATCCAGGTACTGGATATACACCAGAGGGACTGTACAAACCTGCAAACTCCACAATTCTGCTGAGAATCTGATATATATGGAGTTTAAAGTCATTTGTATGTATCTGAATGCTTTGACCATTTAATTCTCTCTTCTTCTTTGTTTATTTCCTTTTACAATAAACCTTTAGTTTTAGTTACCAAAAGACTGGCTGACAACATGGTATTTTGGGTAAGATCCAAATTCATATTGATCTGGCGATGTGGCTGACCTTTGGAGTCAGCAGAACATTTTGGTAAATGGAATAGAGTTTAAATAACTTCTCTCTTTACTGGACCCAGTTGCTGATTGGGAGCCAGAGACTGAAATGCAGTAAAGGGAGCTATGTATTTCTTGTTGTAGTTTCTTGATAACCAGTGTGGGAAATCAGGAGCACTGTTTGTGACTGGTCGGGGAATCTAGCTTCAGTGTTAGCCACCAGTTTGGGAGAAACTGCTCTCCTTTGCAGCCAGCCCTGACCTTGGCATTTTCAGGTGGGCTACCCTAGGCATGGGCAGGTCACAGTGTTATTACATCTCGCGCCTCAACCATCTGCAACTTAGATGAATCACAGGCCATCTTCCAGTGCCCAGGCAGGTATATGGAGTAAAACTGGCGCCATCGGTGGCCATCGCAACAGAAGGACTATGGGTAGGAAAATGCAGTGTCTGAAAAAACAACATTTCCCGCAGGAAAATTTCAATTTGGCCTTATTGTTTTTTTTATTTCTGCAGGAAAATCAAAACACAAAATGATTTTGGTTCGGTTTGGCCTCAGATAAAATATTTCGCTTAGTTAAACGGACACAAACTGTTTCTTTGGAGTCGGTTCAACATAAAACTGCATTTCCCTGCTGTGGCACATTGTCACATAGTTTGAGCCCCCATTCTCTCCTCTGGGCTCTCTAGCCAGGTACACCTCCCATGGGGCAGTGCAGTCTCCAGGGGTGAGCTGCCCTGTAGGAGTCACAGATCTGTGGGGCCAGATAGCTGTACACAATTTCAGAGAAAAGAGCTTGGTGCCAATCGATAGGAGCATACAGTCATTCTGGGAACACACAGAACAGTTACAATTCAATGTATCAGTGCAACCGGTACGAGAGCTAAATACTTCCCCTTAAAACCTAGTATGTTCACTGCCTAATAATGTTTTCCTACAGCCTAACTAAGCCATTGGCATGGGGTAGCCTTGGAGAATGTAGTCTAGTGGGCTGGGCACAGGGATAGGTGCCAGAAGAATCTGAGTTTTAATTCTTGCTCTGCCTCTGGGTGGCCGGGGCAAGTCACTTGATCTGACTGAGCCAAATTCTCTGCTGGGGAGAAAGGACGCGACGACACTGGCTGCATCTCCCTGATTCTGGACGCTGTTCCCTGCACCGCCCAACCCCAGCATACATGAGAGCAGCCTAGTGTGCTGGTGCCGGCTTTACTTGAGCAATACCAATTGATGCCCGCTGAGGAGCCAGCTCTATGAACACTCCAGTTAGAGAGCTGTAAAATGGCTCTGCCAGCTGCAGGGGTTCCTCTAAGGTAGGTGTCCTCCAGCCGCACGAGGGGCAGCATGGGGATCAGAGCCATGTTCCCTAATTCCCCCTCTTATATCCCGTGTTCCTCTTCCCCCATCCCTACCCTTAGCATTCAGAACCGAGATCCCTCTCATTTTAGCATCCCTACTGAGGCCGCCTGTCCCCTCTCTTCATTGCCATTGTCTTCACACACCCGGATAACGCTGCGCATGCCAGGACACTGCGCAGGAATGCAAGCGCTTCTGCTGAGGCGGCCGACTTTCAGAAGCTAGGACCCTACGTTAGGACCTCTATATAAACCTCTATATAAACCTCTGTCGCTTCAGGCTGACAGATGGATCTTGTTAGCCACAGCCAGGGTATCGGGGCAGAGGGAGCTAGGGACAGAGACAGACAGGCCCTGCAATGAATACTAGAGCAACAGCCAAGCTTAAGGAGAAAATCTGACATTTAGGGGGCAGACCCTTAGTTGGCATAACTCAGTGGAATGACATTGATTTACACAAGTTGAGGATCTGGCCCTCTCTTTTATTGTTATTTCAAGCCAAACCCCAGGACAGAGACCTGTGGACTATTCCCTGCACATGTACCATCTGTTTGCAGTGGGGTGGGAACTCTGCGCTGCTTACAGCAGGCCTTTGGTATGACAGCATGTCAAAACAGGGCTGCCCACCCTCGCACCACATCCCTATTATCCTCCGCACCTATTTCCCTACCAGCAAAGAGGTTGCCAGACTGGATTAGACCAGTGGCCCATGTGCTCGAGTTGTCTCTGACAGTGGCCAGGACAAACTGCTTCAGAGGAAGTGCAAGACACCAGGCAGCAGTTCTGTGATAACCTGCTCCCCAGGAAAGTTTCCTCCTGACCCCCAATAGGCAGAGGTTGGCTCTTGCCCTGAAGCAGGAGGGTTTATTCCCTGCACCTTTGTTCCTCTCTTCCCTGGTCTCATGTCCACATCCCTCTCTGATATCCTTGTTAATTCCATTCAGATTTTGGCAGGCTAAGCAAACACCCAGGGTCAGATGAAGCACCTAAAGAGATTTACTCAAGTCTTCCCGTGGGAGTTGGGCACTATCTGAATCTTTAGGCACCCAGGTTCCCTTGTTCGCTGCATCCAGAGCCAGTTGTAACAGCCTGACACCTGCGTAACTCCACTGTCTCCTCTGGAGTCATCTCCTGCTTTGTGCCACTGGCAATGAGAATGCTGGTGAATCTCTGGTGGCTTACGTCAGACCGAGCCCCAGCCTCTGCACGCCACCTCGACTTCCAGGTGTGCCTCACGTCCGACTGCAAGTGCTGTAGAAGCCGTGTGTACCCTGTTGCCCAGCAACCCTCTGTCAAGCCGTGACATCATTGCATGACCTGCTCATGACCCAGTTGGCCCAGTTTCTGGCCAGCCACCGAGGGACTCACAAATGCTTCATAACAGGCTGGTCGAAGGGGTCAGAGCTAATCCAGCAAAGGAAGCTTTGAATGTAACCAGATAGCCTTCACGGGACACCTATGCAATTATTGCCCACCCCACACTTTGCCTAGCGTGCACCCTCTCTGACGCACAAGATCATTTCAACATTCAGCAGTGACAGCTGGACCAGCCATTGCCCTGCCGGCTACTGGGCCGACTCTCACCTTCGCGGCGCAGGGCGTCCGCTACAAAACGCCTGACAAAGTCAGCACATTAGGCTACTGTGCCACGACACTGCTTCAAACCTGAAGACACGTCAGGATGTCTAAATCTAGAGGGAGCCATCTGCAAGGACTGAACTCGGGACCTCTGGATCCAAAAAGCATGACCACCTGGAGCTAACAGGCCACTTCCCTGATGTTGAAGGCAGTAGCAGATCTGCAAACTTCTACAAGTGGCCCACCACTAGACAGGGACAAAGAGCCATCCTGGATGAGACCTGCAAAGTTCTGCCAGTTCCAGGGGCATTGCAATAATAATAATGGTAGTTACTCAATGGTTATGTGGCCCCATAAAGGTGAAAATAGAGCACTGCAAAAATAAAAGGCATGGGTCCCTGCCCCAAGGAGCGGTCTCTGATCCTGCGTAGCCAGTGTACTCACTCCCCACGATGTGCATGGAATAACCTCTCTGCCAGGACACATCCCTTCCCCCTAAAGGTCAGAACTGATCCAGCAAAGGGCGCTTAGCACGAACAGAGAGCCCAGGACAGCAGCATGCGTGGTACGCTAACGGTCCAATGCTGCACGATGCCCAGCACCCATCAGAGGGGGTTTGGTAGGCAGCCAAGAAGGCCAAAGGTGGGGCCCATCAGGTGTGTGAGTGACAGCCTCTGTGTGAGGGGCCCAAGTCATCCCGAGGCAGGTGGAGAGGAACCCTCGGGCTGATCAACTGGCGCGGGTGTTCTCAATCCACAGCCAGAAAGGAGACATCCAAACGTGAACGAGATCGAATTCTGTGTATGTGTGTGTGTGTGAACATGTGCATGGGTGTGAAGTATGCATTTGGTAGGGGCGTATGTGCATACAGCATGCATGTGGACACCTAGTGCATGCACATTAGGTGGGGAAGCATGGGTACAGCACAAGGGTGGATGTGCAAGCGTGCAGTGCATGGTGGGGAGAGGGCTGTGTGCATGTGAGCAGTGCATGCATACGGATGCGGGTGCATAGGTGTAGGACGATGTCCATAACCGTTGTGTGTACCTGTAGGTTGGTGTCACTGCAAGGAGCTAGAGCACCATTGTTCCTAAAGCAGGTTGCCAATACAACGAATTAAAAAATGGACAATTTCACCAATTTCCTCCCGTCCTCCCCCACCATTTTTCATCCAGATTTTGAAAATTTCCAACCAGCTCTAGCTGGATTTACTTGGAGGGTTGGCAGGAACATTCCCGGGGTCACTGCCATTATGCACAGACTTTGCCCTTCTGTTGCTGATATTGTAACTCAGGCGTAGCCCTGTCCTCAGAAAGGCATGGGAGCAGTGCAGAAAAAGCACGGGAGATGGAGGGCTCAGCTCGTAGGTGACTTAGCAGAGAAAGAAGTCACACCTACAAGGTATGTTCTTGGCTGGGGAGGGAGTGGGTAGGTCATTAGGGCCTTGGTGGCAGTGGTGACCCTGATCATTACTGAGAAATTCTGCTGCACGCAGCCTGGGGTTACTGCCTGGAGGTGTCCCCGGCCGTCCCCGTACATTGTTAATCACAGTTTAATTTCCCAGTGTCTTGCAAAATGGCTTTTTTATGTTGTAATCGTCTTGGGGATTTATGAGGAAAGAGCATGTGCCAGCACGCTACCACCCAGACAGAGGCTTCCAAGCCTCTCATTCAGCGTCTGCAATGTTGAATCTCAGTTTGTTATATTGGCCCCGCTGGCTTTGATAGCACTGATGTGAGAAATCCAGGGGGGAGAAGTCTTAGGGGCAATAACAGATGTGGATGCCTTGGATTATTTGTCACTGCTGCTGGGCATGTTTGTTTCTGGAGAAATCACTGGGTTTCTGGGTCAGCTCCTCACCTGGGGTAAATCAGCATCACTCCAGTGACAATGCCAATTGACGCCACCTGGGGATCTGGCCTCTCGAGTTCGTTATCTGGAAGGAGACGCCTTTTCTCACGCCTATTTCTGGACTTGCAGTAAATAAGACCAAGGAGCAAGTCACTGGAATTCTTGCCATCATTATTACAAAGCAGGTACATGCACCATAAAGGGCACTAGGCAGTCATACATATTCTCACCTGCCTGGGTGCAACTCCCATGGGCAGAGGAGCACTCGGGTAAGAGAATTTGGATGCTAGAGTAAGACATTTTCCCTGTCCCAAAGAGTTTAAATTATGCTCTCACGTTGGTGTAAACCTCATGCCTCTCTTTCCCCATATGCAATGGCAATACCCTGCTTTGGACAGTCCTTTGAGATCCATGCATGACAGACTCTGTAGTCTTGGGTGAGATCCCAGCTACTGTAAGTCAGCACCAACCCACTGAGTTCTTCAATAGCATAACACCAATTTACGCATGTGAAGGATCCAGTCCAAGACGTGCAAAGCATTTTTCTCATGGCTTCTGCATTGCTCTTAGTCATTGTGGAGTTGGCTGTGTCCAGCTCTGCTTTCATATCAAAGAAAATGTGTCAGATTCAATTTTATGACACTGTCATCAAACCCAGACAGAGATTACTAACCTCTTGAAAAACTGACAGACCAACTACAATGAAACCTACAATACAGAGGCAACTTCTTGTCTAAAGAGACCAGCTCAAAGAATCCACATATATAACCTATACCATGCCCCTTAGCCCTTAGTAACAAAAGAGCCAGCAATTTTCAGGCCCGTTAAGACAGGTTTCACTGGAACAATTTCCTGTTCCTTTTCCCCAGCTTTCTTAAAGCATTAATAGCAAAACCCTAAAAAATCTCAATCAGCTTTAAAGTGACTCATTTGTCCATTACTGCACTTCGTCTGCTAACAGGAAGAGGGAAAAAATTAATAAAAGTTCAATGTTTTTCTAATACCAGGTGAGAGCAAAGTCAATAAACAGACTTGGGCGCTCAGGAGACACAAGGTAGGCGGCCCAGACCTGCCCGAGACAGACACTTGACGCATTGACTTTGGCAACCTGTACCGGTCCAGGCTGTCAGGCCAATAAATAAATTGAAATTGATTCCAAGGCGGTGGAATGTCAGAAGATTTGGAGGGATGGGGGATGGGATCTAGATGCCAAGGCAGGAAGGGTGGGAGAGGAAAATCAGGGCTGCTTGTTAATAAGTAATAACAGGCCTCCATAGAAAGCTCTCTCTGAATGAGGGAAGAGAGGGGAACACGATTTAGGGGGTGCTAATTATCCCAGATGCTGGCTCACTCTAAAAAAGTTGTTTACAGCTGTGAAACTGAATGTTGTTATAGGAGGATGGCGCTGAGAGCCATGAGTCATCTTCAACGGCCACCTTCCTCCGCCTGTACTGCCCTGCCCGCTGCTTTACCATTTCCTGCCAAGATGCACCAGACTTTTCTGTGGGAGGGGACAGTCTCCACACTGAGCAATCCTGCCCCCAGACACACACAGCCCCTTAAGCCATTTGCCTTGGGGAAGTGAGCTGAGAAGTGATTCTCATTCCCAACGTGTCTGTGGAAAGGGGGCACTGTCTGAAACAAACAGGGCGAGAGTCAAGCATGCAAAGCAGGCCGAGCGATAAAACAGGACCATCTGCCCTGAAAGACATGGAACAATGGCGCGCAAACAATCCTGCAGTTCAACGTGCCCAAAGATCATCCGTTGCTCTCACAGCCTCCTCCCCCCCACCACATGTCTGTAGAATATCTCTGCTACAGCTTGACATTTTAATAAAAAATGGTTTGTCAAAGGAGGGGGCCCTTCTCTTCCGGCTTCCCCCGTCCCCACCTGCACAGATCTGAATCCTAGCACCACTGAACTCAGTGAGCTCTGCCTGTTTACACCAGCTGAAGATCTGAGCTTTCACCAGCACAACACTCTTGCTGTGCTGGCAAAAAGGGCAACTAAACTGACCAGGGGGCATGGAAAAGCTTTCACATGAGGAGAGATTAACGAGAGTGAGTCTTTTCCGCTTGGAAAAGAGACAACTAAGCGGGAATATGAGAGGTCTGTAAAATCAGGACTGGTGTGGAGAAAGTAAATAAGGAAGCATTATTTACTCCTTCTCATAACACAAAAACTAGGGGTCATCAAATGAAATTAATAAGCAGCAGTTTTAAAATGAACAAAAGGAAGTATTTCTTCACACAATGCACAGTTAACCCGTGGAACTCCTTGCCAGAGGATGTTGTGAAGGCCAAGACTATAACAGGGTTCAAAAAAAGATTAGATAAATTCATGGAGGATAGGTCCATCAATGGCTATTAGCCAGGATAGGCAGGGATTGCTGTTTGCCAAAGACTGGGCATGGCCGACGAGATGGATCACTTGATGATTACCTGTTCTGTTCATTCCCTCTGAAGCACCTGGCATTGGTCACTGTCAGAGACAGTTTCACTGGACTGGATGGACCATTGGTCTGAACCAGTGTGGCCATTCTTATGTTCTTGTTGAGTGGGAGCTATTGGCTGGCAAGGCACTACGACTTCCGCTGCCCCGGAGGGAAATCAAGGGTGGAGCTGAATCCCAGGGCAGTGTGGCATTGGGCAGGGGATTAATCCCCCACTCAACATCCAAGCAGTAGGTGTGCTCCAGGGGCATCGAACAGATACAGCCCGGGCCTGCCTATCTCTGCTGCTGCCTCTGCCTTCCGTTTGGCTGTAGCTTTCGTGCCTAGCATCAGTTGATTTGGGCCTAGCCTCTCTTTCCTGCCACAGCACTGAAGGAGGCAGGACTCTCTGGGCATGACTCTGCTTCCTTAGAGCTGTAAAAGAGAGGTCACTCCGCTGAGGTCAATGCCGTTACACTGCTTTGGGATCAGAATCCAGGTCTCCAGCAGACACTGACAAGAAACGTCCTTTCCACAGGGATGGCGCCGCCACAGCTCCTCTTCTACATTCTCCTTGTCTTTTTCTCTCGTCTCCCTCTGAGAGGGCAGAATGTGGGCCTGCCTGCCACAGCTGTGCCCCTCCACTCCCCTCCCCCCCCAATTTATAGAATCTCAGAAGATGGGGGTTGGAAGGGACCTCAGGAGGTATCTAGTCCCACCCCCTGCTCAAAACAGGACTAACCCCAACCCCATCGACTCCAGCTGGAGCAGAGAGTGCTCAGTAACTTTGAAAATCAGACCCCTTGTTTTTCCCTCCCTCCAGCCTGTCATTGTTACTATGATTTGCATTCTGGTCCTGCCAGAGACCCCAGCTGCCAGAGCCTCCCTCCCAGTGGTAATGGCCCAGTTCTCTGGGCAGTGAGGGCAAAGAGACATTCCTACTTGCAGAGCCTGGCCTTGTTCAGCTAGAGCAGGTGTGTCTACCTCCGGCTCTGAAGACATACCCATAGAGGCAAACCTAGTCCATATAGGTTCGGTTACCGCTGTCATTGGCGCAATGCATTAAGCAACATGGCTAATGGCATTCCTGCACTAGAAGCAATTCCCACCCTCTAGCGTTGCCCTCTGTCTCCAAAGGGCTTTACAGCCTGGATCGTCTCCCACGCCTCTCTCTGTCCTCCCCTGGAGCCTTTTCGATCTGGGCGTGGGGGTGGCTGTTTGCCAGAAACTGCCTCATTAAAAGGTTTCATAACAAGCTCCCTGTGACCGCGCTGAGTGGGCTGCATCATCTGGTTTGATTTTGCTGGGCTTGTCTGCATTCAATCCATCTTCGCAAGGGTCCCAATTCTGCCCCATTGACGTCAATAGGCGTCTGCCCAGTGACTTCAGTAAGCGTTAAAGCTGACCCACCAGGCTGTCTCATCTCAGTTGTTTAATTTCAGTGCCCAGGCTTGTAGGTCGTCCAAGTTCCAGCCCTATCTTTTTATGCTGGTCTTTCCAAGTGCTCTGTGGTTCTAATCACTCCCTCGAAACCAAATGGTAGATCCAGCACTGGATCCACTCCTCATTATACCTCAAGCTGTTTGGGCTTTGGTTCGGCTATATTTCTGAGGCTCTTCGCCTTCATCTCTCCCACTGTTCAGGCGACTTCTCCAACAAGGCGCATGCTAATGTATTAACTGCTGAAAGCCAGGTGCGAGAAGTTGTCCTCCTCGACTCTGTTCTCCAGGCTTTCCAACTAGAGGGGCTTCTAAATCTGAAGTGAACTCGGCCCATTTCACTCCCTTTTCTATAGTGTGACACCAGGGGAAGACTTTTCCTCCAGTGTTTTCTTTCCATTTTGACTCAGTTGGCAGTGACTGTTGCTTTCCTTTGTTAACTCTCCAGGGGTGCAATTAGCAGTCGTTATCAAAGAGGCAGGACAGGCTAGCGGTTAGGGTGCTAGTCTGCCATTTGGGTGTCCCTGCTGTCTGAGGACAGGGATAAATATCCCATGGCTGGCCCAGGTCTGCTGACTTGGGCATGCAGGGCTTGGGCTCTGGGGCTAAAATAATGCTCTGTAGGGGCTCGGGCTGGAGCCTGAGCTCCAGGACCCTGTGAGGGGGAGAGTCCCAGAGTTCGGGCTGGTGCTGAGCCCAAACATCTACACAGCGCCGTCTAGCCCCATGACTTGAGCCCAAATCAGCTGAGGCGGGACAGTCCTGGCTGTGCCGTGAGTCTTTTATCCCTGTGTAGATGTATCCCCAGAGGCGTCTGGTGCGATCTTGGGTAAATCACTTTGTCTTATCTCTCTTTGCCTCGGTTCCCTCACATCTGTAAAACTAGGCATAACGCTTCCCGATCTCCTCGGGGTGTCGTAAGGCAGCGGTTCTCGGCCAGGGGTCCACGGGCCCTGCCGGTACGCAGAGGGGTTCTCAACTCAGCTAGGTCACTGGCCTTCTCAGCCTGGTGACTGCGACCCCCAGGGGGTCACTGGACAGTTTCAGGGGCATCGCAAGTGCAGGGCTGGCGTTAGGAGGTGGCAATCAGGGCAATTGCCCAGGCTCCCACGCCCTGGGGGAGCCCATGACGCTAAGTCTCATGCTTCAGGGGCTCGGGCGTCCGACAAGGCTCATAAGTGAAAGCCAGGCTCCAGTATCACAGGGTGACATAAGTACAACATTTGTATTGCAATCGATGGATTGGAGAATCATGGTGAAAACGAGAGAGGCAGCGATGTCTCAGTCCCAGTGCGCTGTGACACTCTTGTATTGTTAGGGCTGATCTTATACGCGAGTCGTTTTTAAGTGAGGTGAAACTTGGGGTACGCCAGACAAATCAGACTCCGGAAAGGGGTCCAGTCGTCTGGACTGGCTGAGAATCACTGCTGTGAGGACTCAAATACTACGGTAACGGGGGCCGGATAAGTACCCTAGATAGATAATATTTTCTCACTTGTCGAGTCTCCGCCATCAAGCACTTTATAAACACGATGTTTATAAACATAAACTCCTAACCCCTGCCTTTCTAGGCTCCTTTTACCCCACTTGAAAAATTGGAGGAATCGAGGTGTAAGTGACTGGCCTGATCTTAATGAGCTGCTTAGTGCTCAGCACTTTGACCTGCATTGCGCATGTCACCAAGCCTTCAACGGCCGGGGCTGCTTCCCAGCCCAGCTCTGCAAAGCACCGAGTGCCCCCAACTTCCATGGAAATCAATGGGCATTAGCATCTCTCAGCCTGTCATGGAAAGGGAAAACCAGAGGGGTGACAGAGGCCAGTGCCAGAAGGTACAGCCTGCTCCATCGCCGCCCTTCCCTTCCAGAAACTTTCTTGCAAATGCCATGCCACGTGCTGGGAAGCACAAGAGGCCACTGTCTCGCTCAGCAATTCACCCCTGCCACCCCACTACATGCAACCTACAAGCAAACAGCAAACAGTCATTGATCTATTGCGGCTGGAAGCCACTAATCAGTAATGTGTAAGAGATTCTGGTTTAGACGCCCCGATCAGCTGTTTGCATTAGATTACCTGTTCAAAGGCCCTTCAGCAACCCCGCTGGCTGTGTTAACATTGTTTGCGAAATCCCGTCTGCCTGGCTAAATAAACCCTTTGTTGCGTCTTTGGATACTGCAGGCTGTCTGTCTGATTCTCATTAGTCTGAAAGAATCCTTGAGTAAATTGCACCATGATTCTTGCAGAGAAGAGCTAGATCAGCAAAGATGGAGACGAGGAGGGAAGGAAAGAGTAGAACCCTCAACTCATTCGCTCCAATTCTGGATTGGATGCAGCTTACTTGGAAGCAGTTACGCTGTCTTTAATTTAAACACTGATGCTGCTACACTCCAGAGTCCTCCGTGGTTTTGCACAATACCGTAGAGCGACAGAGCCCTGTTTTCAATCAAAGGGGGAAGCAGAGGGGTTAGGTGCAGAATTGAAATCCAGCAGAGGTAGGAGCAATTCCAGTGAAGGAGACCAGATTTTCCACCAGTGGGTGAAACCAGTGGCGGTTTTGTGGAACGGATCAAGTTTCCTATAAGCCTACCCAGCAATCAAGGGAAGGGCAGGGCACTCAGACAAGCAAATCAGTCTCTGCTCTAGCGCAAACAGCCACCAGACACGACTCCATGCCAACAGTATGCAGTGGTGGAGTGCACCGTGAGTGAGGGGAGACCCCCGGTCAGGGAGTAGTCACCTGCCCCGGGTCAAGAATTTAGAGATGAGACGGGAGGTAAATAAAGTCAGAGAGTTTAAGGCCACCCACGCACTAAACCAAGAACCAAAATGAGAGTGTTACAGTTTACGTCAACAGAAACGTCCTCTCTGGCTGGAATCAAAGCACCGCGACACCCTGCTTTGGAGCAGGTCCTTCTACCATGCCCCAAACTAGGATGGGGGAAGCGAGGCCTGGAGAAAGGGGGACCCAGGGATGAAGAAGGTGAAGGAGGGATTTAAGACTCTCGCTCAGATATGGCAGCCATGGCAACTTACGTCTGGCAATGTCATACAGCCCCGCTGGGCCTGCACTGCCTTCCCCACCGCCACAGCCTGACAAGTCACCCCATAAACCCCAAACAGGCTGGCAGTGAGTCTCTGGGGATTCATGGCATTGCCTCCTTCCCCCACAGGGACCCACGCAAGCCACAGGGGAACGTGCCGGCCTTCTTCAGCGGCCGGAGACACTCGTCTTCCACACTGAGATTCGTCTCAGCTGCTCTGAGTGAGTCCCTCCTCTTTCTCGTCCTCCACAGCCCCTCCGTTCCACACAGACACACTTTGAGAGGACGGGGAGCCGGCTGGCTGTGTGTGTGTGTGTGCGCGCATGTGCGTGTGGGGGGAAGAGAAAACCCACACTCTGTTGTTGTTGGTTTTGGCCCGGTAGGGCAGGCTGCTTCCAGCGAGAGCGGGATGAATAATTGCCCAATTAACTGAAGGAACTGCCAGATGTGTGTTTGCTTTCATACCAATCCAGCCCCACGTGTCTAACGTCGCAGAGAACCTGGGGCGGGGGGAGAAAGTCGGGACTGCGAGTGAATGCGGCAGCAAGGGCAGGGCTGGCTGGCTGGGTGCCCCCTCCTTCCCTGTCTTTAAAGGGGGAAATGGTCTGTTTAACAACCCTGGGGAGAATGAAATTCACCCCGCCTGCCAGAGCACAGTTACGCAGGCCAAAAGCCAAACAAGCAGAGAGGAAAGTCGATCCCATGTTTTGATTTTTATCAGGTGCACATACAGTGAACCTCTCAAGGCAGGTATGGCAGGGGGTGGGGGGGTTTCCACTGAACAGTGTCATGCCAAGCAGAGGTTTCGGTGTAACCTGCAATGCAGTCTACCCTTTGGGGTGCATTTGGGGACTTTCCTTCCACTGCACTGCCCAGAGGGTCTGCAGTTCACCAGGAGCCGGGCCCCTGGACTGTATCGCTGCGCCTTGTTTCACTTGTGTCACTGCCTTCCGGAGGGTCTGAGCTTGGACGCCTTTGCACAGCAAACAGCAGGGAGCGTGCAGTGTGCAGTGCTCCCACACAAGCACGTGAGAAGAGGCCACGTGTGGGTGCAAATAAGCTTGTGCACTAGTGAATCCCAAACGCTAGGCAGCTGCTCCTGTCCTCGCCAGAGCAGAGGACAGGAGGTGGGTGGAGAATGGGCTCATCTCAGGAGACAGGCTCCTTCTGCTGAGGAGATGCCCATCAATGGGGTCCCCTTCACTCCGGCTACTGGGCAGCAATACTTTGATGGCCAGGCGGCCACGCTCTCATTAAAGGCTCTGTCTTGCTCAATACTTCACCCGCACAAGCCCAGGTGGCCGGGTGGTCCAAGCAGCCTAGAGCGAGAGGAGAGCCACCTAACGCCAATGCCAATGGCTCTTGTCTTTGAATCCTCCCCATCCTTGAGGACTCCCTGGCTTGCTCTTGTGCTGCATCCCTTCCAAGTGCTGAGTCCACGCTACCATCCCACCAGTGGAGCAGCTCCCTCCACGACTCACTCTGCAACGCCAACAAATGCTCCCTCTCAGGGGCACACTCAGGCAGTGTTCTTCTCCCATCCCTTCCTGATGACGCTGGATGGCTCGGACAACAATGCACTGCTCCCTGCCCCGCACCCTTGAATTGGGGCAGCTGGACAGGACAGGTGCCAACCATTCAAGCAATAACTAGCTGCTACAAGAGGCCCTCTGTGACAGATGGCAACTTCCTGCGATATCCTGGATAAAATCTATTGAATTAAGTTAAACCTTAACTGAATTAAGTTTAATACCTCTGGGGTCCATTGTACTAGAACGCAATTGTTTCTGTGTTATTGTAGGACTGGAGGTAACTTTGCCAGGAACATGACTAATGTAAATGTTCAGAACTTCAAAACCTGGTTAGGACAAGAGGTGTGCAATGGATTTTCTAGGAGGTACCTGGAAGGTCTTTTGAAGCTAGGCTGTGGGAAGAAAACCCATTGTCTGCTCATCTCCTGCTCCTAGAAACTTCACTTCGTGGTCTAAACATTTCATGAGTGTTTGAGTTCCGACACTGAGCTGAGGCTGTTATGAATTTACAACAGGGACCACTTTGTAGGGTTTGAAGGACTGATCACCCGCCAGATTCTATACTGGACTTGGGGTGATCTCTGATAACCTTATTCTCATCCACATAGGTTCTTTTCTTCATTTTAATGTGTTTTCGCAGCAATGCTCTTACCCGAAGAATAAATAAGCTTGCACAGAAGGACCTGCCTGGAAGGTTCGGTAACTGCGGGCAGTTATTACTCTCTGAAGAGAAAGCAAGCAGGCCCACCAGCAGTCTGACTTTGCTGGTGAACTAACAGTATAATCAGGGAGTTGTGTAGCCTGAAAATACCCAAGTCAGAAGGAAGAAATATGCGTCTCTTCCACCTAAGAGACGCAACAGCTAGGGAGCTGGAAGCTGAGCATGGGCGCCCTAGCTGAATCTCTATGGGGGAACAGAGGTGCCCTGCCCTGAACTGTGACACCCTCCACAAGCAAATGTAACCACCTAGATGTCAGTGGAAGCTCTTCAGCAAGCAGCTCTGCTCTGGCCACTGGCAAAGGGACTAGGTGATCTAAGAGGTAATAAAGCATCAATCATGGGCACGATGCTTTAGAGAAAAGGATCCCTCCCTGAAGAGTTTACCATTGAAACAGACAACGTACAAAGAGGACAGGGATTTATGGACCTCTTTGAAGAAATGCATTTTAAGGGTGGGGGAAAGGGCGGAGGCCAGCAAACCAGGTCAAGCAGGAATTTTCCCCATCTTTGTGAAACACTCGGCATACCTGTGGCCTGGGCAATGCCGCCCCATTTATCTACAGATCTCTTCCCAATCCATGGAACGGTCACCGCTAATGTGTGTGGTTTTCCTTGCATGCATCAAATCTCTGTCCACTGAGCCAGTCCCGAGCCAAGCCCATCTGCTGTGGGGCTATAAAGATTTGCTCGCCCCTTCCCTCTGCAACGTCCATGCCAGCCAAAACCAGAGCAACGGACGAGAGGGAGTCGGTGTCATGTCTGGAAGTGAAGGCTACGCTGGTAGCACCACAGTTCCCAAAGGGGGGCTCTGCAAACAGAGCTGCTTACGTGGTGCTGTCTTTCCTCCTGGCCCTTCAAGGATGAACCAGACTAGAGACCCCTCTAGGGGCCACTCCTACACAAGAGGAGCCCACCTCAGGGACCAGAGTCACCAATGAGGCTGTAGCTAGCAGACTCCAGCAGGGGCAGAATGGCCAAAGACACAGGGGAGAATGGAACCAGGCCAACAGTATGGCTGGGGAGAGGAGACAACGGAGAAATGGGTGCCAGGAGCAGTAGGAGAGAGGGGAACGGAGCAGATGGGAGCAGGGAGATGATGCTAAGAGCAAACGTAGACAGCAGGGCTGATTCTTCGTTGCTGTGCCCCTTGTGCGGGCAGTTACACCCGTATCAACTGGGTGCTAAGTGCTATCAAATCCAATTACCACTGTTCCCCCTCCCTGGGCGCCGGGGTGAATGAGTGCATAAGGTGCAAGGCAAATGAGGAATCAGGCTCGCCGTGATGAACCTATAACACAGCAAAGATGATTAATTACACAGATCTAAATGCTTTCCTGGTACGGCGCTGCCATGCAGGAGTTTTCACACTTGCGTGATGCAGATGGAAAGGGGAGTGGCCTGTGCACACCAGTGGGAGGCAGGTGGCCAGGAGGCAATCTTTTTCTACCGCGCAGACCACATCATAAGAGAGCACTGGGAACCCACAAATATCTCCACTGACATGGCCACAATCCCAGACCTGCCCTTCAATGCAGCCCGCCCTTCCCTACCGCTGCCTCTAGGCCAGACAGAGATGGGGTGGGAGGCTGCTGAATTTGCCATCCCAAGGGGTTTCACTTCCCCGAATTTCACTGCCGGAGTGGAGCTGAAGCTCTCAGGGTCCGCAGCATTTTCTAAGGGTGGAACGACTGCTTTCCTCTCCTAAGCCCTTCTCCCTCCCCGCCCCCCCGTGGGGCTCTAAGTGGGCCGTAAATGTTTTCAACATGGCACTTGACCAAGCATGCTCCATAAATTACAGTCCCGTGCTGATAATAAGCCAGGTAATAAGGCCACTTTTTTGTCCCGCCAACTGCACAAAGGTGGCAGTGGGGCGGGGGAGGGGTGCCTATTAGCACTGAGCTGGGTTTTACATGCCATGGAAACTGTTTGTTCAGCTGCAGCCGAGACCGCTCCTCTACCCACGAAGGCCCATTAATGAAAACAGAGTGTGTGGCGGAGGGGGTGGCTCTGGCACAGAGTGGCAATTCACTCCCGAGCACAGATGTGAGCAGCTGGAAAGGGACTGGAGCCCAGGTCAGAGCCCCCATGGAGCCTACATTCGCCTGGCCGCTGTTTCACACCTTTTGGAAGCAGTAATTGCCTTGCGCTAGGTGAGAACACAGCCAGCTCCGAAAGCAGCTCAGTGCCATGAAGGTAGATGCCCAGGGACTCGCGAGCTACGTCCTGCCGGTCAGTGTAGCCTGACTATTGTATTTGGAAAGCCGAGAGCATGGTCCAGTCCAGACTCCACTGGGAACCTTCCCCGGGATTGTTCTAGGTCTTTGCTATGTAAATTCAGAACGTTTTAGCTCAGAAAGCAAGAGACTGAGACCGGACTGGCATTGCACTCGCTGGAGCTTGCACCTCAGTTGTAATCTATGGTGACTCCTGGCTGACCTGTTTCTGGCCCATGGTGAATGCATCTCTAGCCTGACTGGTCACCTGCCAGTGAAAGTGAGCATTTAACACGGGGAAAACACTCTCTGCTATTTCCAGGCAGCTTGGATTTGTCTGGCAAATTCAGCTTATCCTTAAACACCTGGTCATTCAGGGGGAGAGCAATTGTTGTCATGTCCACAGGTCTCAAAGGTTTGGGTTGATGGCAAGGCATACGGGATTTCAGAGAAGACTGGCTTTTAAAGGGTACCCAGAACATAAATCAAGGGGTATTTATTTATTCTGACATACAGAATGTGGCCATCATGTGCTTTCTGGATGCATGTACTCGTACAGTACTCCTGCCCCGTGGAATAAATCTAACTACCTCAAAATCACCCTGTCAGGCAAAAGCTTGAGAAAATGCTTTTTCTCAGGTTTTATAGGGGGCCCTGGAGGTCAGCAAACTGGCATTCCACTGTGGGAGGCAAATTCCAAAGTGTGAGGGCGCCCCGGCCCCAAGAACACTTTCCCTCCAGATCCCTGCTATTCTAGTGTAAGGGCTATTAACAAGAGTGCCCAAAAGACCTCCGCTGCTCAGACGGAACCTAATGCAACCGTGCTCAAGCTGACAGGACCCAATCACATGGGCCTCTCCAAATCAATAGCCACACCTGAAATTGCACCCAGAAGCAACATGGAGCTTAGTGCAAACTTTGGATAGCTGGTGTACTATGCACGCATCACCTAGTTGGTGGGTGGCAACTA
The DNA here is from genome assembly GCA_007922155.1 of Mesoclemmys tuberculata. Lineage (NCBI taxonomy): Eukaryota > Metazoa > Chordata > Testudines > Chelidae > Mesoclemmys > Mesoclemmys tuberculata. The sequence goes on from ML675626.1 coordinate 1,298,433, forward strand.
CATTCCATGCCAGCTGCAGCTTCTCAATCGTCTGTAAGATTAGTCTCACTGGTAAGGTGCTGTGACCAGGTACCTCTTATGCCAACTTATGCAAAGGGCACAGAGAGGGGACATAGGGGTTACAGGGATCCCCGGATGTATACATAACAGTTCACCAATGGGTAACATGTAAGGTCTCTAGTGAAAGACTGTTTTACACTGGTCACTCTAATAATTGTGAAATATATGGACAGAAACTATGTAAGGAGATATGGACCTATCCCGAAAACATGTTCTTAAAGTGGGCAACTTGGGAGCTGGTCACCTGGAATCTTTTTTCCACGCTATGTTCATCCAGCTATCCACTGATAGCACTGTCTGTGGCCTGGTTCACCGCGGGCACCCATTTGCAGTCTGAGCCAAGCTCTAATGAAGGATTGTGAAATCTCTGAAGAAAGGAAACGTACAGGAAGAAGAGAATCAGCAGGAGCTGGGGGGTGCCCTGTTTACCAGTGAAAACAATGGACTTTTGGGCTATAACTGTAGGCAGTAGGCAACTGTCGGCTGTATCTTTCAGGGAGGGGGCAAGCTGCAGTGTGGCTTGCTTCATGCAAGGCAAGATCACAGTCTAACCTGATTGAAATATGCTGGAAGGACTTTGCGTAAGGAAAACTTCTTTAGACTGAGGCCGTGTGTGTGCACTTGGTCCTTGTGTCGGCCAGGCACGTCCACCCCAGGAGGACATGTATAGATTGTATTGTCAGCGTGGGGCATTGTGCGATGGCTCCTGAAAGCCAATAACAATCGGTGTCTACACTGACCTAATTACATCAACCGTGACGCCGCCAGTAAAGGAGGCTGTTACTAATGTGGCATGGAGAGACACTTATGTCGGAGGGAGCCAAATTTGAGTGAAGACACTTCCACAGCTAGGTCGATGCATGTCGACCTAACCGAGTAGTGTAGACCAGGCCTGGAGGTCACTTCGATAATTACGTTTACTACACGTCATGGTTTTGTTTTATATGTAATCGTTTGTTTCCATCTCGCTTGCTGGCTTTTCTTTGACCCTCTGTTCTTACTTAAATACATTTCTTTTTGTACTCAAGTGCTGTGTGTGACACGGGAGAAGTGATTTAAGGGGAAACTGGTACACTGTGGTACACTGCTCCTTGGGGACCAGAGGACCTGGGGTTTCTGTGGGTATCCAGTGATCAGGGCTGGCTACCACAGGGGGACACTAGAGAGGGGGATTCAGGGGCCAATGCGCATCTAATGTCAACCTGCAAGGCAAAGACTGGGCTGATGTAGCTCAGAGGGGAGGGCTTGAGTGGCTGACAGGCTGGTGGTGTTCGGGACTAACACCCAGCTAAGCCAGGCAAGACTTCCTCACGCTGGAGGCAGGTGGTGACAAGGTGATTCACCGATGAGGGTGCCCCAAGTAGCATCACAGGAGTACTGTGGTCATCCAAGCTAGAGGTCACTAAACAGTTACACTCATAACGAATACCCATGGGTGTGCCAGGAGGAGCAGCTGGCACAAAGAGTTGGCCAGTCTTGGAGCATGGGCTGGACTAGAACCTAATCTTCAAGAGAAACGGCAAATAGCATCACCCCCTGGGAGGAAGACAATACCAAGAAGAGGGTAAAGTGAATGGGATGGGAGACACAAGCAGTACAATCCTAGCCTCAGTATAATGCAATAGGGCCAACGTATGGGAACAGCCACTCCCAAACTGTGGTCCAAGGAGCACTTGTTGGTTATCCAGGGAGAGCTAGCAGGATGGCTGGCCGCATGGCGCTGGCCCCTCCTTGTGTCTAGCTGCTAAACTGCATGAAAAGAAGTGAAAAATACACACCTGCTGGCCTAATTTCTGCCTGGAAGTCCTTGCTGGAATTGCCACATAGATGGTATCTAATCAGCGAGAGGAAGAGAGGTGCTGTGCGGTCACGAATGAGAGTGAAGATGGCCCACGGGACACGTTCTCTGTTAAGATGTGGCGCACACTATGGAAAAGATTGTGCCGTTATCCACATGGTAGTTCCTGTTTTTACCCACTGGGCGTCATGCTTCCCCAGACTTTTCTGCCTTCCAGTGCAAGCAGTGTTCTGTGCATGCAACGCTGCCTGTTTCAGGCCTGCAGTCCTACAGGCAACACTTTCCTGTGACGCTGCAGAGACTCACTGTCCTTTAGCTTCATATGAACTGCTGCTGCCCCAAGGTGCTCAGAAGCAAACCGAGGCACACTCCAATCTGTACAGGCACTGCAGTGGGTTTTCTGGCCCTCATACACAAATCTGGTCGTACTGTCCAGCCTGGACGACCTCCGCTGCCAGGTGCTTCACCCACTCCTGCATCCATTCTAAACATCCTATTCTCAGCTTCAAGGCCCTGGTCGCCAAGAAGGCTAATGGCATATTGGACTGCATTAGTAGGAGCATTGACAGCAGATCGAGGGAGGTGATTATTCCTCTCTATTCGGCACCGGTGCGGCCACATCTGGAGTGTTGTGTCCTGTTTTGGGCCCCCCTCTACAGAAAAGATGTGGACAAATTGGAGAGAGTCCAGCGGAGGGCAACAAAAATGATTAGGGGGCTGGGGCACATGACTTATGAGAGGCTGAGGGAACTGGGCTTGGTTAGTCTGCAGAAGAGAGGAGTGAGGGGGGATTTGCTAGCAGCCTTTAACTACCTGAAGGGGGGTTCCAGGGAGGATGGAGCTAGGCGGTTTTCAGTGGTGGCAGATGACAGAACAAGGAGCAATGGTCTCAAGTTGCAGTGGGGGAGGTCTAGGTTGGATATTAAGAAAAACTTTTTCCCTAGGAGGATGGTGAAGCGCTGGAATGGGGTACCTAGGGAGGTGGTGGAATCTCCATCCTTAGAGGTTTTTAAGGACCGGCTTGACAAAGCCCTGGCTGGGATGATTTAGTTGGGGTTGGTCCTGCTTTGAGCAGGGGGTTGGACTAGATGCCTTCCTGAGGTCCCTTCCAACCCTGATCTTCTAGGATTCTATGACAGTTTAGTCTCCATGGTCCACTCATCCCTTGGTTTCTGCGAAGCTGCCAGCAAGGGACCCATTTCTGGTGGCCATTATTTGTGATGCGGACACTTGTCCGCTAGGAACTCGACTTTGGTCCCAAACTCATTTACCATTAGTCACCAAACTACTGTCGGATTGGTATCTGCTTTAACCATTACTGACGTACACCACATCCCGGCCTAGACCTGAGCTATACCTAGTGGTGAAAGGTTCATGGGCTCCTGAAGCATCTAGTTCCTCATCTCGAATAGTCACATATTCTCTATGCCCTTTTGAAAACACAGTAAGATCCCACCTCTTCCACGCCGCCTTCACTCAGCACCCGCAACAGCATCTGCCCTAAACCACTGCTCCAACCTCCCATCTCACCCCACTGCTCCAATGTCTGCACTGGTTCCCCACTGGAAATAGTCCACGTCCTGATCTGCAGAGGCCTCCTTGAGATTGATCTTAGTTCCCAGAGGGACTTTGTCCCTATCCTTCTCTCTGTGACCACACCCGCCCACCGCAGCTGCGTTCCACGGCGGTAAGGAAACCATCATCCAGCATGGTGGCACTCAAGAGACAGGTATTCAGTACAGGGTGACCATATTTCCCAAAGGGAAAACAGGACACTGCGTGGGGGCCAGCCCCAGCTGCTCGCCCAAGCCCTTCCTGCCCCCATGCAAGGCTGGCCCGAGCTGCTCCCCTCTTCCTCCCCCCACATGGAGCTGGCCCAAACCGCTCTCCCAAACCCTGCCTCCCTACCTGCACAGGGCTGGTGTCACCGCTCCCCCTCCCTCGCACGTTCCTCGCACCTCACTTGTTTGACAGAAGTGGGCATTTGTCCCATTTGCTGTTGCTACCTGATCAAGTTGCCCACTTTGGCCAAAAATGTCGGGACGGCCAAGACAGGGCTTCAAAAAGGGACTGTCCCAGCCAGAACTGGACATATGGTCACCCTAATTCAGGTACCGCAGTGCTGAGCACCAATTCAAGAATTTAGGGAGCTATCTAAGGTACTTCTCTGGCCCCCACCACCCCAGTATCTGAGCACCTCACAATCGTTCATGTGCTTATCCACAAAACGTCTCCATGAGGCAGAGCAGAGCATTATCTCCACTGCACAGAGGGCTGGGGCAGGGACACGGGACTAAGCAACATGTCCAAGGTCACACAGGAATTCTATGGCACAGCAGGGAGTTGAACCCAGGTCCCAGGTTCGCACCCTAACCACTGAACCATCCTTCCTCTCAGGGAGACAGAGAACATTTTTTTAGCACTTCCAGTGCACCATTCTACAAGCTGTCTGCGTACAGAACTCCCACTGAAGTCAATGGAAGCCCCATGTGCTGAGAGCGTCCAAGAAAGTTCCAGTTGCATGCACCTCTAAAGGGCCAGATCAGCCCCATTCCTAAGTGGCAAAAGAAGCATAATGAGAAAATGACTCTCTGGCAACATGTTAATTAGGGCTCTGACTCCACTCGTGATAGCAGCATGGTTCACACCCTATCTCAAAGTCTGCTCCCTCTTTCCTTGCCACCCCAGTGTTGTCAGTTCCCTAAGGAAAGAGCCAAAGCATGTTCAGCAGTGAGTGTCCCTGTGCCTCAGTTTCCCATGTGTACAATGGGGATAATACCACTGCCCTTCCTCACCAAAATTCTTTTGGCTGGTGGTTTAAAACATGCTGCGGACTCTAGCAACCCAGTCAAGACTGTCAGTGATTTCACCAACCCCAGCTCTCTTGTCAACAGTGTGGGTGGCACTGAGAAAGAACTTGACACCCGTACCTCAAAAGCACCATGAGTTATGGGGTGTCTAATCAAGAATGGCTTTCGCAAACCCAACATTTGATATGTAGAGAGATGAAATTGAGGTTGCTTCAGCAGGCAGAATTACGACCCAGGAGACCGAAACATGGTCCCTCGTTGTCAAGATTGAAAAGCAGTTGGGCACCATTCAGATGAAGCATCGGCAGATGATTGAAAACATCAGATGGGATGAATTCAAGTCCAAGAGACCTGCTTCCTAAATAAACTGGTCCCCCTCTCTCAAACAGTTGCCCACTGCTCTCTCAGGTGATAGAGTCATCTACTTTGAATGCTACTAACTTCCCTATAAGAATCATCTTTGATCTTGACCCAGTGATGGAAGACTTCCCAAAAGACCTAAAAGTCAATAGCCAAGGGCAGCAGTAGACACCTGTCCTTGACAGGCATCCTGCCCTGTAACGCAGCAGATTTGGCTTGGGACAGAACATCAGGGAGATGCATATTGCATCAGGTGGCTGCTATGGTGTCCAAGGGACAGCATGAGAACTAACCTAACCTACTTCACAAGGGTGTTGTGAGGATAAATACATTAAGACTTTGAAATGCTCAGATAGCACAGGAATAGAGGCTGTACAAGTACTTAAGATGGATAGAAGCACCACATTCTCTCCTTCAAGACTGTACATAACTTCACTCCAACCCCCGTCTTTGACCTCTTATCTCTCTATTTCCTCTCCCTTTCCTACTACACTTTTCCCAATCCTCTTTCCTTGCTGCTCCCTTCATTTTCTCCACACTCTGGGGCATGGAATGTGTCTTTTTCATTGTGTGTAAGTGCTCTGTGTGACACTCAAGAAATGAATATATTATTATAGAAAATTATACTTCTTGTATCATCAGTCTTGGAAAAGGATCAGCAAACACTTTAATCAACTAATGATTTTTCACTATAGCTTCTGGAAATAGCCCTATCGCACGCTTAAATGACAGATCTTTGTAACTTCCCACAGCAGTATTCTGTGAGTCTCAAGCAATCCCAGAAGCATTCACACATTAATAGGGTTCTTTTTTCTTTCAGTCAGAGAGAAGAGCTCCAGCACTCTTTGCAAAAGGAGATGGAGTTCCAACATTCCTGAATTAAAACACTGGCATTATGACATCTTCTAAAGCATTGTCGACTGTCAGAGACAGGATATCGGAGATGGACCATTTGCCTCATTGTAGCAGTGACTCTGTGATCCCACATGCATGCCTAAACCCATTCTTTTCTGGGTGTTGCGGATCCTGTAGCTTCTATCTTGTTTTATTTTACTGTCCAGTTGCATTTGGGTAGATATCACAAATACTTGGAACTCCTAAAACCCCACCCATTCCAGATAACATTCAACTGCAAGGGCAACCCCCTGTTCTGTGTATCTTTTATTATGTTCGCTTCCACTGTGTTTCTTGTCTGTGCAGTTAGATTTGGCAATCCTTTAGGGTAGGGATCTGTTATCTGTTTGGCAGGGACTTACCAGCACTTCACAAAATTGTGCACATTTATGGTGTTGTATGAAAGATTAATATTAGTGCTTTACTGACCATTTATTCATTTGCGGTTACTAATCTTTAGCGTGGTGGTTACTTATCCAGTTGTAAACAGAAAGCTTTGCTGCCAAATACAATGAAACAAAATAAACATTACGAAAGTTCTTCATGGCTGAAAGGAATTAGTTTCAGTCCTGGCCATTTCTAGCTTTGCTACTGAGTAGCAAGCAATCCAGATCTTAAAGTGTATCTACAGTGATAATTGTATACTTATATAATGCTTTTCATCTGGGGACATCATACTATCTGGCTCTCATATAGCACTTTTCATCAGTAGATCTCAAAGCACTTCACTACCTTTAATGTATTTATGCTCATGACACCCCTGTTGAAGTAGGATACTGCTATTATCACCATAATATAGATCAGGAACTAAGGCCCAGAAAGGCTAATTGACCTACCCCTGGTTACGTAGGAAGTCTGTGGCAGAGCAGGGAACTGATTACCCAGGTCTCACAAGTCCTAGGCTAGTGCCCTGACCACTGGACTTTGGTAGGTAGCAAAAGCTCCATTTTACAGATGGCGAAACTGAGGCACAGAACAATCAGATGATTTATCAAAATTCCCATAGCAAATCCCATAGCACAGCCACAAACAGAACCAGGATTCCCAGCCTGGTGAACTCTTTACAGCCCTACTCCAAGATGCAGCCACTTCTGTGTCTTAAAGGCCAGGGGGCATCGAACGCGCCATAGCAACTGAGACACGTGGTCCCTCAAACCCAGAACTCTGCCTCTAGCCCTGTGCAACGCCCCATGGCTCAGAGGAAGCCAAGCACCCCCATGAGGCAGCAGGCCTGCAGTGCCGTGCTGCCCAGGCAAGGCGAGAGCAGGGCGGCAGGTGATTCCTTCCTGACCCCCGGCCCTGGTGCCCACCCCTTGCTGTGCAGCGGGGCAGGTTTTGCCCAGCTCCTGTGACGCGTCTCACCCCCGTCCCCTGGCGCTAGGGGTCAGGCCCCACCCTGAGGGCTCAGGGTGAGCATGGGGGGGCAGCTCAGGCCAGGGGGTCAGGGTGGGGACACAAGCCTACTGGGGGCCTCACCACTGGCTCCGCCCAGCCCTGACACTCGGCGGGGGGCGGGGCCAATGCTGCCATGCGCACGCGCAAAGGGTTTCTAGCGGCGGGCAGCCTGCCCGCGGGAGCGGCGGCGCGGCACCTCCCCGGCGCATGCGCTCAGGCCCTGAGGCGCCGTGTCTGGCGTCTGCGCCTTGGTTCGCAGTCGGAGCTCGCGTGTGCGCCTGCGCGGCCTGGCGGGGGGAGCGGCCGGCCCCGTAACCCGAGCGGGCGGCGGAGCCGGGTAAGGCGGGAGCGAGCGTGGCGGGCCCGGCC
>ML675626.1:1306218-1329025 GCA_007922155.1 Mesoclemmys tuberculata
GGGGGTGCCCATGGGGGGCTGTGGGGCAGTACTGGGGAGCAGGGATGGGGAGCAGGGGGTGCCCATGGGGGGCTGTGGGGCAGTACTGGGGAGCAGGGATGGGGAGCAGGGGGTGCCCATGGGGGGCTGTGGGGCAGTACTGGGGAGCAGGGATGGGGAGCAGGGGGTGCCCATGGGGGGCTGTGGGGCAGTACTGGGGAGCAGGGATGGGGAAGGAGGTGCCCCATTGGGGCTGTGGGGCAGTACTGGGGAGCAGTGAGGTGCGGTGTGGGAGTTGGGGTACCACTCAGGTGTGTGAGGAGGGGGTACATCTAAGCGCAGGGGGTGGAGCGTAGCAGTGGGGTTCAGTGGGAGCTGAGGTGCTGCTGGGGATGGCAGTGTGGCTAGTGACATGGTTCATGGGGAGATGGGGAGTGGGATGTTGGTGGGGTGCACCCAGCTATTGGGGAGAGAGAAGGGGACTGAAGAAAGCCCTTGAGTCTCTGATTGAGAGGGGGGCTGGAGGTTTTAGTTGGGCAAGGGGTGGGAAGCTTTGACTAGCTGGGGAAAGGTGAGGAAGATTGGGGAGTGGGAGGAGAGAGATGGGCTCTGGTATCTGGACCACATAGGCTGAGGCTGCGATGTTGGCATGGGTGTTGACACCATAAACAGTCTGGATTGTTAGTGGTTATTGAGTTGTTTTGGAAACACAAGTGACAAGCATGGGTTTAAATGTGAAGTACCTGTCACTGGTTTTTTTTATTCATGTGATGTGGGTTTAATGCAGCAGACTGTTTGCTCTTGGATTAAAATTGCCATTATTTTGTAGATTGTAGGAACGGCTTTGCAGAAATAACATTGAAGTGTGCTTGTTAATTTTTTAACATGTTTGTTTTAAATCCAGTAAAAACTCCACATTGTGTGCGCTGTTGTAGAATCAAAGTAGGAATGCAAATAATCCCAGGCTCCAAAAATTTATCTGAAAACCAATGGTAGTTCTAAAGTTTATAGGTTTGATTCTATCTCCTCAGTTATAACAAAGTGTCTTCAAAACATCCATGTGAGTTTTTATTTAATAGAGGCTGATTTAAATCACGAGTTACCAATTAAGCACTGACAGTGATTTTTTCAGGACTGTTTCACTGATAAACATTTTGCACAATATGTGTTTTATGTGTAAAGGGGAAACAGGTCAAAATGTGACAGCAGTAAGAACAACAAGAACAAATCATAAAAAATAAGGTACATTTTAGGTTTTCAAAACTACAGTAGAACTTTGCTAAACTACACTGAGTACATGATAAATTATCTAGTCTAGTTTTGGAAATTAGCAAGAAAGTTAATACATATAATACAACATAAAAGTAGAGTATGCTATCTGTCCAAATAAATGAGCAAAGTACCTTTTGTCAAGTGCAGTTTATTTGATACAGCTTTGAATACTGGTAAATTATCTTTGGTGTACTTTGTAAAAGTAATGCATTCTTGGCAATATACACTTAAGCTATATGCTCTGTGAAATCTCTCCTGAGGAGAGGAATGAGATTATTTTGAGAATTATTGTGCCTATGAGCTAGAGTTGTTATAACTAGAGAGGTTTTGTGGTAAGCCCTAATTCATTGCCAATAACTTTTTGCAAATATAACCACTTTGCATTGGTGGACTGTCATAAATTAAATTTTAAAAATATCCAACTCTGTCTTGGTTCATAACAGGCTGAAATTTAGAAACAAGGATTGTTCAGGAAGAACAGACAGGGATGAAAAGGTGGAGGAGTTACACTGTGTGCAAGAGAGCAATATGATTGCTCAGAGCTCCAGTATGAAACTGGAGAAAAGCCTGTTGAGAGTCTCTGGGTTAAGTTTAGAGATGAGAGCAACAAGGGTGATGTCGTGGTGGACATCTGCTATAGACCACCAGACCAGGAAGATCTGGTAGACAAGGCTTTCTTCAGACATCTAACAGAAGTTTCCAGATCACAGGCCCTGGTTCTCATGGGGGACTTCAATTACCCCGACATTTGCTGGGAGAGCAAGACAGCAGTGCACAGACAGTTGAGGAAGTTTTTGGAGAGTGTTGGGGACAGCTTCCTAGTGCGGGTGCTGGAGGAACCAGCTAGGGACCGTCCTCCTCTTGACCTGCTGTGCGCAAACAGAGAAGAATTGAAAGGGGAAGTAGAAGTGGATGGTAATCTAGGCAGCAGTGACCATGAGATGGTTGATTTCAGGGTCCTGACAAAAGGAAGAAAAGAGAACAACAGAATACGGAGCCTGGACTTCAGAAAAGCAGACTTTGATGGGCTGGATCCCCTGGGAGGCTAATATGAGAAGGAAGAGAGTCTAGGAGAGCTGGCTGTATTTTAAAGAAACCTCATTGAGGTGCACAAACAAATCATCCTGGTGTTCAGAAAAAATAGCAAATGTGGCAGGTGACTAGTGTAGCTTAACAGAGAAATCTTTGATTAGCCTAAAAACACAAGGAAGCTTACAAGAAGTGAAAGCTTGGACAGATGATATGGGGAGAGTAGAAAACTATTGCTCAGGCATGCAGAGTGAAATCAGGAAGGCCAAAGCACAATTGGCAGCTAGCAAACGATGTGAAGGGTAACAAGAAGGGTTTTTATAGATACGTTAGCAACAAGAAGGTGATCAGGGAAAATGTGGGCCCCTTATTGAATGTGGGAGGCAACCTAGTGACACATGATGTGGAAAAAGCTGAAGTACTCGATGCTTTTTTTGCCTCTTGTCTTCACAGATGAGGTCAGCTCCCACACCACTGCACTGGGCAGCACAGTATGGGGAGGAGATGAGCAGCCCTCAGTGCTGAAAGAACAGGTTCAGGACTATTTAGAAAGGCTGGACATGCTCAAGTCCATGCGGCTGGATGCAGTGCACTCGAGGGTACTGAGGGAGTTGGCTGATGGGTTTGCAGAGCCGTTGGCTATTATCTTTGAAAACTCGTAGTGACCGGGGAGGTCCTGCACGATTGGAGAAAAGCAAATTTAGTTCCCATCTTTTAAGAGAAGAAGGGGGATCCAGCAAACTGCAGACTAGTCAACTTCACCTCAGTCCCTGGAAAAATCATGGAGCAGGTCCTCAAGGAATCCATTCTGAAGCACTTGGAGGAGAGGAAGGTGATCAGGAACAGTCAGCATGGATTCACCAAGGGCAAGTCATGCCTGACCAACCTGATTGCCTTCTCTGATGAGAGTGGCTCTGTGGATGTGGGGAAAGTGGTGGAAATGATATACCTTGACTTTAACAAAGCTTTTGATACAGTCTCCCACAGTATTCTTGATCGCAAGTTACAGAAGTATTGGATGAAGGGACTGTAAGGTGGATAGAAAGCTGGCTAGATCATCATGCTTAACCAGTAGTGATCAATGGCTTGATGTCTAGTTGGCAGCCAGTGTCAAATGGAGTGCCCCAGGGATCGGTGCTGGGGCCTGTTTTGTTCAACATCTTCATTAATGATCTGGAGGATGGGGTGGATTGCACCCTCAGCAAGTTTGCAGATGGCACTAATATGGGGGGAGTGGTAGATAAGCTGGAGGGTCAGGGTAGTATACAGAGTGACCTAGACAAACTGTAGGATTGGGCCAAAAGAAATCTGATGAGGTTCAACAAGGACACGTGCAGAGTCCTGCACTTAGGACGGCAGAATCCCATGCACAGGTACAGACTGGGAACTGACTGGCCAAGCAGCAGTTCTGCAGAAAAGGACCTAGGGGTTACAGTGGACAGGAAGCTGGATATGAGTCAGCAGTCTGCCCTGGTTGCCAAGAAAACTAACAGCATATTGGGCTGCATTAGTAGGAGCATTAACAGCAGATTGGGGAAAGTGATTATTCCTCTCTATTTGGCATTGGTTAGGCTCATATGGAATATTGTGTTCTTTTTTGGGCCCCCCCACCCCCACTATAGAAGGGGTGTGGACAAATTGGAGAGAGTCCAGTGGAGGGCAGTGAAAATGATTAGGGGGCTGGGGCACATGACTTATGAAGAGCTGCTGAGGGAACAGGGCTTATTTAGTCTACAGAAGAGAAAAGTGAGGGGGGATTTCATACCAGCCTTCAACTACCTGAAGGGGGGGTTCCAGGGAGGATGGAGCTAGGCTGTTCTTAGTGGTGGCAGATGACAGAACTAGGAGCAATGGTCTCCAGTTTCAGTGGAGGAGGGGATGAGGTCTAGTTTGGATAAAGGAGAAGCTTTTACACTGGGAAGGTGGTGAAGCACTGGAATGGGGTTACCTATGGAGATGGTGGAATCTCCATCCTTAGAGATTTTTAAGGCGTGGCTTGACAAAGCCCTCGCTGGGATGATTTAGTTGTGGTTGGTCCTGCTTTGAGCAGGGGTTTGGACTAGATATCTCCTGGGGTCCCTTCCAACCCTCATCTCCTAGGATTCTAATGTTGACCTAGGGCTATCCATACATTGGATGCCACTCTAGATAATGATTTTGGGGAACACTAGCAGGGCAGTGTGCAGAGGCTCTACTTTCCTCTGCCTCTGTGGTGCCTGTTCTTTGGATAAATAGGACTCCATTTTCCAGTGCTGTCAATCCCACAGCTGCACTAAATGCATTTAGCGAAAGTAAGTTAAAGATTATTCCTAACCTCAGGCTGCCTAGGTTTTCCTCCTGCATATCTTCACAAATAAACTATTTCATCCACTTTCACACCTACACCTCAGAGCAAAAGTCTTAAAAAAGCCTTTTGGCTATCAATAGGACTGCCCTAATCTGATTTTTTTCACACCTACTGTGGCATATACACTCACAACCTCGTTAAATAATGTGAAGAAACATGTAAGAAAAGCCTTGCTGTGCAGTTTCACTTTTCTGTAGTTAGAAGCAAAACAGTAATCTTAACCAGATTTTCTTGTAAATTTAGTCACAAGTGGCTCTTGATATGCCTCAGAAACCACACTCTGAAAACTGGACAAAAGTTGTTAGTTTTCATAAGCTTATTTCCACTATTTTGTGTTCATGGAATGCCATAGGAATGGTCTAGTTACCAGAATAGTCCATTTTAACATTTGATTGATGCTAATCACTATAAGATAGCAGATAAGGCTCAGATCCTGAGCATGTGTAGTGGAGCTGCAGAAAGGGAGGAATACATGCTGCTATGCTCTGCCTTTACAGCCCCTGGATTTTGGGGATCAATTTTGTTGTTAGCATAAGTTAGAGCAGCCCAAGAGCCCATTTCAGGATCCAGGAATAACTAGAGCTCAGAAGGCTTAAGGCCATGGCTTCCTACACAAGGCACCAAGGGAGTGGGAGAATAGAGCCATTATTCTGGTTCTCTACCACAAGAAAGGGAAATTCCTAGATAACTGGCTTTCTGGCTTCTGTGGTGCAGGAGCGGCACAAAGAAGCTAAAGCTACAGAGGGCATAATGTGGCTTAAAATGTCTAATTCATGTTTCCAAGGTATGGAGTTCAAATCCCATTGGGGTTGTATTTTTATTAACCATTCCATTATTACGTTCTTCCATGCAATTATATATTCTTACTGCTTTTCAAGATTAAATAAAAAAACTTTTCATATGTTCAAAAAAGCCATATTAAAACCAGAAAGTTCACTAATATATACATCATCTATTAAAAGCTACATATGAAAAGGGATAACTTGGTATGTCTCTCTCTGATTCAAAGCTGCTTTGCTCAGTTTCATGACCACTAGGAAGCAGTTTGCGCCACTGGTCATTAAAAAGGGTCACAGTCTTACTAATGTGGCTTCTTCTATACAGTTGAGCTATCAGTCTAACTTTTGTACATGTGAGATTAAAACATTTCACTTGCAGCATGTGACATTTGTATGTACCCACAGAATTATTCCAAGACATCCATCTTAGTACAGGTCATCTTCAGGCAGGATTTCAACATGTTCTTCCATAGCAGTGTTCCACTCATTGCAGCAATGTGGGCTTCTTCCAAAAGTACCCTTTGTTCGAAGAAATGGTATGCATTCCAGCAATGCCCTATCTAAAGCAGAGAGGACTCAAGGCTCACATGCTCTTTTGCAACAGTGTTGCAACTGCTAGCCTGTGCTCCAGCAGCCTTTCACAGTAGTATCTTGTCATGACTTACTATTTTCAGGTAGCACATAATATGCACAAGATGAATGCTCCAGATAGTGTTGTACAGTAATTGTTCGTGGGGTGTCTTTGTACTGAATGCCCGTTCTATCATTAATATTTGAAAATTTGCAGGTATCTATGCTGCAGCAGTCCAAAGCACAGAGAAAAGCTACTCCCTTCTTTTCTCATATCAATAATTAACATACTATTATAAAGAGCAAAGTTTGTAATGTTAACATGTCTCTGCACTATACTCTCCCCAATCCCCTCTCCTTACTTCGGACTTTGTCTTCGTCCCCCTCGTGTTGTTACCAGATTTGCCTGTCACTTTGGGGTATGCTTATTTATTAGGGTTACCTTCCTAGAAGAGGGGGTGTGATTCTATTAATGTGCTGCTTGTGTTACTTGTGTGTTCATATGGCTATAAGTCCCCTCCCAATGGAGCTATCCTGCAGGACCTAAGGCTTTCTGATTCAAATAAACACCATCATATCTCCTCCTCACCCCCTGCCCCCCCCATACACACAAACCGTTCCAGATTAACTGAGTGCGTCTGAGCAGGCCGGGCTATCAGCACTCTCAGCTGACCCCTTATACGTCCCTGAACTCAGCAGGCTGGGTGACACAGCACTGTCAGCTGTCACCCTCATGTGCCCCTTGCACCGCACCAGAATGGAGCACACTTATGAGCAGGCTGGGTCCAAACAGCACTTTTCAGCTGTTCCCTTATGTGCCCCCTGGACTCAATCAGGCTGGGTCAAACAGCACTTTCAGCTGTCACCCTTATGGGCCTCTGGACTCCGTAGGCTAGGCAGAGCAGCACTTCTCAGCTACCCCCTTTATATGCCTCTTTGCAACACAATTGTTCTAGCAGTAACCCCCTTGATAAGCAAACCCCATAGGATTTTGGGCACTCCAGGGATCTTTGGCTTAGGTAAAAGAAGCATTGCTACAGAGCAAGATAGGGAAGCCAAGAACACAAAGGAGTAAATGCATTTAGAGAGAGAGAAACTGGCAACCAGCTTGATTACAATAGTTAGTTTATTGCCAGGTGTATAAAACTTATGATACTAATAGTGATGCCATACAAGGAGAGAAAAACAATCTAACACTTACAATACAACAACATTACAGCAGGGGTACTGGAGAAGGCTAGCCCAGGTTTGATTACAAAAGTAGAAAGTTATACCTGGATTAAAGAGAGAGAGAGAGAGAGAGAGAGAGAGGTGGGGGGGAATCTCACCACTCCTTGCAACTCAGAAGTTCCCAGGAGACAGGCTGTTCAGCTTAGGGTCAGGAGCACTTGAGAGAGAGGCAAAACTCACAGCAGGATCAGTCAGGAAATGGGGAAGCAGGCAGCATTTGGGTCTAGGCCTCAGAAGAAGAGAGCAGGAGAGAGGTTTGAAATTGGGTAGGGGTATTTTGTAGAATCAGGTTTGTCTGTGGGTAAACAATCAATGAAGTACCCCAAGGTGGTTTTCTCTATGCTGGACAATAGGAGCTGATCACTCCCAGCTATGGTCAATGTTCCTTGGGGGAGCTCACAATGCAACCAGGCAGATTCAGTGTTTTGCATATCAATACTAGAATGGTCTGATAACTGCGGAGCTGGATGGGTGTAGGTGTGAGTTCATTTACATCAAGAGCAGAGATCTCCCATAATGCAGTGCGTCCCTGCCTTGCCAATCCCAGAGTTCACTGCGGTTCCTGATTTGGAGCTTGGTTCTCCATTCTTCATGCTAATTCTTGTTCCATCTTTGATGTAAATGAGGGTCCAGTTCTCCATTCAATGTGCTAATTGAGATGCCTCTTTTTACATCTTCTATGTAGATGAGGCATGGGGAGTTATCTCAATCCTATCACCCTTGTTTGGAGGGTTTTAGGTGTGTCTCCCAGCCTTTTCATAGCTTTTGTTTCTGGTTCAAGCCGAGGCTGGGGGGGGATTCAGGTGAGCCAGAGAGAGAATAGGGGTTTTTCACCCTGGTTCCCCAAGAACACAGAGCTGCCAGGTAACAGTGTATTTATACTCTTTTCTGTTGATTCATAGTCTTTCTCTGCTTGTCCCGCAAATGCCCTCTCTCCTCTTTAAAAATCTCTCCACATTCTTCCTTACCTGAGCTGTTACCTTTGTGATTCGGTGGCAGTCGACGGGAGATATGCAAGCGACGTAAATCACTTGCGTATTTCCCGTTGACTTTGCAGCGTCTCCTCTGCGTGGCGTCCATACTGCGCTGCGTCGAAGGGAACAGCGCTCCCTTCAACGCAGCGCTACTCCACTTACCGAGGTGGTTTTCCTGTGTCGCTTCCTGGATCGACTGAGTGCATCTATACAGACTGCTCAGTTGATCCAGAGCAATCGATGTGATGGCAGCAAATTTGCCGCTGTCATTGTAGACCCAGCCTTCGTCTTGTCTTGTCTCTCTTAGGGTACATTCGCACTGCAGCTGGAAGGTGTAATTTCCTGCTTGGGTAGACATACGTGCGCTAGCTTTGATTGAGCTAGTGTGCTTAAAAATAGCAGCGTGGCCATGGCAGGACAGGCTAGCCTCCTGAGTACAGTCCCATCTGAGATCCTAGGTATGTACTTGGGCAGCTAGCCTGAGCTGCCCACCTCCTGTGCTGCCACAGCCACATGACTATTTTAACATGCTAGCTCGATCAAAGCGGTTGCATGTATGTATACCTGAGCTAGGAATTACATCTCCCACCTGCTGGGTAGCTGTACCCTTAGATAGAAGTCTTTGGGGGCAGGAAATGTTATACTTTGTTTACCAAGTGCAATGGGTAATTGTGGTAGTTGTGTTAAAGACTTTCTGATTTCTTTGGAGAGCTTCCTTTTCTTTAATAACATCTTTGTTATAAACTAAGAAAGTTTAATACTGGTGTAAGTAAAGGTGTGACTTGAAACCAGTATAGTTATTCTGGTACAATCCCGCATGTGGACGCTCCCAAGGAACTCGCGTTAACTTGCAGTGAAGAGATATCTACACTCGAGTTAGCCAAGCCACACTACACAGTGACGTTTAAGTTGCTGTGTCCACACAGACATCGTACTCGCTTCTGTGTGAAGGTAAGACTACTGGTGCCTCATCCCATGGTTTATTGCACTGCAGTAAGCTGAGCAGCTCTGGATTCCTTCCCAGTGAACCGAGGGAGAACTTATGGGCACACGAGAAACTGAGGGAAAGCACTGGAGGACTAGTGCCACCTGAGTGGTGCTAGCCTACGTCCGCCTAGCAGTTGATGAGTTACACTAAGGGCACGTCTCTACACTTAAATCTGACAGTGGCACACCTGTATCAGTACAGCCGTGCCACTGTAAGAGCGTTTGTGTAACGGTGTTATGTTGATGGGAGAGAGCTCTCCCGCCGCCATCATAAAACCACCTAAATGAGCAGCGGTAGCTGTGTCGGTGGGAGAGCGTCTCCTGCCAGCATAATGCTGTCCACACAAGCGCTTATGCCAGAAAAACTTATGTCGGTCGGGGGTGGCTTTTTTCACACACTCCCCGAGTGACCAAGTTGTGCTGACATAAGTGCTAGTGTAGACAAGGCCTAACTCAAGGTTTAGCCTGTACTCCTGTGACAGGCAGCCAGATCATGTTAAAAGCACCACCACAATGGAGTTAAAGGATTTTGTATGTGGATGGGACTCAAGTTAGGGATAACACTTGAGTTATAACTGAAGTAAACTGCACTGAAGACCAACCCTTAATCCAGTATGACTGCCTTTTTTCAGTTTAGTTTGTCACGTGGGAAGGGGGAGTTAAGCTCACTCCTACAGCAGAATAAGTGGGTCTACTCGTATAACTGGCAAATCTTACCTGTGAGAATGCCTCAATGGTGGAATGTTCTTCATAGACTCTAAAGTCAGAAGGGACCATCATGATTGTCTAGTCCAGAGGTCTTCGATCTGTGGTGTGTGTCCATTCAAAGGGACGTGGCTGAGCCTGGCCTGCTCCATGGGGAATGGGGAGGGAGCCCCACCCAGCCTTGGTCTGCCCTGAACTCTGCTCTGAAGCCAGCCACAGCCTCCCCGGCATCAGCGCCCCAATGGCTGCAGAGCCCAGTCCCCGGCTGCAGCACCCAGCCTCTGCTCCTCACTCCCCCGACTGCGGAGCCCCACCGTGGCACCTGGCCCCAGTCTCGGCACCCAACCCCCATCTCGGCCTGCAGTCTCAGCACCTGGCTTCTGGCTACCGGGGACAGGCTTGGCACCAACCATGGCCCAGCTCCCAACCACAGCCCCATATCCCCGCTCCCAGGCTCTGGGGGAAGGAGGGGTTTTAAAAAATTTGAGGACCACTGGTCTAGGGTGACCTGCTCATTGCAGACCATCAGCCTCACCCACCCCCTCCTGTAATAGACCGATCACTTCTGGCTGAGTTACTGAAGTTCTCAAATCCCAATTTAAAGACTTCAAGTTACAGAGAATCCACCATTTACACTAGTTTAAATCTGCAAGTGACCATTATGCTGCAGATGAAGGCGAAAAACCCTCAGGGTCTCTGCCAATCTGACCTGGAGGAAAATTCCTTCCCGACTCCAGATATGGTAATTAGTTGGACCCTGGCGCCTGTGAGCAAGACCCATCAGCCAGACGCCTGGGAAAGTAACTCCAAGCCCTACCCATCTAATGGTCCATCCCGGACTGTTGGAGATAGTTACTGCTAGCCCTCGCAGATCAGCTACATGCCATTGTAGACAGTCCCATCGTACCATCCCCTCCATAAGCTTATCAAACGCAGTCTTCTCAAGCCAGTTCGGCTTTTTGCCATCACTGCTCCTCTTGGAAGACTGTTCCAGAACTTCACTCCTCTGATGAACAGTTCCAGAGGGGTAGCCATGTTAGTCTACAGGACTCTTGTTGTTTTTACTCCTCTGACAGTCAGAAACCTTTGTCTAATTTCAAGCCTAAACTTGAACAAGCCGAACTTGTTGATGGCCATTGTATATCCATTTGTTCTTGTGTCCACATTGGCGCTTAACTGAAATAACCTCTCTCCCTGGTATTTATCATTTTGATGTATTTCTAGAGAGCAATCGTATCTCTCTTCAGCCTTCTTTTGGTTAGGATAAACAAGCCAAGCTCTTTGAGCCTCCTCTCATGAGGCAGGTATTCCATTCCACGGATCATCCTCATAGCCCTTCACTGCACCTCTTCTAGTTTGAGTGCATCGTTCTTAAACATGGGAGACCAGAATTGCACACGGTATTCTAAATCAGGTTTCACCAGTGCCTTGTATAACGATATGAACATTTCCCTGTCTCTACTGGAAATACCTTGCCTGATGCATCGTAGGACTGCATTTGCCTTTTTCATGACTGCATCAAATCAACCAATGCACCCAACTCTTTCTTTTGTCACTTCCAACTGATACATTCCTAGCTTATAGCAAACATTCTTGTTGTGCAAGACTATGAATGCTACTACACTCCAGCTTTACCAGTGGTGCATAACTTTTGAAAGACTAGAGAAGTAAATAACAAAATGTGGCAGTTTATTGCCCAAGAAGTGTTTGTGTGCAGTTGTTGGCATGCTGCTTGAAATTACAATGAAAAGAGGAACTAAAGTATATTTGCCATATTGGTTCTTTGCCAGTGTCTGGTCTTCCTCCAAAGTGATGAAATCATCCTTTGTTGCTTTTTTTTTTTTTTTTTGGGTGACACTTGCTATTTGGGAATTAGCTTTTTCAGGAAAGGGATTATCCATTAATGATATGGTACAGATGTCCTCGATAAGGCTGCCCTTCTGAGCAGCCTGGCAAAGAATCTCATGTAGGTTTTGTTATTTTGAGGGTGGAGAAGGAGGGGGTAAGAGAGGAGGAAATAGACCTGTTTTAAAAAGTGGTTGTATAATGACAACTTGAATTTTTTAGTTGTGTGTGCTCCTATAATGTAAATTATCTTTGCTTTTCCCCAAAAAAATCTTGTAGACATTTAAACTAGCTAATTATTCTCTTTATTTCGTCCTAAATTGACACCATTTGAATATTCTTCCAGTTCCATCCACCTGTATGTTACAGTTACACCAATTTAGACTCAGTCTAGACTCTGTTAGACCTCAGATTATCTATACACACACATTGTTTTTAAATCGATTTGGCTCAGCTAGTTCACTCTGAAATCAATTTTTAAACCTGTCTTATACTGATCTAGTTTACCAAAGGTTTGAATTGATTTAAGCAATCACACAGGTGGGTTTCATACTGGTTTAATTAAATCTATTTAAAAACACTTTTAGTTAAATCCGTGTAACTTTTAATGTAGACGAGGCCTAATTTGTGGCATGCATACACTTGACCATCTTGTAATTCTCTGAATTTGGCCACTGCCTGTAAGGGAGTTCAAGCTGGTATAGCTCACATTTTGAAGGGGCCACAAGAGAAGCATAGTTTACACCCTTTTCTTCTCTCTGGCTTGTAAATTGCACCAATTTAGACACCTGTGCCTGTTAGTGAGGGGGTATAAATAGGTCTAAAGGAATTTGAGTATAAGGGAGTCTTAACTTATGACTTGACACATCACTGAGTTTGCCTTTTAGTTTATCACGCAGGCATGTGTTTTTAGATATGTGTAGTGGGGCAAGGCAAGAAAATGCAGTGAGAAAGGACCAAATAAACCTGGACCATCCCTGACAGGTGTTTCTCTAACCTGTTCCTAAAGAGCTCCAGTGATGGGCCTCCCACGACCTCCCTTGGAAGCCTATTCAAGAACTTGAGTATCCTTATAGCTAGAAAGTTTTTTCCTTATAGTTAACTTCGAGCTCCCGGGGTGCACATTAGGCTGATTACTTCTTGTCCTACCTTCAGTGGACATGGAGAATTGATCATCCTCTTCATAACAGCCCTTAGCAGATCTGAAGACTCAAGTCTCCCGCCCACTCTTCCTTTCTCAAGATTAAATGTGCCCAGTTTTTTTAACCTTTCCTCATAGATCAGGTTTTTACATCTTTATCATTTTGTTGCTCTCCTCTGGATTCTCTCCAGTTTGTCCGCATCTTTCCTGAAGTTTGGCGCCCAAAACTGGACACAGTCCCCAGCGGAGGCCTCACCAGTGCCGAGAAGAGTGGGACAATTACCTCCCATGTCATACATATGACACTTCTGTTAATACACACCCAGAATAATACTAGCCTTTTTTGCAGCTCATCATATTGTTGGCTCACTCAATTTGTGATCTGCTATAACTCCCATATTATCTTCTGCAGTACTGCTGCCTAGTCAGTTATTTCCCATTTTGTATTCGTGCATATGATTTTTCCTTCCCAGGTGTAGTACTTTGCACTATATCGAATTTCATTTGTTGAAATCAGTTTGTTTTCAGATCAGTTCTCCAGTTCATCAAGGTCATTTTGCGTTCTAATCCTGTCCTCAAAAGTGCTTGCAACTCCTCCTATCTTAGTGTCATCGATACATTTTTTAAGCAAACTCTCCACTCCGTTCTCGAAGTCATTAATGAAAATGTTGACTAGTACCGGACTGAAGACGGACCCCTGACTAGATATGTCCTTCCAGTTTGACAGTGAATCATTGATAACTACTTTGTGACTACAGCCTTTCAACCACCTGCATACTCAGCTTGTGATAATGTCGTCTTCTTAGACCACATTTCCCTAGTTTGCTTTTGAGGATGCCATGTGGGACTGTGTCAAAAGCCTTCCAAAAATCGATTGTGTGTGGTTGTACTAGAACTGCACTTGCATCTGTGTATTATTAGTGGGAAGGGCAGAGCTCATAGATATGCACTGGTATAACATTGTTATTAATGTGGGCATAACGTTAGTAAATACTGCACATAGTGCTGTCTTTAGACCTTGTCTGCAGGTACTCACAACTGACTCACTTGACCATTTCTTTTCAGACGCCTCTGATTTACCTTAATTGTTTAGTGTTATCATCTCTCCTGGGTTTTAGGAGTGTATTCTCGTTATCTAATAATCCTCCCCACTTTGTAAAAATTCTCAAAAAGCTTCTACTGATGTATTCAGCTTCTGTTGTCTCTCTGCTGGACATAATGGAGCTATAACTAATAGTAAAACATGGTGGTGTGAACATCAGTGAGAACAGAAAATATTAGAAAAAGAGCTGAGGAGTTAGATAAAGGACAGGAAATGAGATGAGATTCAGCCTGGACAACTGCAAGCAATACATTTTAGGGGAGAATAATCCAAAGTGCAGACATTTTAATGGGAAACGTTTTTAAAATTAGTGATGGAAAACGAGGCGTAAGGATGATAGTGGACAACAAATTAAAGGTGAGCTTGCAGTCTGACACAGCAGTAAAATGGCTCATTTTTATTTCAGGATGAATATGCTATCGCATCAGATAGCCTAGAGCAAATAGCTAAGTTCCACTGGGCTTTGACAAAACTCCATCTAGAATACAGCATTCCTGTCTGGGCACCCTGAATGTCAGAAAGATGCAGACAGTCTAGGGGTATTTGGGAAAGAACAAAAACAATTTTAAAGGTTGAAGACACTGACTCTGTGATAAGGAATGATTAAAACCTGAAGAGGTATTGCTTAGCTAAGGGAGACATACCTCTCTGGGTACTTGAATATTAACACCAAAAGGGGAGTTGAGCATTCTACATGCAGGTTGACAGTATTTTAGCTCATCTGTGCTTCCTCAGTTTGAGAGATTCTGGAAAAGCCCCTATGCTTTCTAAGAAAGAAACCTCATTTCCTTTAAGAAATTTCTAGTGCCAATAATCTCTAGGGACCATCGGAGATTTAAATAACTTCTGCTGTTCTTGTGCATTTGCCAATAATTAAATGCATTATAGATGGATGTCATTAATGTGGCCTTAATAATTTAAGCACAGGGTCCTAATGCCAGTTTTCTGTCACTACCCTTCACATGCAGCTTTGGTGTCCCAAAGGAAATTAAGATTCGTGAACCAGCTCATCGTACTGAGGTCTCATTCGTGGTCTGTTATGCAGCTTTAAAGTGAGACATGGAGAGTAGCAATTTTAGTTCACAGTAAGCCTCCAGATCTTAAAGAGCTTTGTCCCCAGGGCACAAGAGAAGCTAGAGCAGAAAGTGAGCAATCACCAGCTCTTGGCGGCGCAGGATAAATTAGCATTAGGGCATTACTCAAATCTACACTCAGGAGGCTGGCTCAGAAGCCCAGTTTAAGTGGTGAGAGAGCCAGTACTGCTGTATGCAAAGCCTGGGGCAATTCATAGGGAGATCGAATTGCATTTAACCTCATTAAGGCAATCCATTGAACTCTGTGCACTGCTCTTGAAAGAAAACATTATAGTAAATCTCCTAGATTAACTGGGCTGATTGCATCCTAGTGTGTAGAAATTGATTCCAGTGTTAGCATGGTATATTCGGTTTTCCCTGTGGTGCAAATAGCTGCTCTTATACTTATGGAAGCTAGCTAAAGTTGTAGGTATCTCACGTTTGCTAAAGAAAATCTTCTTCTGATTGGGATATGTTGATTTCTATTGTCCCTGTATTGTTTCCAAATTAATACAATCAGTACTATTTATTAAAGTCCGCTGTTACGAATGTAAGGGGTAGAGAAGAGAAGGGCACAAGTGTGTATTAGCTGACCTTCGTTTCTTCTATAGTATTTTTGTATCAATAGGAAATTGCTGCATTCTCTTTTAAGTCACAGACCCCTTGGTGTATAAAATATCAACATCACAGTCATGGCTCGATGCTCCTGGCGAATGTGATGTTATGCCTTGTCAAAGTTGTGGGGAGATTTTTTTCTTGTTTTTTTAATTGGCGGAATATTAATAGCCAGTTGCATGTGAGGCAGCAGTTGTAATAATCTGTACATGTAAACTCTACTCAAATGAGTGTGCCAGAGATGCAAAGGACACAGAGGTTAGTAATGCTGCAAGCGAGAAGGAAACGCAACTAAATGTGAAACCAGCAAGAGCAGGGGAATGGCTCTGCATTGCAGTGTCAGAAGGTTGGTTAGTGCCCTTTATCTGGAGGGGGAAAATAGACCATCTGTTTTCTGTTAGCATGCTATATAACGTGTTTATTAAAATGTGTGCTGTCATTTAATTTGATTAAAGTTGTCTAGCAATACCTGTGGAGTACAAATCAGGGTAACTATATGCAAGCTGTTTGGGGAAAGGAGGTAATTGTCAGCTAAGCCAGTGAAACTGCTGCTCTTTTAGATGAATAATGTTGATTTCAAAACCATGGTTTGTTGTTATGCCACAAGTGTGCAAGATGCAGGTGACATGTCCGCTTTGGCAAACTTCATTACTTTAACAATTAATAGGGAATTGACGAGCTCTTTAGACAGAATAAGGAGCAACGTTATCCAAATGACTCTTAGCCTGCGTCAGGCTTATTAAAGAGGCAGTATCAGGTGACCATAGTATGATTTTGGTGTTTAAACAATAAAAACACCAGAGATCAGTTTTTTAAATTATTTATTTTTAATTGAAATTTAAAATTTTTTCACTACAAGCTGGTGCGCTGTCCTGTTTTTTAAATGTTCCCCTTCAGGGACATAATTCAGATATTTCAATTTCTGCCAGTTCCCAAGTGCCACAAAGTAAAACTGATTTGAAATGAGCTGTAAGCAAATGTTATAGTGAGTAGACTATGTTCAGTGCCTGAGCTGGTGATGATGCAAAAAGTTAGTTGCTTAAAATTTTTTAGGTTTAATAATCTGAAGTATTAAAAGATGTCCTTGCTTGTTGTTTATTACCAACAAACATTTTTAACTTGGCAGCTTCTCCTTAAATTGATTTAACTCAAGATGCCTCAAATCAATATTTTGCTACTTTCTTTTCCCCCTCCTAATGAAAAGAAAATTCTCATAGGTAGAAGTCATAAGAATTCTTGAGTCCTAGTTAAGTGGTGAGAGTGTTATATTGATTATTGTACATTTTATCCAGATTCTTCATATATTACATTTTGATGAAATAGGTTAATGTTATAGACCCAATTTGCTGAATTGGGGCCAATAGCATTTTTCATCGTGAAACACAAAGTGTTTTACAGATTGTAAAAATATAGGAATCGTACTGAAATGCAGCCATCTGTAAGGTGGAATGTGACAACTGTAATAAATTACACAACACCTCTTCAAGGACAAGGGGAGAATAACTTCTATAGTCAAGCATGTGAGGGGAAGTCTAGGAAGGCAAAATATGATTACCTACGCTAGAATATGGCCAGTATACCTGGATTAAAGTCTCCTCTTCTCTCAGAATAAATTCTGCTGAAAGAGGTAGTTCTGCTATGCCATTGGTATCTACTAATCATTCATCAACACCCCTGTGCATTTCAGATAGCTCCTTACTGCCAAAAGGGCATAGAAAGCTGAGCCTCTTCATGTGCTGGTCCAATCATTTTAATTTTTCATGCAGAATTTCAGTGGAAAATCTTTGTCTGGAGCAACCTCCTCTGCTTGTGCAGACAGAACATTCTCTTTGGGTTCAGGTTTAAGAAAGCCAAAGGACAGAAAGTAGCCCAAATGACAAGCAAATAAGAGGAAGCAGATAAAAATAATTCTGTGAATGGAATGGAAAATGTGGCAGAACTGATGAATTACAAAGATCATTTATCCAGTTCTCCCCAGTCGGTTGACTGAAAACATGGCAATTTGGAGGCTATCCACATTCAGTGCATGGTTTTAGGATCTAAGGTTTCTTCATTTGGTCTTATTTATACTATTTAATAGTAGAAGCTAAACCTAGAAAAGCCTCTAGTCCATGCCATGGCAAGTGCAGGGTTATTTCTTATACTATATTTTTTTCTAGGACTTCTCAGATGTTGTAGTTGACAGAGCTTCCATTGCTTATCTTTGACTATTTTACGGCGGAATAGATCTCACTGAGGAATGTCTTCTGAGTGTCAAAAAAAAATGCTTGTCTTAATTTCATTCTGTTCTACTTACACCCTCTCAATGCATGCTAAATTATTCTCTCTCTTCTTGACAGTCACAGTCTCCAGACACAATTGTCTCCCCTTAGACAAGTTGTGCATAGTTTTTAAATCTTTTTTCATCGTGTCATTCCTTTCACTCCCTTTATCAGTTTTATTATTTTCCAAACCCCATCTCTCTCTCTTGCTGAGATGCCCAGAATGGAATACAGGATTCTAGATGTAGTCTTGTCAAATCCTTGTAAACCCTTATTGGCTCCAAGATGTGTTTCTACATATTCAACCCAGAATCACAGCTTTTGTGCTGCCTCATGCCATAATAAATTCCCTGCTAGTTTGCTGTCTACTACCATCCACAGGTATCTTTTGGAATTGCTGCTTTCCAGGTGCTTCTCTTCCATTCAATACTTATGGGGCTTGTGTTTCTTTTTGTCCATTGTGCTGTGTCACTTCTCTGGGTTGAATCTCATTATGGAATGATTTTTGCATCCCTTCATATTTCCCTCTCCTCACTAGTATCAGACGTTCCATTTCTTTGCTGTTCAGGACGTTATCCCATCCTGTTGTCTTATACTACTGTTCCAGCTAGCTTCCTAGATTGGGGTGTCAGGTTCTCTAGGGTTGCTGTGGCAGGCGGGAAGACCAGTCCAGAGTCAGTCCCCACTTATATCCTGATGGAAACCCCTCCTCATTCTCCTTCACCAAATCTGCTTTGAATTGCCCCAGCTGCTGGGTCCCATCCTCTACCTTTCTCATGGAAGCAGGAGGAGGAGATGATGAGTGGTACAGAAAAGCAGCAGCAGCAGTTGTTGGGGGTGGGAGTTTCTGACACAGAGATGCCTCTTGTATGATTGTATGAGAGCTGCGTTGCTCCACACCCTGCTTGTGGCCTCATGAGACTGGAGTCTGGAAAAGCCCAAGTTCTGTGGCAGAATAAAATGTGCACAGTTGAATGTAGGACATGCAGTGGCAATGCACCAAGTCTCCTTAAGGAGCAGGGGAAGCCTAGGGTGTCACTCACAAAGGCTTCAAGTACTGATTCCAACACAGGTGACACTGGCTGGGCACAACTGCATTGAAGAACTTTGTGTAAAAAACACACAAATTACATAGGCTTTACAGACAGAATCTAAGTGCTCACACTGAACAGCTTTGCCAGTGCCCCTTTGCTAATGCTAGTCACCGACATAGAATCATAGAATATTAGAGTTGGAAGGGAGCTGAGGAAGTATCTAGTCCAATCCCTTCTCAAACCAGGGCTAACCTCAGCTAAATCATCCCACCCAGGGCTTTGTCAAGCCACAGTTTAAAAACCTCTAAAGATGGAGATGCCACCACCTGTTCTGCTAATTGACAGGGTTGGCAGAAAGAACACAGACACCAGTAGAAAGAACAAGGTTGCTTTACTATCTCTTTCTAAATATTACAGGAAATGAAATGATATATATACATAAGCAATAGAAAGAATAAGTAAGGTAATGCACCTGATCATTACTACATAAGATCAACTATAGTGATTAAGAAAGATACATCACCAATTGCCCTATTAATACATCACCATCATCCAGATCCACAGTCGCTGGGGAGCCCCGGTTGCAGCGAGGATTTGGAGAGCCTGTCCTGGCAATTGGGAAGCCCTACGCGGTGCGTCCACCCATAGGTGAGGTCTCCAAAGTCGCTGCAAGTGGGTCCAGCTTTTATAGAGTGGAACAAACAAGTATACGTGACTGTGTGCAGATCACCTGATGGATATCTGGTTCTCATGCAGGGGGCTGTGACGGGAACCTGGCCAGGGCTCCCATCCCAGACCCCGCATGTTCCCCTCTGATCTCCTTAGGGCTTCAATAGCAGGCAGAAACTCCTTACGAAAGCATCAAAGGAAAAGATAGAAACTCCTTATCAAAAGCAACAGAGACTTCTTACTTTAACAACAAAGGGGAAAGACCCCTCTCATAGGTTAAAATACTCTCACTCTGTCAGCAGAGGGAGAGGCTCCTTTCATGTGTTAAACGTAGTAACCTTATTATTACAAATTGATAGATTTGGAGTGAGCAAGCATATACAATAGTAATATTTATGATACAAAGATTCATTGACATAAACAAATATGATTCCCACCACGCAGAGGCCGATTCAACTAGATACATATAATACTTTCATATCACCACCTCCCTAGGTAACCCATTCCAGTGCTTCACTACCCTCCTAGTGAAAAATGTTTCCTAATATCCAGCCCAGACCTCCCCCACTGCAACTTGTGACCATTGCTCCTTGTTCTGTCATCTACTACCACTGAGACCAGCCTAGCTCCATCCTCCATGTAACCCCCTTTCAGGTAGTTAAAGGCTGCTCTCAAATCCCCCCTCATTCTTCTCTTTTGCAGACTAAACAAGCCTAGTTCCCTCAGCCTCTCCTCATAAGTCTTGCGTTCCAGCCCCCTAATCATTTTTGTTGCCCTCCACTGGACTCTCTCCAACTTGTCCACATCCTTTTTGTAGCGGAGGGCCCAAAACTGGACACAGTACTCCAAATGCAGCCTCACCAGTGCCAAATAGAGGAGAATGATCACTTCCCGCGATCTGTTGGCAATGCTCCTAGTAATGCAGCCCGATATGCTATTAACCTTCTTGGCAACCAGGGCACACTGCTGACTCATAGCCAGCTTCTTATCCACCGTAACCCCCAGGTCCTTCTCTGCAGAACTGCCTAGCTCGTCGGTCCCCAATCTAGCTGTGTATGGTATTCTTCCCTCCTAAGTGCAGGACTCTGCGCTTGTCCTTGTTGATCAGCAGTGATCTGATTGGGGCTCTTTTGCCATCAAGGATCTGCACCAGAGTTTCCCAAGCTGGGAATATCACCAGACTAGATTTGTAGGATGGGAGAGGAACTGGTGTAGCAGATAAAGATCTGTGACTCTAGATCTGTCCGCTTGTCTCCTCACTCAACAGCAGTGTGCTCCCACATGTGCTGTTGAAATGCTAGGGAGCAGTTTGATTCTCTTTCCTTTCCTCTTTTTCTTTGCTTTCTTCTTGCTCCCACGCAGGTCCTGAGTGCAGCCACCCTTCAAAGCAGCTCATATACAAAGATCCCGACATGGGCAATAGGCTGTGGGCTCCAGCTTCACTTCCCTTCTCTGCTCCTGCAGCATTTGACAGTTTTACAAAAGCTCATGGGACCGTGTCCACAAGCACCCAGTATGCACTCACACCTAGCTCTGTACAGCCTTTGGGGACCTAATTCAAAGCCTAAGTCTCTGGAAGTTTCCCATTGATTTCATTCAGATTTCGTTCAGGCCCTTGATGAGCAAGGCACAAGGGGGAGGAAAATAAGAGAGCAAATAATACATAAGAGAAGACTTGCTGACAAGGAGCAGGGAGAGGCAAGTGGACAGGACAAAGACAGCTAAGGCTGTCACGTCGTGTGCTGATAGGACTCATAACACAGTGCAGCTCCACTCTGGTTGTCCTTTGAACACTGCCAGAATATAAATATTAAAAGCAGCTGTGCCAGAGGATGACCCAGGAGGCTGAATCCGTTGAAGCAATGGACTCCAGCTGTAAAGATGGGGAATCACTGCACTGCACTACACTGAAAAGATCTTGAGCACCATGCTTCCCCTTTCTTTGCCTAGGTTACAGTAAAATGGGATCATACATCTCTCTGGGGCCTTGGATGGAAGATGAGAGAGAAGTACAAAGTATTGTTACTCTGTCCTGGAACTCTGTTAACTGATGAAGTTCACGCTTCAATGGACCAGTATCTTATGTTCGCCTGCCAGGAATAACCCGGTGCAAACCCCAAACTAGAAATTCACTGGAGAGCTCCAAACTCTCTTATTCATCCTTCCCAAACGTTGAAAAAACATTCTGCCTTTTTCAATTTGATCTCATTCTGAAAATTGGTCTCAGAATAGAATAGAAGGCTTGGACTAAGAACAAAGGGTGGGCATAATCCACACTTTTAAGCACTTTTTTTTTCCCCCTCCTGGAATTGATATCTTTAATACAAAAAGCAGAAGCAGATTTCACAAGGAGAAAATGTACTTTTCAGGCTGAAGCTTTTCTGAGAAGCTTTTACTTGTTTTTGCCATATTTTCGAAAAGAAATTCTCCTCTTTTAAAAGTTGAAATGTGTGGTTCCAAAATATCCAGATTAATATTCAACTAGGATCTAGAGTTATGTGGATCAGAGCTGCTGTTGTTCTAGCTAACATTGGTTGTGTATTTGTAAACATGTTTGCCTTGTGTAGGCACAAGATTTGCTTCCCTTCCATGGGAGAAAGAATAACTTTGTTGGCAGGGTATCTGGCTTAGGTGTTTCAAAATATCTTAATGCAATTTATTGTTGAGAGAGAACTTGCCTGTAAATATTTGATTTCCTAATACTCTCTGACTGATGGGGGCGGGGGTCATTTGTGTTTTCTGGAACACTGATAATCATTACTATTGTTTATTAACAGTGCTATGCAGATTGGTAGCTATACACAGTGCTTTACTGCGGAGAGGTAAAATGACTGTCCCTGGCAAATGTAACAAACCCAGTTGCCTTAGACCACAGCTGTAATTACTAGATAACTCCATGCATGTGTGTCCTCCCTGAGGCCTAGAACTCGGATCGTTCAGCTCTAGCTCGTGTGGCAAAGACTTGCATTTTTAAAGGAGATCTTCTGGTGCTAACAGAGACAGCAGAACCTCAGAATTACAAACACCGGAGTTACAAACTGACCAGCCAAGCACACACCTCATTTGGAACCAGAAGTACACAATCAGGCAGTCGCTGGGGTTGGGGGACCGCAAATACAGTACAGTCCTGTGAAACTTAAACTGCTAAGAAAATAGACTCATAGACTCATAGGTCAGAAGGGACCAATATGATCA
>ML675626.1:1329425-1421018 GCA_007922155.1 Mesoclemmys tuberculata
TCCCCCCGGAGCCTTCTTTTGGCCAGGCTAAACAAGCCAAGCTCATTTTTCTTCTGCATATTAGTGTTCCAGAGCTGAATTAAGTTAATGTTCAGTTGTAAGCTTTTGAAAGAACAGCCATAACATTTTGTTCAGAGTTTCAAGCGACACACTCCCGAGGTGTGCGTAACTGTGAGGTTCTACGGTAGTCTCTTCGCCCACTAGAGGGCGATTTGATCATATATGTGTGAAAACGCACAGGACAGTGCATTACGCTGGAGGCTTATAGTCCTGGTAATTTTCACCTTCCACTAAGATCAAGGTGGAGAGGCTGGTAGTGGACAATACCTCACAACGGCTGCCTCGAATCAATAGGACGGCAGCATCGTCTTCATTGCAGTGTTAACGCAGCCATCACTTGAGCTTCTGCAAGTGTGCAGAGAAGTCTCGAGCCAGAACAGCTGTTCTAGGGCAACTGCACGTTGGAACGTGCTTAGAATCTACCTTTGGCCTTATTTTGAATGTACTAGTTAAACACAAATTTTAACAATACGCTGTGCTGTGAACATGGAATTAAAATATTCTAAACAAAAATCTGCATCTGGGAAGTGGCTTGCAGTGGAGAGCACCTTCACAGCAACACAAGGCAACCTGAATTTCCTTGCCCTGAAAAGGATGGGAAATGATCTGTTACGAGAAACCTCCAAAAATTCTTTTATTTCTCTTCCAGGAAGAAGCATGGATCCCGTTATGCCTAGATAAGGTCTTTACTTTTGTGTGTTTCTGCACAAACAGCCCCTGCAGCCATGGATGAATACAGCCGCTTTGTGGATTGGGACAAGATGGATGCCACCATCCAGAACCAGGACTCAAAGGAGCTAATCTGCTCAGATTTCCAGGAGTTCAAACAGCTCGCCCGGCAGGGCTATTGGGCCAAGAATCACTCTTTGAGAGCCAAAGTATACCAGAAGCTAATTGGCAACATCCCATGCCGCACAGTGACTCCAGATGCAAACGTGTACCGGGACATTGTCATGAAAATCGTTGGCAAGCGCAACACTGGCACCCTCCCATTGCCAGAGTTTGTGGATAACAGTCTGGTTCCCAATTACTGCTTGAATGCCGAGGGCATTGGAGCAGTCAGGAAGATAATCTGCTGCATTGCAAATCAGTTCCCTGACATATCATTCTGTCCGGCGCTGCCTTCTGTGGTGGCTCTGCTCCTCCACTACAGCAAGGATGAGGCAGAGTGCTTTGAGAAGGTTTGTCGCATCCTTGCTTGCAATGATCCCTCCAAGCGACTCCTTGATCAGACGTTCCTGGCGTTTGAGTCCTCCTGCATGACCTTTGGTGACCTGGTTAACAAGTACTGCCAGGCAGCACACAAGCTGATGGTGGCAGTGTCTGAGGACGTGCTGGAGGTGTACTCTGATTGGCAGCGATGGCTCTTTGGAGAGCTGCCCTTGGTCTACATTGCTCGGGTCTTTGATGTGTTCCTGGTGGAAGGCTACAAGGTGCTCTACCGGGTTGCACTAGCCCTTCTCAAAGTCTTCCACAAAGTGAGAGGCGGGCAGCCCATGGAATCAGAAAACGTGCAGCAGGACATTCGAGCTTTTGTTAGGGACATTGCCCGGTCCGTGTCTCCTGAGAAGCTGCTGGAGAAAGCCTTTGCCATACGGCTTTTTTCCCGGAAGGAGATTCAGCTTTTGCATATGGCCAATGAGAAAGCCCTTCAGCAGAAAGGCATCACGGTCAAACAGAAGAGGTAAGGCCCACAGATGCTGTATTTACTTAGCTCAAGAGACTTACCATTAGCCCTGCCCACTGGTCTCTAGAGCAATAAGATCAACAGGCTCTTTCTCTCTAGCAAGGGGGGGCAGCCAACTCTACACAGTAGGAGAGTGAAGGCTTTGATAGCAGCACATCGTTACCTTTATTCCTGAGGAGTCATTCTCCATAGGGACCTGCCTACATTTGGAGCTGCAGCTATGTAAACCTGGCAGCTGGTTCATTCAATTGTCCAAATGTTGCTGAAGTTATAATGAGACGCACAATCTCAATGTGATGCCACTATTGAAATGAAGCAATATTTGACGATTTGCTCCTACAGTAGCAAACCTGTAACTATTGACATAGTCAGATGTTCACTACAAGTATTAAGATGTGCAAGTTTTCCTGGCTTTTGTAAGTTAAAATGCAGTGAACCAAAAAATCAGTATGAGAACAAAGCTATATTGGGAGAGAGAGAGCACCTAAACAACTGTGAAAATTAGGTTTGTGCATGTGATTTTTTTAATATAAACAGTGATTTCACTGTCTGTTTAAACTTGAAGTACTGAATATCAATCTATTGCAACAGAAGCAAACAGTATCTCAAAGTGGAAATGTTCTGCTTAATAGTGTAGAGGAGCCATTTTTAGTTTTTCTTTCTGTCAGTAGAGTTGAGAGTAATTAAACCGTAATAGAACTTTATTTACAAGTGATATTTTAAACAGAGTTTTAAAATCAAAAAGCGTCTTTAAAAATCCAAGGACACTTTGTAAAGCTTCAGGTAGAGTCGCAGGCTGGGTCCACACTGACGGCGGCAAATTCGCCGCTGTCAGTTCGATGTCTCTGGATCGACTGAGCTGTCTGTGTAGACCCGCTCAGTTGGTCCAGCAATCAACGCAGGAAAACCACCCATAGTGCTGCGTCGAAGGGAATGCTGTTCCCTTCAGCGCAGTGTGGATGGCATGCAGAGCAGACGCAGCAAAGTCGATGGGAGAGACGCAAGTGATTTACGTCAATTGCGTATCTCCCGTTGACTGCTGCCAATCCTGAAGGTAAGTGTAGACCGGGCCTCGGTCTGTTTAGTGATAGACAAGTGCATATCTGATTAAAAAGGAGTGATTCGGAATAAACCAGTCACAAGCAGAATAACTATAGGCTGGGATAAAGGATGAACCTATCGAGCATGCTTTCTCATCAGATATGGGGAAAGAGGCAACCAGGGAACGTGCAAACTGATCAGATAACTCTCTGTCCAGGGTAGACTAGATAACACACTGCTTCAGAATGGCGAAGAAAATACAGAATGGTAACAGCTTACTTATCTGAGGGAGCTCTTCATGCATATACAACCGGTGCAATAA
Organism: Mesoclemmys tuberculata; assembly: GCA_007922155.1. Lineage (NCBI taxonomy): Eukaryota > Metazoa > Chordata > Testudines > Chelidae > Mesoclemmys > Mesoclemmys tuberculata. Next base: position 1,332,536 of record ML675626.1, read on the forward strand.
AGAGCTGGGAGCTCCATGCCTGATTTTTCTAGACAGCTATATCAGTGTTTGTTTTATTTATCTTAAACCCAACAAGATTAGACTTGGGGATAAGTGAGGTATGAAATAAAAGTATATTTAGATAAAATTTAAACAGATCCTGGAATTCTACAGTCACAGTAACATTTTTCTCCCAAGGTCAACTGTTAGATAGGAGGAAATCTCTCTTAAATGCTGTTCTTTCCAAATCTAAAGGTTTGGAGACTTCAGCAATAGCTTAACTACCTCTTCTGTCCTTCACAAGGAAACCTGCCCATAATATCTGGAGCTGATGGTCTTCCATGCTCTTCCTCTAAATTGTGGGATCAGGAGGTTACAGGAGGTAACTAATGTATCTTTTCACAGCCACTTACGTAGAACAAGGATGAGTTTGAATCCGTATCCTTGAAGGACCTGTATTTGCGATTACTGGAACATATGCATAGTCATAGATTGGCCTATGAAATAACATCAGCCTTGATGGAGCTCTTATCTGCAGCTGTTCATCTCTTCACAAGGCAGATGTTCCTCTCAAACTGCTTGTTCTCTGAATCCTACATCCTGTTAACACCCCTTCTTTGTTCCTCCTGCAGACTTTGATCAGTGGCTTCTTCACGTTGTATCAGACCTCTAAAGAGTCAGCACCTTCCCTTGTCAGGCAATCCAAGCATCCCTTTCAAGGCCTCTGTCCGCTGGAGTGTTGGTCAGAAATTGTGGATAGGGAGGCTTCGGTAGTAACCATGGCCTTCAGCCCACTGTTTTTGTTGCACCACACTGGAAGTACTGCGTGTGTGGCAGTCTGGGTATATCACTTGTTTCCTCCTGAACTGGGGAAGGGCAAAAGAGATACGACATCCTGTTGACCGCTCTTCAGAGAGCGTGCGCATTAGGGAGCGAAGAAGCCAGGAGCTACTACTGGGCTCCGAAGTGACTTGTCAGTTGCCGTGCCCAGAGCAACAAAGGTGCAGTTTCTCCAAGCAAGGTGCAGTACTTTCATTGCCAGATGGGAGCAGCAAGCAGAGCCACCGTCTAATGAAAAGCCTTCACCCTTTCTGTGCCATTTGCTGGAACATACCATAGCCTCTGGTAACCTTTGGGTGAGAGACTGTGGCGTAGGTTTGCCTCAGGACATTAGGTCAGCAAAGGCAGGTACAGCAGAAGCCTTCTCTCCAGTCTTCCAGAGAGAACTCGCTCTCCAGCTCAGATTCCCTTAGCCAAACTTGTTTGATAGTGAGTGAGCCACTCAGCAGATGTGAACTGGTCCCCAGACATCCTGATAGATCTGATCACACATCAGGAAGGAAACGGACTGAGGGTTGAAGGGAAAACAGGAGAACTGACACTAAACGAGGAATGTTGTAAACCTGTCCTCCACCTTTCTTTTTTGGGTAGTGTTTGTTTTAAACCTTATTCTGTGTTTTCCCCTAGGCTCCTTCCATGCACTTTGCTGAGGAGGTAGGAAATCATTGATCTCTCTTCCTGTCTTTTTTTTATGTCTTTCTCCTCGTGCGTTCTCCTTCTGTCAATTCCGTATCCACTGCACCCCTCCTGTTTGCAGTGTTTCATCTCCTAAAAGGTAGGTTAAAAGACTGTTAATGTGTTTATGCTTTGCTCATTTCTTCTGTCTTTGCTTGGCTGAGTAAAGGTTGTGTGTTGTCCTTGCAATGCTGGGGCAGTAGCTGTGGTACCAATTGCAGCAACAAACAGTAATATAAATAGTTTCTGAATACTACAAAGCTAGTTCAAAGTACCTCTAAAAGTTTCCGAATGAGGATTCATGGGACCATCCTACTGACCTAGCATTAGTGTTCTGCACAGCCACACCGGAGGCCTAGATGTCATTCATAAATGTGGGTCGTCTTCTTGGGGTGAATATTCTACTCTTGGTGACTGGACTCCTTAGACCTTGTCTGCACTGGGAAAAAATGCCCCGTGTTAGAAAATATGCCAACTAAATGTGTTTGTACGGCACCTCGCACAGTGGGTCCTGAATTGAGACCAGGGCTCCTAGACACTACTGCACTATAAATAATAAACCTAAACTAATTGTCATAATTAACCTGATAAACCTGATTTTGCTGTTAGTATAGTCCTAGACAGTCCTGTTTAAAAACATGTTATCTGGTCATGGTTAATCCTGGCAGGGAAAACATTTTAAAATGTGACTTGTCTGTGTCTGCGTGAGGTGCTAAATCACATTTCATATGTTAACCTGGTTTTTAACAAATGTTCTAATTAACATGATGAGACTTCCATGATGAGTGGATGTGGGCATAGCTACTCAGCTCTCTAGTGTTAATGGATTGTGAAGGCAATCGTTGTCATTCTTGGTCTGAAGGATATTGGCCACATGGAGCATCATGGGAGAGATGTGAGCATTAAAGCGCAAGAGAGATTGAGTGGTTCAGCCTGATGTGTAGGGGACCCAGGGGAGAAAAGGAAAAAATGGCTTGTGAGCACTATGGACCTTTCAGAACCAGAAATAGGAGTAGTTCTGGGTTTCACCGTCTTCCAGAGGTTCCGCTGGCATCACTACAGGTGCCCAGGAGTGGCATTTTCATAGGTGGAATGTCATTGTTTTAACAGACACCACTTTCAGATTTCTCAAAGCAAACAGCCTGATCCTGTGTTGAGAAACCACCCAGCTTGCTGTTAAAGAAGTTCCATGTGAGCCCAAGGGCTCCCCGTTCCCTGCACTCAAAGCTGGATCAGGGCTTCAGTTCTCTGTGGGCAAGGCTGTATGTAACGTGTAACAAGCAGCATGTCTCATTGCTGCACTTTCATCCATGTACAAGTTCTGGAAGATTTTGAAAAGGTCATGGATTTAAAAATGTGCCCAGGTTTTGAGTCTGAAATCTTCCAGGACAAGATCTTGAGAAATAGAAAAGGTGATTCAGCACCTACTTATCTTGAATCATTATGGTCTTTAGTGGCCTTGGAATACATACAAAGTGTATGTGCACTGGCTATTGTTGATCTATGAAAGTTAGCTTGATCTTCCTGCGCTTTGATGGATTTGAAGCGCTTCAGCTTTAGTGATGAGTCTGTGAGAGAACCCACATTCACACCAAAACAGGAAATAAGCAAACACATATGTCAATATTTGAATATGCTACACTCTCTGGCCTGGTCTACACTTACCTTCTGGATTCGGCGGCAGTCAACGGGCAATACGCAAGGGATGTTAGAAACTTGCGTATCTCCCGTGGACTTCGCTGCATCTGTTCCTCGCGCTGTCCACACTGGGCTGCACCACTTACGGGGGTGGTTTTCCTCCGACGATTTCTGGATCAACTAAGCAGGTCTACGCAGACCGCTCAGTCAATCCAGAGACATCAATCTGACGTAGCCTCTGTATGGTCGTTAAGTAAGAGTACCTACTTCCATGCATGTGATGTATTTTAAACACTTGAAATAGAAAATTGCAAAGCAGATTCCAGTAAACAAACTAATGTGAAGGATAAAAAGAACACTAAGCTAATGAAGGATAGAAATCTTAAATTGATAAATGCCTGCGGCTTTGCAGTGTGAGCGGCAGCTAATGCCCAGTAAATTGCCTGGCTAATCCATCTTCGATAGACGTTCTCAGTAAACTACGGTTTCTTCCTAGATAACAAGAGAGACTTCAAGTGGTGTAGTACTAACTCATAGGTTCTTTTTTGGCAACACACGCATCCCAGAGTCCCCTCGCTCCTCCTCCTTCAACCTGTCCGAACCCTTCCTTCTAATTTGCCTTTGAAAGGTACCCACCCCACTCATGCAGGCATTTTAAAGGATCAGTCTTGCAATAGTAAAACACAAATTGAATTCTTCTAGCCTTCCATCCCATTGGTGCCGGTTAGTCGGTGTTCTCTGCTCTAAACAGTTTCCAATCTACCTCCCTTTGTCCGAACCCTTCAATAATGCTGCAGTCTAGTGTTCGCGACCGGCCAATAAATGGAAAACGATGAAGGGAAAGTGATTGCCAAGAGTCAAAGATTCCATGCTTTGCATAATCTTCCTTTTAAAATCTGGCATTGGCCATTTGGGGACTTTTGCAAGGATAAGGTGGGTTCGTGAATATGGTGTACATGCAAACGCTGCAAGCTTTAAGAAAACAGCTGGAGGATGGCAAAGAGGCTGCTACAGGTGAGAATTCAACCAGAATGCAAACAGGACACAGGATCAGACTGCAGTCTGGGTAGTTAGGTGGCTTCTCCTTGAACAGTACAGGATAACCAAGAAAAGGAACAGAGCAGATAGCAATGGCACCCTCTGACATTCACAGTCCTTTGGTGGTAGGTAAGGAAGCCTACATCTACATGGATAACCTTAATCATGAAAGTAGCAGTGTTTAGTGTGATGCTTCATAGTAACTCCTAGCCTATTCACCGCGATTTTTCGCAAATCATACTGTGACAAACCAGTCAATAGGCTTCAATGATTTTTGAATTTTCTCCCTGGGTGGTGAAAGCTGTCTAATGATTATTTGTAAGCAGGAACTTCGGCTTTTGTGAATGGGTATGGAGGACATATCTAATTCTCTTCCATGTTGCCAACATTTTTTAATTGCAGGGAAAATAAAGTCCAAAGGATGTGTCAGTGGACTGGGGTTGCAGAGATCTAGATTCACTTTCTGGCTCAAACACAGATCTCCTTTGTGACCTTGGTCAAATCAGTCTTCCCTGTGCCTCTGTCCCCTATCTGTAGAATGGACATAATATTTCCCTCACAGGGGTATTGTAAGGAGAAAGCCCATTAGTGACTGTGAGCCACTCAGATACTGTGATGATGGGGTCTGTCTAAGTACCTTAATGGTAGGATAAGAATTCAGGGCGGCAATACAAGTGGGGAGCCTCATTTGTACTCCTGTCGGAAGGTTCATGAGCTTCACAAAATGACTTGAGCCTGAATTGATGCATGTCCAGCCTCCCCCTTAGGCATGCTGACAGCAAGGCTGCTTAGTGGTGCCCCACTTGCTATTGTAAATGACGCAGGGTTGGTGGCTTTGGGCAGCTCCCATTTCTCTACCAAGCAGTGCTTTAAGGGGCAATGCAAGTGCATGAGTAACAGCTCAGGACTCCCAAGTAGAATCGTCACGTCGTGACGTAGCTTTTCGCACTCTGAGGAGCTCCTAGCTACGCTGACATGCTCAGTGCGTCATTTATGAAGTCGTCTCTGCATTCTGTGAAGTTGTGGGGAAACCAGAAGAACTAAACCAAGAATGGCCCAAATAAAAATATTGTAAAACCTAGTAACACTGGGGTCCCTTCCCACACGCAGGCCACCCTCATGGGATGTAGAATAGATTTTCCACAGCTTGGTGCAGCTGACTGCTACGTGAGCCTTTAGCATCTTCTTTGAGCCCTTGTGTCTCTTCCACCAGAAGTACTTGGCTGTGGCACTTGTACTTATAACTGGCTTCACCATCAGCTGCCAATGCAATAACACCTTTTCACTCTTCTGTTACCATAGGTTTGTGTGAACTGGTTCCTTTGTTAACCCAGGGTCATAAAGGCTGGTTAAATGTGTGGATCCTGGTGTTGCCAGTCCCCGGAGTTCACAAATCACGAGTCAGGCCCGCACAACTCAAGAGACAGGATTTTAAGATAATGGGTTTGGTTTTTTTAAATAATAAATTTGTGGGTATTTTACTTTGCCCCTTGGTTTCTGAGCCTTTAGGGTGCACTTGGACCATATTTTCAAGTTTCTGTCCACGACCATGAAGAACTTGAAACTTTTTTTTAAACAAAAGCGGAGATTCTCAGTAATCCCATGACTTCAGGATCCAGAGCTTTCAGAAATAACAAATGCCATGGGACTCGTGATAAAATCGTGGGAGACGGCAACTCTGGATCTCTCTCGCTATTGTGTGACTGGGATATTTGCAGGAGCTCTCTAATTCCACAAATACTAACAGGGCTCAAGAGATGAGCAGGTTCCAGCATGTCTGACTGGACCTGCTGTATTTTTTCCCGTGTGGGGTATATCTCTCCTCTATTCTCAAATGCTGGTACTAATGGGGCTACCTTTAAGTGGCATATATAATTGAATTTGTTTTGCAAGGCCTTGATGTTTCCCCTATTCATTCAAACATTTGCTCGCTCCAGCAACTCTGCACCAGCCATTGATAGCATGGCTGAGTTAGAGCTGCAAGGTTCTCTCCAGTAAAGCAAACCACTAATTCATGGATTCTACCAAACGGCAACACTGTTTTTTCTCCATCAAACCATGCTCCTCGCCTCGTGGCCTGGAGTTCAGAGAGCAGGATGCTTCCACCTCCACATGTTCTCATGTTCAGCTGTCCCCTTTGTGTGGTGTTTGTCAGATTACCTTTATCTCTCTAAACAGTGTGTCTCTCCCATGTTTCACAGACAGAACGTGCACTTGGCAGTTCATGCTGAGAACTTCAAGTCCGAAATTGTCAGCGTGAAAGAGATGAGAGACATATGGTCCTGGATCCCAGAGCGCTTTGCACTTTGCCAGCCCCTATTGCTTTTCACCACCTTGGAACATGGCTGCAGCCTAAACAGGTAACATCTTCTTTCCCTGCTGTACATGTAGAAAAGAACAGCCAACTAATGCTAACTGGGTACAGAAATCCTCATCCAAAGCATGGCCCAATAAAAATATTCATCCAAAGAATATTATGGGAGTGACAGATTGCAAATGCCTGGGAAGTCTGAATATCTCCTCCCCCATTTCAGTTACAGTTACCACAAGGATAGCTTCCAAAATTAAAAGCTGAGGTCCTGCCTCGGTACAGTGAGTCCACATCTTTCCTAAAGCTTGGTGCCCAGAATTGGACACAGTACTCCAGCTGAGGCCTCATCACTGCCAAGAAGAGTGGGACAATTACCTCCTAAGTCTGTCTTACTATACTCCTGTTAGTACACCCCAGAATATTAGCCTTTTTTGCAACTGCATCACATTGTTGGCTCATATTCAGTTTATGATCCACTATAACCCCTGATCCTTTTCAGCAATACTACTGCCTAGCCAGTTATTTCCCCATTCTCTAGTTGTACATTTGATTTTTTTTCTTCCTAAGAGTAGTTGTTTGTCCTTGTCGTTATTAAATTTCATCATGTTGATTTCAGATCAGTTCTCAATATCTCAAGATTGTTTTGAATTCCAATCCTATCCTCCAACGTGCTGCCCACCCCTCCCAGCTTACTGTCATCTTCAAATTTTATATACCTCCTCTCCACTTCGTTATCCATGAAAATATTTAAATCACGCTAAGCTTGTTAGTGTGAAATTTTAACTACTGTGACTGGCTGGGTTAATGATGACCGGTCACTTCCAAAGCTCTTACAGTGCTGGAGAGGATCAGGGTCATTATCAGTAAGTTTCCTAGAAGTTGCTGAGCTATTTAAAAAAAAGGAAGATATTAGCAAAAGGTGACTGGTTCTACCCTTTCACCACAGTTTAACAGATGCTAAAGGTGATTCCAACAACTCATGCAGCGAGATAGCAATTAAGGGGTGAAAGAGTACAGTTCTACGTCTGAAGAGTAGAGTGTCTAAGACTTGTCTTAACCCAGGAGTTGAGCCCCAACCTGCTAGTCCTTTCAGAGTGTGCTCACACTGGCTCTATGACAGCTTTGTATTTCACATGATAGCAATAAGTAGAGGTTGCCCATTGCTACTCTTGGAAGGAAGATGGCAAAGGATAAACTGTGAAAGGAAAGAGGCACTTAAAAAGACACAGGCTGAGACTGGCAGGAAGTGTGTAGCAGCAGGAGGTTAGTTTTGGGGAAGAGCTGTCATGGATTTGAAAAAATCCAGGTATGTGGTTTAAAAAAAATCCTGAAAATAAAAGTAGCCTGGCGAAAGCAGCTTTCCCCAGCTCTCTTGTGAAGTTACTTTTATCCCTGACATGTTAAAATGCTACTGCCTAAAAATGAACAGTCAAAATATGTCAAAGTCTTGGTATGTTCCCAAGACAAGTGAATCTGTTACGGCAATAACTTCTCACCAGCTGAAAGGGTCCGCTGAAGGATAATGCCTGTGTTTACAGAAATAACCAATAAATGGGATGGGCGGGGAAGCTACCAAGAGTGTATTGCTGAGAGAAAGAAACATGTGAGGGTTCCTTCCTCTTCTGCCCCAGCACAGATGCCTGTGAGTGTGACACAGACCAGTGAGAGGAATGAGCCTCAGCATTTGCCTGTGGAGGCAGAAAGCTCTTAAAGCACCATGACACCAACACACAGGGCCCGATTTCTCTGCTGTCCGGTACCTTGCGGAGCCATTTGCTTCTGTGCCAAGTGGTTGTAAAGTGATGCTGTTCCGATTTGTTCATGGCTTACTCTGCCCAGGTGACTCAGCAAAGTGCACGGCATTGGAGAATCAGGCCCTTAGTCTTTTTCAGCATTTGTTGCTATCCTCTGCCTTGTACTGGTGGAGAGGGACATTTGCAGTGGTACAGTCCGCTCCCAGCAATCATTGTTCCTCATGCTAGCAAGCAGATTTTATGTTGGAGAAGCAGTGGGGCACTGGAGATAACGTACAACAGTTAATGTAAGCAGTGGGGTGTTCTCATCTCTTCACACACCAGGTTCTATTCACACAGCGAGGGACATGAACCAACTCTCCTCCTGATCAAGACAACAGCCAAAGAGGTAAGTGGGGTAAAAGGTAACTCAGGAAGTGGTGATGCCACATACCACTGGGTTCCCTGAAACCCATCCTGTCATGCAGAGCAGTTTATCATACAGGGGAGAAGGAAATGGTGTAGAAATGCATTTCTTACGGTAACACGCTTTAGACTTAGATACTCTCTGTGGTGTTCGCTAGCCATGGGGCACCTCCTGTGAGCATTGTACCAGACTAAATACTTTAACCTGGGTCCAGGACTGGCATTCCCTTTGTTGTAGTCCATATGTAATGGTGCCACAGTGGTACCAGATTGCAGTAATGTCCACAGAGCCCATATGATGTAAATGCCCTGTTTGTTAGGATGAAGACAGAAGTGAGACTCTGGGCGATTGTGCTGAACTGGACATTTGTGATCCAGAGAAAGCATTTTCATTCTGCTCACGGATAACCAGGTTCAGTAGCAGTGCTCGAAAGGGAAAGCGCTATTGGATTTCCTATTATACCAAAAAGGTTAGCGTGCTGATCTCCTGGTTGTGATAAACCCAGAGTGCACAAGAGCAGGGAAGTTTCGTGGCGCTCTGAGATGAGCCGCTGCACCCGGGTGGAGGTGATCTGGAGACGGAGAGTGAGGGCCTGCAGCTAAGTACTGTGTGGCTTTTAAATTCCCATTCCGCTATTCAGCTCCTGCTGCAGCTGGTGGGCTTCTCACTCTGTGCAGCTCCCTGCAGGGTGGTAACACCAACTCTGCAGCAGTGGAAGCCTCGTTGCTCACATTCAGCCTGCAGGGGTCGGTTTACATGCATGGAAATAAAAGCAGGATTTGGCCCATTGTTTCTAATCCTCAGACCACAGTGGCTGGGTCAGTGACTGATACGGTGTCCATGATCTCCAGGGCGTCTGCCTTCACAAGCTTTATTTGCCCTTGGCCTATAGAGTGCTATTAATGCTAGCTGTACAGGTGCTTTTGGCCTCTGCATGAAGAGAGCAAACGGATATGTCGTGTCACCCCTTCAAAAATGAAGAATAGGGAGGAAGAGGGAAAATGTTACAGTCTAAAAGGACACTGGCTCTTTTCTGGTTTTCACTTTCCTTTGTTTATAATTGCACTTTAGAAGCTTGAAAAAATAATGTCTTGATTTCCACACTCCCCCTCAGAGATTGTACTGGTTTTTTCCTTGGTTTTAATGGAGCAGATTCCAGTATCAAGCCTCTTTTTTGTTACCTCTTATATAAGCTTCATTAGCCTTTTCTGTGATAGCAAAACTACTCCTTGCTAACAGGTGTCAGAAGTGGGAGAAGCTCTGCTGGTGCTGGAGGAGGTTTAACTGCAATCATTACTAGCATGAACTGTGCTGAATGTGTGAAACCATGTTTTCTGAAGGAGTCCAGAGTGGTGTTTGTCCTGTGCTACTCTAGCAGTTAAACTGGGTTCAGCACCAATTCATCTGCACCTGTCCCTGAGGCCCATTGCTGCTAGTGTGGACGAGATTGTTGAAGACAGCAGGAATGCTTGTAGTTCTCTTGGATTATTGCCCGTTACAGCCAACAGTGTTCATGAGCTCGGATATAAGTGTCGGTGCTTTTGGTGCCAAAACAAGGAAGTGGCTATTTGACTTCCACAGTTTTATTTTCTTACAAATAGATCTACCTATGATGCTTCTATCCGTGGTACTTACGTGGCCATCCATAGCCATAGTATCTGAGCACATCACAGTCTTTAATATATTTCTCCTCCCAACACCCCTGTGAGGCAGGCAGTGCTGTTATCCCCATTTTACAGATGGGGAACTGGGGTACAGAGAGTCTAAGTGATTTGCCCAAGGTCAACAGGAAATCTGTGGCAGAGCAGGGAATTGACCCTTGTTCTCCAGAGTCTCAGGCTAGTGCCCTAACCACTGGACCATCCTTCCTCTTGGAACTGGGGGATGTAAAATAGTTTTAAAAATTTAGACTCTTCAGGCAATTCCCCAGCTGATCGGAATCTAGATCTAGCTTTAGGTCTAAATTACGCGTGCCCTCTTGATCCACTGATCTTTAGACTTTCAACCTTAAACCTTGAGTTGTGGGTTTCAAAGCCTGTTGGTATCAGTGAATTTAAAATACTCTGTTTCTGTAACTGGTGAAAAGCTCCCTGTCTTTGCCCTTTGTTCTAGGTCTGTGGCGCTTATTTGTCAACTGACTGGAGTGAACGCAGGCGAGGAGGGAATAAGCTGAGTTTCTTTGGGACAGGGGAGTGCTTTGTGTTCAGGGTAAGTAGCGATTACAGCCTGGCCTCAGTATTGAATGGAGATGACTTGATTTTAACAGCTAATCACTCACCCCCTTTTTCCATTTAGAGTGGAATACATGGGCTTCTGCTCCAGCCCAGGCCTTTCTGCCTTAAAGTCTAAGCACTCCTTTCTGAAAGGCTGTGGGAGGAGATTTCCTAGTCAAGTGTATGGGGAGGGCCTTTCTCCTGAGTACAGAATGATTCTCCCGAGACCTGAGCATGGGCGCATGCCATATGTAGTAAAGTAATTCAGAAACCAACATGTATTGCCAGCTCTTATTCGCAGCCCTCTCCAAGGCAGGAGTCTTTCTGGCTCCATTCCTGTCCATTATGCCAAGGGTTAGGTCTGAATCTCTCTCTAGTGGCACTGGCAGTGTCTGAGCAGCTCCAGGGCTGCTTCGTGTTCCGATCTCGCAGTGTAATGGGTGCTCACCAAATAATTCCTGGCTGTCGTCTCTTCTCCTCTTGCCTAGCTGCAGCCAGAAGTGGAGCGCTATGAGTGGGTGATAATCAAGCACCCTGAACTGGCCACGACTGTTTCTGAGCGGGGGGCTAAGTCCACACAGGTTTCCAGTGTCCTGTCCTCCAGCAGCATCCCCTCGGACTCTTCAGATCGGCTCTCCCCCTTCCTAGCCGCTCGGCACTTCAACTTGCCGTCCAAAACCGCTTCCATGTTCATGGCTGGAAGCAATGAGTGCATTATCATCGGTAAGTTAGTACAGGATCCGTGCTGTTGTCTGGCCAGTTCTCCCTGTCTATCACAGCCACTATTTGTAGCATTTATGCCATTTCTACTGTAGCTAGAGTGAGAAAAGTGACTGTGAAAACACACCCTGCTCTGCCAAATTTTGTATCAGAACTTGGCTATCACACTTCTAAAGTGAAAACATTTGTAAGGACCAGATGCTGCAAGCCCAGCCCAGGCCTCAGAGCACAGCTCCAGCTACGTTCTGCTGCACACGTGATCGTGAAGAATTCTGGAATACGAACAGCTGGCAAGGAGGTGGTGTTGAGGCATGAGGTGAACTATGTGTGCAGCTTGCTCCACTGCAACTGTAATGGGTCTACAGTGCTGCTAACTGTGGCAAAAGCCACCCTATTGGCTAATTAGTCAGTCAGTTCTGATTGGAAATGGCGGCAATATTTACATATAGAGAAGTTTGCCCCAGAAGAGTTTTTCTGACAGCCACAGTTTTAAAGTGTATCTACTGAAGTCTGATAACAGGGTTGGAAGAGACCTGCTTTGAGAGCATCTAGTCCAGTGGTTATCAGATCAAGACTCCAGCTCTAATGTTTAGTGCCTACTGATTTAATAATGTACACTGTAGCCCACGGTGGGTTGGTCTGCTCCAAACCCAACCAGCTCACAACACAGCATGAGTTCAGTTGGAAGCTAGGGAGCACATGACCACTGGAGACCAGTCATGGTGGTGTATCATAGCTCCTCACAGGGCTCTGTTATTAAGGGAGGCGGTACCAGTCTCACAAGCTTGATGCACTAGAATGGATACGTGGGAGTTCCTGCCTAGTCTAGTCTCCCACATGGAACAGGACTTCCACTGCACTGACCCCTCGAGTATGTTATGAGTTCTATCTAACTTCCTTTCATTTGGTTTCGATGGGAGTCGGTCATCTCCCTCCCAACAAGTGTGCTCATTTATCTAAATGAATTTTGCTGAATTTCTTGTCCCTCTACGATTTGTGGACTGTTCTGTCATCCTGGTCTCTCTCCGATCTGATCAACATGCAGTATACTTTGGAATACCTTTTACAATGATCTAGAGGGTTGTACCCATCCCAGCACTGTCCCTTTTGGTACCTGCTTTGTCCCTCTCCCCAGTTGGATATTGCTCAGTAAGTTATCTGAGGGTTTCCATCTTGATTTGTCACTTGTTCTATTTCTGCTATTGTTTTTATTTAATTGAAGTTTAAATAACCAGTTAATAACTTCCTAGATCCTCCTTTTTTTTAAATCATGAAAAACAAAAAAATCAATGAAGGCAAGAAGTGTGGAGCCAGTCTGTCTGGGTTGTCATCCATGAAATTGGCAAAATGCTCACTTGCAGTTCTGCTAGCTTCATTAGAATCCATGCGTACAAGCATGTGTCCTTTGTTCTGAAAGACAGCAGCTGAACCTCATGGTGGGTCTTCTGTATTCCAGCTGCCCCTGGAGGTAAAGGCAGTCAAACCCCTTCTCTGTGTAGCTGTAAGTTTCACATCCTGAGGAATGCAAAAGTAATGTAACATCTGTGTTCTTCCTGTCTCTGCAGGAGGTGGTGATGGCCAGGCCCTCTACCTTGATGCAGACCTGAACCATGGGAGAACCAGCCATTGCAATACTTTCAATAATCAGCCACTGTGCTCTGAAAACTTCCAGATCTCTGCCATGGAGGTGTGGGGCTTCAAGGACACTATGAATGCCTGAGGCAGCAACTATCATCAAAACAATTAGTCTGTCAGACATCTAAAAATTCTCAAGACAAAACTAATGCAAGAGTCAAGCTAGCACAAAAATTCCACTCGGCTCCTCCTAGCTTAGTAGCTATTCAGGAGCACACTAAAGCAGGACTTGGTTGTTTACCATTGCACCTTATATGCAGCATGTAAAGTGCTAGGTTGTACATCTGGTTAATTCCTTTTACTTCTGGCAAACTTGGTTCAAATCCTGACTTAGGTAACAAATGTGGTTCTCATTCTAGTCCCAGCTGGACATCTATCCATATCATGGAACCACCCTACAATCAGTGCAGTTAACAGTCTCTGAGGCACGGGACTGGGACAGTGGCATGTCCCTCATCAAGAGGGAGGGATATTGGCAGAGCTGTGCACGGCTTGTACAGTGCCTGGCTTGAGCCAGTGCTATCAGTCTGGTTTATGAAATCCATGGCTTTCTATAAAGGGACTTTGCACCTAGTTCAATCAATCAGGCAGATCCATGTAACCATTTCCAGCCCTTTTCATGTGCGAGTCAGTGAAGCCTGTGGCTTGTGAAAGGAACAATGATTAATAGTTGGTTTTCTCCATATCTGAAACCTTGCCATGTTCTAGCTTCATCTGCTTGCAGAGTCTGCCCCTCTATAGGAAGTGCCCAGTCTGGGAAAGCATTTCCTCAGAGGGCTGTCTTTCTGTTTACATTCCTGTTACATGTCAGAATTGTGACTTCCAATGTTATATTGTGACTCACAGCTCAGGCAGCTCAAAGCCTGCAGGATATACGCAGGGCACAAACGCTTCCTCCTCTTCATGATTCGGCAGCTAGCTGAGACTTTGCACCCGGAGTGATAACTATGCTGATGGGCCAGGCAGGAAAATAGCAATTGGATGCAAAAACTCAATGCCTTCTCTGAAGGGAAACGGATGTGGGAGGAGGCCTATAAAGATCATCAGAAAATGATCACATCTGTTGGTCAGTCTTGTGTTTTAGGAATGTACTAATTCCCAAAAAAGCTTCTAGGGAATGCTGTTTCTCTGCCTAGTGACTGGGAAAAACTAGTGCTGTATCCCACCACCAGTCAGTGTCAAACGCAGCCATGTTTGCCAGTAATGCCTGTTGGTGCAAGTTGGACAGGTGAAACGGTTCTTTCTTCTTGCCTGAGAGTTCTTGCAGCCCCCCTCCACAGACATGCTTGGTGACTGGAATGAGTTCCCCATTGCCTGACACCTGAAGTGAGCAGTCCAGCTGTGAGATTTGTCCTTCCCTGGATTAGTATGTGCATCTCAGTGGAGGATCAGTGGGCACACATATGTTAGAGAGATTCCTCTCAATACCTCAGCAGAACGATCGCTAGCAAGGGAGAGTTTTACAGTTAGATGAAGGAGAGAGAGTAGAGGTTCCTCAGTGGGTATTTGTCAACAACAGTTGCATTAAAATGGAGAGCCTTGATTATTTAAGGTGCATTTCTTTTTATAAAGAGGGAGCAAAATATGCAGTGGTCCAACTGTTAACTAGGCTGAGCAGGATCTCTGCAGAACCCACGAGCGTGGATTAGTCTAGCTAAGACTCACGTGCCCAGTCCATATCTAAAAGGATTGGCAGACTCTGTTATGTGACTTTGGCAGGGCACTGCCTCAAGAACCCACTGGCAAAGCTTAGCCTGGAGGATGAACAGCAACTTACGATACCTTTGTCAGAAACCCTTCCCAAAGAACCCAGGTTAGTGACAGAATATGGATGCACTCTTTAAAATGACAACTACATCAAGTAGTCTATTTGTAATCAGACTCTTTCACTTATTGGTGAAGACCAGATGGGGTCACTTCCTCCTGCAAGAGCTGGCAACACCACAAGCACTCAAGATGGAACAAGGAAGCATTGTTTTTGCAATGTGAATCCTTACTGTGTGTCTGGAGAGGCAGCTATGGCAGGGGTAATCAGAATCCTGGGCTCTGACCTTACTGAGTAATGGCTGTAGGAGGTGACTCTTCTATTCTGTCTGAAAAATACACATTGGCAGTGTTAAGTCTAAATAAATAGAATCTTAAGCAGCTTTGGCCCTGGCTTGTTTTGCTGGACACCTTGAAAAGGCCTCCTCATGCTTGTGAACTGTAGATGTCGACTGCCAGAGCAGAGCATCTGACATGCCATGGACTTTGCAGTACTGTGTTCTGCGCATGGCAGAAGCATGTGGGAGACGAGTGAGCGAAGTTAGCCCATGCTTAAAGGGCCAGTTTCCAGATTTGAATTGACTGAACCAAGCCCCTTTTATCCTCCAAGTGATAGAGTCTACTAGCTGTGGAGCACGGGTCCATCCCACAGTTGCATAGTTGGGGATCTTAAATGTCAATATTAGCAACTGGCTCAGCTAGTAAAAAGTAGTTCATTTCAATGCCCCATTAAGGTCAGTCAGCAGGCATTTCCGTCCCAGATGGCTTGTCACAAAACTGGACTGAGGAGCTAATCGCCTAGTTCCAGGCAGGGTTCTAGTCCTAGATGGTTGCTTGCTCAGTGAGCTGGAAGGTTTCCTGTCCCAGGATGGGATACTGACGACTTCACCAACACAACGAGACTGCAGATAGGAGCGTAACCGGGGTGAGAGCTGTGTGGCAGCTGTGGCACCACTGCAGCCTGGATGGCCCGATTTGCATATTGCTACGAGTGATAAGTTTGCTGGTGCGCTATGGCATCCCACAGGCTGTGAAGAGCAAGGTCGAGTCCATGGTCTGTAGACAATTGCTTCACTTACCGCTCTGGTGTGGGTGGGTTATCTCCCAGTGGCTGGCACTGTAAAATCTCGGCAGCACCTTTAACGTTCCATGTTGGGCTCTCATGCCGGCTTCTCAGAGCAAGTTCTTCCAGACTGAAAGAAACCCGTGGTAATTCCTATCTGAGTGTCTGTTACTTAAGCTGGTAACAGATGACGTTATTCCTCTGCACCAATGGCTGTTGGCTGAAAAGAACCTTGCAGGATTGTACCTTGCTTTCTACAAGTGCTGGCAGGTGTCCATCTGTCTGTTAGATATTGACAAGCAAATGTCCGATCACTTTTGATGCTTAATGGTATCATATCAACCTCCTTGGGCAAAGGATTGATTCAGAACATGCATTGAGTACCGTTGGCGGCGGGTGTGTGTGGCTCTTAAATATGTTCTCCCCTCTGCCTCATTCTTCCAGCTCGTCTACAGTCTTCATGTAGTTAAGCTCATCTTCATGTAGTTAAGAGATCAACAGTCCCTTGAGCTCTGTTGGGAAGAGTGGGAGACTTCCACATTAAAGCAATTCTCTTCATTTAAGCCTGTCTGCAAAACACATCCAGAGCCGTTCTGGTTTTCTTTCTTCCCCCACCCCTACCGCATGTAGCTATGCCAGCTAGACTCAAGCGCCGTCCCACTCCTCAAACAGTGTCTGCAGAATCCTCCCCCCAGACTCTTTTGGATGGAAACAGAACCCCACAAAACTGCTTGAATAGAAGATGACTGCAAACTCAGCTTTAGAATACTAGGCTGGTTTTTTCAAAAAAACCCTAAGGGAGTTAGGCACCTAAACCCTACTGAAAGTGAATGGCACTCAGTGCTGGGGATCGCACTCCCCAGCTGCAGTGTAGATGCACCCTAAGAAACCTATGCAGATGGCCTGTTAGCTTATTTCTGCAGGTGACCATAGCTAAGAGTCTTGTCTTCATTCTTAAAGGCGCTCACCACATTGGGTAATGGGGTCTGTGGTAAGTAGCTTCTCATGAGACAGCCCGTGTCTAGGCACAGGCCTTACAATTTGAGGGAAGGGCAGGATACTCCTATGACTTGGAATGAACATCACCTCGCCAGGGTAATTTTTTGGGAGAGAAGGGAGTGGCGGAGGAGGGGAATTGATGGTACGGGGGGGCCTAGAACCCCACCACTGGAAGCAGTGGCGGCTGCAGATCAGTGAAGCTGTGCTAGACATAACTTCTCCCTTGCCCAGATGGGTGGAGAAACTAGCAACCCCTCTACCAACTGCCTGCTGTGTTCGTATCAGGCTTAGGGAGAATGTATTGCAGCAGCAGTTTGTTGTATCGGAGTAGTGTTAAAAAATCCCATTTGCGTGAGTGAGAAATAAAATCCCAGAAGACCAGTTTAGTATATGCAGGTCCTGCACCTGGATAACCCAACCTCCAAGAAGCCACAAGAAACTAACAGGAGGAACTGTATTGTTCAAAGCTCTTTCATGTTCTCCTTCTGTAGTTATTCCATAAAACCGAATACTCCTTTTATACATCAATGTTTGTGTATGATATTTCTCTTTGTGAGCCAGAGGGCATCTCAGCTGTGGCACTGTGAATTGAGCTCCTGTCCCTCTCCCGTGGCAAAGATGCATCTTGTGTCTGTGATTAAAAATTGGTGTTAAAGAGAAATCCATCCCGGTTCATGTAAATCAGCGAGCGGTAGTGTGTGTGTTACATGCAGGGCTCTTGAGGCTGGGTACATAGTCCAGTTTTTGAGATGACTGCTAAAGTGAGTGACTTCTCAGAGACCAGGCCCTCAGGGGTGCTGTGTGAAAGTGCGTAGTGTGACGAGTTACTTTCCTGTAACTCGGAACAGCCTTTGACGACATGGCGCTTTGGTGCTGGTTTGGAGTGTTACCAGAGCCATTCGACTTACACTGTCAGTGCAGAGCCGAAGTTCTGGGAGTTGAGACACAGCTGCTGCCTTCTGGAAGAGCATTTCTGCTTTGTTGCACAGTACAGAAGGTTTCCTGGGAATGGGGAAGGGGGAAAAGGCTAGAACCACCACCGCACAGCCATCTGAAAATGGGCTGAACTTACTGTAAATAGCTTCTGACCTACTTCCAGTGCAGAAGCCAACTGTTACCCAGCCCAGAGTCGCTGTATCACTGGAAACTGATGGGACGCTAATTGCTCCCTGATAATCATGCACTTTTTGTGATAGTCACCTTCCGTTTTCTATTCCTCTCACCAGAGAGGTGACAGACGAAGAGCCTCCTCGTCTGTTAAATTCTTTTCTGTGGAAGGGTCATGGGGAGGAAAATAGACTGAATGTTACCAAAAGGGTTAAAATTATATCAGCAAAAATCTATTTTGGCCCACAAAGAATTTTCTTGCATATCAAATCAACTGCTAATCCCAGCATTCGTGTGTTTGAAAACCTAGTACCTGCTGACTCAGATCTTTCTGGCTTTGGTTTTTAAATCCTGGGGAATTGGAGTTTACACTGCCTTTGTGACCTTATAGCAACACTGTGAGGTCCCAATGGGCAGGGACGAAGACCCCACCTGCAGCTGGGGCAAAAGGAAAACTCAGCTGCTGCAATCCATATCTGGAATCCTCCAGGGGCACAAAATGCAGAGATACTGTCTCATCACTGTGTGATAACAGCTGTTTTCTAAGCCAGCTCTTGTTTTGAGATGAATTTTGTACCAGTCTGTTTGTAACTGATATGAATGCAACTATTCTGAGTGATTTTTTTTCCAGGTGATTGTAGTGCTGTCTAATTGTGACTTTCCAGGTCATATAACTATGCCGTCCATTTGTGTCAGTGTTGAGTGTTTCTGTGACTGTACAGAATTTGGGTGGAATTATTAAAATAAATGTTAAACATATGAGCTGTTGGCTTTGCCCTTTCAGCAAAGCTGTCTGGTACAGATGTCTTGTTCTAAAGCCATGTTTTCTAGTAGGCACTTGCTTTACATTATGAGAAATAACCCCCTTCAAAAGCCAAAAGGTTTCCACAAGAGTCGCCTAAACTCAGAGCAGGGTTTAACCATTGTTTCTGAGCCCTGTTCTTTACAGGAGCACATCAAACCTCAACCAAGATCAGGGATGCAGTGTGCTACACACATGCAGAATAATATTCAGTCCATGCCCCAGACAGCTTACAATCTAAATAGACAGACAAAAGGTGGGAAGAAGGAAGAATTGATATTTCCATTTTGCAGATGGGAAACTGAGGCACAGAGATTAAATGACTTGGCCAAGTCACACAGGGAGTCTGTGGCAGAGCAGGGACTTGAGCCCAGATCTCCCAAGTCCCAGTCAACTATGTTAATCACAAGACTGTTGTTCCCGTCCCTCTTTCAAGGTGGTTTATGCTTGTCACCAGTTGCCAGCTCAGTTACACTTCCTGGATGGGGTTTGAGTCCAGTGGCATTCTCAGTAGCTCGTGTGTCATCACCACTAAGTGGCGTTCTACAAGGCACACCGTGCACTCGTTTACCCCTGGGCAGCCCCATTGTCTTCAGATTGTTCTCAGTGCCGTAGAGAGCCTTTTTAGTCCTCAGTGGGTTTGCCCGGCTCCAGCTGGCATCATTGCTGGGCAGACAATATTGTTGCACCTGTCAGTGATGGCATAATTTGGCGTGCAGATCCACGGTTACTGGGGATGATGCATGAGACAGGAAGAGCCCAATCAAGACTCTGAACTAAGGGTGAGTCTGTGGAGCTGGTAGTTAGAAAAAAAAGTTTTCGCTTGCTAACAGCACATTTGATATGGAGATGAGAGAGCGTGGAGCCATACAGTGCCGTTCTGACACAGTCATTTCTTAGGGCAGAGTTGTGCTTTAAATGTATTGTGTGTAGCAGGAGAGGGACTCTCTGCCTCTAAGGGATCATTGAAACAAGCATATCTGTATGCTGATGCTCTGCCCCATCCCCTGCTGACCTGTGTGCAGCAGAGAGAATGTTTAGTGCAAAGGAAGGCTCTGGCCACTAGAGGTTACTCTTCAGCTGAGCTCAGATGAAACAGGCAAATTATCCTTGACTGATGTGAACTAAAAGAAAAACTGCTTCTACCAGCCAAAATGCCCAAGATTTAGTAACCAGTGATGCTAGCATAAATGTACCAGTGGCTAATGAGATCTCAGGACAAATAGGAATGGGGGTTTCTCTGAATAAGGTTAGCTAAGGAGGCAAAGTGACAGTTTTGGTGTCACGACGAGCTAGTGCTGGGTAGCAGGAAATGTCCCTAACCTAAAGCTCCTTTAGGGGAAGGGATTTTACAGTTCAATAACCTGGGATTAGCTAGCCTGAAAATCTAATCTTGGGCTTTTGAGCAACTGAGAGTGCTGCAGAGCCTATAGGCAAGTAGCTGTAAGAGTTAAACCTGCACTGTTCGGGAACTGGGGCTGGAGGTTGCATGCTCGACTGGCAGTGTCAGAAATTGGAGGCGCTCTCTCCTGTGCTGGATCTGTACTTGTCTGGGCCTGTAGGGGATAATGGAAGAAGCCCTGCTCTGTGGGAAGGCGAGTGTGATGTCTCTGAGGAATGCTGACATGCAGCTGAGTGTAATGGAGACGGAGGAGTTCTCCTGAGGAGAGAGCTCCTCCGTGTCAGGTGGGGATGCAAATAGCTTTTAGAGTGGCACGTGCAGATTTCATACTAGCTGCGCCCACCTTCTTCCACCCCACGCCCACTCTCCTTGGCGTCTGCGTGCTCTGTCACATGCAGCAGCACGACGGTGGATTCTGGCCCCATCTCGTAATGTTGGCTAACAAAACTAACCATCCCCCAGCAAATCAAGGGTGGCAGTGGCCTCCGCCAAAGGGCAGCCTTTCTGCCCATCCCAGCGGGGATTTCAGTCCCAAGGCGAGCTTACTCCCTCACAGGCTCTTTTCTGGGCGAGCTCGCAGGAGGGCTGCTGCTGCTTGACTTCTTCACTTGCTGCTTCAACTGCTGCATCGAGCTGGCTCTTGGCAAGTGTTCAGACCCTACAGGGGAGGGAGCAGCAGTCCACACTTCCCAAGGCACCGGCTGTGTCATGTCACCTAAACTCGGCCAGAGCAGGTCTGTGACGAAGGCTAGCCACTGATCCGTGCTTGTTACTATTATAGTCTAAGCAAGGCTTAGCCACCGGTGCTTCCTGATTCTAGTGCCTAGGCCTTGTACGTGTAAAGGCTCGTGGTGCTAAGTGCAGTTTGTGGCATTGCTGCTCTGTTCCTCTTGGCTTTGTCTCCTCATTTTCTCTGTTTGAATCATCCTCTCGAGTGTAACAGCAACAGTCACCCCCTCCCTGACTAGTGAAGAGGGGGGTAATTCCAGCTGGCCCTCTGGCCTGTCTCCAGAGGAATACACATTCTGATTCATACGGTGACTACTCTCCCACACGAGCAGGAGAGGGGAAGCTGACGACCTGAAGCCCGACAGCAGCCCCACATGCTGCAGCTCAGAATGTCCTTCCTCTCGGTGTGTGCCGGGACTCTCCACGCCACAAACACATCAGACTCCAAGCCAGCACAGCTGTATCTGCTCTAGTCCAGCCGGTGCCAGTATCGTTTTGACCAGCTTGGCAGAAGTAGCTGGCTGCTGGTAGTGCTTCCCTGCGGGCTCCTGCGAGGGGACCTCAGCCTCTGCCTGCTGTGAAATCCTGCTTCCCAATGGCTTCTGTCCCAAAGATCTGGCCCTGGCCTCTCAAAGGTGAACCCCTTCTGTGTCTCGTTCCACCACTGAGAGATGCAGGCGTGTATAGCTCTGCTAATACTCCCCTGGGGTCCAGTCATGCAGTGGGGGGTTGGACTGAACTTGCTGGACTCCTGGTTTGAAATCCTGTTTAGATCCCAGGTGGACACCCGCACTGCAGGACGCCCATGTTTGCTCCAGGGAGACCCCAGCTAGAAATACTGGTTAGTCCCAGGTCAGGTTTTGAGATCCGTTGGCAGGACCAGGCAAAGCCATTCACCCAGCACCTGCCTGTGTCGTCTCGTCCCGTGGTGTGATCACTGAAATGGGCCCAGAGAGAGCGGAACTGCAGGCTGTTTGACAGGAGCATGCTACAGCACAGCGGACGCATGGTAGAGGATAGCCTGCTTCATTCCTTCCCTAGAAAGACCACCTCAGTCAGGCTGAGTCATGGCTGTCAGCTGGTTCTGAGATGACTCAGACAAGAGGAGGTATGTTAATCAGTTATTCCCCATGTCCAGGACCCACAAAAGCTCTTCCTTATCCCAGCTTCAGCCCCAGATGTGCTTTAAAGAGAAACAGCCCCCCCCATGCTAAAAATGTAGAGTAGGATGAGCCATTCAAAGTCAGTGGAACGGGAGACTCCGTACTTCCTCATGGCTGCAGTGTGCTTGCATTTCAGGGCGTGAACTCCATGTAGCAAGCACTTGGCGTGAAGATAGAATATAGTGTGCTTCAAAGTCAGCCTCTAATCACCTGCTTCTTTTCAGAGATCTTCACGCTTTTCATGCAGGGAATATCTCCTCCAGTGGGTGAGATCTTTAAAAAGACTGTAGCGATGCAGCTGGTAAGGGTGGGGGTATCAATGCATGTTAACCTTTCAATAACATGGGATGAACTGCCCCAGAGCCAGCTGTCCTACCCCGTTCCCAAGAGGGACTCCTGGGGGGTGGACTGGAGTAATTGTGGACTGTTGCACACTTCACAGCGCCTCCTGCTGGCTAAGAACTGGAGCTGATATGATCTCCCTCGCAGCCTGGGAGCCAGCAGGCTGGAGGCTGACCAAGATGGGAGTGGACACTGGCCCACTAAGAGAGACAGAGGAGTAGCTGTGAGTTCCCACCAGCACCCCAGCTCCAATTCCATTCCCAACATTAGCCTGGTCACCAGCCGTGTAGCTCATCCCTGCAGCCTGGTTCAATACCCCAGCCGCTCTACTGGCTATGTAAAACATACAGTGCTTCTCTACAGACGAGCCCATTGCTGAGCTATTTGAGTTCAAACTCCACTCCCTCCTTCTGCACATTCATGAAATCTTGGCTATTTATTAATGTTTAAGAGGGAGGTGTTGGGAGGATTCTTGCTCTCCCCCAAACACCAAGTTGTCCTTTTTATGCCTCCTCTGCAGCAGGCCTTCCCCTCCATCCCATTTCCCCGGGAGCAGAGGAGCCAGAGGCAGTACCTGGCCTTGGACTCCCTGTCTCTATATTGTAGGGTGACTGGACTACTGGGGCAGCTGCCAGGCTTGTTAGTGAGAAAAATGCAGTTGCCACTAACCAGTCCCTTCCAAGGGGCTCATTACCAAGGGCAGCTTTTTGTCTTCTCTTGCTCCGGGGGCAGCCAGCAAAGGGCGTGTGCCAAACAGAGCAGCAGACTTTTCAGCTGCAGCTGGCCTGAGTGCCTTTGCCTTGCTTCATTCCTCAGTTAAACGTCACTTCGACCCTATTTCATGCCCCCTTAAATCACTGACATTTTAACTCATTGGGGGCAAGGTTTGCAGGGGGAATAGGAAAGGGACTAGCCTCCATCTAGCCCACAGCCTCGCGTTCAATCCCTCCCACCCTAGCATACTGTACCAACAGAAGTGGAGGCTGATCCTATTCCCCACTCTGAACAGGGCCTCTGGGGAGAGGGGAAGCAGTGCTAGGCCCACAAGGCAACGCTCAGGTTGTCTCCTCATAGGTCGCCTCCTCATAGGCAACGCTGTGACTATTTACAGAGTGCGAATTGCAGAAGTGGAAGCCACAGGAGGAATAACTGACTGGTGGGGGAAGTTGGGTTAGCATGTGTTAATGGGTCCCAGAAGTGGGGAGGTCATAACTCAGTTTCCCAAACAAGAGTCAGGTTATCTTTTCAGGCAGGACAATTAGCTGTATTTTGAGCTGTCTTTTTAATCCCGGGCTCCTTTGGTGCTGCCTTGTGCGCAGCAGACTGAATGCTCTCTAACTGTCCCAGAGAGTTCTTGCAGCTGGGCCAGCAGGTGCACTGCTGTGCTAGCCAATGAGAGTGGGCATTTTATCTGAGCCCTCTCACTGGCCACTAGTCAGCACAGCCTCCAGTCCGGTCAGGGTCTGCCATTCCTGAGCCATGGTGTTGGTGTTGAGCTGTTTGGGGTGAGCTGAGTTCTCCGGCAATTCTGAAAGCAAGGCGGGGCGAGATCTTGGGCAGATAACAATCAGACGCCACAAGGTTCAAGAAAGAGCTTTTGTCCTGAATGATGGAGCACGTCCTGTCCATGCCAATCCAGCCAGAACCTACCTGCAGGGTCTGGATCTTAGCAGAAGGAATCAAAAACACGGGACACTGAATGCCAACCAGTTGCCACCCTGCCTTTAGACCGGTTTTAGAGGCAGAGGATGTATGTGGACCTTGATATTTGATCCATTTCCTGCTAACTGATGAACCTGCAGTGCTGACTGGGAGATTGCCGCTGCTGTTGCTTTTCAATGTGAGCGCTCATGCAGCGCAGAAATAACGACTTGCTCAACTGCCTCTGAGCTGTTCAAAAGTAAAGGGAAGTAAAATCTCAGTATAAGTAAAGGCACTCTGAGCCCAGCAAAAGATACATACCACACCAGCAAGCAACAGCATTCAGGGCGAGGATGAGATGCTGTAGTGATTTGTGCAATGGGCATCAGGAAGAAACGAAGAACTAGAAAACTAGTTCTTCATATCTTAGATAGTTTATCTGCAGGAAGGCACCTCTCTCGGCAAACTGTCCCATCTCCAAGTCCAGTTGAGGCAACCTTCCTACAACAAGAAATCATGAAAGAACCAAAGCTTGACAGAGGCTCTCAGACTGCTTTATAGCATAGACCACATCTTAATAAGGAGACTGTTGTATACAGGCCTCCCTGCCTATATTTGATTGCGACACACAGGCCCACTGGTGTTTCAGTACTCTGACAGCAATTCTTGTGAGGCCTGCTGTAGTCACTACACCTAGCACGCTATTTTCATAATCTGTCTCCAAAAGATGTCACATAAGGTATCATGTACAAAAAGGTAATACGCTGGTCCTGAAACTCATTGTGTGATGTGTGTAGAGGGGGTGTGCAAAGAGTTATGCTAAAATTAAGTTCTTAAACGGTGTTTGGCAAGCAATGCGTAAGCCTGGTCTGCTTTAGATAAAGGAATATGCATTTGCTTGTCTGATCAGCCTGATTATGAGGCAGAGACAATGAAGGTCCATTTACATAGAAGGTAAACAAAGCCAACAAGCAGGGGAAGGAGACAGCATGAAGTCTACGTCACAGCAGGGGATAGAAACTTTAGACTTGTTTTTCAAAGACTACATTTCAGAGGTTTACTGGACTACCAAAAGAAGGGGAAAGAACCCCTAAGTTATCCTTCACCTAATGAGACAAGGAAACCAAGCGCTTGACCTTGTGTTTAGAGCCTGGCTAAGGACTAGCCTGCCATGTGGGAAGAATGACTATGGTGAGAAACCTTCTATCGACAAAAGACTCCCGTTGGTTAAGCTGAGTTTTTTGTCTTAGTAACATATTTTCATCTTCAAGTGCTTGCTCATGTCCATTCCAGTCGAGGTGTGTGCATGCCCTCGTGCACGGTTACCAGAATTGTTTTCCCTTTAGTGGTATCCTTAGGGCTGGCTCTGGCACTCCCTAGAGTCCCACACACATGCTGCGATATTTTAGGTGCCACCGGCCCTACAACCCCTCTGTTCTTTTTTTCCACCACTGACTGTTACTGGAGCTGCATCTTGCTTGCTACTGCAAGTGCCTCTTAGAGTCTAGTGTTTAAGTGTTCCCTTCAGTAATCACAGTGCAGAGTGCCCCTCCGGTACTGGAACCACCATGGCACCGGTCTCCTTTGCCGTCTAAGAAGAAGCAGAAGAAGCAGCCCTCGGAGAGGGGTTGCTCCCCTGCGCCAAAAAAGACCAATTTGGGGTTGGAAGCAGAGGAACTTAAGGATACATCAGACAAGCTCTTCGATGTGCTGGCAGCTGCGGCTGCGGTGCCGGCCTGGGTCGCCCTGCCAGTGCACGAAGAGGTTCTCAAGGTGGTTAAAGCCTGGTGGCAAACTCCTTGCCATCGACATCTAAAAGGGCGGAGAAGAAGTATTACATTCCCGTGATGGGGTTCAAATACTTGTTCACACACCCTCCCCCTGGTTCCCTGGTGGTGGCAGCTGCCAATGAACAGGACAGACAGAGACAACCCAGCACGACTCCCAAAAACAAAGACAATAAAAAACTGGATTTGTTTGGGAGGGAAGTTTATTCGATGGCGAGCCTGCCGTTCTGAATTGCTAACCAGCCAGCGCTGCTAGGGAGGTATATCTATAACCTCTGGGACTCCCTCAAGCACTTTGGGGCGGTTCTGCCCCAGGACCAGGCACCAGACTTTTCCACCATTTTGGAGGAAGGCAGGACGGTGGCTAGGACTGCTTTGGAGGCGACCTTAGATGCTGCTGACTCAGCTGTGAGATCTATGGCCTCCACGATCTCTATGTCCCAGTGCTCATGGCTGCTATCATCTGGTCTGTCCCAGGAGATGCAACAGTCCATCCAGGACCTTCCGTTCGATGGAAGTTCCCTCTTCTCGGACCAGACCGGCACGAAGCTCCACAGGTTGAAGGACTCAAGAGCCACTTAGCGCTTGTTGGGCCTTTACACGGCCCAGGCCTCGAGGAGGCAGTTCCGCCTCCAGCAGCAGCAACAGCAGCCTAGGTACCAGGGCCGTGCTTTGGGACCGACAGAAGGCGGGATAGAGACAGAATTTTAGGCGGCAGCATCTGGCCCCATCTTCCTCCTTGGCCAAACAGTGGGTCCCTTCCCGACACTCTAACGGGCAGCGCCAATCGTTTTGATGGTGCGCCCAAGGACAGCTGTCCAGTCTTGCATCAGAATCCTACTTCCCCAAGATTCCTAAACTGCCTCGCCCCCTTCCTCCTGGCATGAGCCTGTATAACATCAGATCGTTAGGTCCTTGGTACCATTGCAGTGGGCTATACACTGCAATTTTCTTCCTCCCCTCCACATGCTGCCCCGTCCCTCTTCAGGGACCCCTCTCATGAGCCACAAGACATATGCAAAGCCAGCGTGGTCGTCAGTGCACACCTTTGCGTCCCACTACGCCATCGTTCTGCAGGCGCGGGAC
Source organism: Mesoclemmys tuberculata (assembly GCA_007922155.1). Classification (NCBI taxonomy): domain Eukaryota; kingdom Metazoa; phylum Chordata; order Testudines; family Chelidae; genus Mesoclemmys; species Mesoclemmys tuberculata. Next base: position 1,359,630 of record ML675626.1, read on the forward strand.
GACGCCGGCTTCAGCAGGGCAGTGCTGCGAATAGCTCATCGGTAAATTCCAAACCCATCTCCAAGGTACTGCTTGTGAGTCCCCTGCAATGGAACGGACGTGAGCAAGCACTCGAAGGAGAAAAGACAGTTGCTCACCTTGGAATGGTTGTCCTTCCAGAAGTGTTGCTCGTGGCCATTCCATGGCCCACCGCCCACCCCGCTGTTAGAGTGGATGGCAAGAAGGACCTGAGGGGCATAGGGCTGGCAGTGCCTAATAGCAGTAGGTAGAAGGGGGAAAAAATTCCAGTAACCATGCACGGGGGCGTGCAACACCTGGAATGGACACGAGCAACACCTCTCCAAGAACAACAGTGACAAGGTGAGTAAGCGTCTTTTCATTGTCACCGTTTCTGTCCTTATTCCTGCCCCGCGGTATCACTTAACCCTGCGTCTGTCTCTAGTAAAGGCGTTTTACTATAAGCCACTGACGGGAAGGGCGTGTTAACCCCAGTTAAGCTAACAGGCTGCTATGAACTGTCTGCAAAGGAGCAGCCGACTGGACAAGGTTTTGTGAGGGGAACTCGACACTCCAAAGGAGACGATGTGGGGGAAGCTCGGGGCTGGAAGGTCTGTTGGTGTCACCCTGCAAGAAGTAACCAGGCTGGTGACAGCCAGGATGAGATCAGGGTGCTGCCAGCAGGCGGTTGCTATCCGGGCTCTGAACTGAAGCTGTACAGCAAAGAGGCAGCCAGAGTTACGGGGCAGACAGCCCCACAGCCCCTTATTGTCTGGGTTGAGCCCCCTGCAGCATCACCGTGTCGTTTAGACTGTCATGCTTACAGGGCTGTGTGTGTCTGCCCCACTCCGGGCTCACTGAGTGCACACGCAGGTCCCGGGCCTTAGTTCTCCTGGGATGGGATTCCAGAGTTCTCCCTCTTCTCCCGTGTCTACACGCCTGGCAGCGGGTACAGTACGGGCACTGCACGTGTAAGCGCACAGCACGGTGAAAGCAGGCTGCATCCCCGTTGGTCGCAGCGGTATGTAGCTCTGAGTGGCAGTGAAAGGCTCTGGTGCGGGCAGGCAGCGGGGAAAGGCTCTGAAAGCTCCTTGCTGCTGAAGCCTGTCCCTGCTGCTAGAGCTTTCAGCTGCTGCAGGGAAAGGCGCTGGCAGCAGGCCCCTGCATTGCCAAACGTGGTTGCGTAGACATGGGTGGCACTGCTTGGGCATGGAGGGCAGCCAGATGCCTCACCATCGACGCTGCTATTTAATACCCCTGCTAGCTGGCCATGCGGCGTCTGTACTCCACACCTCGCCATCGCTGTACAAGGCCAGGCCCTGCGGCCGCGTAGCTGGCATTCCTGCTGGGGTTACTGGATTCAGCACCTGTCTGTGACCGGTGTGAATATCGTCACCAAACAGCCGCCTTCAAACCAGCGCAGTGTCCATTCTCACAGTGGAACCGAGGCCTAAGAAGGACAAAAGGATTTAACACAACAGTCTATACCCATGTCCATCTTAGCTAACTCTCTGCCAGCCCTGGGATGGGGCACTAGGCTGCCCCAACTTCTTCAGACACCCCAGGGTGCCTAAGTCGGTCTGGTTTTCCTGACCAGCTGCCCAACTACCACCTCCTCTCCTGAGAGAGAGTCCCTATTAACCAGCTGGAGTCCCTTTGGCCCTGGACTTTGGCCCATTTTGTACGGCTCTGCAGGAGAACAAGCCAACCTCCTCAGGGCCTCATTACACAGTGGCAAACTAGACTCTGCTTTCTAGGGTAAACGATCCCAGCTCCACCACCAGCTCCATAGAACAGCACCAGCATAACTAAGAGAACGTGTCCTCGGGCAAGGAGGAAATTCCACTGCAGGTTCAAGGAGTTAGCAGGATCTCCCCCATCAACTCTTCAGCAAAGGATGTGAAGTGAGACATCCGTGGGTCAGTCACATGGGGATGGGTGGAGACCTTGGATAGAAGCACCATTGCCTTTATTTGTAGATATAGGCATTATTAAATACTGATGAGCTATTTGCTGGTAATCAGGCTATCCCCATGTGATCCTGAGTGGGGTCAGCTGATTCGAAAAAATCTGTCCTTCCGGCAGAAGCAGTGCACTCTTAATATAGACTCAGGGACGTGCATCTTTTCCCTCAGGCCGCTCTCTGTTCACTCTGCTAATAGCAAACTCTGTGGTCATGGAGGGGTTCTAGGAAGGCATCTTTGAGCAAAGGGGACCAAACCATTTAGGTCTATGCAGCAAGTTACTGCAGTGTGAGCCAGGGTGCGGATCTACTGCACAGCAGCTTGCCTGGCAGTCGTGTCCCATGCAGCCTCTGCTACAGTGCAATGAAAGGCCCAGAATATGGCCAGCCTGGTGCGCTGCAGATGCACAGCGTGGCTTGCAGTGCAGTAACTTGCCATGTAGACAAGCCCCTAGACTCCCAAAGAGAGTGACGTGTGGAAAACCAAAGTTGAATTGGCCTGAGACACTTAAACCCCAGCTGTGAGATGGTCTATAGTGCTGATCTTCTCTAATGGACTTTTGAGCAGTCCGAGATCCCATATCAGTCCTACACTCCCGTCTCTGGCAGCTCCTCTCATAGGCCGTACACTAGGGATGCTCACCCACCAATTTCCACCAGTGGGAGCTCCAGGGGATTCCAGTCTTTGTACCATTGTGGTCGATAAACCTGAAAGAGACTCACCGCTCTCAAGTCTGTAAGTTACGCCAGTTTCTGGCCATGGACGGTGGGTTTCTGGCAGGAAGCGCAGTCCAGCCCCTTGAGTTGAGAGAACAGGCCTCGAAGTCTTGAGATCTGCGATCTGTTTCTGGTTCCGTCAGGCCCTTCGCTCTCACCGCATCTCTTTTCCCATCTGTGAGGCAGGAAGAATGCTCCTTCCCCTCCTGTGCGGGGCGGCTGTGAGGCTGAGCACATGAAGGCATGCGAAGCACTAACAGATCTTGAGCTAGAGACGGCCGGGCACAGCGTCATTCTGCCTGGAAAGCACTTCATTCCCCAGATCATGGTCTGAGCAGCCGTAGCTGCCGCTCTTATGGATGGCCATAATGTCATCCCGTCCCTCTGAAATCAAACCCGTGCAGTTCACAGGCTGACTCTGCCACTGCAGAAAGCAGCGTTTTCTTTCGGCTGTTTACTGCCCTTCATGTCTTCCTAGTTCTTAGATGATGGTGCATGGTGAAAGAGGAACAGATATGTCTTCACTTGTGCTCTACAAATACACACACCTCCTTCCAGTCCCCTCCTCCTCCTCTTCCCAGCCGAAGGAATTCCAGCCTGTATCATAAGCAAACCCGTGGCTGGCTTCATTCCTCTTCTCCGAGCCTGGCCACTCGCTGCTGTCTCTTTCTTCGGGTGCGCAGGCAGTGATAGATTTCCTCCCTGAATAAAGGAGCCCTGCGTTCACGACACGCCCTGCCAGCCAACATCAGAGAGGGCTGGCGCTTTCCCACATCGAAAGGGCCTTGGAGCAGGATGAAGCCTGCCAGCCAACCCCAGCAGGTGGGTGGGTACAGGTCGTTCTTGTAAAGCTGGGTTTCCCAAACTGGGGGTCATACCCCCATGGGGTCCCAGGGAGCCTGTGGGGGTCATGGCGAAGCTATTGAGGGGAGGCAGAAAAGGGAGGGGAGGGAACAGGATTCCCTTCTCAGGGTGCAGCATGAAGCAGCCCTCCCTCTCCCTGCCCATCAGTGGTTGAGGGGGGCAGCAGCAGGGAGATGCTGCCAGACTCTGTGGCCAGAGGGAGTCAGACGCCAGAGAAAAGAGCCCAGCTTCCGTCCTGCCAAGGATCGTGATACGTGGGCAGGCCCAGGAGGGTGTTTTGGTGGGTTGCAGCCCTCACTGAGGTGGTCTCATCTGGGCCCCTCACCATGGTATCTGCACCCTGCACAATCTTCAGGATGTTTATCCTCATACCAGGCAGGGGAGGGCTGCTTTCTCTAGTATACAGATGTGAAATTGAGGCCCGGAGAGGCTAAGTCACCTGCTGGAGGACACCCAGGAACTCCAGGGCAAAACAAGCACTTAAGACCAGTCCTGTGCTAGTGCCTTAGCCACCAGACCATTCATCCTCTGTGCTGTGAACCGCTGCTCGAAAGGATTCTGGATCAAGCAGTTGCTGAAGCCTGGATCATGGGCTGCAAGACCTGGCATATTATATTTTCGACAGCAGCTGTGCTAAGCCCTCAGCGAGGCTGTGCTCTTTATTTCTTATATGACTATAGGAAACTTTGTGTGCGTGTGCATTGCATTAGCACGAGACCCTGCTTGCAATAAGTGGCTCAAACTGCCTGTGACTGAAGAGAGTGGTTCAGGAGAGAAAAAACAGAATGCTGATAAAAGACAAAACATGGTGGGAGGCTGTGACGGTGTTTCTTGCTCTTGTAACTTGCTTCCTAAATCAGAGACGGGCTTCCTCCCGGTGACATCTAGCCTATCCTAGCAGCAGACAATGGATACTGGTGTGTGTGGGCATTTCTGGGCTACCATGGTTGCATCTGCTAAGTCTAAAGGCTGATCTGCCACGGCTGTGCCTTTCACCAGTATGAAATTCAGTTAAGGCACAGGATTGGGAGTTCAGATCCTGACTCTGGCACACACACATTCCCTCTGTGACTGTAGGCAGGTGCCTCAGGATGCCGTCTGTAAAATGGAGAAGAGAATCCCTTTTCTCTCACTCTGCCTCACTTGGCTATTTAGATTGTAAGCTCTTCAGGGCAGGCACTGTCTCCTATTATTAGTTTGCACAGCACCTAGCACAGTGGGGTCCTGAGCTTGGCTGAGGCCGCTAGGTGCTGCTGTAGCATTGATGAGGTCCCTAGTGTGTTGAGATCTGAGAAGCAAAATCTCTGAATGGCCGGAATGGCCACTTCTGGCAAAGACAACTTTGATTATAAGATTATTTGTGCCCAGCAGGGGTAAGGATGGGTGTGGGGAAGAGGAAACCCTCACACAGGCAGTTCTCTTCTCTTTTTTTCCTTGACCATTTGAAGATGTCTTGCAGATGTTTCCACCCTTCTGCCCTGAATCAGATTGCAGTGGTGGGAAGTGGCCAAGACCAGCACCAAGAACTGACTCCACCCCTGTGCCTGGTCCGTGTTGGATTCAAAGCCAGACAAGGTCTGCTTTCCAGATCCAAATCAGGTGTGGCCCAAGGATTTCGTTAGACCAATGAATCCTATAAGATCTCCACCATTCATGAGGGCAGCAAGCTCGCTCTGTCAACTTACGAGAGTTTAGAAGACTCCAAATCTAATCGGGATCTGACTCATTTCTATTTCCCCTCACTTGCAACCTAGCAATTCGTTCTTCGCCAGTTTGGCTCCCTGCAAATGAACGGCGCCCTAATGTGTGCCCACAGCAGTCTCTGACAGCAGAGATCCCAGCTACCATCCCCCACTGGTTCTCTCAGTGGAGGGGCAGTGAAATCCCATGGCAGTGAGAGCCCTGTAAGTAAATCCCACCTCCATGTACAACGCCCTTCTCTAGTGTGTGGAACCCAGAAGAAGCAGGGGCGGATCTGACCTAGAAGCTGTGTTCTTTCTTTTTTTTTTTTTCTAGGCAGATTTAATGATAGGATCTTCAGAGGCTGGGCCCAGTCATGACTGAAACCATCAATGCTTCTCTTTGGAAGCAGAGATGAGATCTAATGAGCCCAGGGCATGTGAAAGAATAAGAGGGAGCCAGTGAAAGGTCAGCACATGAAACACCATCTCAGGAAGTTAACTTTGCATAATATTTCTTTCCACGATCATTCCTTTTTCTGCTGCGCAAGGGGAACAGAAAGTCCCAGACACGGCTGGGAGGCGGGGAGGAGGAGAGGAAGCAGCCACTTGCTGAGTTTTCTTTGAGATTTCACGTTTAACATCCTGTGTGTTCGGAATGATCACATCAAACTCAGAGCCCAGTCCCCCAGTTCACAATCGTTCGTGTAATGTGCACCCGGCTGTCTCCATGCAAATATTAGGCTGAAAATTCCTTTCAATGAGAAACATTATAGGCAAAAATCCTCCTCTCAGATCCACGCCATTGATATGAACTCTGATGTCCTGCTCTCCCTGCATGTGCAGTGCTCCCAGTGCCATCAATGACAGAGCTACATGGGCAGGAGAAAAGAATAGCCCAGGCAAAAGCCAGCATGTGAACAAGGAAGCTGTTTAGCAAAAGATCTGAGCTTCTCTTAAAAAACTGTTCCCTTTGCTTGACTGCTAGTGCCCTAAAACGCTGGTATAAAGCTTTTTGTCTGCCATTGTGCTTGGTGAATTACCTGACAACAAAACCTGAAGTGCAGGCAAATAGAGACCTGGGCTAGTTACATGGAAAATACGATCATCTTTCCCAGCCTCAAATTCCAACCCATTGGCGTCCTGTGTGTCCTGACCAGACTTGCTGGCTGTTGCCAACAGAAAACATGGTGGATCCTAAGTTCTGGAATAACGTACACCGTGTCGAAGGAGCCAATGGACAAAGCTGATCCAAGGTTCTCTAGCGATGGTCCGGGAACCAACCAGAACTCTGCCTGCAAGTCCCCTGCATGAAGTGTTTTGGAGAACCTAGCAGGATGAGTGTGTGCGAGGGAGGGGGAGCTGCTCCGTGTATTACAAAGAACTTAACATAATTAAGTTGGGTTTTGTTTTGGAGAACTAATCGGTGTGGCCAGTGGCGAAGGCACTGAACTGGGATGCTGGATATCTGGTCTCTAGCCTTGGCTCTGCCCTGGATTGACTGACCTTGGGCAAGTAATTCGTTGCCTCATTTCCCCGATCTATAAAATAGTGATACGGACCCGCCTTTGTAAAGCGCTTTGAGATCTATGGATGAAAAGCACTTCATGAGAATTAGGAATTCATACTGTTATCACTGTCCAGCTGGCCAGGAGAAATGGAGTAGAAGAATCTGAGCTGATCTTCCACCCCATGAAGAGACTGAGAAGAACAAATTGCTAATCCATAGGATGATAACAAAATTGTCCAGTGATGGACCAAAGTCTGGAGAGACTGGAAGAGGAGAACTATCTACAGCTCCTGGCTGTTGGTGGGAGGGGACGGGACGGATCTGTTGGATTTCATTTACAAATTGATATCCTGGCAATTTGATCTGAAGAGCTGAGACAGAGCAGGCGGGAGGGAGGTGTTACAGAACAGACTATCAAGCTGGTAAAATCTGAAGCAGAACAACAGCAGTTTTTTCTGGCATGCTGAATGGACAGCAAGGACTGCACATAGCTCTGCAGAAAGGACGTGTCCTTTATAAGGACACCAAGATTTTATTTACCTGATCTCTGCCAGCCAGCTCCAAACCCCAAGGGAGAGCTGGCAGCAGCAGAGGAGCAATTTGCGAAGGGAGAAGAGGAAACTCCAGCGCTTTCTCTGGCCAAGCTCTGGAGGAGCCATTGTATCAAGGGAAAGGACATCTGGCAGCCTCCTGGCAGCCTCCTGGCAGGAGCGCAGATGAGCTGAAGCCTGTGTGTGACAAGAGACCCCAGAGCGAAGGAAGGGAGTTCAGCACATCTGCGTTAACACAGCTCTCAGTGGCGAAGTACCGGGCATCTTCAGGGCAAGATTCTCAAGAAGCTCCCAAGACCTTTCCCATATGCAGCCCTTCAAAGGGAAGGAAATGCCCAGAACGGGCCATGGGGCCCAGCCACAAACTCAGTGGATCTGGGGTGGGGGGCATGGAGACCAGCAGTAGACATGGGCCCATATCCTCAAAGATATTTAGGCTCTTAATGTCCACTGAAATCAATGAAAGATAAGAGCGTCTGTGCTTTTTTGCTACATAGAATCATAGAAAATTAGAGTTGGAAGGGACCTTAGGAGGTCATCTAGTCCAACCCCCTGTTCTGATATCGGTGTCCCTAGTGGGCCCCTGTTCTCTGCAGCCAGCATGTGTCTCCAGAACCTCCCTTTCATCAAAGGGGAGCCACACTGGAAAGGAGGGGCTGTGGAAATGCGCCCTTCAAAATTGTGTCCCCCATCCTATAAAATTGTATCACTACCAGCCGGGGTACAAGCCACCCTGAAAGAGTCCTGTGCGAATGGCCTACCTAATCTGTTCTGGTTACAGTCATGTTTCACCCCCTGGTTCTGATGTACTCGCACACAGCTGCCATTGTTGGAGTGCAGACGCTGCGGGGGAAGATTAAAAAATACCATCTGCTTTCCTCGAGGTTTTTAGCAGGAAGATATTTCAGTTCCTGCCAAGGGTTGTAAAATCCGCCTCATACAAAGCCTACAGTTTGGGCTAAAACTACTTGCCCGTGTCCTGTTAACAAAGCGTGGTCTAATAGAGCCGAAAAACAGCATGGCACCCCCATCCTCTGGACTTACAATGAGCTCCTCTGCCAGGCAGGGAGAATGGAGAGCAAGATCTATAAAAACACCCAATAAAATAATAGCAATACTTAGCTCTCATTCTGTATAGTGCTTTCCAGACCTGAACATTGTTAGAACTAATTAAAAGCCACGTCTGCCCTCTTCCCACAAAGGGTACGTGAGCAGTTTGGACTCGCTTGTTTCTAAGATTAGCCCCTTCCAAATTGTCTACATTCTTCACTGGAGAAAAAATCTAGCACCCCGCTCACTTACTTCTGTCCTGGGAACGTTGCTGGGTCCCTCTCCAGTCCCCAGGGAGTTTCCTCGTGACTGATTATCTTTTTTGTGCTCAAGAGAGTCGGGCAGGTCCCACTGGAAGGGCTACATGGATCCTTGATTAAGGGGACCCTGTCAACTTATCAGGCACCAGATCCCTGCATTGGGGCAGCCTTATACAGCTTCCCTGGGGTCAGCACCGCGGCCCAGCCCATCTCTAATGGAAGGCAATGGTCTGAGGGCCCTGAAATGACAGGATTTAAGTCCAGAGCTAAATCATCATGTGCACCCTGCTCTCATTTCTGCTTTCACATACATTTGAGGCAACCTCTGCTTTTGTAATTCCTCTCCCTTACACTCTGGCTCCCCACGCTATGGGGAAATGGGCTATTCTGGGTGATGAAACAGCCCTGTCTGAGCACAGCATCCCCTCTTCTCACCAGGCTCATTTCATGTGGATGTTCCCAGTCTCTAGGGCTCTCCTGCTTATTCCTCAAACCAATCCAGTGAAAGATCTTCCCTGTGGAACATGTTAACTTGATGATAACAGAGACCCTGAGGCTGGATCTACAATGGAGGGTTGAATTGTCAGTAAGTGATCCCAGGGATTCACTGCTGTTCAAACCAGCTGGGCACTCCTGCCATAGTCACCGGACTCTTCTGGTTTCATTTTTGCCCCACCTTCACCTTTGCGCTATCTCCGACACTGGTGCAGCTGCACAGTCCTCAGAGTACTGCTATAGCCACGCTCGCCAGCAGGCTGTTACACACAAGCTTTCAGAGCCCCTCCCTTAGCATGTGAGTAGAGCACAGCCTTGGAAAATGGGCTGGTAGTTTTGTGACGCAGCGTCTATGGGGGAGCTGTTGCAGACATCAAGATGATTTGCTATTTGCCCTGAAGTCTCTAACTGGAGTAAATTCTTGGTGCAGAGTGTCTTCCTGCTAACAGCACGGGATTTGGGGCTGACAGTTCTGAAAGAGAGCTTTGCCTGCATGCTGTTTGTGACCGCTCCTGTCCAAGGACCAGTGCATGTAACATAAATAAGTTGCACATTGAAAATACCCAAACTCCCTGTCACTGATTTCTCCTCCAAGGGGAAGGTGACTTTCAAGGCCCCCAGAACTTGCTGTTGCTCAGCAGATGAGTAGAGCCCCCTGAAGCAGAGCTTCTGGAACATTTGGAAAGGACTTCTGGGCCCCCAAGAAAATTCCCCTAATTCCATGGGGAACTCACAGCAACCCCAGGAACCCAAGCCATTTTGAGTTGTATGTTCGACTGTAAAATTCGCCACTTGTGTTGGGTTGATTACTTACATAAATTATCCAGATGGGAACATGAACGGCACCACATGGCGTGGTCAGTAGCCATGGTAACAGTGCAAATGGCGACTATGTGCAATTCTCAAACACTAGCCAGAAATTTGTTGCAAAAAATGCATTAATAATTTGAGATGCAACGTGAGAATTTTGCAGTCCTGTCACAACTAGAAAACCGCACAATTCACCAGCTATTATAGGTGGTTGTTCTCTCCGTACCAGCCTGCCTGGTCCAGTGGGAGCTAATCGTCGACTGTCTTGGGCAGGGGCAGTGTTTACTCTAAACTCTCTATGTTCTTGCGAAGGAGGATCTGGAATAAACTCCGTTTGCTATGATGGTGACAGGGGTTGTTGCCAGGATCCCTCACCCCACCCAGACCTGTTCTGGTGTGACGTGCATGGACTTGTTATTACTGTCAACTGCTGCTCTGCCTGCCTTCCACACGTTCCCACTGGTGTCTACCGTTCAAAGCTTGGGCCAGTGCAAGCAGAAGGTCCAAGCAGGCTGACCCCAAACAACCCTGGGCGGAACAAGCGGAGGTAGGGAAGGAAAGTGAGGCTGTGCCCACCTTCTTGAGTTCAGGAGCCATTCAGGAAGGAAGGTCTCAGAGCAAAGCTCCAGGCTTAAATGCTACAGAGAGGTCGCTCACGAGGCAAAGGACTAATGGTCTCCCCTTCGCTATCTCTGGCGCATTGGCCTTGTAGAATTGCTGCCCAAGGAGGACTAACAACACGGCCAGGTCTATTCCAGGCCCTTCCCTCAGGGCCCAGCTCAATTCACACACAAGCCAAAGCTAGTCCTCTGGGCAACACAGAATGCAGGAGTCCTTTACATGCCTTCTCTGCTGCAGGGGCTGCTCACTGGCACCTTCTGCTGCTCCCCTTCAGCTGAGCTCTCTCCTGCCCCCTTCACAGCTGGGTCTGATAATAGACCAGGGCTGGCTGGCTCCAGGCTTTGCTCCCTTTGCTGTAGCTAGCCACATTCCCACGTCCGCTCCAGGGACCACCCGAGAAAGCTCAACCATTGGCTCCTGTGGACACGGCTGTAATAAGGGTGGAGAGCATTCTAGCCACGCTGCCTTGGCCGAAGGTGTTTCCTTGATGCAGATGAGAGGCTGGGAGAGCTCATGGCCCGAGGTGAGGATCAGGGCCATTAATTACCCCCAAGAAATGAAATGCCCCATGCTGAAGTCACCATCGCTGCTCTAAGCCGGGGTGCCCAAACTGTCCATCCAAGGGCCCCATTGGCAGCTCTCCTGAGCTGTACCTAGTTTGCGGGCAGCAGAGCAGTTGTAACGGACTTCATCTTGAATGTGGAAGAGCTTGGATCAAGATGGAGTGCTGCTCCCTCGTCTCCATCGGGTATGCCTCCTTTCTCAAAGGGAAGGCAGATGCAGGCCACGTTCTGCCCTCCATGTGTATCCAACAGTCTGCACTTAGCCCTGCATCCACCTGTCCTTCTAAACTCCAGTACCAGCAAGGGAATCCGTTCCCTTCGGGGGAAGGCTAGCAGTCTGTCACCCGGATCCACAAGGGCCATAGGTGTTGCAGTGCTGAACTCAGAGCACACCTACCAGATCAGGCCCTGCAGGGAAGATGGGAATTCCTCCACCTATCTTCCCCTGGCCTGAGGATCTTCCGGAGACTGAGGCAGGAGATTGAGGTCCTGCGTGTATGCTCAGAGGCAGAAATGCAGGCAGCTCAGGGGCTTTTACCGCAAAAATGTAGGCACCAAGTGAATTTAGACGCCTACAGGGTTAGACGGCAGCCGAGCAGGGATTCGTGGGTTGCCATGAAGCCTAAAACTGGGACCTAAGCATGTAAATCTGTCTTAGGCACCTACGTCCCTTTGTGAGTCCGCTCCATGCCTGACTGCGCACGCATGCTGGCAGTGATCATCGCTGTATGTCGCGTTGCCGGGACAGGCAAAGCAAAGAGGCACCCCTGGGAATGATAGCAGCACCACGTGATAAAAGAGGGGAACTCCGCACAGAATTAGCCCTGGTCCTCTTCTTCTGCGAGGCCCCAGGACGTTAGAGTGAGGCTGGTTGGGGTTTTAGAGGCATGGAGTTTGCATTGTAAAGTCTTGGGAAATGCAAACTTGGGGCCGATTCGGGGCACCAAAAGCAGCAAGCCATAGCTATGGTCTCTCATTGCCCAACCCACCAGGGAATGGGAGAGCTCCAGGTAGGGAAAGGGAAGAGCTGGTGCTGTTCACCATCCTCCTGTTAACTTGGCATCAGGGGCATTAACTGAGCTCCCTGCTGGAGGGGAGTTATGGGAAATAAGGCCTGGGAGCTGGACATTCGGAGCAGGGAAGAGGGATATGGGGAGATATGACAAGTATCTACAAGCTCATCAGTCCCGTACAAATACCCCTCAAGGCCTTGCATTTATTGTCCTCAGCACCCTCCAGCTTGCATCCAAAGAGATGTAAAGGAATGGGGAAGAAAATCACTCACCCGCCCGTTAATGTGCAGCTCTCCCTGGGCTGGAGCGCGTTTAACCGCACCACATAACCGGTCAGGACAGGAAGTGAAGAATTCCGCATCCGAGAGAGCTGCTCGGTGCAGTTACTCCAGTTGGCCTGCAGTGAGGACGCTGGAGCTGGTGTTCTTGCCCCGAACCATCAGGAGATGGCAACAAGTCAGACGCCAACTGCACCTGGTTTCCATCTGGCAGCCTAGCAACGCACAGCCAGGGCCCTGAGCCAGTGGGTCTGCAGAAGCTCTTCCTCAGTGGGGTGCCGAGGGGGGACCTGGCACGTGACCGTCTGACCAGCTATTTGCTGAGTCTCCGTTTACCTGAAGGATTCTTGTCTCCCAAGACCTGTGGATAAACGAGGCTGTACCGCAGTTATATGCAGGCGTCGAAATGCCAGCCTCATCTTATTGGTCAGACACAGCCGTGTGGCCTAAGGTGGCTATAGGCCATTGTCCTCAGTAGCCAGACAACAGGTCGGGTGGCTGACCAATTGGCTGAGATGGGGGTCACATGACACCACATTGAAAGCGAGCGATGCAGGTGGTCGGCAGTAAGTGTTGCTTTTCTCTGCCCCATCCCCAAGGGCTGTGACGTGCAGCTGGTGTTTGAAGAAGAAACTGGGAAAACACAATACGATTTTCCATTTACATTCATCCAAAGGGCCAGTCGCCTCTCCAGCTGGACCACCCCTTCCTCCAAGGGCAGAGTGGAAATTATACAGAGCAGGAGTTTTAGCATGCCGGGGGGAACCATTGCTTTCCAGCACTGGGGAGTTAAGTTCCACCAGTTACAGGGAGACAGAACAGAGAGACAAACGATGAGATTCAATTAGATCTGATTAGATGAAACCACCAATTTCTCACCATCAGGAAGCCAAGGAACCCCCCCAGCACAGAGAGACGCTAATAAGGAGCTGCGTGGCGTAACAAAACGACCAGTGGTCGGAGATTCTGAAGTCTCCATCCCCAGAGGATTACGTGGCTCCTCTGTAAGGAAAAATTCCCTTCCTAACCTCAGCCCATTCTGTCCTGTGATTTCAGAGAGGCTGTGCATGGGGCACAGGAAGGAGGAAGTGACCTTACTCAATGTGCAGTATTTACGGGATGTGCTTGCTAGCAGGCTGGGGAGTTGAATCCAGAATTGCCAACTGGGCCTTCCCCTTATCACAGTCAGGAGATGGCCAGACCCTCATCTGGTGTAAACTGGCTTCGCTCCATTGGCCTCGATGGAGCTTCTTCCGTTGCTCTATGCCTCTGGCTCTGTGTTGTTTAGTTAACTCATGCCCCCTTCTCTGAGTCGTGAGAGGCCCAGCTCTTCTAACTCTGACACAAACTTGCCTGTCATTTAACACAGACTGCGCCGGTGTCAGGGAATTGCCTTCCAGCTCCACCCCAGCTGATCTCAGCAATGGGCTTTTCCAGGCCAGAGCCCCTTCCTTGCTGAGCACAGAGATCAGTGTCAGTACCATTTGTCCTCTGTGTCAGGAAATTGAACAGGATGAATAACTGGGCAAGCCCGTGGGGTAGCTCTCGGCTTCTCTCTGCCACCACCACATGCCTAAGCAGGTCCTCTGGCACTGACTAGAGAAACAGCACCGGGAACTGTCTCTTCTTCCCCCACCCGCCATTCCACAGTCCCCCAAAGCTCTCTGGGACCCAAGAGCATTCAATTCAGTAAGACCACAGGGATGTGGAGGAGGGGAAAAGCTTTCAAAAAATGTTCAGGGTAATAAGGGTTTGCTACAAACATAGCTACCCAGCCAGCCCTTCAGGTAGTATAGCCACTGGCCAGGAGAAATCACAGCTCTGGTGGGTCTGATCATAGGATTGGTTTAATAGCTGATTCTCCCACTTTACCCCGCTGGGCAGGCAAGCATCGTGAACCCCATTTCACAGCTGGAGAAAGTGAGACAGAGAGCAGTCAAGAGACTTGTTTACGGGCACACAGCAAGTCAATGGCAGAAAGACATCCTAGAGCGCCTGACTCCAACCGCCTTGCTCAGTGCACTAGCCCCGCTCTGCCTCGCTCGAGGATCCGATTTACTAGAAGAAAAAAGTAAGTGCTATGTCTGTGAGGCTCCTGCCCCTTTTGTGCTCAAAGCCAGCAGAAGTGAGCTCCCCCTTATGCAAAATGTGCATGTGCATTGGCTGCTGCAGAATCATTTCAAAATAAAACTCCTCGAAGGGCCTGGGGGCACTAGGAACCTGTGTCTGCAGGACATCCCAGCCCTGCCGGCCTGTCCCCATTGCCCGACCCTCTCTGGCAGCTAATCCCTTACAGCTGTGATAGGAAGGTATAACCTTTAAATGCTCTCTGGTCACACATTTGGGTGGGCTGGGCGGGAGAGAAGAAGCCTGTGCCGGGCATCAGGTACAAAATCGTGGACTTTCACATGTGCAGCAGCCTCTGGGAACCAAAACAAGAGCCCCCTTGGGCTGACTGAGGAGGTTTTCCTCCCTGCTCTTAGCGGTAAGTGCCTGTCTTCTGTCCAATCATGCACCGCTCCGCGGTGGGCAGGACTTTACACTTTTCTTCTCATTGTAATATTGTGAGCTGGCCCCTGAATGTGTTTGGCTTGCCAGCCAGCCATTCTATTCACAAAATCCTGAAGGCATGGATTTTATTTTACTCTGTCAGCCGCAGCATCACCAGGTTTCACCCAGCCTCCTCCATGGACCCTTTCCTTCCTGTGTCTGAATGTATGGCCGTTGGAGAGCACAGTGATTTCTGCTTCCCTCCGTTCCTCAGCAGGCCACTGTAAATCCCTCTCTGTCAGAAGGCTGGCTTTTCCTGTTTAGTGGAAGAGC
This sequence comes from Mesoclemmys tuberculata, assembly GCA_007922155.1. NCBI lineage: Eukaryota > Metazoa > Chordata > Testudines > Chelidae > Mesoclemmys > Mesoclemmys tuberculata. The sequence goes on from ML675626.1 coordinate 1,374,824, forward strand.
CCGGTAAAGGGCTGTAATCTGAAGATCGCTGCTGTGTGCTAGTGAGCTGGTTGTGCTGTGGCTGCATTTGCTCTCCATTCCACATCTAATATGGCAATTCACACACACACTTGTATTAAGGCAACATAAAACTAAAGGCACAAAGCTAGAAAATGAAAGTTATGGCCCTGTGAGCAAACACAGTGCACCCCCCGCCTTGTGTACATTCAGCACCACTGCTGTTCAATGTGTGCCTCTAGGTGCAATGTGACTGAGTTACAGTTGCTGTGGGAGCCATCATTTTGGGTTCTCTGACTTCCAGCTGTTTAAATTCTCACCCTTGAAGTTGCACCATCATCATGAATTCCAGTGTCTTTTTTCTAAGAGGAAAAAAATAGTTCCTAGGCTTCCCCTTGTTCCATACATGCACTGCAGAGACACTGGGTGCATTGATTTCTGTGGGTGAGGAGAATCATATGATCCCTCATTCAAGCAACCCTGGTACCTGAGGTTAGGGGGAGGAAGGGTGGCCAGGCAGAGTGCAGGAGGAATCCAGAGATGCACTAGTGGATTAAAACTATCAGTGCAAGACTGGAGGGAGATCCGTGGAGCACCAAGACTGGGCAGAGAGTCGGAAGTGGAGCTCTGGATGTGGGACCTGGGGCACTTGACTCCCAGGAGCTGTGTGGGAACAGCAGTTCCCACTGTGGGTCGATCTGAAACCATGTCTAGACTAGGAAAGCAGACTGTGTTTAAAAATGTGGTGGCTACACATTTAAACTCCCATGTTTCTAAACACCACTATAGAGCAGAGTTAACACTTCAAAACCACAAGCTGGTTTGGACAGCCCTAAACTTCCCTCCCCCATACACCCCAGCTACTCCAGCACCTCGGACACCCTCCAGCATCCACCTACCCCAGCCACTGCTGCTAAATGTTGTACAGCTCCATGTTCTCCCTCCCCATCACCACGCTTGCTGAGGGGCCTCAGTGACATGTTCGTCTGTGAGCAACATCCCCTCTGGAACTGCACCACACACAGCAGCTCCGTTAGCTTTGACATCTGCTGAGTTACTCCTTATGGACACCAGCATGAGAGAAAAATCAGGCTGAGTAACTTTATATCAGTCCCAGAGACTTAGCACTAGGGTTGGAATGTATCAGATGCACTCATTTCCGTTGCGCACACATCACAGTGTGTACACATAACAGAAAGCCGTGTTTGTACTAGGGTCACTCAATTTCCTTTATCAAGGGAACAAGGTTAGCCCCAAGATTAGCCAAATTCTGGCCTGGATCCTGCAAACCTGATGGCCCTGGGTGGTGGATACTTCAAAGAAACGACACATGAGGACTTGCAGCACTGGGCCTTGTGCACAGCAACTTGGAAACAAAGAGAAGTAAAAGGCCAAGTCCCTGTTGCTTACAGTGGATGCAGGAGTAGGCAAGAAAACCTTGCTTACTTCGGCATGGCCAAAATGCAGCTCACAGAGCTGCACAACGTCACCACATTCCTCCTTAGAGTGGAGCTGCAGCCAACAGAGATTAAGGGTATGTCTACACTGCAATAAAAAACCTGCAGCACCAAGTCTCCAAGCCCAGCTCAGCTGACTTGGGCTCAGGCCATGGAGCTAAAACGTGCAGTGTAGATGTTTGGGTTGGGGCTGGAGACCAGGCTTTGAGACCCTGCGTGGTGGGAGGGTCCCTGAGCCCAGCCGCAGCCCCAGCCCAAACCTCTACAGTGCAATTTTATAGCCTCGCAGCCCGAGCCCAAGTCCGCTGACCCTAGCCAGTTGCTGTTGTGCCATGGGTCTTTTATTTCCGTGAAGACGCACCTGTAATCCTTCTGCCAGTCGGAGTCGGCAGCAACAGGAGCCAGGTTCAATATCTAGGGGTTCCTTTCAACAATACAACACAGAACAGCTGGAACCCCCCACCCAATAACTGGGACAATCACACAGCACCCCTTGGACCCTCTAGAGGCAACACTTCCTCTCTCTCAAGCACAGACACCAAGTGAGAAAAATAACTTGTAATAAAAAGGGGGAAAGTAACCCAGATTTGACTTGGGAAAAAGTTGCAAGCAGGATTCACACCCACATTCATATCAACGCACATAAAACCATGAACAAAACACCCAGCGTACATTGGGCACCTTCCTTTTCCCTCAGATTCTTACATCCAGCAAGAAGAAGTTCCTTTATTGTGCCCCTCCCTTCGCAGCCCCCCCTCAGAGGTAGTGTCCAAGTCAGACCCAGAGTCTACAGGGGCAGCTGCAGAGTTCATCTCCCACCCCGGTTTGGGGGAGGAAGAAAGAAGGCACCTTGCTCACGCTGCTGTCTGACCCTTACGATCCAGCCGCCCTGCCGGAGACCTGCTCCGCCAACTGCTGGCCACCCTGCCCGCTGCTCCGATGCACACCATCACCTTCCATGGCCAACTGCTCTCTGCAGCTCCATCTCCTGAGGGTCCTCCCAGCACTTAGTGATTTTCAGCTCTCAGGGAGGGAGCTTCACTGAAGTTCATTCAACACTAAAGTGATTTGTAACCCCAGCACCAGCCAAAGGGATCATTTGGGCAAAGCATCCCATCATGCTGAGCACCTAGGCAGGGTGGGTGTGCTCATGCAAACACACTTTGTTCCTGCAGCCTGTTCCCCTCCCCCCAGCCAGCTCGGCAAGGGAGAGCTCTTTCAGACCCCGCTTACGTCCCCTTTTCTAAGGCACTCAGCCTAACCCATCTCTCAGAGCATGGCTCCATTGACGTCAATGGGAGTTTTACCACTGATTCCAACAGGAGCAGAGTTAAGCCAACTCTGAAAGCTTTTGAAAACCCAACCCAGACAATTCTCCCTCTGGACTGGAGTGTCCAGGCCAAGAATGTCGCGTGCTGATGGGACCTTTAGTTTCCAGGGGGTGTCACTCCTGCGTCTCCTCCATTATGGGCAAATGACATGCAGGGCTTTCCTTCCTGGCAAGTTGCCATTGTGGCCTCTGGCTGCTCAGAGGCTGGGTGTTCTCGTAGAGGAAGACACCAAAGTAAACCACACTGGAAGTGAAGCGGAGCTAACCCTACCCATGCCCTCCAGCCCTGCTGTGCAGGGCCCTGCCCAGTGTGGAATCAAAGTGGCTCTGCTTTGCCAGGGACAGGGAGTGAGGCTTTGGTCTGTACCCCTGTGTGCTGTGCTCTGGGCTCTCCCTGCGCCTTAGCATGCTGGGAGCATTTGAAGGTGGGCTCCATCAGCCACTCTCCTCCCTGGAGGCGGGAGCCCAGGAGCGACAGGGCTGTTAGGAGCCTATGGGGAAGATTCTGGCCGCGGACCCCTGCCGAGTTCTGGAAGGCTATGGCTGGAACCAGGATTTGGCCCAAGGGACAAATGAATTGGGGGATATTTGTATCTTCCTGGAAAGAAGGAAGACAAAGAAAATTAGCATATCATCCAGCCTGGAGGGTCAGATCATCAGCTGGTGGAAATCAGTGCAGTTCCTTGGAAGCCACTGGAGCTACACTGATTTACACCAGCAGAGGAACTGGCCCTGCAACTGAAGTTGGTGGATCTGATTCAGACTCAGTGTATTTCCACTGACTTCAGTGGAGTCACTCTTGATTTACATCTTTCTAAATGAGATACTAGTTAGTCTAATGGCCAGGTATAAATAGGGCAGAACTTGGCCCTGTGAATCTGGGTTCTCTTTAATCACTGAAAGGGGAGGACCTGACACTTTAAGAGCCCTCCTATATTATGACTCCAGCTGAAGATTGTCTTCTTTCCATAGCTCCAAGCCACATGTACAACCGGATCCAGCTACAAATAGCATTCCCTGCCTTCCCTGGGAGATAGCCGCAGCTCTGCAGACTGAAGTGTGGCCTTTGTTTTGCTTTCCGTGATTAACCTGTTCGCTTGCTCACAATTAACCTCTTTTGTCCAGTTTTGTTGAGGGCCAGCAAAACATTTCTTAGCTGTTTCCTTATTTCTCCAGACTCTGGAAAATCCCTTGACGGCATGAACAGTAACCGTCTCATGAGCCGCTTCACCCTGACGGTTGGAGCCGCTGGCAGCCGGGAGCTGCAATCAGCTCCATGCTCTTGAGACACAAGCAAACAGGAATCAGAGTTTAAGCTTTTGGGAGATTACGAAAGTTATTGGGCAAGGTTTCCGGGGCCGTTTCCGTTCGTCGCCATTCACATCCAGTCACCTCCTCCTCTCCTTCCTCTTCTTCTGAGACAAGAACCTTTGGCCACTGCCATCGGGTGGCTTTTCAATGGCCTCTGTGAAACACACTGGATGGCATCACTCCAGTTCCCATGGGATTCGTGGCCACATCGCAGAAAAGACCATCATATCACCAGCATGTTCATTCGAGGAGCCAAGGCGAGCACGGAGTGGAGACCGGGCTGTCTTTTTCCTCCCTTAACGTGGTCCCGCTAGGGGAGAAGCTTGCACTGCTGCTGCCCATGCTTTACCTGTGTGTGGCTAGAAAGCAGCCTTCAATCTCCACGACTGGCAATATGGCGCCGCCCCTGTTTATTTATTCTTTGTCCCCTGTAATCACTGAGTCCTGGGTTCTGTGGCTCCTCCCTCATCTGAGGAAACAGGCCTTCTCTCGCATCAGGAGTTAAATAGTCTGACATCTTTCCTCAGCATTACCTTGGTTCAGACCGTGAAAAGAGGAAAGAGTTACTCACTCTCCCGGAACGCCACGCCCTTTGCTGTCAGGGTCTTTTTTCCTTTTACTCACATCCAGATGGGTTTGCAGAGAGAACAGTGGCTTATGCCCAGAGAAGCCAGTTTAACTTGTGGCTTGTACACTAACATTGGGGGAGAAATGTGAGTGGCAGCTTCACGTCTCACCCATTCCTTCTGCTACTGATCTGGTGTGTGATCAGAGGCAAGGCACGCCAACGCTCTGCCTTTGTCTGTCTCGCCTGTTTAGACAGTAAACTCTTCAGGGCAGGGGCTGTCTCTCACCCAGCAATCTCGGCTGGAGCCCCTCCAAGAGCTCCTGTAATAATAATCGTCATTAATACATAGGTCTTTTCCAACAGTAATACCATGACTGTGCTCTCAGGTGGCTAGCAGCGTCATTGGCACCCGTTGCAAGCTGGCTGTCTCTCCCATGGCTCAGTAGTCTTGTGAATCTGATGCCTGCACTGACAGTCACTCAGTTCATGGATAGCCAGGTAGAGGACACACCCTGTCGACATGGCCTATGCCCCCCGCCCACCGTACCCTGGGAGCAGCCATAAAGAAGTAGCCCTTCAAGTACTTTCCTATTGGCCCCAGCAGCCTGCACACCGGCAATGCATGTTTGCGTCTCTCTTCCCCCACCCCTGTACATTTTTTGCCACCAAAACCAATGATCAGGCCCCATTTAGTAGAGCAGGAATGGTGGTGGGTAACAGTTGGACTAGTCTTCAGATTGAGACCTGCCATGGCAGAGGAGAACCTATTGTAGATACTGGTGAGCGGCGGGTCCTTGCCACCAGAGCAAAATGGACCATGGCATCACCATCCTCCTCTCTGGTCTCCGTTCTGCAAGAGAACTCACTTCTGGATCCTTAGGATTAAAATGGCACCTTGCGGCCCCAGCTGTGTTAAGCACTGTACAAGCATATAGCAAGAAGCAGCCCTTCCCCAAAGAGATTACAATCTAAATAGACAAAGGGTGGGATAGAAAGAGACTTGCCCAAGGTCACACAGAGGATCAGTAGCAGAGCAAATGGACCCCAGGTCTCTTGAGGCATAGGCCAGTGCACTGTCCACTAGACCATGCTGTCTCCAGCTGCGGTCTAGCCTACCCACACCTAGTGCTGGGTTCTTTCCATGTGTATGAACCTAGACAAAGTCCAGATTGACACAGCCAAATCTGTGCTATAAGAAATCTTCTGTGCTTTTCATTTCAAACACATCCCCCAAAGCTTCCTTCTTCATTCTTTCCTGTCTCCTTCCCTCTCCCCGTGGGTTGTTTACAGAATCTTTGTGAAGGTCATTATCTCCAGCAGGGTGAGAGATCATCCAAGGAACATAATTACACGGTCACTACAGGTTCCAAGAATGGCCTGTGTTACTAGGAATATTAAATGCAGGCTAGTGACTGGAGCTGAAAATAAGGAAGAATTTCTCCATCTCACTGCAGGCCTTATAACAGAGGGTCTTACAGTGCTAGCAACTATGACTGCAGTAGCTAAGGTTGCATAAGCATTTTCATTCTAGTCCCCTTTTATTGGACTAGACTTTCAGAAAGTTTGGCCTCTCTGACTGAAGTTAGCCAGGCTAACTGAGTGAAGGGTGAAGCTTTTGGGAAAGTTGGAGGGAAAGTGGTTACATTATTATTTGTATTTATTTATTACAGTAGTGCCTAGAGGCTTGGAGCTCACGGCATCTATGGACTGGGCACTATTCATACACACAGCAAGAGACAGGGAGGTCAGTGTCAAAGGGCTCACAATCTGAACAGACAAGACAGATAAAGGGTGAAAGAAGGAAATATTACTGTAAAGGTTTGGCCAGGAAATGGTTTTCCTGTCACATGAAAATTTTCAAGATTATCAGCAAGTTAAAGAAGTATGGGTTGGATGAATGGACTATAGAACGGACAGAGAACTGGCTAGATCATAGGGCTCAACGGGTAGTGATCAATGGCTCCATGTCTAGCTGGCATCCAGTCACAAGTGGAGTGCCCCAGGGGTCGGTCCTGGGGCAGTTTTGTTCAACATCTTCATATATGATCTAGAGGATGGGGTAGATTGCACCCTCAGCAACTTTGCAGATGACACTAAGTTAGGGGGAATGGTAGATACATTGGAGCACAGAGACAGGATACAGAGGAACCTAGACAAATTGGAGGATTGGGCCAAAAGAAATCTGATGAGGTTCAGCAAGGACAAGTGCAGAATCCTGCACTGAGGATGGAAGAATCCCATGCACAGCTACAGACTGGGGACTGACAAGCTAGGCAGCAGTTCTGCAGAAAAGGATTTGGGGGTTACAGTGGATAAGAAGCTGGATAGGAGTCAGCAGTGTGCCCTGGTTGCCAAGAAGGCTAATGGCATATTGGGCTACATTAGTAGGAGCATTGCCAGACAATTGCAGGAAGTGATTATTCCTCTCGAAATGAGGCTGCATTTCAAGTATTGTGTTCAGTTTTGGGCTTCCCAGCTTAAAAACCCTAAAGATGGAGATGCCACCACCTCCCTAGGTAACCCATTCCAATGCTTCACCACCCTCCTAGTGAAAAACCTTTTCCTAATGTCCAACCTAGGCCTCCCCCACTGCAACTTGAGACCGTCGCTCCTTGTTCTGTTATCTACTGCCACTGAGAACAGCCTAGCTCCATCCTCCCTGGAACCGCCTTTCAGGTAGTTAAAGGCTGCTATCAAATCCCCCCTCATTCTTCTCTTCTGCAGACTAAACAGGCCTTGTTCTTTCAGCCTCTCCTCATAAGTCTTGTGCTCCAGCCCCCTTATCATTTTTGTTGCCCTCTGCTGGACTCTCTCCAACTTGTCGACATCCTTTTTGTAGTGGGGGCCCTAAACTGGACACAATACTCCAAATGCGGTCTCACCAATGCCAAATAGAGGGGAATAATCACTTCCCGCGATCTGCTGGCAATGCTCTTACTAATGCAGCCCAATATGCCATTAGCCTTCTTGGCAACCAGGGCACACTGCTGACTCATATCCAGCTTCTTATCCACTATCTTATAATAAATGACATCTTTTCACTGCGACGAACGTCGGGAGTGCAGTCCGTTATTACAGTGTAGTACTTTGCTTTGCTGAGCCGCATTACTGTTTTCAAGCACCTTTCTTGCTATAAAGGTCAATCAATTCATTTTGAATTGTTTGGCTGCAGTAATGGTCCATGGCTTCTTTACAAACTACTCGACGTAGGTGCATGTGCATGACATCATTGTATGTCCCAAGGAGCTCTACCAAACTGAGGAAATTACCTTTATGTTCAGTGAACAACTTATCTGATGAGACCCAGAAATTAAAATTATTTTTTGCAAGGAAGAGGGGAATTGGAATCAGACACTCAAGCATGTTCCTCCAGTGCTGGCTTTCTACATTAATGATGCACTGGTTTTCTGCATTTATTCAGCTTGAGCCTGGACTCAGTCTCCTGCCCTTTGGAGAAGGCCATAACATGGCCAGATGACTTTTCATGTTTCTTCAGAACATCAGCTAAGCTACGCCAGTCATTGTCCTTGGAAAACGCAAGCAATCTTCGGCAGTCTTGTCAAATATTTTGCAACCAATACAGAACACTTTGGCAGTTGATTTCAAGTAAACTAGCCAACGCCGATTAAGTTTCTCACCACTCTTGAGCACTCTTTCGCAGAATGACTTTGTGAAGATTTTTGCTCATTTACTGGAAACATCATAGCCTCCATTTTGCCCATCCCATTCAAAATTGTAGGTTTAAAATTATCAGCAGAGTTTAGGATTGCCAGCCACAAAGCAGGATCTGATGCACAAAGCAGGATCTGATGCATTGATTTGTGGTGTAGAATTTTTCTCACTGCTGTTTCTGTCATCACGGGAGGCTGATTCTTCTTTATTGTTTCTCTCCTTTTTATGTGAACCACATTCTTCTTTATGATCACTCTCTTGTATATCACTAAGAAAACTGGACAGTTCTCCATCACTTTCCTCACATTTCCAGACAAGGCCAAGTACAGACTTTTGGAGCCCAAACAGCCAAATCCTGTTTCCTTCTCACAGCACAAACACGCTCCAGCCTCTCTATCCTCACCAAACTCACCCTTGTTCCCATCTGTTTGTCCAGGTACCACCCCATCTACTCCTCTCTTCACCTCTGAACCGACTGCATGCACTGACTACAACCATTGCCTCAAGTTCCTCCCCAGTCAGGCTTTTTCCTCCCCACTCCATTAAAACTGCTCTTTCCAAGGTCTCTGGCAACCTCTTCATGGCCATATTTCAGGCCTGTACGCCATCACTCCTAGACTCCTCAGCTGCTTTTGACACTGTCCATCATAATTTCCTCGAAATCTTGTCTTCCCTCAGCTTTTGTGCTGCTGCCCTTTTGGTTCTCCTCCTACCTCTGTGCCTGTTCCCACAGCATCTCTTTTGGTGGGTGTACTCCTCTCCCATTCTCGGTGTGATCCACAGGGCTTATCCCAGGCCATCTGCTCTTCTTGCTTTGCATCCTCTCTGAGGGGATCTCATCCACTCACACAGCTTTATGTGCTATTTTTATGCTGATGATTTGGAAATCCACCTTTTCACTTCTGGCCTATCTTCCTCCATCCAATCCCGTATCTTAGCCTGTCTCTCTGATATCTCCTGGGTGCCTCACCAGCAATTTCAATTTATCATGGCCAAAGCTGCCTGTGCCTACATACTTGGTCACTGCCCTCTTCCTTGTCACTCAGGCTCACAATTGGGGAGTCAGGTTTGATGAGGCTTTCCTCTTTCTTGGCTCACACTTTCAGTCCATGTCCAAAGCCTTCCGCTCCTTCCTACACAGATTTCTATAATATAGCCTCTTCTTTCTGTCCCCACCACAAAGACTCTAGTCCAGATCCTCAGCATCTCCCATCTTGACTATTGCAACCTCATCCTCTCTGGCCTCCCTTACCCACACATTGTCCCATCCCCCATCATTCAAAAAGCAGCTGCTAATGTCATCCTCACAATCTTTTGCTGCAGTGTGACTCCCATCTTTGATGCTTTCCATTGGCTTCCCATCTGCATTAAACCGAAGACCTATCACAATTCAGTTGATCCCTGCTCATCCCTTCTTGTCTCTTGGTCCATTGACCCCATGTCCTTTGTGCCACTAACAATGCCAGCCTTGTACACACACTTGCCTGCTTATCCCTCAGTTGCCTCTCGGCTTTGCTCCACGCTGCCCCTTATATTTGAACCATCCTTCCTGAATTATTATGTAAGACCACTCCCCTTCCCTTCTTCACACCCCTCCTCCAGAACCACCATGGTGCCAACATGAGATCAGCCAGTGCAGGATGGTTGGATAGTGCAGCAATCAGGGAGTGCCAATTTTATTGATGTATTTTCAACTTTCAGATGACTGGGAAATACAAAGTTGTGCTCATAGCCAACCTTTGTGACTGCATCATTCTATCTTCACCACCCTCCTTTTGTTTGCTCCCACACACTTATTGTGCCTCATTTCTAATTAGACTATAAAATGCTTACATTTTAAGGCCAGGAGGGGCTGCTTTAATCATCTAATTTGACCTTCCACAGAACACAGGCCAGAGAACGTCATCCAGCAATTCCTGCATCAGGACCACAACCTCTGTTTGAGCTGGGCATATGCTTTAGAAAGACACCCAGTCTTGATTAAAAGATGCCAAGTGATGGAAAATCCACCACTTTTCTTGGTAAATTATTCCACTGGTTAATTATCCTTAAACTGTTGTGGGCAGAGACCTTGTCTCTGTATGTGTTTGCTGCCTAGCACAATGGGGTCCTGATCCCAACTGAGACCTTAGGGAATAATAATAACAATTAATAATAAACTACTGACCCCAGCATGCAATGTTCCACCTAGCTCTGAGCGAAAGAAGGCTGGAATTAAGATGCAATGCTGCATGCTGGAACCTGTAGTCTCTGTGGCTGTATATATATAATTGAAGCTGACTGCAACATGTTCCATATCACATACATTAAGTGTGGTACTGTGATCCTTTGGCAGCGCACCTATGTAGCTCTTGGTTATGTGCCCTTACATAGTCTCTTTCCTTTTTGTGTCTATTTTTTCAAACAGCTCAAATCCGATTGTTAGTGGAGAGATAAAATACTATGATAGGGCCTGATCCAAAGCCCATTGTTTTGATTGATTTAAATGGATTTTAGATCAGGCCCAGAAGGAACGGGCTAGCGTGAGTGCAGATCACAGCCCTCTACTGACCAGAATCAGAGCTGTGTGTTATAGGCCCCACAGCTATGTGTGATGCCTCCTACAGTCAGCAGCCTGGATTTTTGGAGCAGGAGGATCTGAGTTCTAGCCTCACCTTCACTGTGAAATTCAAAAAGGCTGTGGTATGCAGCAGACTCACAACTGGTAAATGGCAATGGATTTCATATACAGTAGAACTTCAGAGTTACGAACACCTCGGGAATGGAGGTTGTTCATAACACTGAAATGTTCATAACTCAGAACAAAACGTTATAGTTGTTCTTTCAGAAATTTACAACTGAACATTGACTTAATACAGCTTTGAAACACTACTATGCAGAAGAAAAATGTGGCTTTCCCTTTTTTTTTTTTAGTAGTTTATGTTTAACACAGTACTGTACTGTATTTGCCTTTTTTTTCCCCTCGGCGGTGTTCATAATTCTGAGATTCTACGGTAATACCTTTATGTAAGGGTTGGATGATGGACTGTGCAATGTTAATAAATGAAATGAATGATGATAAACAGCTGCAAACTGATCAGAATTAGAGTTATTTTAAAACTTTATTCATGCATTTTGGTTCAATGAAATAAAATATCTTCAGTATTTGCTGTATTGCTATAATTTTGAAAGGATTCAGGACTGTTGTTAAATCACAGGTAAATTACTCTGCACCCTGGCTGAGAGTGTGTATGTGTTAATTACATTGTATGTTTCCTACTGCATTTCTATGATGTGATAATAAAATGTTTAAAACCCAGCAGACTCAGTCTTTGCTAAAATCTGAATGGAAAACACTGAGCAACAAATATGTAGGACACTGCAACACAAAGTCAGTGGTAGAGCTAAGAATGCAACCCAGAATGTTTGCCTCCCAGTCGGGAGGGGAGAGAGGTGTTTCTTCCCACACCAATGGTGGCACCCATCAGTCTGATCTCCCATCTCCACTAGCAGGATAGGAATGGGGGACAACTTTATGGGATGAGGGCATTATAAGAACCTGAACAGAACAGAACAAAGCTCTTCAACCAATTCCTTCTTTAGACCACTCTCGCTTGAAGTCCCACAACAGAGTCAGCCCCAGGTTTTGAAGGGCTCTGTGAAGAGCATTATTCACCCAGCCAGATCCTGACCCAGGCAGACTTTCCCTTGTGGCCATGTTCTACCAACTGTGACTTGTTACTCAACTTAGTTTGTAGGGCAGCTGGAGAGGGTGCAGCTGCCCTCCAGCTTCAGTAGCAGGGGCAGAGGAAATGGAGGATTGTCATCTAGTCTCAAGGGTAGGGATGGAGGGAGCAGAGACTCCTGGGAAGGGAGTGCAGGGGTGTCCCCAACTTAAACCAAAGAAATAAAATCAGCACAGCCTTGTGCTGCCTATCCACCCTCACCCGTCCTTTGTCTGCATGCATGCTGCCTGTGGAACTGCAATCTCTCCTTTGTCTGCATGCTCGCTGCCTGTGGGACTGCAATCTGGTCAGGGCAGGGACCTGGCGTGAAGGGCCCAGTGCATTGCCCCACAGGTGTGATAACGAGCGTTTAACGCCACTTGTCACACTCCAGGCTGCTACAGCAGCCTCTGGCCCAGGGCAGGCCCAGCGGGAAGGGGCTGGGGGCAGCCGGATGCTCGTGCTCTGCAATCGGTCCCGGCCTGCCTGGCCCAGGACCCTCCTGTGTCCTGCTGCTGTTCCCTAGACCCCAGAGCACGCTGCGAACCAGCCAGCCCCGAGAGGCGGGGCCTGGCGTGTGGACACGCCCCTTATGCAAATATACCGTGAATCACGCTCAGCTGTGGCCGACGCGACCGAACCCTCTCTCGGGAGGAGGCGAAGCAGGCAGTGGACCAAACCATCTGCGCAAGGCAGAGGGGGGAGGCTGATATTCACACGCTTCCCTCCTGCCGATTGGAGACCGACGGATGGGGTCCCGTTTGGTTTGTAATGGGGGCTAATTTGGTTGACGGTGTTGTAGAGTGGCGCGCGCCTGTCCATGAGCGGGGAGTGAAACCCTCCCGGCTGTGAATGGTATGGTCCCCCGGGAGGGCGGGGCGGAAGGAGGCTCCGGGCCGGCGGGCGGGTCACGTGACCCGTCGGCGGCCGCCATTTTGTCCTGCGGTGGCTGGGTATTTAGAGCGCAGCGTCCGCAGGCAGCGCACGTCAGCGGGGAGCCGCCAAGCCGAGCCCAGCGCCCGCCCGCCCGCACCGCCGCCACCCGACCCCGCGGCTCCGGCCTCCGCCATTTTGTCGCCGAGCCCTGCCTGAGGAGGAGGAGGAGACCCCGGCCCAGCACAGCCCCGCCATGTCCGAGGCCAGCGCTCCCGAGTACGCCTCCTTCTTCGCCGTCATGGGCGCCTCCGCCGCCATGGTCTTCAGCGGTGAGACCCCGGCCCGGCCCGGCCCGGCCCGCGCGGCCCCTTCCCTCCCCGCCGGGGTGGGCGCGTGCGGCTGGCTGCCGGGAGCCCCTCCCCCGCCGCGGGCGTCGGCGCGGGCTGCACGAGCCCGGGGGCGGCCGGAGGGTGGCGGCGGGGGCTCCTCAGCCGCGCTCCGCCAGTGCCCGGGGCAGCGCCGCCCGCCGGGGCCGTGTCCGGGGCTGCGGGAGCGGCTCCGCCCGGGACAGCCAGGCCGCTGCGGTGCCGCTCCCGGCCGGCTCCGGCCTTCGGGGTGTGACAGCGGGGCGCGCGCCCGGCCGTCCCCCGCATACAGCCCCCCCCCCCCCCCGCCGAAGCGTTTCGGCTCTCTCCGCCGTCAGCCCCCCAGCGCCTCCGTCCGGGCTACTGCGCACGCGCGGCGCTGCCGGAGGGCGGGGCTCCGGGCCGGGACGCAGAGAGGCTGCGGGGCTGACGTCACTGGGAGCCTGTCAGCTGGTGAGGAGCCCCCGGCTGGTCACGTGGCTGCAGGGGCTGGCGAGGGCGAGCCCGGTAGCGAAGGGCCCGGTGCGATGGCCTGAGCCGGCCGCGCCCGCCTTCCCGCGCTGCCTGGTGCGGCGGGGCCCTTCCCGGGCCGTGCCCTCGCACACCGCTGCCGGGTCCGCCCGGCTCCCCGCCCCTCTGCAAAGCTCCCCTGCACGTGGCTGGTCTGCAGTTTAGCAGGCCAGGGTCAATAGTTAGCTTCTGTGAACCCACTGGCTACCGAGAGAAGGGCTGTTCTGGGTCAGTTTCTGGCTTGGCCAGTGACACCTGAGCTCCTGGATACAGGGTAGAAGCCTATAGAATTACTAGTAACTCTCTTCAGACTTATGAAGCTGTGCTCAGCTTTAACAAGTAACTCAATTCCATCCAACCGAAATTGTGACCTTAGGTTGCTTTCTTAAGGGGTAGGGTCTAACTTTGTCTGTTAGTACTTGACAAATTAAGCTTTGACTGACTCATTCTAAATATCAGTAAAAATTTAAACCTTAATTAACCATCTAGTTCTTCAGAGGTTTAACTAAATCTAATTCATTAGGATTGATCACAACAGTGAACAAATGTCACTGTTGTGTTCTTCTAGGATTTTTTCTCATTGTAGAATAAAAAGCGAGGTGGAACAAAGTTAGAGCTGTCTGTCTTCTCTTCCCCTTCATATATGGGTCACAAAACGTCTAATGGAACTCAGAGCTGTCAATCTTTCATAGGCTTGCACAATCACCCAGTCCTGCATTAGCTCCATACTGACTTACATTTGAAAAGTCTGGATTTAGTTCTGTTTACAACTGTAAATATGACAGGCTACTGACTGTGTGTAAATCGCTGCATTGCTACATCAAGTATTCTCAGCTGTGACTAGCCTTTTTTACTCCAGTGTCTGACACTTATAATGCACACATCATCCTTGCTTGGTTCAAAATAGATGTAAATATTCCTTAACTAGGCAGCTGAGTTTACCTCTTTAAATTGAAGGTCATTCCACAAGCAGAAGCTAACAAGCCTGTCTACAAATGCAATTGTAGATGGGAGGTTGCCTATAAAAAAAACTTCTAATAAAATTAGACTTGGCAGGATTAGGTTTTTTATTGGTAAAAATCAGTTTTATTGTACACACAGATGGACAAAATTCCATTGAATGAAACTTAGGGAAAGTGAGATGTTGCTTGAGAACCTACCAGGTCAATTTTAAGGATATTGACTTTATATATTTTGATATGCACTGTTAACAATTTGTTAAAGCATTTTTTATAACCATTAACTTTTGAATTTTGAGTGCCATTTAATTCTGACCCACAATTTGTACAGCTGAACTTATTTAAATGTTTTATTAATTTATCTGTTAAGCTCTTCTGAAACATACATTGCACTCTGAACAACTAATTCTTCATTTGGTCACCAACACTAAAACATGATCTGGCTGCTAAACATCTAGGTCTCTGCTGTAGGCTTGTGGAATGTCATCCTTGCTGAATGGATGGTACTTTGGTATCAACTAGTCCAAAATGTGTCATACCTACATTTGCAAGAGGTAGACAGATCGTTATTGATTCATTAGTGTCCTTTTTTGAGTGCTCACAGGTATAATTACTTGCTCTCCTCCCTCCCCTCTCCCAAATTAAGGAGAAGACTTCCTTTAGTTCCCCTGTTGCATACTTTCATGGGCTTCTGCACATGGATGCTACTCTGTGCAGTAAAGTGCATGACATAGATGTATTGCTCTTCTGTCCTTGCTGAAAAGGTGCTAGAGCACAGGCTTGAGTTGCTTGCTGCAGGGAAGGGTGAGCTAGTGGGTCATCTCCATGTCATGAACACTGTTTTCTGGACCATCAGTGATAGTCATGTCAAGGCAATGTATTGCAGTCTTGAGTATATAGAAGCAACTCTGCCCACAGTCAGACTCCTGCATAATGTAGTGCTGACTAACCCTCATCTGCCAGAGGATGGCTTATAAGGCTGGGGAACAGGGGCTGGCAGGAGTATGGTCTTTCCTTGAGGGGAAAAAAGCAGAAGTGGGGTGAAGAGGATGTCAGACTCTGAATAAACAGAACGTGGCAACCTTAACTTCTTGGTTGGGATTGGCTAAGTTTTCTGCTTCATTTCAGAACCCAAAGAAATAAATTTTAAATCACTGACTCCTCCATTTTGGAAGAGTAGGTTCTCTTGAGTTAGAGGGAATTAACCCCTCCCTAAAACTACTCCTCTACAGCTATGCTGCTGTAATGCAGATGCTTGCCATAGTGGAGGAAGGCTTTTTTCTGTTGCGAAATAGCTACCACCTCAAGGCAGTGGATTTACTATGTTGGCAGAATTCTTCCATTGACCTGGTGATACCTATATTGGGGCTTAGGCTGGCTGAATTCTCTCCTGGGGAGTGGCTGAATTTTTCATGTCCCTCAGCGTTGTTAGATGTAGACCAGGTCTGAAACTCCTGAAGAGCTCCTCAGGCAGTAATTCTTGGTCTCTGTATCCCTTGTACATAGCCAGTGAAACTTTCATTGCTTCACCTTATGTAGTGTTGTAGCTGTGTCAGTCACAGAATACTAGGGAGCGAAGGTAGGTGAGCTAATATCTTTATTGGATCAACTTTTTTGGTGAGAGGAGACCAGCTTTTGAGCTTACACAGAGCCCTTTTGCAGGTCACTCTGGAAGTGCAAAAGCTGGTGTCTCACCAACAGAAGTTGGTCCAATAAAAGATATTAGATCACCCACCTTGTCTCCCTAATTGCTTCACTTTTACATTCAGCTCACTGAAATGTGCCTCACCATCCTGAAGGTAACGAGGCAGTACCAAATGTTAGGAGGCTGAATGCTAGCTGCCAAATACCATTTCCTTGGAGTAGGTGTTGAGCTCTTCCCCTTTGCATAATGAGGATCTCCCCTGTAACCTGGAGGCCAGGGTTCCAAATAGCTCATCTGTGAGCATTACTAGGCCCTCTCTGGTGTGACCTAGCCCTGCCCACAGATGTAAAGGATTACTTGCTGTGAAGGCTAGTCCTATTTTGTAGGAACTTGGTCAGAGTTCATATGACTGAGTCCTATAGCTAACCATTTCATACTATTGTTAGGAGTTTACTCATCTCTTATAAGGAGAGAAGTGTCATGAACTAAATTCTGGAAGTCTGCATTAATTTATACAGACTTATACTGGGCCTAGATCTCACTAATTCCAAGTTACTTTTCTAGCTCCATGCTTGCATCTGAACTGCTGGTAATCTGCTGAGTTTTGCTGACATTCCCATCAGTTCAAGATAAACTAAGTGAGGCAATATCTTGTTCTTGTGTGATCTGTTACTGAACATGCAGACTCAAAGATTCAAGGTAGTATTAAAATCTGCAATGTCATATAGCACTTCTAAGGGGGATCTAGTATTACAGTATGTTCCAGTTCTTCTTGCCTGAGTGTTAATTGTTTCAAAGTAAACCAACTTTAGAGGTGAGAAGTGAGCAAGTCTGTCTGGGAAAGGAGGCAGTGCCTTTAAGACTTCATAAAGAACATCTGAGATTAGTGTCAGCTAATGCAGTAGATGTGATAGGTTACACTAATTCTTATTCAAACTAGACTGACTTTTAGTCTTGTGTGCTATCAGTTTCTTGTGAGGCTTATGTTTCGGAGACTTCTGTCTTTAGTAAACATGTTCAAGGCTTGTTCTGTCCTGGCTGGCTTGATGTGGAAACAGTATTGCATATAGTCATTTGTTTGGGGTTTGACCACGGATTTCTGATTATAGTAAATAGTGAACATAACTTGTTTGGATCAGTTAGTACTGCAGTGGCTACTAGCAGCATTTGGAGACTGCTGTGACCTGACCTTCATGTACTTGAATAGCTTCAGACTGCTTACTCACTTGGTGAGCAGACTTCAATCACTTCTTGTGGTTTAAATAGTTTTCTTGGTTTCCAGTGTGTAAAAAAAACATGTGGGTGGCTAAAAGTCAGGTGCTGTTGAGTGGTTACATCGTATAATCCTTTCCATGGTATGACTCTGCATCCTTGCCCATCAGAAAAGGAAATGTAGGCAAGGTATCAGCTGAAGCAGCTTGATTCTGCATTTTCACTAGCTGAGACTTAGTTGGAGGGTTGCTGAGTGAGACTTTTATTACTCCTAATGAACACTTTCAGCCCTGATCACCCTACATGCAGTGTCACTTAATCTCCTGTCTCAAGGACACATTCAGGACCATGCTTTTGCTACACTGCAAGTAGATGAAAGACTTCAGGAGGAGGAAATGCTACTTTAGTATATCTCAAAAATAACAGATCTTCAAGTTATTGTTTTCATTATTGCTGCAAAATTTATATCAAACCAGGGCCTATTTACAACTAATCTTTCCTCTTTCTGGGTTCTTTCACTACCATAAATTCATAGCATCCAAGGACTGCTTTGGTCATTTCATCACACTTGATGGCTGTCTCAATGAATCTGCCTGGCTAAGATTTGTTCTGTCTCATATTAAACCATCTGTTAAGAACCTCTGGCAGGGATTCCACTACCCCCATCCCCTTGGAAGCCTATTTCAGAATAAACTATCCTCATTAGATTTTCCTAATATTTAATCTAAATCTCCCTTACTGCAGATTAAGCTGATTATGACTTGTCCTGCCTTCAGTGAACACATAACAGCCATGACTTGCTCTAAAGAGGATGGTGACTTACATATTGGAAGATGTCTTTCCTTGCTCCCTTCCCCTCCACCCCGATTGTCTTGTCTCAAGACTAAATATGCCTTGTTTTAACCTTTCGTCACAGGTTAGGTTTTCTAAATCTTGTCTTGGTAGCTCTTCTCTGGGCTGTCTCCAGTTTGTCCACATCTTGAAGCGTGGCACCCAGAGCTGTATTCCAGCTGAGGCTTCACCATTGTGGAGTAGAGCAGGACAACTACTTTCCATGTCTCTACACCACTCCTATTAATACGTCCTAGAATATGGCCTCTTATACAAGTGCATCACGCTGGTCACAAGTTGAATGAGTCGACTACAACCCCCCGATCTTGTTCAGCAGTGTTACAGAACCCTCGCTTTGTATTTGTGCATTTGATTTTTTTCCTTCCTTAGTGGTGTAGTACTTTGCTACTTACCTTTATTGAATTTCATCTGGTTGACTTCAGTCTGATTCTGACTTGTCACAGTCACTTTGAATTTCTAATTTTGTTCTCCAAAGTGGTTATAACCCATTCAAGCTCAGTGTCAGCTACAGATTTTATAAACTGTCTCCTCCATTGTCCAAATCATTGACAGTACTAATAGTACTGGGCCAGGACAGACCTGCAGGACTGTGCATGGTACCCCCTCCAGTTTGACAGCAGATTATTGATCTATGTGGAACTGTGGTTCTCCCCTATTTACCATTGTGGGCCACATGCAGCTCTGTCCTGTGGGCCTCACCCACACAATAGAGAGACTACCTGTACGGCCCTTGAGGATGTTACTTGGGCTGCAGATGTATGCTGATTGGGCTGCAGGTGGAGAACCACTGCTGTGGAGTACAACTTTTTTAACCGGTTTTGCAACCACCCTATAGTAACTTCATCTTTCTAGACCACACTTCCCTAGTTACATTGAGACTGTCATGTGGAACTGCCAAAAGCCTTGATAAGAGCAATATCTCACTGACGGCTTCCCTATCCACTAGGCCAGCCAGTAACCCTATCAGAAAGGAAACTAGGGTGTCTGGCATGACTTGCTCATGACAAATCATCTTGCTCATTACTCCTAAGTGCTTACAAACCTATTTAATGTTTCATCTCTCCAGATATCAAAGCTGGGCTGACTTGTCTGTGTGGTTCACCAGGTCCTTTCAGTTTCCCTATTTTTAAAAAAATAGGTACTAAGCATGTCCTCTGGGATCTCTCCCATCCTCCTTGAGCTCTCAAAGATAATTGCAAACAGTTCTGAGATTGCTTCAGTTACTTCCTAGGTGCACTTCACCAGGCCTTGCTGACATGAACACAGCTAACTTGTCTAATATGCTGAACCTGGTCTCTCCCTATTCTGGCTTGCATTCCTTCCCCCTTAATATTAATTATCTGGTCACAGTTTCACTTTTCAGTGAAGTTTGAAGCAAAATAGGCATACAATTTTTCAGCTTTCTTGATGTCATCCATTAGCAGCGCCTTTCCCCACTAAATAGAGGACTGTGTGCTTCCCTTCATCTTTCTCTTGCTTCTAGTGGATTTATAAAATCTTATTGTTTTGACCCTTGCTAAGTAACTCGTTTAGCACCTTAGCCTTCCTGATTCTTTTCCTACATGCTTGTGCATTTTGTGCTCATTCTTAACAATTTCTCCAGGTTTCCACTCTTGTAGGATTCCTTTTTGATTTTTCACATTCAGGAGGTCCTCAGGGAGGCAGATAATAGTAAGAGGCCAATCTTTTCCTTTGCATTGGGATAGCTTGCCATTGTGCTTCTAATATTCTCCTTGAGAAACTGCCAGCTCATGCTGGCAATATTTGCTTGTGATGCCATACCTATTAAAATGTGCATGAATGTATGGTTTGTAGTAACTTAGAGCATAGGGTGCTTTTCAGGGTTGAAGGCATCTTGTATGAGAGGCATGGGAGGGTCATGGAATACTCTCAGGCTGCCAATAGTCAAGCCTGCCTAAAGCCAGATGCTTGTTTTCTCCCACTAGCAGATTCAAAGGAGTGAATTGAGCTAAGCGAGTGGCAGATCTGAGTGGAACTCAAAATCCTTCTCTTCGTTCTGCGTAGACCATTGAACTCTGCCCCTCAACAGCAATGCGTACTGCAGGACTGGGCAAAGGGCAGTACTACAGGAAGGGCACGTTAGACTAACAAACACTTGATGATGTAACGCTTTGAACGTGCATAGAGCATTGAAGTAGCTGTCTGCAGTAGATAGACTAGCCTGAAAAGTCAAATGTTTCTGAAAACAAGCCGCCAAACTTTTGCAGCTTTGAATCTAGGCAACAGCTGGACATATGCCTACTCTTCAGTAATTGCCTCACTTTCCTGCTCATCTTAAATCAGTGAGGGAAGGTTGTGCCTTCTCTGGCAAACAAGGGCCTGACTAGTTGAAAACAAGAATTCAGCATCAAAGATTTGTTGCTTCACTACTTCTGTTCGCTGCCAAGACTGACTTAATCCCTTTTTAAAGTCTCTCCTCTGTTTTGTCTGAAGTTCCCTTTAGACAAGTCAGCCCGAGTCATGTCGTCTTTCACCTCAGACATCTCCGTGCTGAGCCTTCCTCTGCGCCTCTACAGGAGCAACTCATGGTGCTGCAACTCCAGGCCTCTGAGCCCCAGCGGAGTCAATGGGGTAGCACAGTGTGTCCCAAGGCAGGCTGAGCCATTCGTACAGCTTCCTCACCTTCTCATCCCAAATCTCATGGTTTCTTCTACTGTTCATAGTCCTCATCAGTAAAGTGAAACTGATTATACGTTTTCACTCTGATCGTTTAACAGTGATACTGCAATGATGGGTCCATTTGAGTATCAGTCTCTTCCTCCTTTGCCTGGACAGCTGAACTTGATCAGTGTGGGAGTGGGTGTAACTTCTGTAGGACATGTTCTACACACAGGAGCCTCCAGAGAGACATGCCTGTGGAAAGTGGAGTCTACTAAAAGTATAAGGTGACTTGAACTGGACAGAGGAATTGGTTAATACATTTCAGAAGTGAATTTACAGTGCAGAAACATCACTTATGGTGGAAAGCTGAGGTTGAAGGAATGGGTTTTGTCTAGGTGTGAACAAGCTATGGCTGGTAAACTTCATAGTCTAGCTCAAGCCTACATGAAAGATCTCTTGCACTGTCTTCCGTGGGGAAGAGCAGAATGCCAGAGTGGTGGCTTCATGATGGCCTGCTACTAGGAGATGGATTGCTGTGACCTGTACCAGGTACAAGCTCTGAGTCTCCACAGGATTGTCAGGAGGAATTTCCAAAGAAAGAGACAACAAAAGGATCCAACACTGACTTCACATGCTTTGTGGTAGCATATGAAAGTTGGGATCCAGTCTAACTGGAACAGCCCCTTTCTGAGACTTGACTTTAGTTTCTCACTGTGTTAAGTGTTCCAGCATAGGATGGAGCAAACCTGATCAGCACTTTCAAACTATTTGGTGGATCATGTGGCTTGCAGTAAGCTGTAAAATGCATGCCACACTAGAACTTGCTCTGTCTTACTAGTTGTGGTGTGTGCATTTTTGGATAGGACCATACAGCTGCTGTTCCTGAACATGGGAGGTGACCTTGCTGTAAAACATTAAATGGAGCAAGGCATGATTGCTAATATAACTAAACGTTACAAGCTGGAGATTTTACAACACTGTAGTGAGCAGTGTAATTTGTTCCTGATATTGATTAAAAGTGAACACTGAATCTCAATGATCCGTTGCTTATGACTTTGAATAACTTAAAACTTAATTCCCAGAGCAGGGACTGAGGGTCTAAACTACTGAAGTTTTGGAAACTGGGTTTAATGTGGAGAGACTTTCTTGAATCTCACAACTGCCCAGTAACATGACTAGTCAAGATGGCACATCTGCAGGGTTCTCACTACTCCCTTTCCTTCTGGGCAGAAATCCAAAGTTCTAAGATCTAAAACTGGCCTTCAGAGGTGAGGTGGCATTGGGAATGCTACTCAAAGGCAGACAAAAGCCTTCTCCTAGTCTGCCCATTTCTGGCTGTTAGATATTTGTTCCCACAGCAAACTCACTAGAGACCCATGGCTGAGTGCATATCTTGTCTGTGACCTGGCTACCCAGAACCTCTAAGGTAGTGTCAGGACTTGTTGTAGGGGCTGACTTGCCTCATATCCAGTCTCCATCAGGATTGTCTGCAGATGGATAGCAGCTAGATTGGCTGTTACTCAAAATACAGGGAACAACCCATCACTGAGTAAGGTGCTCTGGCTGTAGTCAGCACTGACATGGTTCTGCTTTCAGGACTAGAACCCGGACTCCTACGCTGTCCCCATGCAGGATTCTGTCAGTCTTGGCTCCTAGAACTCTGGACAGTCTAGGGTTTAAGTCAAGTCTTTCCCTTTTCTGAAAACTAAAGGATGTTTCATTTCTCATGCTTGCCTCTAACTACTTCCTTTTGAAGCAAGCTTCTTGTTTGTCAGGAGTGAAAATCTTGTGTAAGGCCTTCAACTGAGTAGTGATGGAATGTAACTGCTTGTCTCTCTCTGAAGAGACTGTCAGCATCTAGAGACATCTTGTTTTGGTGCCCTTTCATGTGGATTTCCTAGCTTCTAGATTAAGCTATAGCCAAACTTTTGGCTTTAGTTTTGGGATAGCATTCACTTTCTGGCCAGAATTGGAGGCCTTAGCACAAGGCTGGATGTTCAAGGGATGGCAGGTGACTCCCCTACAAAAAGAGGCTGGCTTGTACCACTGCCATTAAGAGTACAGTACATCCCTTGGGGGTATTGGATAGACGCTACCATAAATTCAAGCCTTCTGCTCACTTAACTCAAACCCCATATGCTTAGCAGCAAGTCCCTCTTGATCTAAAACTTGTGAAGGAAATTCACCACTGCAGCAGGAAAGTCCATCTTAACTGAAGCTATTGAGAGGGGAGTTTTGTACCCTGAAGGACCATATCAGCCTGTCAACCTGACTTTGCTGGCCCTATGTCAATAAGCCCATTAAACAAAAGGCCAAGTCTAAAAGTCCACTCTGTCAAGCAGCTTTTCAAACAAGTAAAATAGTACCGCCTACTGTACATGTGGTGTATCCAAGAATGATAGTGTGCTATGAGAACAGAACAATTGGGCACCTCATTGGTAGCTCTAGAAATACTATACGAAACATACCAGCTGCAATCCTTTGTTGGCAGAGCTGTCAATCTAATAAATATCCTAACTCCCCATATATACTCACTGCTGTGAAGAGTTCTATATAGATAGCATAGTACATGTCCTTACTACCAAAGAGTACTTAAGCACTCTAAATGCAGGCCCAAGAGGACTTGTCTGGTGCTCTAAATCTCTAGGACTGGCCAAGCATGCTTCAAAATCCTAAGGTCCTCCACCTATTTCAGTGCCAGGGAATATAACTAGATTGTGTAATTGGATACTAAGCATACATGATCCCTGACAGTTAGCAATATTCCTGACATCCTGCAAGATCACCATTAGTCTGGCTTTAACACTTACTGAAGTTACTAGAAAATGGCTTGTCAGTGTGGCCAGCCCATGGGTCTGTTCTGGCTCGAATTGCACTGCTGCTGTCCATTAACTGGTGTGGGTAATGGTGACTGGCAGAGCAAGGCTATGCCCAAGCAGGATGCCCACTTCTCTGGAGGGCTGTATTTGGCATACGTGTGCTTAAATCCCAGATGGGGAGACACGTCTGCAGGATAACCAAGTGGCGAAGAGCCCTGGACTTCAGCCCAAGAACAACCTTAAAAATGGCAGACAAAATACAGGGATACAGGCTGAGGCTTGCTTAGTAGGTGTTAAGTGATGTAAGGGAGGGCTGTCTCCCCACCCTTGCTAACACATCATGCTTGACCTGGTAAGTCCTTGAATGCCTGCCTTCAAACAGATACTGAGTGGTTACTATGACTTCAAGTTATAAGTAACTGGCTTCCACTTCCCTCAGTACTTCAAGGGAGAACTAGTATGTTGCATTCATACTAGACTTCAGTAATTCCTTACAACAATCTGATTGCTCTAACAAGGGAAATATGAGAAGATTGCAACAAATGAGACACAACCTTCAAGCGTTTTGCTGAAGCGAGTCTTCATTTGTAAGCTAACTTGCAGGCAGATGACATGTTGTCTTAACCTTCCAGCATCTGGCTCCAAATCCTTCCTTCGACTCACTTATGACAACCCAAATGTGAAGTGAGAGCTCTTCCCTCTAACTCTCTAGAGTAAAACTGTAATCTGAGTGCCTCAGTTCCGTTCCATATGTAACTTTCATTCCAGAGACCTGATTGGAAAAGCCTTCATTAAAAAACATAAGCATGCTTGTGCTATTTGGGGAGCAGTCTTAACGAGCACTGCTCTTGCAAACACTCAAGGCTGCTTTAGAATGTCTGTGTGTATAGAAACTAGGGGTTTCTTCTAGTCTAATGAGGAATTTGAGACTTGATGACGAGTGGTGGACAGAAGTAAACTGCCTAGTGTTGTAGTTGAGGTATTAATGTAGACAAGTCTGATACACTAGTAACTAACTTTTTCTCCTATTCAGTCCAGGAGAGTAGTCAGTAAGCCTGACTAAAGAGACTGCAGCTTTGAGAATTATGGGTAAGGCTAAGACTTAGTCATGGTTATTTTTAATAAGTCATGGTCAGGTCGTGATACAAAACCAAATAGACAATAAACAAAAATTCCCAGTCCATGACTTCTAAAAATACCCCCAACTAAATCTTAGCTGCCTTAAGAGAGGGGGGTGTTGATGCTCTGAGGGGGCCCCAGAGTGCAGAAAGTCACAATCCATAACTAGCAGCCTTAATTAGGCATAATGCTACTATAGTGCTACTGGGTTTGTCACCTGCTTGCCCATTAGCCTGGACTTCAGGCTCTAAATAAGTTCACTTTATATAAAACTTCTTAAAGGCTCCCTGCCATTAAATAGCTCTTCAAGTTTGAGGTGAATTGGAGCATTTTGGAGTAGGAGTCCTGAAACTTTGAAAGTTTTTGAAAAGCTTCTCTTCCTTCATAGCGTCTCATAGAATTCTTGCTTTCCCCCACTTGTGGATTTATCACACAGCAATAGGAGAGACTCTTTAAAATAGGAACTCTTTATAAAAAGTAAATTCCCCAGGACACTAGAAGAGGAAGGTTTAGAAAAGGAACTAGAAAACTGACAGTTCCTCTAAACCTAATCTTTGGCTGATCTACACTGTTTTGCCAACAAAGCAGTGGAGGTGTAGACACTGAAATGTCTCCCACTGGTTTAACTCCTCTGCTATGCCAACATAATATGACCTCAATGAGAGGTGTAGGGCTTATGTTGATGTAATTAGGGCACTACAATTTCCCTGTAGACACTGGTCTTAAATGATTACAGGTGCTCATTCTCATCAATTTTACAGCTTCCCCTGCTTCTGGCCTTCAGCTCCCCACACTGCCCCTCTTAAGTCTGGAAGTGCTGGTGAGGGCACACACCAATGACCCAAGGAGGGTAGTGTGGCCATCAGCCACCATGATTAGGTTGAGTTACAGCCACCACATTAACATAGATCTTATCTTTGTAGTGCAGACAGGGTCTTAATTGTGTGTTGGGCATGCAACAGCTCCCACTTTCACTTCCAGGTTCAATGCTCTGGTGTTGCAAGCAGATTCAGGCTACTGTTAGCTGAGTATTTTTAAATACTTGTGGGGCCAGACTTTGTCCCAGCTCTTAAATCCACACCAAGCTGTGAAAAATAATTAGTGTAGGTAGAAATTATTCCATCTTAAATGAGGGGCAGGAGGACTCTAAAATGTCTTGGCTATCAGTTGACTGGCCTTCTAGGGCCCCAGGTTTCATTAATTTTTGCAGGCAGGCTGACTATCAGTTTCTCACTGGGGCAGATTAATCAGTTATCTAATATGATCAACCTGAAACCATTGCTGTATGCTGAGTGATAAGATTTAGGTGAATTCTGTGTCCTCCTGCATTAAAGCACAAGCTTGTTGTAAAACTGTACAAACAATTTGCTAGTGGTAATACATTACACTGCATTGGCAGGGTCACTTAAATACAAACACTGACATGACTAGCACACAACTAGCCACAGGACAGCTATGCAAAAGCATTTCTGTGTTGGGTATTGTGTGCATACTAAATTTGGTCACTTGTGTTCCCTATTCTGCATTAGCTTTGCCCCCTCCAATATTTGTCAGATTTGACTGGTTGCAGACCGACACTGCTTGCAGCCCAAGCATTGGTTGGCAAAAATTTGACCTAATTGGTGCTGAATGAATTAAGCTGAAGCTGAGTGACTTGGAAGCTGTCCAGGAAGAATCTTTATGCAAGAGAAACATTCTCTACAGAAAGATAGACCACTCTATGGAATGCTAAATTGTAAGTGAGACACAGTATGTTTTGATCTCAAATCTGCCAAATGCTAGAGATCCCAAACCCCTCCTTTCCAGAATAAGCTGTACTTTGCTTGCCTGCTAGAATTGTGCACTGCATTGCAGAAAACAAAATTGGACTCTAACAAGATCAGCATGTTTAAACTGCACAATGTCTGGGAAACTCAGTGGGATATCTTGATTGGCAAGTTAGTGAGCATCTCTGCACAACTTTAGAACTCCATTTCTGCAACTCCATACCAATGGGTGATAGGACCAGATGATATTTATCCAAGAGCTCTGAAATGGCAGAATTACTAACTGATGTGTAACCTTGTTTAAACCAGCTTCTGTATTAATGCCTGGAGCATAGCTAATGCTGACATTTTTGTTAAACGTTCCAGGGGCAAACCTGACAATTAGACTAGTCCTAGCTTCAGTACAGGGAGACTGGGTGACGCTATAGTAAAGTACACAATCACACAGGTAGATGAACATGACATGGTGGAGAGTGAGCATGGCTTTTGTAAAGGGAAATCCTGTCTCAATCTATTAGAATTCTTTGAGGGTGTCAGCAAGCTTTGATCTAGTTGATATAGTACTTGGACTTTCAAAAATACCTTGGCAAGGTCCCCCATCAAAGGCTCTTACCCCATGACTGCTTACTTTGGTTAAGAGGGGAATGTTCCCCTAGTTCAGTAACTGGTTAAAAGACAGGAAACCGGGTAGGAATAAGTTGCTTTTCACAATGGAAAGCAAAGTAGCAGGGTCCCCCAAGGAGTTGTAGTGGGACATGTAGGCTGTTCCAGATACTCAGAGATCTGGAGAAGAGTGACCAGTGATCTTAAGGGGGTAAACGAAGCTTGCAGATACCTTGCATAATTTTGTAGTTAAGGCCAAAGCTGACTGGAAAGAGTTACAGATGGGTCTAAACTGTGATTGGGCAACCAAATTGCAGATGACGTTGTTACTTGCGAAGTAGTGAACATTCAGAAACCATCCTAGCTATACATCCAAAATCATAAGTTCTAAATTAAATGTTGCTCAAAATGATCTTAGTCATGATGGCTAGTTCTCTGAAAAATCTGCTCAATGTGTAGTAGCTGTCAAAAAAAAAAAGCTAACACTCCTATGAACCATTAAGAAAAGGAAGACAAAATCATCATGTTATATAATCCACAGAATACCCACACCATGAATACAGCCTGCCAGTCTCATACAATGTATTAGAATTGGAAAAGGTGTGGGAGCAACAAAAATTATTAGGGGTATGGAAGCGTTCGGTATAGGGAGAGATGGAAAAAGATTGGAACTGTTCTCCTTAGGAAACTGATGGCGGGGGGGGGGGATGATACAAGTCTCTAAAACCATAAATGGGGTGGAGAAAATTAATAAGAAATATTTACCCTTTTACACAATAAAATTAGGTCACCCAATGAGATTAATAGGCTTAGTACAAACTTAAGGAAGTACTTCATAGAATGCACAACCTGTGGCACTTATTGCCAGGGTATTGTGAAGGCCAAATGTAACTGGCTTTTAAAAAAAAAAAAAAAAACTAGGTAAATCCATGGAGAAAGATCCATCAATGGCTATTAGCCCTGATGGTCAGGGATGCAACCCTGTGCTTTACGTATCTGAGCTTTTGGACGTAAGAAGTTTAGAAACTGGATGATAGGATGGATCACTTGATAGTGCCTTGTTCTGACCATTTCCTCTGGAAAACTGGCCACTATCAAGGTACTGGGCTAGACAGATCGTTGGCCTAACCCAATATGGCCCTTCTTATATTCTCCATCTCGGGAGACGGCACAATTTTCTGCTAAAATGTGCCAAAATCAGAATTCAGTTTTGAATATACTAAACTAAATACATATAGCTTACTGCATCCTATCAGTAGCAGGAAAATTCTACATCAGTAAGCAGCTGACAAGGTCTAAACCACTATCTCCACTATAATAACCACAAGAAGAAACTGAGTTTCTGTCTACATAAGTAAAACATGCTTTCCAAAAGCACAGCGTCCTATAACAACATGCTTAAATAATCACGAGAGGATAGTTGAGTACTTCAGTTTCCCAATGCCATATTCTTGTAATCACAGATCTAGTTTTTGCAGGTTGAAACTGCTGAAAACTTTGACTCCATCAGTGTTGCTCTCATTTCTCCATGCTCCTGCAAAATAGATACCCCCATGAAAATATCTTTGGGAGGTATATTCTAAACTCAAAGCATGGGTCTAGAAATGCCATCATTTTGAAGACTTTCCAATTTGCATCCAAAGACTGCTAAAAACCATGGTCTGACTCCCTAGTGGTGTAGCTAGGACTTAAAGTCTGAAGAGAGAACCTACCACAGTTATGCTTGGGTGAGGGAAGATCAAAGGCTCAAATGTAACTCACTTGTCAGAACTTACATTATTGCTGATTTCTTGCCTAAAATGTAAACCGCAAGGAAGTGGCTGTATCCTGACAGACCCAACAATCGCATACACACAGAGGCTAGCCAGGACCATATGATCAATAGTCTGAGCTCTATAACAGAGCATAGAACTCCAGAATAATTCCTAGAGTGGATCTTTGTTTAGAGCAGTATCTAATTCTGAAACTCACTGCCCAGCAAGACACTCTCAAGGCCCATCTTATAGCCGGTCTAAAACCACTACTTAGCAGTAGCATTTCTAGGAGTATGAGATGCTTACTAAATGGGAACATCAGATGTGGGCTGGGAAGTTTTGAAGCAAAAGCAGAATAAATTCATAATTTCTAGGAAAACATCAGGCAACTAATCAGACTTCAGGGTTGGTGTCCAGCCCTGATGGAAATAATGTCTTGAGTTTGCTGGAAGAAGGCATGAACTTCAGTTCAGTTGAGACTGGGGCCAATTCCTTTGGATGTTAAATAATTATATTGTTTGAAGTTAGGGGTTATGCCTTACGAAGTGTTAAATGTGCTATGAACTGAATTATATGGACTACCTGGACTCTTCCAAATAGCTAGATCCTTAACAAGACCGTTCTTTTGTCAACATATAAACTGAACTTACCTGCTGTAACATGATCAGCCCAAGTCTTAGTTGACCTTTCTGTAACTTCTAGTAATCATTAGAAACAAATTCTACTTTATTCTTTAATGGCAAATCTGAAAGATGATCTTGTAACAATGCATTGGCCTTGAAGTATGAACCACTCTAAGCGTAGCTGTTGCCTAATTCTGCCTCTACACTGAAGCATGAATTTCATTGCTAAAGGTAGAAAAATGTTTTATTTGAAGTGCTTTATTCAGCTCTGTGTGTAGTACAGCAATAACTTCCTGAGACACTCCTGGGTTAACTTGTCAAGAGTCTGCAAAAGAAGCCATTGAAAGGTGGCTGGAGTATGGGAGGCCTAACCTGGAATCTTGGCCTTACCAAGGTACAGAAATGAATACCAGGAAGATGCCCCACATTTGCATTTTATAACCCTGTGGGTTGTCTCTTTGAATAATTTACTTAACAGGACAGCAGTAAATAGGATCTGTCAGCACCCGACAAGATAGTAAGGCAACCTGAATCAGTCAGGGAATTTAAATAGTGAACAGTTATGCAGCAACTGTTCCTTCTGGTCTGTAAGCAGTGTAGGATTCCAACTAGCCTGTGTACAAATAAACTGCTGTTGGAGGCATTTGCTCTATAATTCCTACTCACTTTGGAAGGAAGTCATAAAAATCCTTAGTCTTCTAAGGAGACTTGTACTTCAGTTGCATCAGCCTGTGTAAACACTTCCAATACCGTTTCACTCCTCTGAAGAGGTCTCTGGGGCAGTATAGATAATACTTAGCTTCCAGGAGGCTTCCCTTTAACAGTGATCCAGATCAGCATTCTTGGGCAAGTTTAAAATGGAGTGTAATAGTCTTGCATTTCTAATGTGAACTAGCTAAGTAACTTTCCTGCAGCTAGATTCAGTGTGTTGGACTCGTGCAGTTGTATGCCCTGTTGAAACACCCCTGGAGATTTCCCCTCTACAGAGGAAGAATGGGTGAAATAAGACCCAGCAGTCCCAATCTTGAAGAGGGGTGTCCACCAAGGCTTTCAAGGTGTAAAGCTACACAGAATCTCTCACTATACCTCATCCAGAATCTGTGACCATACAGTGAGTTACCTCAGACAGATCTAGTCACAGGCTCAACTATAGTGGCTGGGAGACTCCATTGCTTGAGGGGTGGCTGTAGCCTAACTAGATGCACTGGAGGAGACATTAAGAGTCAAACTTCGGTATGGCCATGTCCAACTTTCTAGAGATGCTGGGTAAACCGTAAATCAAGGGAACAGACACCGACCTAGCTGTGGCCTAGCTGCATTGTGCAATGGGTGGATCAAGTTCCATTTGGAAGAGGTCTAATCTTAGTGTGACTTTGGGCAAATGACTCCTGCTTTCATTCCCGTTCTGCTTCTGCACTCCCACCAAATGAGATTAGGGAAATAATTAAACTGACACAGCTTCAGCAAATAGCACAAGGCTTTGCTCGTAGTAACTTAATAAATATGCTAACATCGAAAACTGATCTCCTGTATGGCTATGGCATAGTAGGGTTACCACTGACATTGTTTTTCTCTCTTCCAGCCCTGGGAGCTGCTTATGGAACGGCAAAGAGTGGCACAGGTATTGCAGCCATGTCTGTCATGAGGCCTGAGCTGATCATGAAGTCAATCATCCCTGTTGTCATGGCGGGTATTATAGCTATCTATGGTCTGGTAGTGGCAGTCCTTATTGCCAACTCCCTTGCGCCTGGCATCACGCTATTCAAGTAAGTTCTTGCTGCATCTGTCAACACTCCATCACTGTTTTAAGAGCAGCTGCAGTTAACCTGAGCTCTTGACCTTTGTCAAATGGCTAAGGACTTGAACACCACTGCAGAGATTCCACTTCTTGTGGAGCACTTACATACTGTGATATGGGCAATAAGTACCTAGAGAGCATTTTATAGCTATAGAATGGCTTGTAATCCTGTAACAATCAGGTCTGAAGTTCAGAGCCCGTTCCCACTGTCATAGTAGGTGCTCAGGGCATCAAGCAAAATGGAGTGCTTCAACACCTGGCTATAAACAATGGCCAGGTTGTACCTCCTCATATATTGCTACAAATTGGCATTTAAAGATGTCCTGTTATGGCTTATAAACTGCTCAAAAGGAGTCCTCAGCCAGTGAAAAGAACTTAAACAGTCCCTGTTTATGGGATTAAACAAAGATGGTTTAAAATCCATAACCCCTTACAAGGTGTCCTAATATATCCTGGTCAAATACATACAAATTGTGAGCTCTGGCGTGCACCAGTTATCAGGGAGAAGTTTGTGAATAATTCAAGGTATTCCTTATTTCGGAGCATACCAGCATGTTGGTAAAATAATCCTCTAACTACACTAAACAGTTGCTGTTTTGCTCCTGGAGCAGTCTGAAGTCCAATATCTTCCAGGCTTCCTGAAGAGGGCTGGAACTAGCCAAAGGCCTTGTCTGTACTAGCATTTATGCCAGCAAAACTTTTGTCAGTATAGACCGGCCTAACTCTTAGCAACTTCCGACAATAACTGATGACAGCTCACCAACTGACTAGCTTAATATGGCAATAACACCTGGAATTCCATAACTGCCTAAAATGTCTCATTAAAGAACACTGAAGTCTGTCTTAATCCTAGCTGGGTAACGAAAGCAGAAAGTGCTTCAGATACTAGAAATGAAGGTTCCCTATCAAATCTCAACTCTCCTGGTCTTCCAGATTAGGAATCTATGCTTAAACTCTCTTGGCTTGGGAAACCATCTTTATGCAAGCTAATGAGGGACTGGGCCACTTTAACTATCCAGGGTGGTGGTGGTGGTAAACTTCCAGATGCTAGAAATAAGACTACACCACAATGCTGGGTTTATTCTGTCCTCCATCAGCAGTAGGAAGTGAAATTACGTATCTTTATTCTTTGGAGCAAGGAGTTGGCACTCCATGCATACTGACAAATGGCATTAGCACAGTTTTTCAGAGAAGATTGTAGCTGTTCATGACAGTATGGCAAATACTCCTGTTGGTATAAATGTAATACCATAATGTGACTGTACATAGTAGCGATGCACTGCCTAGGAAATGTACGCATGGCTATAGTTGCCAGAGCCTCGAATGTTTAAGGGACAGTTTGACTCTTGCATAGTTTCATGTGCTGCCAGCATTTGAAACTGTCCTTCTGACTAAATTACTAACCCTTGCAGAAGCAGGTGTCCAGGTAATACATGGGCTTGATGTCCTGGTAGGTGTCTGCATTTGCAGCCCCTGATGACAGGAGATCCCAACTGTTTGACATCAGTGGTCTACCAAGACTACACTAGCATCTGTGCTGGGAGATGAAGCAGCTGGGAAGCTTCATCCCCCCTCGGCAGAGGACATCACTCACTTTCGGGGGGGAGGTATCCCCAGTGCTGATTCTGTGGAGAAATGGCAGTTCTCCTTTTGACACTTCCCAGTTGAAGGGCTGGATCATTCATCACTAAACTTGTCTCATCCTTGATCTGCAGGAGCTTCCTTCAGCTGGGTGCTGGCTTGAGTGTGGGCCTCAGTGGTCTGGCTGCTGGCTTTGCCATTGGCATTGTGGGTGATGCAGGCGTACGGGGGACAGCACAGCAGCCCCGGCTATTCGTGGGCATGATCCTGATCTTGATCTTCGCTGAAGTCTTGGGTCTCTATGGCCTCATCGTTGCCCTTATCCTTTCCACAAAGTAAACTCCCTTGAGTAGGATGTAAAGAATCAAACAAAACCACGTTTAAAACAAACAAGTTCCAGAATGAAAATGGTCTCCACAAAGTGTACAGTTGTCTAAATTTGGTAGTGGGTCTCTTGTAAATGCGCAATGTGTGTTTGTGACTTGTCTGTCCTATGTGTGCTTCAATATTAAACGGAGGGGCTACCCCAAGCCTGCTTCAGGGCTTGGAGTGGCCTATGTGCAACTTCCCACCCATTTTGCCATGAGTACTTTGTGTATAAATAGGAGCTAGACACGTAACTTCTCTTCACTCGATGTTTATTTATAAAAGACTTGACATGTTCATACATTATGGAGCAAGAATTTTCAACTTCCCATGCTATATATATTAATCATATATATAGGTAGATTATTACGCTGTGGGGTTAATTGTAAGTGCAGAGAATTCTTTGGATGTAATTTTGATTCTCAAGATTGCTGTTGTCCTGGTATTGGAGTGTGAGAATTCTGTTTGTGTTTTACTAATACAGCAAATGTTGGAAACACTTCTGTGTTTCCAGTAGTAAAATGTGTGCTCCGGCATCAGTCGTGCACCCACTGTTGGGTTTTGCAGTTATACAATGTTTCCAAATAAAACTTCCTCCACTACGCTACTGCAGCAGATTTTGTGCTTTATTTTAAAGCCTGAGAGACAGGCCTGCACCCCTTCTCCCCCCAGATACCCTGCCCCCTCCTCCCTTGGAGGGTCATGGGAGCAGGCAGGATTCTGGTACAGCTGAGCCTGGGGTAATGGAAGAGCTAGCTGATACAGCAGTACATCAACTAAGCTTCACATAAAGGCCAGCTGGCTACTTTCAGGAAAGATGGGCTTTTAACTAATGGCTGCCAGAGGAGTGTTCCGCGCTGGCCAGGCAATCTGAAATCATTGGGCTACAGCAATACTTCATGCACTCAGTCCTTCCAGCCTGCAGCATTTAGGTCAGGTACCAGGGTATTTGGGGTGCAGAAGGCCAAACTATCAGTCCTGTTAGGTCATAGCTGTGGCTTCTTTTGCACTTGGTGACAGTGCAATGGGAAGGGCTAGTCCTGCACTATACTTAACAATCATCCTCCTGCTTTCCCATGCTGCCAGCTACCTAAAGAGCTTCTCTCCTGAACCTAAACAATGATCAAACCGAATACATGCCAAGAACAAAATGGGACACCTAACAGAGGTAGGCAAAATCCCTTAAACAGTATCCTTGGCTACCCACTGCCATGCAGAAATATCAGCAGGTAGCTTAGTGATCTGGCATGTGCTGCTAGTATGAACTTTTGTACACCATGCTGGGGGGCCAAGGCTGGGGTGGTAGGAGTTGCTTGCCCATACATATGTGGAAGCATCTTTCAAAGTGCATAGAGGTGAGGCTTCTTACAACTGAACAAAACTCTTCAACTTCCTTATTGTAAGTTGACCTGGCTTTTGTACCTACTTCCATGGGTGCAGAATGTAGGGCAGGGATAATAAGAAGGAGCTCATGTGCTGCAAGTGGCTTTTTAATGTCTCCTGCAGCTCTTTACAGCACATACAACACAGATTTAATCAATCCAGATGCTTTACTATGTTAACAAAGTATTTTGAGCTACACTTGGTCAGTCATTTTTGCTCTGAGAATATATGGAAAAACTAATCTCCCCTGTCAAAGCTTTCATGTACTGTATTTAACCCATATATAATGTTGATTGCTGATTTGGCTCTTGGGCCACTGAGGCCTGATCTACCCTAGAGTTTTGTTGACAAAACAGTGCTAGTGTAGACACTAGTCACCTCCCTGCTGCGAAAACTGTTTTTTGTCAAAATAAAATCACCTCAAGAGGCAGATCTGAGGCATCAGTGTTGATATAGACAGTGTCCCCTGGGAGCAGTGGAGGGGCTGTTAGACTTGTCAATGTCACTGCTCTGCTGGAGTAAGGCAATCGACAAAGGGGGTGGAGGGTACTGCAGCCTGGCTCCACAAGCTGCTGCACTCCCAGCTGCAAGTGAGGTGACAGGAGGTTGCTGCCTGGCTTCTGGAGCAAGCCTGGGGCACAGACTCTGAGCCAGGCAAGGGAGGCTGCTTCCTTGCTCCTGGCTGCAAGCCCAGGACTCGGACAAGCTGCAGGGATTTGCTGCCTAGCTGCAAGCATGGGAGGTGGGCAGCTGCCACCAGCTCCGAAGCTGGGCCATGGGGGTTCTTAGCCACAGTGCATGAGGCTGCTTCCCACTGCAAGCCAAGACATAGGCACCTGATATCGTGCCCGCTCACCCCGGCAAGCCCAGGGCTTGGGCAAGCTCTCCGCACGGCCCCTGGAGTTGGTGGCAGCGCTCCTGGTGAGGACGCACTCTACTGCTCCACGGAGAGCCACGCGGCCGTGAGCCGTGGTCACTAGCAGTGTCTGAGGCTGCCGAGGCCTGAGATCTGGGTCTCACCGACGTAGCTAAATTCCTCTCGGGCGTTACATCGCTTACGGCACCTTCCAGCTGTCCAGGTGCAGCAGCCGCTGAGCACCCCCTTGTGGCCCCATGTGGTGCTGCAGGCACCCACAGAGCAGTCCATTCACTGTGCTGGCCCTGTGCAAGAAGCAGTCAACCCGTTCTCTTGTTAAATGTCCCCCTTGAAACACATTTGGTGCAGGACAGGAGTCACTTTACCAAACATCTTTGCAGGAGCCTGGTTTTGCTCTCCCACAATTGCAGTCCACTCCAGGTTGCTGATTATCTATAGGCTCCCGCCTGTCTCTCTAAGGAGCAGTAATAAGATGATTTAACCAAGGTTTCTTAATGTAAGTGTGTGCAGTGATGGCTCGGAAATAAACCTTGCAGGAATTTTGGCAAGCCCAAAGCCTTTTCTATTCTGCCAGTTTAGGACAGTTTGTCCCTTTCATAAATCTGCATGTAACTTCAACAAGCTTCGAAACTCAAACTCTCAAAAAGTTCATCTGGAAGACATCTGCCCTTCCAACTAGGGGACCACCCAGATTAACAAAACTAGAGCTGAACTCACTGAAGGAGAGGCTATATTTCAAGTGATTGGATTTATTTTCAAAGTAAACTTGGGCTAATTTTTGGTCAAAACTTCAACTAAATGCATCATGAACTTCATTTAGACCCAGTTTGGGAGTAGGAGTGGTTCCACTGGCCACTAGTGACTCTACTTTTAAAAACCAGAACAGTGGAATTGCCTCCATTTTTACTTGGGCTGCTTGTCTGTTGTGGGGAGGCAAGTGAATCTCTGAGCGGGCCCAGCAGAACCTCTGCCACTTGCAGGCTTGGCTGTAGCGGGCATTGTGCACCCATGGTAGTTATGCAGCTATAAACCCACAGCAGATGTGCTGCACCAGTGCAAACCAGATTACATTGCACTCATTTAAACCCTGCATTTACACCTGTGCAGCTAATGGGTCAAACGTTTCCCATTGTGAACAAGGGTCAGTGCTTTCTGAATCCAATCTACGTAATTCTCTTAGGATGGCTGCAGCTTCTCAACTGTCTTAATCAGGAAGCAGCAGCTATAGAAGGTATTTATCTGGACCTAGTGCTATAGTATCTAACCACTGCACTGTCTTTAATGTAGTTATCCTCACAACACACCTGGGAGGTGAGGTGGTGCTGCTATCCATGTTGTGGAGAAAGGGAATTGAGGCACAGGAAGGTGAAGATAATTTGCACTTGGTCACATAGGAAATCGCTGGTGAAGCAGGGAGTTAAACCCTGATTTCCCGAGTCCCAGTTTAGGGCCCTAATCCCTGGGCCTTCCTTCAGATGAAATGTAGAAACTTCTACTGGATTTAAATTTTTTAACTCCCTGTACATAAGGTGACTGGATTATGTGGAGTAATAAAATTGCCATCCTTCTGACTAGAGGACTTAAAAACCAAGATCTGCCTCATCTAAAGAATGACACAGCCACGTCACAAAGGTACGTTGGAGATAATTACAAACTGCTCCTCGCGTCGAATACAAAGTGCGTAGGCTAAGTTACCAGGTACTTAAATCAGTTCCTCTTCAATACCAAAAGCTGATTTGTGTCTGGATTCACTGAATTAACCAGACCCCCTTTGACCACAGGTTCAGGGGAACGACTCCCTTCCAGTTCCTTACACGTCAGTGTCGTTAATTTTAAGATACAAAATGGACACATTTTCCACTGCCAGCAGGTGCTTTGTAGGCGTGTGTGAGCGAAGAGTTTGCTCTGGGCCACATCTACACTGCCCCCAGCACGTGTACAGGTGTTGGTATGCCTGCCATAGCTGTAAGCTACAATGGCACTGAGGATGCGGCAGCACGGGCTCAAGTGCTGGCGAGCGATGGGGGATATGAAGTCGGGCCCGGGTGCAGCCCAGGCTGCTGCAGCCTCACTTGGAGAAAGGTAGCTAGATAAACGCTAGCACGGCTGCAAATCACACCTCTGGTTGCAGTGCGTGCTTAGGCCAGCTCTACACAAGGACGGCTTTGCCAGTGTTGGTATATGGCTACGTGGTACAATTGCTTTGTATGTTGGTGCTAGCATAGTTTATTACAGCCACGCCCCCAAGAGCAAAATGAGCTATCCTGGAGTGAGTGCAGTTTGGCTGACAGGCTGTCTACACACTAGCGCCTTCTGCAGACACAGCTAGGTTGGCCAGAGATCACATCTCCTCCCGCCCTGACCAACGTAGTTGTGCCAGCAAAACTTGGTGGTGTAGATCTGGGCATGGCCTTTTTGTGGGTATAGTAGGGGCAAAGCCAATGTGGAAAATGCCAGAATCCTTCTAGGAGCACCAAATTCCATGAGGAAAAATTCTTGCTCTTGACACTTCTGAAGCCTCCTGAACAGATCAAGTGAGAACATCAAGAGAACAGATCAAATGAGAACAGAATCCTCATCTCCACACTGCTGCTGACCCAATGGTCTTAAACATGCACAGGGCCTACACGCTATATGGCCAGCAACACAACTGCATCCCATCCTACCACCCTGTCCGCAGCGCAGAGCTGTGGAGAAGGTGAATTTTGCTACGTTTACTCATCTCAAACTACTTAAGTTTTATCTTCCAGATGTTAAAATCCTTTAGCCATCACCGAGAGAGAGTTATACAGATCGTATGGCGGGGGGGGGGCCCTACAGGGATTTGGGGGTGTATGCAGGCAAGTCCCTCCACATTTCCACTCTCCAGGGAATAGTCACTGTCAGGCTGGTATCTAGGCAATTGGAAGAAATATTAGCAACTGGCATATGAAATATTACGAGCAAATGCTGGGCGTAACTGTGATCTGTCATGGTTGTAGGTGAACCACGCTGCTCAGCAAACTCCAGGCACTGGTTTAGAGAAGCTCTAAAACATAACCGCATCTGATTCAGTTGCACCTTCTCATACGAGCGTTTCAAGGTTACAAGAGCAGAGATCATGAGTCTGTAGCGCGACTCCTGCATAACTGACAGAGCTGTGAACCTATGACACACGTTCTGCTCTGTCTAATGGGTTAGAAAGCCAGCCAGCTCCGGGGGTAGGGAACTGATATTGAACCATGTACGCATCAACAGGGCTAGAGGGCACAGGACACCAGGGAGGGGGATGTATTTTGCGTTAGTTACAAATTGTTAAACAGCAGCAAGAAAAACAAGTTCAGAGGTGTGCCGCTGAGTTTATTTTTTGGCCAGGGCAGTGCCTGTAACAGCCTTGCTGTAGTGAGTCTCATAAACTCATAAACTCATAGGTCAGAAGGGACCAATATGATCATCTAGTCTGACCTCCTGCACAAGGCAGGCCACAAAACCCTACCCATACACATTTATAACAACCCCGAACCCATGACTGAGTTATTGAAATCCTCAAAAGTGAGATTTGAAGACCTCAAGCTGCAGGGAATCCATCAGCAAGCGACCCATGCCCCACGCTGCGGAGGAAGGCGAAATACTCCGGGGCCTCTGCCAATCTGCCCCGGAGGAAAATTCCTTCCCGACCCCAAATATGGCGATCAGCTAAACCCCGAGCATGCGGGCAAGACTCACCAGCCGACACCCAAAAAGGAATTCCCTGCAGTAACTCAGTTCCCATCCCATCAACATTCCCACATGAATAAGGCATGAATAAGCTAGTTAAAGTCCTTTATGTGTGGCCTCAGCAGCTGTCTAGTGATTCAGCCCATTGAGAACTAGGGACCATTCATTCCCTCTCTCTCCTGTCCCCCCAGCCGGCTCTAGTAACGGACCTATCAGACTGCCCCACCAGGTACAGGCCTTTCAGACTCGGGTTGGACGAAGTTCTGTAGCGTCTGAGTATAGTCATAGATTCCAAGTCCAGAAGGGCCCATTGTGGTCCTCTAGTCTGAGCCCCTGTATAGAACAGGCTACAGAACTCCCCCAAAATAATTCCTAGAGCCAGGGCCATCCCTGTGGGGGGGGGGCGTGCAGGGCCTGGGGCAAACCACACTGTGTGGGCCCCCCATCTGGCTCCCACCTGGTCCCAACGCACAGGTGGGAGGCTGGCTGCAGCCCCCGCCTCTCTCCTGGTGCCCACTCCCAGCCAGGAGGTGGGTAGCAGCCACCCACCCAGTCCAGCACAGGACCCCCCAAAGTGTGGGGCCTGGGGCGGTTTCCCCAGTTCGCCCTACACTATAGCAGAGCTTTTAGCAAATCATCCATCTTGATTTAAAAATAGTCAGTGATGGAGACCCCCCATGAGCCTGGGTAAAGATCCCTCAGGGTCTGGGGCGCTAATTTGAAAGGGGAATATAAATAGTTCTTTCTACCATAGCATATTGTCTGCCTGTGAACCTGCATTCAGCCATTCCTGGAGTGTGGCGGAGTGAGTCAGCCCTGCAGAGACAGGAAAGGGAGAGAATAGAACAGGAGGGATCTCTGGTGATAGAAAAGGATAAACATCCATGAACAGTCAGCCCAGGCTCTCTTTCTAGGCCAGGCTGAGAGATGACGGGTGTCAGATGCTGCAAAACAAAGCCCTTGGTTAGCTGACTCTCCCGCCTCTCTCTTAACTCAGTTTGTCTGTCTGTCCCTAGAGAGCCAGGAGGAAAGGGCATATGAAATTAAATTTGCATAGGTCTCACTGTGCTTTTTTCCTACT
The DNA here is from genome assembly GCA_007922155.1 of Mesoclemmys tuberculata. NCBI lineage: Eukaryota > Metazoa > Chordata > Testudines > Chelidae > Mesoclemmys > Mesoclemmys tuberculata. The sequence continues at coordinate 1,415,370 of ML675626.1, forward strand.
GTCGGGCTGGAAAAGATCTGAAAATGAGCTGCAAGGAAAAAAACTCCCATTCAGATGAATGGCCGTTAATTCTATCCTGGGTACAGGTATTCTTGTGCAGATGGGAATGGGGGCAGGGGACCTTGTGTTTTCCGGTGCTACTGGCTATAAAGCTTTGAAGTAGTATCTGTAAGTGTACAGCGGACAGGACAGGCAGCCTGGGTAAAAAAGAAAAGGAGGGAACGTGTCTATCACAAAGGTGTATGAATGGGCGGAACGATGGTCTTGTAGCCCTGGCCTGGGACTTTGAAGACTTGCATTTAATGCCTGGCTCCGCTGCTGATGTCTTGCATGATGCTGGAGAAATGGGTTAGGCCACGTGTACACTCAAAGTTAGGTTGACAGCTGCATTGCTTGGGGGTGAGAGAGTTAAGCCAACCTAACTCCTGGTGTAGACCACTAGCTACCGCCTCTTGGGGTGGTGGATGAGCTACAACGATGGAAGAACCCTGCAGCGATGTGTAGACATGGGCTTACCCCCTCTTTGTCTCAGTTCCCTGTCTGTAAAATGCGGTAATAAACCTGCCTTTGTCTGGGTTGTCAGTTTGGATTGTAAATGCTTCCCGCCAGGGATGGTGTCTCATTAGCACAAGGGGGCCCCGGCCGCAGTGGCAGTCTCTAGATCAGTGGTTCCCAACCTGTGGCCCGGGGGGCCAAAAGTAGTCCACAGGGTCTTCCAAAGTGGCCCACTGCTCCCCTCCCGCTGGCTGCAGAAGGGAGTCGCCGCCTAAGGACCCAGGCAGAGCACGTTGCTGTGGGGCTACAAGACCAATGCAGGCTCCTTGCTGCACCCAAGGGGATGGGAGATGAGCTCCTCCCTCCCCCTGGCTGTAGCAGGGAGCACAGCAAAGTGCTCTGTTGGGGTCCCTAGGTGCTCAGGTCCCTATTGAAGCCAGAGGGAGGGGAACACTGATCTTCCATCCCCCTGGCTGCAAAAGGGAGCCACTGCCTAGGACCCAGGTGGAGCATACAGGGCTACAGGACACATGCAGTTTCCCCGCTGCAGCCAGGGACAGGAGATCAGCGAGAAGGCAGCCTCCTCACTGAACTCCTTCCGTCAGGCTGCAGTGAGGCAAGGCTGCTGGGGGAGACTGGTGGCCCTTTAGGGTTGTAAAAACAATATCTATGGCCCCTGAGCCAAAAAGGCTGGGAACCACTGAGCTCGGTAATTTGCATCAGCAGACACCACTGGTTGTCAGGGTGGGTTTTTTTCTTTTAGATTTTTGAAAAATAAAATAAACCATTTTCTAGCCCCTTCCCGTTGTGAGGACTGGCCCCACGCTAACCACGGCTTGTTTTGTTTCTTTGACAAAACACGTGTTTTTACCTGGTACGTGGCTGGGCTGGCCTTTTCCCACAACATTCACTGGGCTCATTTAAAAATGTCAAGTACCGTCTTTACCTTGTTTGCTTGTTTGTTTGCTTTTAAAGCACAACATGAGCAGAAAAAGAAAACCCAACCTAGCCTGGCTCCTTTCTGGAGCCCTTGCAGGATTTTAATTAAGTAGCAAGTTTGGTTTTCATTTCTTTTGCCCCTTCTATAAGGAAAATGCACATTTCTTTCATAGCTTAACTTTTCTAACATGATATTAACCATATTAATTTTTACATAAGGTGTAACTCTTTATTTTGAGCTTACAGAGTTTTAATGTACTCTTATCAAAGCGAGTCTGACTGTTCAGAGCCACCGTAAGGCTCATTGTTTCTAACACTGCTTTTCTGTGCACCTCAGTGGGACGGCTGTCTGTCTAATTACTTACTCTTTTACTGCTGATTTTATCTGCTATTTTGTTACCCAAAAAATGGATCCAGAATCACCCCCCCTTCTTCTGGTTCTGGCTGCCCTTGCCAATAGCCACTGCCACGTTCTTTGGTCCTTACTTACAAAGCATTGAGATACCTTAAGGGTTAAATGCTAAATAACGAAGTCAGACAACACTGTGTGGCAAAAGGCGTCTGTCATTTTGCAACTTTAATGAAAAATTCAAATGGATTTTTAGAGGCATTTTAAAAACAAAACAAAGCCAATTTATCTTAAACCTACAAAACAGGGTTTTACAAACCAGAAAAGTTGGGTTAGGTCCTTAAAACCTCACATATTTACACAATAGACACACACAAATTCTCTTTTTCTTAACATCTCTTGCACTGCTTTAATTAGTTTTACTCAGCTGTGCACAAATGACATTTCCTTTTATACATTTGGAGGCAGTTAAGTTCCAGTGGAAACTCGTTTTGTTCCTTTAGTGATTTGGACTAACTCGTCCATATTCCAGTTATTTAGATCAGATTGTTTCTCTGCCTGCCGCAGCTATTTACAACTGATTATTTACAAAACATTCCTTTGGGGAAAGGGACCATTCTTCTTTCAGAATGGCTGAAAAGAAACAAGAATTATTTTACTATAACACTTTACACACCCTTTACCATCTAATTCCCTGCAACCTTTATAGTGTTAACGTCTCACTCTCTTTCCTTAAATCAGTTGCTTATCTTCCAAAATGACGTTCCAAGTATTGCTGGGATCTGAATTTCCCAGGCCTGGGTTTACTCCTCCCCTTTCTCCTGCCACTATGCCCCTCTGGGCTCCCAACATGTTTTCTCATTCCCAAACTCTTTACTACACGATTCCTGCTTGTTTGGGCCTGATCCTGCTGCTTTCCTTGCAGAATTGTTCCTTCTCATGGACGCAGGCCTTGTTCCATTACCCATTTAGTAAGAAGGGTGGGCTCCTCAACTGGCCCCGACCCCTCCTGGTCCCTTTTCTTCATTTCCTTTGTCTCTTGTTGCTCTGGAGATGGTCTTTCTGCCAGATAGGCAGTAAAAAACTTGCGTAACTCACGTCGTCTTCGCTGCTTCCGTTCTGCGTGCCGTCCACACTGCGCTGCGCCGACGGGAACAGCGTTCCCCTCGACACAGTGCTATGCCACTTTCAGACGTGGATTTCCTGAGTCGATTTCTGGCTCAAATCGATCTGACGGCAGCTAATTTGCCTGGAGCCCTACAGCCTAGGAATGGGTGACCCTGAGCTTCACAATATGAATTGGGTAATGGTAGGTGCCTTTCCCCGGACCCTATGGATTTGGATTTGGATTTGGAAAGGGTGGGTACTTCCATTAACCAGGTTACCCCAGAGCCCCACAGATTGGAGATGCCTTAACCGGGTTCTGCCTTGAGCCCCACAGACTGGGGTAAAGGTGGGATGCTGTAGTGCGCGGGTAACAACTTCTGTCTGCCGGGCAGGGAGTTAGGGCCTAAGCCACAGCCCATTAGCAACGGTGGGAGTCCTGCCTTTAGTGGCAGACGTGCTGGGTATGGAATGGTATTCTCAGCGATATTACGGAGCAAAGCCAGTCTCTCCATAGCTAAGGGTAGAGTGAGTCCCCTGCTAAAGGCTTATTTTGCACATATGGTCTGTAGGCCAGGGGAGATTTTTTAACTAGAAACTTCAAATTGGTTTAATTCAAGAGACTTGGATGAGCTCTTGTGCAGCGAGGACTGTCCTGGTGAAGATGAGTTACTGGTTTTAGAGTTGCTCATTTCAGAATCAGGTTCCTCCGGCCGGGTGTGTAGCGTTTGCCAACAGAGTTGAACTTTACAAAGGTCACCAAAGATTTACAGAGCTTGTATGGCTCCCTGGGTTAAAGACCCTATGGTTGTTGGAGAAACAGGGTTAGAATTAAGGTTTTTGATCCTTAGCTATGCATGTCCAGATTTCAAAACTTTTTTTTAACTTTAACCTTCAATTAGGAGTCCCTGTCTTTCAGCTGTTGATTTTTATCATTAGAATGTTCTAGCGACTCTTTTCTTTAAGTAAATTATCTGACCTTCATCTTAATGATCTGTCTGAAAATGTCCTAAACTTGGGAGAAATGTATCAAGGAAAACTTACGGGACCCTACAATGTACAATTATTTCCATTAGGTGAATTAGACAGCAGTTGAGTCCTACGTGCTTCTTAGTCTTTCAAACCAGCCTGTTTGGCTAGCGACATTAAGTCCTTACAATTTTTGAACAAGTCTAGTTTCTAGGTCAAGCTGGTTTTGGTATTGCTGTTCCAAATCTAAGATTGTCAGCTCTTTGGAGCAGGAAATGTCTTTTCTGTGTTTGCAAAGCACCTATCGCAACAGGTCCATGACTGGGGCTTTCGGGCGTTGTGATGATATAACTAATAAATAACCAATAATAACATTAATACAAGTGTTAGAAAAACCTGAAAAAGCTTTACAATGCAACACCTTCCATCTCGTACGTGCATCTAGCCTTACAGGGCCCAATCCCGGAGAGTCCTGAATGCCTTCTGAAAAATCCTGAGCGTCCCACCCTCATTGACTTCAAAGGATCAGGCCTTTAGTTAAGAGCAGGATCAGTCCCATCTTTTTCAGAGGTAACAAAGTACACATGCTGAAGTCCTCTCTCCCACATTCCCACTTGCCTGGCAGCCCTGCCAATCGCGGCTCTTTGTCAGTACTTCAGGCTACCACGTTTATTCTGTTTCCTCCATAGGAGCTGCCAGTTTGACTGTCAGCCTCTGTTCCTTTTGTGGAGACCAGGGGTGACCCCAACTGGCTAAAAATTATAATTATGGCCTTAAAAATATCTCCCCTTTGGGTCACACATACTGAGCCAAAACCCCATGACCACATGAGAATCCCAGACTGATGTATTCCCCAGGTCATCCGTGAAACCAGTTCCAGATGAGATATTAAGGATTAAGCCTGTTTCCTGGATACCTTGGGTGAGCGTACATGAGAGATCAGAAGCTGAGATCCCTCTAGCATGCTGGTTGGTTTGGAATTGTTGAGCAATCCAGTGTACATATTGCAAACTGGTTAGAGTTCAGGCCGCTCCTGCCTGAGGACCTTGGGAGTTCCCCCAGGCCACAGTCAGCAGTTTTATCAGTACCCTTTGGAAATGAGACCACCCACCCCCAGGCTTTGATCACATTCTCATGCTAGCATCCCTCTCTCTCATTGGGCCTCCTGGGAGACACTAATCTTGGGTCTTTCAGAAACTCCCAGTAACAGGTGACAGTTCTGATTCTTTCAAATAAAGCCACTTTGGCAGTGAAAATAACAAGAAAATTGAAACTGACAAAGGCGAAGCAGAATCAACATTCCAGAGTCTTTGCAAAGGCTGGTGGAATGCTGTCATTACAGCCTGGTGATTCAGCAGGATTCAAAGTCTGACATCTAAGCACAGACTGCTTTGCTCTTTCCAGCAGCAGGGAGGGAACTTCATCCTATTATGCCTGCACCCTTCAGCAGATTCAGTGACGCACCCTTTGGCTTGCGTCCACTTCTTAGAACTCACATCATGCTGGTCAAAAAAGCCTTATTAACATGCCAGCCCTCAACACAGAACATCCCGAATCAATGGCTATTAAACGGAATCCTAAAAATGTAGGGCTGAGGGGGATTACAGCTAGTCTGTTCCCCTACACCGAGGCAGGATTAAGTATACCTAGACCATCCCTGACAGCTATTTAAACATCTTTAAGCAATGAGTATTTACATTTTAAATACATTTCCATAACCTGAACGTGCCAGTTCTCCTTTGAGTGGTTGCTCATATCCATTCCACTTAGGTGTGTGCACGCCCTCGTGCACG
>ML675626.1:1426018-1439077 GCA_007922155.1 Mesoclemmys tuberculata
CTGTGGCAGAGTGGGTGAAATCGTTCCCTCTGGCCCTCGCTGGCACTCATGAGCTCTGCATTAGGGGCTTGAATACAGGCAGGCTGGGTCCCATGTCTGTGAGGTTCTAACACATCCCCCTCCTGCTAGGTTCTCCCTCAGATCCACATAAGGAATGGAGGACCTCAGGGAGCTGGGATCCTGGGTAAGTCAGCAGCAAGGTCCTGTCGTGGCCCCTCTCCTCCCCGCCAGCCTCACTGCTGCAGGAAGAGAAGCAGCTGCTGTGGAAAGCACTTCTTGTGCTCCTGGGGGGCTGGGCGGGGAGGGAGATCTCTGCCTCGTGGAGCTCAGATTCAGCTTGGCCGTGACTCCCAGAGATCTCCGTACGCTGGCGGCCGGGTTCCTCCCTCCGCCCCACCCCAGAGCATTTGCTGTTGCACTGCTGTCTGGGGTTGTGCCTCCTCCCTGCTGGGCCTGGCAGAGTGCGGAGGTGGGGGCCGTGCGGGTGCAGACTGCCCGTGTCCCAGGGCCTTCCTCCTTTTGAGGAGTGGGGGGATCTTGACCTGCCTTGCCCCCCAGGGGTTGATCGATCTGACTCAAAGCGGGGGGTGAGGCACCCTGGGGAAGGCCGCTCCGTGGGGACCTCGCTTTGCTCCTTAAAACTGGGCTGCTGGCATTTGGGGCAAGCTCGTGGTGGGGAGGAGAGTGGGAGGCCCTGTGGGGAGGTGTGGGATGTGGCAATGAGGACTAGGTCCCCGCAGCTGGGGAGGTTGAGCAAAGCCAGGCAGGTGTGGGGTGGTGAAAGGAAGGGGCTGGGGGCATAGGGACAGAGCAGGGGAACAGCTACTTTAATACAGGGAGAGGGGAAGAGGCCGGGGACATAGGGACAGAGCAGGGGAACAGCTACTTTAATACAGGGAGAGGGGAAGGGGCCGGGGACATAGGGACAGAGCAGGGGAACAGCTACTTTAATACAGGGAGATGGGAAGGGGCCTTGACTTCCTGCTACCTGCATATGCCTGTTCCCTTCTCCAAGCCAACGGGGGGGAAGGGAGCTTGACCAGGCCAAGGTGGGGTGGCCGGGCTGAGGGGGACAGCACGTGTCCCCCCCCCCCTTGGGGCAGGAAGGGGAACAATTGTGGGCGTTTTCCCTCCCTGGCGAGCAGGGGTCCATCTGGAGGGGCCTTTCATAAGCAAGGAGAAGAAGGGGGCGCACCCAGAGCACCACCTCCGCACCTTTGCGTCAGGAGCCTTCCAGGACCTGCTGGCCACCTACGGGCACCTGGACTGCGTGCGGATCGTCACGCTGGCCCCTGAGATGAAGCAGAGCAGTGAGGTCATCCAGGAACTCACCAAACGGGGCATCTGTGTCTCGCTGGGTAAGGAGTGTGCTGGCTAGGGCCAGGCTGGCTGCGTGGGTGGGGCTGGGTAGTCCTGTAAAGGCCCAATCGGTTTGCTCATGTTACTCACCTTGGGCCTGATTCTTTGCTCGTGCAAGTGCATGGAGGTTAGTGGAGTTACCCTAGCGAGTCAGGACCACTGGCTGCACTGCACAGCACATTTAGGTCATTCAAACCAGCGCGGCTAACAGCTGCATTTCCTGGTGAGGTAGTATTTGAATAGTAACCGTAATGGTGCATTTTATTGCATTGGATTTCCTGCTTTGTCTTTTTTCCAACCTCAAAAGAAAACCTCTCTGCTTCCACTGCTCATGTCCACCAGTGTGCAGAATCCAAATCCTTCACAGCGCTGGAGCCTTGCAGTGAAACCATAGCACAAAAGCTCATTTGTGTAATATGGGTCTAAACTGGGCAGGCACATCTGACCGTGCAAGTGTCTTAGCAGCGTTTTAAAGGGCTTGTCAGTAAGGGCCAAATTCCACTTTGATATGAGTGAGCAACCCTGACTTCAGCAAGTGGAGGGGGCGGGGCAGTCTGTATTTGAGGACAGAATTTGATCCTGACCTTTTCTAGTCTTAAACTTAGCAAGGACCTTAGTGAGGGCCAGCCACATGCAAAGTTAACCTGTTTGAATTCTCCTTGCACAAAAAGCTGTAAGTGTCCAGCCAGACACCTTAAAGGGGGCTGATTTCCAGAAAGTGCAGAATACTCTGATAACTAGGCCCTCTTAATGTGTTGCAAGTTACACACCCAAACAGAGACATCCCACACTACTAATCTCTCTGGAAAATATAGCACAGTCTATTTTTTTAAGAGGAAGCTATGTGTGTGGAGAGTTTATTTTTTTCCCCCTCACCCTCTGATAACTTAGCATCTGTTGGCTTTTGCTCATATTCTCCCCATAAGCTCCCCTTTGAGGCTGAGATCAAGCATAGAAAAGCACTTTTTCCCTTTGGGCTGAAATTGATGAACCGTGCAAAAGAAGGGTTTATACAGGAAATCTGTGTGTAATTGACCGTAGTGTTCGCTGCCCTGCAGGCTGTATAAAAGGAAAATCCTGAAGGGCCCCTGGAAAGGATTAGGGCACTCATCTTCTTTAGGCAGACCAAACCTCCTCCATCACTGTAACAGCCCCTAGGTCTCACATTATCAGCACCCTCAGGACCTGTGAAGAACAGCTCCGCATAAGTTCAAAAGCTCATTTGTCACCGACAGAAGTTGGTCCAGTAAAAGACACCCTGTCTTTACTGAACTCCTTGGAAGCCAAGAGCTGTACTTGCCTGGTTTGCTGCAACATGGATCCAAATTCTTCTCAACGTGTTTGGGTTTAATTCTCCAGCGTCTGTGCTGGGACGTCCATGCCCCAGCTGGGTCAGAACTGCAGTGTAGCCGGACTGGATGATGGGTGGATTTCCAGCACTGGGACATCAGAGCAAATGTCGAATGATTTGTGGACTCCTCATGCTTGCCCCTGGGAGTCATGGGAGTAAATGGAGCGAGTAAAGGGGGAAATGGCAAGAGAAGTCACCTGGTGTTCTTTATTGGCAGGGCATTCTGTGGCTAATCTGTCTCAGGCAGAGGAAGCTGTCCGGCACGGTGCTACTTTTATCACCCATCTGTTCAATGCCATGTTACCTGTAAGTAACCAAGTGGAGCGCAGTGCCTGCCTGCAGTTCACAATGGCTTGCCTTCTCTTCCGTGAACTTCCATTCCCCCGCTCCTCTGTTGATTGTAATGCCATGCATCTGAGTGGGTTATCGGCTGGAGGACGCGAGCCTGGCTCCTCCGGATCTAAGTGCACGAGCCCCTGTTACCTGAGCTAAAGACCCAGTTCTGTTAGCCAAGGCTGTATCAGGCTCATCAGTCACCACCAATGGGGGATAAAGCGCTGCCCTGATCACCACACGTGCCTCTTGGTTGGCACTACGCCCAGCTGTTGCCCTCCTGGCAGCGTCCCGTCGCCGTGGCTCTGCAGTCTGAGGGGTTCTGCGTTGCCTGCATCACAGCCGTTTTCTCTTCCCTTTGCCCAGTTCCACCATCGAGACCCTGGGATCGTGGGGCTGCTGACGAGTGACCGGATTCCTGCTGGGCGGAGGGTCTTCTACGGCATGATTTCGGATGGGATCCACACCAACCCCGCAGCGCTGAGAATCGCGCATCGAGCGCACCCCAAAGGTGAGTCACTGGGGTGCCCTTGATCTGCTCAGCACAGCGCCGCTGACTCCAGAGGCTGTGCCCACGGGAATTGCTTTTCTCCCCGCTGACATGCAGCAGCATCCTCAAATGGCACCAGGTGGGGTTACTCCTGTTTAAGAATCACATGTGTCGGGGGGCCTGGATGCCCTCTGGGCATGGGAGCTTTCACCTCTAATTACTGATGTGACCCTGGGGCTTGGAAGGGCTACACTGAGAAGGCAACACCCGGCAGATGGCAAGAAACAGGGCAGATCAGCCCCCAAAGTGCTGGTTTAGTCTATAATTACATTCACCAAGCCAGTAACAAAAGAGCTTCTGTAGTAGTCACCGGTTAACCAGAAGCCAGACACAGACCCCTTTAGTCATCCCATCTAGACAGCCAAGTCGGATATAGTGAGAGGTTATTAAAAACCCTCGTCACCATCAATCAAGTTCATCCAGTCCCAAACATCAATGACTATTTCAGCTCTTACCCAAATACATGCTTACAGCCAATCCTTGATCACTAAATCTAAGAGTTGTTAATAAGAGGAAAAAGAGAAGATTTATAGGTGGTTAAGGAGTCATGTACATACGATTGACTTTCAGTGTTTATAGATCGGGATCGCAGCAGGGATATAATATCCACTGGCTTGTAAAAGGCCCACTGGACTGACTCCAGAGAAAAGTTCAGGTGTAGAGTCTGTTAGTTTTTCCATGAGAATTCCAGGGTAATCCAAGTAACTACCTGCAGACCTCAGCCCTGTGGCTTAGAGCTTCCCTGGTAAAGTTTAAGCAGACCTGAGATGAGAAGATCAGGCCTGAGGCTTTTCCTTTATAGTCGAAGCAGGCTGAGTGCTGACAGGCAGCTCCACCGCGTGGGCTCTGATGAAAGCGAGCTGCTAGTCTGTGATCTCTGTTCAATGGGTCCTTGCTCAGACAAGACCTTTAGCCACAGGCATTCAAATTATGAAGAGAGTTGACAGGCTGTATACTAGGTGGAATTACAAGTTTTAAAGAGATGTGGTGTGTTTGTCCTCAAGTCCCATCTAAACGGTGAGATCCCCTTTGGGGCTCTGGGTCAGTAGGATACAGTAATGAAGCTTTATAATACAGGAACAGGAGTTAGCAAGCTAATCCGATCCCGCTGTTGGATTTCTGCTAGGATGCGGGTAAACACAGGCACATTCAGCACTCTCTCTCTGGTTCTCTAACGATACAGGCAAACGGGTTAAAGATTCTAGGCTGCTCAACGTGGCTTTGATAACTATCTCCATGGACGGGCCCAGTTTACCATTTCAGTACCCTTTGATACATCCTTACTGGTTGCTTCCAGGTCACCCAGCTTGCGGATTGTTTTAACCCTTCGCTGGTCCAGCATCACAACTGGTTTCAGCCCAGTCTGGCCAGTTGTTGCCGTTCAATGGCCCGTGTGTCCCTCGCTGATCACATGGTGCTTGTTTTTCCTCCTTATTCGTATTGAAAGACATTTACAACACCCGAGATGCTGAGCAACTGCTGTGGCTGCCCAAAGGCTGTTGGGTAATCAGGAACATGGGAGGAGCCGGCTCCCAGATAGTCTCTCTGTGATGTGGTCCATGCTGCCAGGGCTCCCTCAAGCTCCCAGCGAAGGGGCGTCTGCATCACGCAACGCTGTGGAGAGTGTGGCTAATTGCTCCCCTTCCTGACCGTCTCAGCAGAGGTGCCCAGAGTGTGTCCTAAGTTCTTTCCCTGAGGGCACGGCCTATCCAGGTTGGGCAGGCCCAGTGGAGGCAAAGAGTGGCTGACACTGTCACCGGCCTGTCCTGGGGATAAATGGGACTTCAGGCACCCGGGCTGCCCACGCTGCACCCTTCTCCGGCGCTGCGGGAAGGGAATTCTGCGTCTCGATGGCTCCTCACCAACAGAACCTGTCACTCCCCACCCCGCACTCATTGCTCCCATGCTTACAATGATCCAGCCTGCGGGCATTCCTGGCGGCTCCAAATTACCCAGCTCACAGCCTGTTCCTTCAGCCCAAGCCCCTGGGGGCCTTCCCCAAAGCTTTGTGCTTGTCTTGTGCAACAGTCTGTCTTCTCCCCGCTTTCCTGGCCTGCACCCTGTTCTGGGGAGAGCCCTCCTTGCTGGTCACAGGTGTCCTGATGGCTGCCATTAGCATTCCCAGCAGAGCAAAATGCCGGGACTTGCGCAGAAGAACTAGAGAGAAACCTCCGTCAAAGCCAGCTGCAGGCTGGACCTAACGTGGGCCTCTCCTTGTCTCCCTTAGGCCTGGTGCTGGTGACGGACGCCATTGCTGGAATGGGGCTGGCCCCAGGGAAACACACCCTTGGCCAGCAGGTGGTTGTGGTGGACGGGATGAACTCTTACATCGCAGGTGGGCACTCCACACACAGCTGTCCCCCCCATCCCCCTGGGGAAGTGCCTGTTTAAGGCAGTCCCTGGGCCTCCCAGGCGACTCCACAAGCAGCAGAGCCGGGGTGAACCCTACATGTGCTGAGCTGGCAAAGGCTGGCGGCACCATGAGGGGCGTGCTTGTTGCTGTGCTGGGAGGTGCATGGCCAGCTCCTGCTCGACTCTGCCCTGTGGTCCTGGCACCAGAACCCGGGGAGAAGGTTGGGCCCACACCTCTCAGTCCTGCCCTGTCGCACCCCCTGTAAGCCCCACCTGTTCCCAAAATCTGCCATGACTTATCTGGAGCCGAGGCTGAGAGCCCTCGGACTCATTCCACTTGTGGTCTAGGATTGTAACTCCACTGGAGCCCTTTGCTGCTGCTCTCACAGTTACACGGCAGGCATATCTGCTCAGTGTCCTGCCTTTTCTCCTTGTCAGGGACGAAGACGCTGAGCGGCAGCGTAGCAACCATGGACTCCTGCGTTAGGCACTTCCTGGAAGCCACAGGTGAGCCCAGCCCGCTTGCTGCTCTGCACGTGGCTCTGAGATGGGGGAAGGTGCCCCTGGCTGTTATCACCTCTCCTAGGGCCGAAGGTCTCTGCCCATATACGGAGAGCACAGGAGGGAGATCCTTCCCCCAGACAAGGCTGGGTGTGGCATTATTTCCAAGCCCTCTGAGAGTCCCAGATCACTAGCAGGCAGAGCCACACTTGATGCCAGCCAGGGAGAGATTAGGCTTTCCCTTCCTGCAGGGAGGACTAGCAAATGCCTCCATAGTTGTGCAAAGGGACTGAAGGTGAATAAACCTCTCCCAAAACATCTGATCTCTCCCTACCTCCCTCCATTCACACCCAATTGCTCATCCATCTCCTGCAACCCTTCTGGACCTCTTCCTGCAAGCAGCATCCAAGAGGAACTATTAAAAACCTAAGTTTATCTCGCTCACCCACATGCCCCTTGTGTCCCCAGTGGCTCAGCAAAGCGTCCATCTCTCAGTGCGATTGATCACTCTGCTCCTTAAAAAATGAACAAAGGGAGGGTTAAGAAGGGGGGTTGTCAGGCTAGGCTGGGTCCTGTCATATTAATTTCAAGGGTCAAAAGAGAGAGGTGTTAAACTGCCACTGTCCTACATAAAATCAGTGATGCAAAGAGCTCCAGGATCTTTTTCTACTGGGGCCTTGGTTTACTTGATGTCTTGGCTCGTTCTAAAGCTGAAGGTTTATTGATCAAATTCAAGAAAGAACAAGTAATTAAACAGCCATTGATAATGAAACTGAAACGGAGTGATTACACAAAACAGACTTGATCAAAACCTTTAAAGTCTCTCTTTTTGGAGGCAGAATATTAGTCTCATTTTCAGAATGACCTTTCATTGAGTAAAAGAAGGGTTAAATTTACTTTCAGGCCTGAGGTGTGAGGGGTTTTCATCTCTCCTGTCTGACAGACACAAGGTGGAGGGGGAGATGCGACTTTGACTGGTGTTCCAAAGACATCAACAAATCAGTGGATGCTTTGGCTGCCAGGTCGACCACAGCCCCTGTTTGGATTCTGGTTCACTTTCCAGTCGGGGAAGTCATCTGGTTGGGCCTCTTGTCCTTTGCCGGGGCAGCGTTGTGGCCATCTCATCTCTATGCTGACTCAGTGCAGCTGAGTTCAGGATCTGATGAAAAGCTGAGAATGAGAGAGAGGATGGAAGGAGGGATTGCAGAGGGAGAGGAACACAAAAGGAAGGGAGACAAAACAGGACCTGAGGGGTCTCTGCGAGGCTGGCAGTTAGCTGTCCCCAATGTTGGGCTGAGACTAGCTGTCGTGCTGCTGTAATTTTCAGAGCTCCCAGCTGAAAATATCGTTCCTCAAATGAGAGCAAGGCCAGCCTCCATTCCTCCCAGAAGAGTGTTTCACTCAGGTCTGCCCCTTCTCTCGGGGTTAGGGGAGATACGATGAGACAAGGTAGGGTGGCAGATATGGGAAGTGTTTTTTCCAAAGTCTCCCCTCTTAGGCAATCGCAAAAGAGGAAATGTCAGCGGCATAGCTCATTCCTCTCGTTATTTTCTCTGCCAATTAGGCCCAACACACCTCACACCAGTTTTGGTCCGTTACCTTCTGATTCTACATCTTCTGTTTTTACCAAGTATGATTTCAGCGCAGTCCTGGAATCATCGCATTGGCTCCTTTGTGTTTGGACAAAACCAGCCGCTGCATCTGGTTCTCTTGCACCTCTTCATAATATTCAGTTACTGGCAACTCTGCCTGTTTTTCCTGCTTAATTTCCAAGCAGGCAAAAATTGGTGGTTAATGTTACGTCTGAACTTCCACATGCTTTTTCCACTTGGGATTACAATGGGGTAAATTGTATGGGCCCAATAGTCACTGCAGACCCAGCGTGTGTCTGATTTTCAGTGCGTGGCTGGGTCGCAGGCAGCAGCTGTCTGGGCCTTGGCAGAAGCTGGATTCAGCTGGCATCTTGCTCCAGCAGCCCCGCTTCCCTGAAGGGCTGCCCGGTGTGGGAAACGGTGCGGGGTCTTGGCAGAGGAGGTCTGTTAATTGCCATCACAAGGTGCTTTTTGTTCCCTGAAGGGTGCACCGTGGAGACAGCCCTGGAGGCGGCATCTCTCCATCCTGCCCAGCTCCTGGGAATTGAGCACCGAAAGGGGACCCTGAACTACGACAACGATGCAGGTATCGCTATGGTGGGAGGGGGAGGCACCATTTTCCATAGCACCTGCTGGCTGAGGCCAGGCTGGGAGCAGCAGGGAGCTCCCCAGCGCACCGTCCACCTTCCCCATGGTGGTGGCCCCTAGATGGGGGTGAGGCTGACATGCCTGTGAGCTCCCTCACCGTTTCCTACAGCGCCTCCTGCAGGACGGGGCTGGCATAGCTGTGATGTGCTGGCAGAGGCTCTCTGACGTGGTGCCGTCTCAAGCTTCATCTTGGCACTTGGGCTGGGAAATTGCTCCTTTGGCTGTCATTGAAGCCATTCCTCTCCTGCTGTTTTATGTGTGGCAGTCTGTAAACCAGGGCGGTCGCTTGCCCCGTACGGACCCGAGAGGCAACTGCCCCTCCCCAGCATGGCGGCGACAACAGCCTGCCAGGGGGCACTTCCTCCATGGTTTGGGTGGCGTGCCCCATTGCAAATCCGGAGCCAGGATTACTCTGCAGTCCCCAGGGTACTTGGAACGTCTCCTCTAGCACTGATAGTCTGTCCTTCCCCATGGCAGCCCAATAGATCAAGTGCCCCTCCCACTGCCTCTCTGATTCCTGCTTCGTGTCTCTCCTGCTGGGTGCAGATTTCCTGCTGCTGGATGACAGCCTGCACGTGCGAGCCACTTACATCGCAGGCCAACGGGTCTGGAGTCAGGACACCTTTGCTGTATGAAACCAGAGCCTCGCATGGGACTGGTAGCGCTCCCCCAACCCTGGGGCCAACTCCCAGCTCCCCGCAAGTGCCTGGCTCGGTTGCTGGGAGCCACGTCGTCTTCCCTCTGCTCAAAGGCCACTCTTCAGACCTTGGAATTTCTTCCTCCTGTGACTCCCGTGCAGGAGTCTCGTACCAAAGAGCTGCATGTTCCAGAGCAGCCCTTGCTTTCAGCTGCCAGCCCCTCCCTGCAATGAGTTTGTCAGCTCTCTGCTAGTCAAGAGGTAAGAGTGGGCATAGCCCTGCTGCTGGAAACATTCTATGATGGAGCCACCTGAAGGCCGAGGTGCCTGTCTGTCCTCTCTCCAGAGTACTGGATTCGAGCCCTGCTGTAGAGGAAAGGGAAGCTGCTAGCGGCATGGTTCTGTCGGCGTGTGACCGCACAGGCCTGCGCACATCATGTACAGCGCACACAACGCTAATGTCACTTCCCGCAGTGGGCTGGAGCCAGGCCACCTCCGCTGTTTGCCTCTCACCGCAGCGCCTTTTCATACAGAGTGTCGACTTCCCAGTGTGCGCTTCGCCGTTTTCTGGAGCCATCCCAGGGGCCTGGGGGCAGCTGCAGTTAGGCTAGGCGCTGCGGAGGGCGTGGTCCCTTGTGTTGCTACTTTGGGGTGAGACTCTCCCGGCCAGTTTTCCTCCTGGGCTGATCCTCGGGGCTGGGTGCCAAACCCATGACAAGCAGGCATTGCTGGCCCCTTGTGCTGTTGTACTGTGCGGGCAGCCTGTTCGTTGCAGGTGGCCTCTGCTGGGCGCACGGATGCCATCCTGGACAGAAATGCAATGTTGGTCTTGAACCATGCACACGTGCAAAGCGGGTCTTACAGGCTCTAGTGTATGTTCCCCTCTGTATTTAACCAATAGGGCTAGGGAACTTTCTCTTAGTTTCCTCGTGTCCAGGGCAGGCAAGCAGGGGCATGGGCCTCCCAGCAATCACTTCTGCCCTTGACCCATGATTCCTTCCCCCTCTGCCAGGATCAGGCTGAGCGTGGCTGAAAGGCACGTGCAGTTAGCTCCCCAAGTCCTGCTGAGCCCCACTAGATGGTGCACGGCCCAGGGAAGCCAGGCTGGTGGCACACGGGAGCCTGGCTGGCAGCACAGAGGGGTGCAGGGAAGCCAACTGAGTCCCATCCCTTCCTTGCAGCTTCCAGTCAGGGTCTGGAGCCTGCGTGGGGTGCGCAGAAGGGAGCTCAGGACAATGGGGGGGGGCAGCCAGGGGGTGTTGGGTGGAGAGCCTGGGAAGGCAATGGGGCCAGGGGCACTGGGGGAGGGGGCTGATGTTTAAAGTGCTGCTCCAAAAGTATCACATTTAAATCCCTGTGCACGTCCCTGCTCGTGTCAGTGTTGAGTGAGATGCTTTTTTGGTAGGAATGTGTCCAAAATGGCAGTGATGTATTGGGGCCACCGTCCCATTCGGCCACCGTCCCGTTCGCTCTGGGGTTATAGCCTCGTGAGCTCTGCATGGGCTCACAGCCCTATGTGATGGTTGCTCATCTGCTTGTTCTCAGAATCGTTTTCTTCACCCTCCTCCAGCACCTGATGTGTCACTAGCTTTCTGATCCATCAGGACACCATGGAGGGCTGTGAGTTTCCATTCTCAGCCTGGTCCTGATTCTGAGCCTACCACCAAGAAAATGTGTCTGAAATACCCTGTTGTCGCTAGGGGAGGACATGTCTGAGACAGGTCAGACCAATCAAACAATGACGGGACTGGAAAACTGTGGTGCATCTTAGCTAATTTGGAGTTCATAAAGAAACCTTAAAATCTGGTAACGTTGCAATTAGGTTTGTTCTTCCTTGCAGAAGATTCTGACATGTTTCTATAACCTTGCTGAAAACAACATTTGAAAGAGCCCTCCTTGTTGTAAAACCTGCTGATATCACTAGATCTAGAGAATTTCTAACAGCTGCTGCCTAGATCAGCAGATAACCTCCCAGATTGTGGTAGTATGTGCAGCACTCCGGGGGTACACACCTCACCCCGGCACTTCTGACAGCTATGGAGCCTCTGTGTAAAAAGGGAGGAAATTCCAGGACCAAAAAAAGTTGGTTGGAGAATGTTTTACTTAATTTTTTTTACATGAATAGACTGTTACAGATTTGAATTCCTCAGAGAGGAGAATAAATATAGCAGGGCTTTCATAATGGGATCAGTTATCCGGTACAGAGGATTAACAAAACTATATGCACATCTGATTGACATTCCCCCATGCCCACCTTTTCATGTACATACACAGTATGTTGTAGGCCGAAAGGGCATGTTAGCAGGCTGGAGTTCAGACTGTTCACTGCTGGGTGGTGTCACTTCTTGGTGTGTGTTGATATGGGAGGCTTGAGTTGAAAATGAGTATGGGGGGGAAGGGGGTGCGCCAGTGACTAAATGCCTGAAGAGCAGTATTGAGAGTGACTTACTTCCGCCTAGTTCCTTCTGATTTTTAGGGGTTGTATTTTCTGTGAGGAGATCCACTGGAGAAACCTGAATTCTCTGTTAAAGGGGCATGGTTTAGCAGGTTCAGTGTTTTGTTTGGGTAGGAGGATGGATGGGATAAATAATAAAGGGACGGGACAGACTCTTCTCTGCTTTGGGTGTTAAGCCTCAGGTGTGCAAATGCTGACACACGTGCTTCACTTTCAGCAGCACCTTGTTGCAGTGGGATACGCTCTGCTGGAGCAGCAGCAACATACAGGATCAGAAGCGGAGGGTTTGCCTGTCCAGTTTCAAATCTGCGTTTACTGATTTGACTTTTTCTCCCCCCAATCCACTGTTCTTATTACAGATTTCCCTTTAATATGTGTGTGCTGCCCTGCTAATCGAATCAGTGAGCTGACCCTTCTGCTAGGGTGATCAGAGAGCAAGTGTGAAAAATTGGGACAAGAGGGAGGAAATAGGTGTCTATATAAGACAAAGCCCTAAATATAGGGACTGTCCTTATGCAATCCAGACATCTGCTCCCCCTGCCTTCTGCAGAAGGAGGCGCGGGAGCTATTGCGTTGGAAGGGAAAAATGAGGGAGTGTTCCTGAGCTGCGGTGTCTGATCCAGCGAAGTTTGTGACTTGTCTCTGTTTCTGGCACATAAGATGCCCAGTGTCAAAACCTGTGACCCATGCAGTACCGCCAGTTTCGGTCCCGTCTGTTTCTGGCACACAGGATGCCTGTTGCGCATGTTTGTCACAATCTCATACATCCCACCTCTGGTCCAGGAGTAACAAATTTGGGCAGATGCGAGTCTCCATCAAAATACGCTACCTCACTCCACTGGTTTTTGAGCAGGAACTCTTCCTGCTTCGCTTGCCCTCCCCATGGTTGTTTCGCACCATTAGATGTATATAAACCCCCTGTCTGTGATTTCCACTTCATGCATCTGATGAAGTGGGTTGCAGCCCATGAAAGCTTATGCCTGCAGAAATTTGTTAGCCTTTAATGTGCTATAGGACTCGTCGTTTTTGCTGTATACATGGCTACCCCTCTGGAACTTCCTGCTTCTGACATACTCTTCAAATTTTTTCCTTTGTTTTTTTTCAGTTTTTTCTTCAGATTCCTATTTCTCCTTTCTAATTCTATTTTTACACGTCACGTGCTGCCTTTAAACTCCTTTCTATTTTCCTCCATAGGACTGAAGTTCTTTTACTTTGTTGTTTTGCTACTATGTGACTTTTTTTCCTTTTCTTTCTATGTGTTTTAATTTGTGGTATATATTT